>JBBPLC010000002.1:0-606383 GCA_038089535.1 Hemileccinum rubropunctum | reverse complement strand
AGGCCCTATGATGACGTCATGTCACGTGACCAGTCTAGGTGCGGTCCTAGACCCTAAGCCTAGCTGTGGGGGTTGTCATGTGAGATGCTACCCGATAAGATAAGATAATCGTCCTAGTGTTATAGTAGTCATGTATCACGAATCCTATAACATGTGGGGGTTGTCACATGAGATGCTACCTGATAAGATAAAATAAGCATTCAAGTGTTATAGTAAACGTATTGCAAATCCTATAACATATCATGCACGGACCAAGCTGTGTACTCTAGGGTAGGTAAAGAAGTAAGGAATGTGGGTAGCATGAGACATGACATCATAGTGATGTCATGGATCTAGGCTAGTCTAGAGTGGCCTGTAGACACGTGATTATGGGAACTAGCACGTGCCCCTAAGGTACAATAGATAAGATGACAAAGAGTGGCCAAGTCATGTGATTGTGGGAAGTGGTCACATGACCTTGAAAGTAGAACTCGTGAATCTGGGTAAAGGAGAATGCAGAGAACGTAATGATAAGCAGTAGTGTTGTAGCCCAAACTACAACATAAACTACCCCACTTTCACATGGCCAGACACTCCAACCATCCCTGGGGCCTTCTCCACCTCAATCATCCTCATTATGACTAATCCTGTTACATTTGCCACTACACTGGACATAATCTCAATGCACACTATCCATTCCTATCCTGCCCTTAATGCAATACAGCACCTAACTACAGTCCTACTGGACTTCCTTTGTCCCCTTCCTCTACCCCCCCATTGCCTTCACCCATACCAATACCTGCTCCTCAATCTTCCTTCACTCCTGTATTTATCAATTGGCATGGTGTTGTAGGACTTGCTATGATACTACTACACTCAGACAGTTATGCTTATCTTATCTTATTGGATAGCATATCATGTGATGACCCCCACAGCTTACCTTAGAGTCTAGGCCCACAGATAGGCTGGTCATGTGACTGACATCATCATAGGTCTGGAGCTATGACCTCATTGGTCTAGACTATAACATCATCAGTGATGTCATACCTCATAGTAACCTCATGGATACCTCATGTTATCTGCATGTATGTATTCCCATACTGGCCCTATAGTACAGGAGCCTCCCCTAAACCCATCACCTATCACTATATATATGCAGACTCTCCTGTACTATTCCTTAGTTCTATTCACTTGTCTCTTGCCCGATTCCTCACATCCGAACTGCCTGAAAGTCATAGTGGAAGTCCTCCCTTCCATTCTTTGCTAGGATATGCCCTCCTGTAGAAAAGGCACTTGTTGTCAAACTCTTCTTCCTCATTGTTGCTAGTCAATGGAACCCACAAGGCAGAGTGGCTATTTATAGTCATTTGCCATTCCACTCCATTACACATGGTAAATGCATTCACCCCCCATACTCCATCCAGCATATTGAAGACCAGACTGGTACCTCCCATATCACTCAATTCCCCACTGGTCCTTCTGTATAGTCTCTTGACTCCTCTGACACTGAATTGACAGACAATATAGCTCATGACAATAACTTCTTCTTTTGCAACTAACTCCATCAATGTAAAACTTCCTTTTCCCTCTATCTATACTTGTGTTTTTCCCTACCTGCCCTATCCCTGACACTTTTCAGTATCCTTTTTGCTACACATTATATTTCTGATAAAACTTTGAACCAGGAGATTAAATTATACTGAGGGGATAATGTTACAGTTTCTCCAGTTATTCCCATGTTTACTCCTTTTGTCCTTATCATTCTCATCTCTTTTGTGTTATAGTTCAAGGACCTCATGCTATGTTTTTACTTTCTTTTACTTCACTTTATACTTATCAATTTTTTCCTATCTTCAAAGTCACATGACTAGTACACATGACCATGAGAACATCACACAACTTGGGGCCTAGCCCGATGATGTCACTATGAGGTCATGCCTCATGTCATCTTCATTTCTGTCTTCTTCCCATGAGTATGCTTCTTTCTTCCTACATAAACTTCTCACCATACTCATGTTGACCTTGCTTACTCCCTTCTCTCCTAGCTCTAAACTATTTAGGACTCAAATAACCTACCCTAAGGTCCCCTTATTTATATATATAAACTCTCCCTCTTTGTCATCTATTCCCTAGTCCTATTCACTTGATTCCCTCTCCACTTGGGGTCAGGATCTTTTCAAGTACCACTCTTCCCCTTTTTTTGCACTTGCTATCTTAGCCCCCATTACCAGGCTCTTTTATATTCTATGTTTGCACTCTTACAATTGAAGCTTTTGGTCTATTCATCTTGGTTCACATCTGGATCAATCCTTGTTCATATACCATTGTCACTATCACTGAAGTTGCTGTTCCTCTAAATTAAAATAATATCTCCATTATTGTTGTTGGTCCTGTTTCATTCTGCCTTGCTTCACATAGACAACAACTTCTCCACAGCTTTCTTTCTCATGATGGTGAGTACTTCCTGCATTCCACTAACTTCTATAGTGTTCCATTTTCTCACACCTATGCTATATATATGTATACCTCATTATATACCATGTATTCTTTACTCTTGATCTATGCAATACATCACACCTTTCTTGTGTTCTCAGTTCTCTGAGCCCCTTGAACCCACTGTCCCAATATTTCCCTTAGACTTGATCCTTCTCAAGCCCTTTAGGACACTGTTATACCTCTTTATGAGCATTCTCCCTGAAGAGCTGTCCCTTACTCATGTCCTACACTTGAAAGTAGCACTTTCATGTAACAGATATGAGATAAAAGTAATAAAGACCCAAGGGAATGAAAGGAAAAAACTATAACAGTCAAGAGATATAACTAATATATAACATAATTAGATCATAGCTGACAAAACTAAGTAATGGGCAGGAATGCCCTATGCTATAGTACATTAGCTAAGAGTATAAGTCAAGTAAAAAGTACTTACCTCAGCCACTGCCTAAGGTGGGTGAAAATGACTGAGGCACCTGTAAGTGAGGTCAAGACATATATACTATGGACGGAGGTATACTCATATTATATCATCAGTAATGATGTGTTAATGAACCTGAAAAAAGGTAATAATATGATATAATAGAAAAGTGAACACTAAAAGTTTAAGCGACAAAAGGTTGTACCATAGAAGCACTTCTGACTGTTCTAGTGTTTCCAAGTCTGGAAAAGCATAGGAAAGTTCTAGAAGTGATTCTAGCAGTTCTAAGCTTAGAAGGGCATGGGAAAAACTTGGAAGTGGTTCTGAGTTCAGAAAGCTACAAGAAAGTTCTTGAAGTGGTTCTGGTAGTTCCAGAGATGCTTCCAGTCTAGAAGTTCAGAAGAGCATGGAAACATTTCAGAAGTGGTTCTAGAATGTTGGTTCCAATATGGAACTTGGAACTGATGGTAATATACTGGAATATCTATTCCAGTATGTGCATTTCAGAATAATCCAGAATGACTATGGTTGAATACTGTCAATAGCAACCATGTGATCCATTTATATTGACACACAAGAAAGTACACTGTTTATATCACTCATGTTTACACCATATTACATTATTCTTGTGCAATAGATATGAGACTTTTTGGCTATTGGTTACTATTTTTACTCAGATAAGAACATTTTGTTCTATTGGCTAGAACCATAGAATATTGTAGAAACATGTACATAGATCCAAATACCATGTACTAGTATATAGTGATCTCAAAAATCTTGGCCATAGAATTGCTTCCTGGGTCATGTGATTTGGATTACACACTATTGAGATAAAATCATTTTAAAATAGCCACATTATAGAGAGAATTTTTGAGCTTTTGAATCAACAAGGGTATTTGGATATTATTAGTACTTTATATAGCCTCTCTTTGCTTTAGGCACTGCCTAAACCCTTCTAGGCATACTCTCAATCAGTTTCTAACACTCCTCAGCTAGTATCTTCTCCTACTCTATCTAAATCCTTTCTCATAACTCATGAATCCCATTAGAAGGGTTTTCATACTCTGCAAGCCTTCTTTTAAGTCATCCCCAAAGATGTTCTATAATGTTTGGGTCAGGAGACTGTGCATGCCAACTCATAGTGTCAAATTCCTGCTCCTCTAGCCACTCCTTATTATTTCAAAAGCTCAAAAACATTTTCCATAATGACTGTTTTAAAATTGTTGTATCTCAATGGTATGTGCTCCAAATCACATGCTCCAGGAGGCCATTCTGTAGCCAAGAGTGAGTACTATTTATAACATCACCAAAGCTAAGCAGAATTTCCATAGTGGCTAGCAGTGCACTTCATGCACTATAGTCAGGGTTTGTATGGGAAGAGTTTTTGAGGTCACTGTATAAAGGAAGATCTTTCAATTCTTTTAGAATAACAAGTTATCTCTTATCTTATCATTCTACTCCTTTGAGTTTTACTCAAAAAACTATTATCATCCAAGCAAGCATTCCCACTTGAGGCTTAATTCTTTGTCCCTTTGCCATTCAAGGTACTTTATACTTCAAAAAATATGTATATGACAGAGTGAAGGACAAGCATCATAATGTATGTTCAGAGTTTTCAAGCTGTTGTCAGCCTAGTTAAAATATAGACCCTGGGGGAAATGGAAAATCATAGATAGAACCAAAGAGAGCATTATGGCAATATTCAGAGACATTGAGATGGTGTCTGGACTCAGCCCATGAGATATTGAAAGTGATGATGATTTGATCTACATAATTACCTACAAAATGCATTGTTCCATCATACTTTGAAGATACATGTAATCTTAGGATAGACTATCATGGATATTAAAAAATAGTGCTGTGAAATCAGTTTGCTAATTATAATTGACTACTTCAGGGTATGTTTGATTATTAGCAACAACACCTTGTTCTTGAAAAGATGCGACCACATGATCAAAGACAGAGACACTTATTTGCTTACAATTATCGACATGGTCATTCTTTAAAAATGACTTTACTTCCCTCAGTGACTGCCTGCAATCCAATGCATTTGCATCACTGTTATACTCAATAAGGAGATAATGCTGCCTGAGAAGCTGATGCATCAGTGCTGTTGGCAAGTCCCAGGGCATGGATCTATCATTGTTGAATGTTGAATGTCAAGGGTAGGCCATGATGACCCCTGGGGCCTGGTAGCACTGTGCAACTCATCCATGAGATGTTTCATGGATGTGCCATGGTTAGCCCCTGTGGAATAGAACAAGAAGTCAACAGTTAGGATCTGAGTATGCTCATATGAACCATGTGCCAGTGAGGTCAAGTAGTACAAGTTACAAGTTACAACAATCCCACTCGGCTGCTTGGTGCTACCATCCACTCCAGTGGTCAGGCAGACTACCCTTGCCAGGGCCCCAACTACCCCTGCTACACAGCGCAAAGTCCGATCCACCGAACTCTATGCTGTATAATTGTTCTTGGCAACTCAAATGTGTCCCCCAGTGACATCGAACATATCACGGGAGTTATCGCGGTACTAGTTGTCGTTGATGGATGCGATATGTCCAAAAGGGCCATCATTGTGACTGACATCGCGGACGGTGGTTCTGTATTTGCATCTCGAATTCGTACCGGCATCCGCGGACACTTTCGAAATACACTGTGAACAACGATATGGGCTTCGACGCTCCAGCAATATCGCCGCCGCGCACGCATTTCATAGTTGGCCCGGGCGAGTGTATTGATGTGACCGTCCTTTTGCAATTATGAATTGTAAAAGCTTCCGTCGATTTGGAAGACTGAACAGTGCATGACTCGAACATTAAGAATTGTTATAGACAGTATGCACGGATGTAAAATCGCCTTGACTCACGATCCGTCGTCGTTTCAGTGCTAATCGGATCATGTTTACACGATGTACGTTTTTCTGGCAGCATGGAAGCCAATGTCCTCCGTTTCAGCCAGTGGGTACCCGGGCAGTCAAACACCGGTGTCAAAAGCATGTGAATATAGTCCGACGTGCAATTCCCTCACAGAGGCCGGGTTTTAGCCATGCATGGACGACATGCTTCTGCCTTCTTCGTGCTGTATCCAATGAATCCCCGGGAGTCGGATCGCTTGGCACTCACCTATCACTGGCTTCTTCCGTGGCGTATTGCATCAAGCTAGTCGAACTTTGGACATTACCTATCGTATTTGAATTAAGATGTCTGATACGACCCTCGGACTGATTTCAATGGGGTTCGTGAAACGCCAGCGCTCTTGAGAACTGTGGCAATCTTCGCGGGTGCCACGGGAGCATTGGGGATGACATTAATCATGTCACGGGTATTTGGTTCCGTCGGTTACTTACATACTGCATACCGTCGTGTTCGTCATACTGCCACCCATACTCGCATGTCTAGCTCGAAACTGTTCCTTGCAAAAGAACACATAACTTGAAACTCACTTGTTCCGGTTTCATATGATGACGTGTCGGAAGGAACTTGAAGCCATCCAAAGGATACGTGAATTAAGTAACTCCAGGGGATAGCCAGACGCTACCTGAGAACGACGTTATGACGTTCAAAGAAAAGACGACCCAGGGGATGGCTGGCCGCCGAATCCATGAAAGAACCAAGAATGTGCTCGAGTATCATGGAGTGGCGAGCTGGATTCGACCACCACGGCAGCCATGAAGATTCGGAGCCCGTGCCATGAGATTGACACTGCGCTGGAATAGCGAGACTGCATGATCCGACTTGTCAGAGTACGGCGATTTTTTGTTGGTAAATGGAGCAGATAGTGGCACTCACGCGTGTGTCTGGTTGGTCTCTAGGACACAGGTCTGCTTGACCCTGGAGACTAGGGATTGAAGATGAGATAGAATGACCAATTGAGTGCAGTTATCACACATCCCATGGGATGCCCTGCCTTCGGATTCGCAGGGATCAACAAATAGGCACGTTGGGGTTATTTCTGACGACAGCGAGCGATACACGTTCATCGTGAACGGTAGTTGCACTAGTATTCCCTTGGGACACGGTTGTGGAAAAGCGAAACCCACGTAGGAGGGCATCATGACCAAGCACTAGTGTGGCAATCCGATTGACGACATTTATCACTCAGCTCGCCAGCGCACCATCCTCCTCCTCGCTTCCATCATCATCTACATCTCTCATCATGACTACCTCCCTCGATCTCCTCAAGCAAACCGGCACCATCGTCGTCTCAGATTCAGGCGACTTTGAGTGTAAGTACGCCCTTGCCCATCGCAAGCGCCCGCGTCGCTGATGCGCAGTGCGATCTTATCAGCGATCGATGCCTACAAACCACAGGTACGTACAGATTTCCATATACCAGGGATACGTCGCATAACGAGAAACGAACAGGATGCGACCACCAACCCTTCCCTGATCTTGGCTGCGGCCAATAAGACCGAATATGCAGGTCTCATCAAAGTTGCCGTAGAGTACGGAAAGAGCAAGGGCGGTTCCCTGGAGGACCAGGCCAACGCCGCCTTGGACCGTTTGGTACGAATGGAAGCCCTCTTTTTTTCGCCACACCCTTTCACACTACCGTATCCTCATTTAGCTCGTCGAATTCGGTAAAGAAATTCTTGCTATTATCCCCGGCCGTGTGTCGACGGAAGTCGACGCCCGTCTCTCCTTTGACAAGGAAGGTACCAAGAAAAAGGTAGATTGATCTCGATCATCCGAAGACGTAATTCGGCAAGCATGCTGATGGGCCACGAATCTTTCTCGTCACCAAGGCCAAAGAGCTCATTGAACTCTACAAATCCGTTGGTATCCACAAGGATCGTATCCTCATCAAGATCGCTTCAACGTGGGAGGGTATCCAGGCTGCGCGTGAATTAGAACGAGACGACGGCATTCATTGCAACCTCACGCTTCTCTTCGGATTCGGTCAGGCCGTTGCCTGTGCCGAGGCCGGCGTGACGCTCATATCGCCCTTTGTTGGTCGTGTAAGCAGACTTTTCTTTTTTTTAGCCCTTCTATTTGGATCTTTCCAGCATGTGGCTCATACCCCTTCTCCGATTCACTCCTTCTAAACATAGATCCTTGACTGGTACAAGAAGTCAACTGGCAAGAATTATGAAGGTGATGAGGACCCTGGTGTCCAATCGGTCAAGAAGATCTTCAACTACTACAAACAACACGGCTACAAGACCATTGTCATGGGTGCCAGTTTCCGTAACGTACGTCAACTGCCAGCGTCTCTTTGACCTCGCTCTGACTCAGAATACGACCTCGTTCCCATGCCCGATCCACGTCCCCTTTTTTCTGATTGGTTTCCAACAGACTGGCGAAATTAAGGCATTGGCTGGCGTTGACTTTTTGACCATCTCTCCTGCCCTGCTCGAGGAACTCAGGAAGTCGACGGACCCTGTACCCAAGAAATTAGATGCCACTGCCGGTGGGTAACTCTGTTTCTTCCTTCGATATAGCATTCTCACAAACCTTGCCGAATATGACATCGTTGGCTGTCCCGTCCTTCCTTTTTTTTTTCATTCTCTTTGGCCTCTTCCTATTCCCCATTCTTCACACCCTTTTTCCCTTTCCATATTCATTCCACAAAAAAAAAAAATCGGGCCCTATCGCCAACGCATCCCGTGACTTTGTTTCTCGTTTCATCTCCATCTTCATTCTGCCAGCCATCGAAAAAATCGCCAAAGTCTCGTACGTCGACAATGAACCTGAATTCCGCTGGGCCCTTCTCCAAGACCCCATGGCGTTTGACAAGCTGCACGAAGGTATCAAGAAGTTTGCAGAGGACGGCGAGACGCTCAAGGCCGTGCTGCGCAAGAAGATCAGCTCTGCCTAGGCGCTCCCCTCTTGTCTTCTTCTTTGTTGTTGTTGTTGTTGTTGCGTATTCCTTCCCCTTAGACTGTTTTAATGTACGAATAAGAAATCGCAACGTTATTCCCCAAGAAGACCCATCCGAAACACGTAGCGATCGCAATGGCGATAGAAAATGAATGAACAAAAACGACTCGGATAAAAAAAAAAGAAGAGCTCGCATATCATTCTCATCGTCGTATCGATAGCGATAGCGAACAGCAGCGCTGGCAGCGAACAACTCAAAGTAAAAAAGCATAAAGTAATAATAATGACTGATCGCCGTCGCCACGGGCACGAGTCATTTTGTCTCGTTCCTCTTTTTTTTTCTCCTTCTGATTTCTGATTTCATTTTTCATCTCATATCCATATCCCATATCCCGTATCCCATCTATATCATATCGCACCGCTTGCGCACGCGCACGCGTGCTCCACTCAGTCGGATCTCCCACCCCGTCCCTTTTGCCATTCACAGATTGCTCATCTCCGTCGGTCATGCGATCCATTACATTTGAATGAGAATAATAAATGAAAGATGGGGGCGGAGAAGCAGGCCTCGAGCCGCCTGTGGTGCCTGTCAGCTGTCACCATGTCACCGTATCGACATGTTTACTTTTAGCTTTGCCATTCCAAGACTAAGTCATCGTGTATCCTGTGTGTGGTCGAGCGTGCCGTCAAATCCCAGCGTTTGTAAAGGAAGCGTCAATTGATTCGGGTTCCCCTGCCCCATTTAACTGGTAGCCTTTGGCGTGTTTCGACATCACGTCATGACAAAGTTTCAAAACTTCAAACAACAAACAATAGCACGTCCAAGAGCGGAATTGTATAAACGAAGACACTAATTCATCGCGCAACTAGAAAAGTACAAATAACCTTGCTGTTTATAATTAAGTTGTAACGCATGCGAAGAAGACAAGAGCGGGACGATAGCCGAGGGATGCCATGGATACTGCGAGCGAGACGAAGAGGGGGGGTGAAATCAGAAAGAATATGACAAAAGAGAGAACAATGGAAGTCGCCATGCACTTTGCCGGGCGTGCACGCGCATCACGAAGACGTGTCGTAGAGAGGTAGACGAGATGCTTCCGTGTCAAAAAATGTCGTACTAGAGGCGAAAAGTCAACATCCGTCCATTAGATTGATCCGACAGGAAAAAAAAACGTACGAACAGACAAGGACCGTCCTTGGGCTTCGAACAACGTAGATCCGCCGAGAATCCCGTTTAGAGTGCGGACACCCCCGATTCCCACTCTTCTCTCGTCACACACCCGACAGCCCTACAGACTGGGCAAGAGACCTCGACTAAAGGCTCCGTCTTATCCTCACCACCCCACCCTGCGACGCGCTCCGCGCTCACCAGACACTCGGGATGGAATGCGTGTGCGCATACAGGCGCACGGCCCCCGTGCTCTGGATAGTCAGGATTAGGTAGCGGGCGAATGTGCATTTGTTTCGTCAGCGACACCGAGGCTTCAGGATAAGGGTCCTCGTCAGAAGGCCCGACACCACAGCTCGTGTCCGAACAGCGTAGACCCTGCTCTCGTTCTCGCTGCTCGACACGTTGTCGCAGCGAAGGACCGGGGGCAGCCGGGAGGGTCCATGTCTTTCGACGCGGTGGCATAGAACGTGTGGGTCGAAACATATTTGGACGGAACGGAACGAACGGAAAGGGCCACAGGACCACCCATAGGCGGAGGGACAGGTTGACGCCCGCCTGCCTCAGGCGTTGGCCTGGCTTGTGGTTGAGGTTGGGGACCGTCCGCAGGCGGTGCACCCGGAGCTGGAGCACCCCCAGGGCCCTGCGCATTTATCACTTGTGGGATAATATTCCGTGTCGTACGCAGTAAGCCCTCGATCAACGTATGCAGATCTTGGGCAAGCCCATTGGGGTTTGCAGTACCATTTCCGCCAGCGGCACCGGTACCCGCTTCGCCATTATCAGCGCCATCACCGCCCTCGGCATTATCACGGTGATCACCACCTCCTTCTGGAGGCGGAGGAACACCGACAAACATATCCAACCCTATCGTCAAAACGTCAACACCTGCAGAAAAAAAAATCTCGTTAGTGGAGCTCGGTAGAGACCATGCGTAAACGCAACGGGGTGGGGAGAAATAACATACCCTGGTTTCCGTCTCCGGGTGCTTGTCCTGTAGGTGGCCTCAAGGGTATTTGGATAGCTGGAAAAGACATTACAGGGAATCCGGGTATGGCCATGAATGGATTAAATCCGGGGGGAGGAGGTGGTGGAGGGGGAGGTGGAGGTGGAGGTGGAGGACCATACGGCGCTGCGGCCGCTGCAGGACGGGAACCCGTAGTCGCGTGCGCAGGGTCAGCTTGGGGAACAACATCAGCCGCAGGGGCATCACCTTCCGATGGAACTTGGGGTGCAGCTTGTGGATTAGCTTGCGCTACAATTGGAACGCCGTTATCTGGTTGTGCGGGAGGCGCACGATTAAACGTACGTCTAGGCAGAGGAGTATAGGTGAGATTTTCCGGGTCGATGTTAAATCGACACGTCGGGCACGTCGCCTGTTTGGCCCTAGTGAACCACGGAAACAGACAAGCAGCGTGGAACACGTGAGCACACGGGAGGGAAATAATCTTGACAGGTTCCGATTCCGAGGTCGATGGAGCCGATGTTGAGGCGGAGGTCGCGGAGGTCCCTGGTTCAGAATATGAGTTCGAGGCGTCAACATCCATTGCATCGCTGTCTGTATGCGTCTCGTCCCGTGTCTCCAATTGCGGCACTTCACCTCCAGCAGACTGGTCGCCACTAAAACCGTCGCTCTCTGCATCCAGCAGCGAGTCCCAGCAGATAGCGCATCCAGACGCTGCCGATCCTTCAGAAATTGAATCCCCGACATGCCCTCCCGGTGCACCTCCCACGCGTTCTAACCTCTTCACGAGTCCGAGAGGGACAACCTCCAGACCAGCGACTAGCTTCTTCGCCCGCTCCGGGTCTTCTCGCCCTTCTTCCATGGCTTGAAACTCCTGGAAGAAGGCAGCAAACGATGCAAACAATTCTTCCCGAGCAGCCGCATCCATACCCATTGTGCCGGGAGTTCCACCCTGGCTGTCGCCGGCCGGGCCCGTCCGGTTACCCGGAGGCCCAAAGAGAGGGATCGTCAAAGTAAATCCTGCTGTTAACATCGGAGCATCGCGCGGGGCGTGACCGGGGGTTGCATTATTGTCTGCAGGTGATGGATCTGCAGTGCCCTCACCAGTATGTGTGTGGGTGTGCTCGGGTGGAGCGTCTCCTCCAGGGCGATTGCCTCCAGGAGGGCCCATGCCAAACATGGCGCCGAATATGGCCGGTAGAGGACGAGGTGGTTGCTGCGCGTTAGCGTCCTGCGGAGCAGCATCGCCTAGCGGAGGACTACCCACACGTTCAGAGGGATGCCGACGGTCTCTAGCGTCGTCCCCGTCATCATCCACGCGGGCACGCCGAGTACCAATGGCGGGACCAGGTGGATTGATATCATCGTCCGTCCAAGCGCTATCGTGATCATCCTCGACGGGCCGCGCGCCTTGAGGTGGCACTATTGGATCGAAAGAGGCAATGCCAATGTCTGACTCATCCGAAGAGTCGGTTACAGAGCGCAACTCTGGCATGGAGTCCTGGTCGTCATCGCGCTGCGAATCGGGTTGGGAATGGGGTGGTATATCAGCGTCCGTACCTGCGGATATCGATGGGTCGTGTGCGGCCGAACTGGACATAGTATCCGTGAGACGAGCGTTATTTCCACCGCCAACGGAATTCAATGGTTCGAGAGGAGGCATATCATCCGCAGGATCGCGTGAGATATTCCTCTGCCCCCCACTATCGTGACCATTCGCAAAGGCGTGATTAATATTTCGGAAGACGTTCTGGATGGTGGTTCCGATGTTAAAGCCGTTGGAGAAGGGGCGACCACGACTATTACTATTCTGATGGTCGTTATTCATAGAGATGGTGATGGTAAGAGAGGAAAAAGTGGAGAAGGGTGTTTTGTAATTGAGCCTTTGTTGTGGACTGCGAGCCCACCAATACACAGCGTATTGGTGACAATTGTTTGTCCAGATCGCGTAAGCACCAGAACATTCGGTATTCGCGTCGCGTGTTCGATCCACAACATAAGCTTTTTTTTTCAGACGTCGGCCCCCGATATAACTAAGTTACTCGGGGGATACATACCAGTCAGACTTGCACAAAACGACGACCCAAGGCTTACTTAGGGAACGAAATGAAATGTACGGCAAAACACAGGCTATACAAATGTTACCTGCAACAAAGCCATGTCGCTCAAACCTAACAAAGTGGGCGCTTGCCAATCTCCCCAATAGTATATATACAGGAAACCTTGCGAAACAATCACAATGTCTTGGCCTTGCCCCTGGACTTTTGGCTGCGCAGTCTAAGGTATCGTCGTGTGGCGGGAACACCGAACTAACATCTACGTTAGCATCTCGCACCCAGGAACCAGGTGCGACAGCTTACCCGGACGATCGGATACAACATCAAAAGTGTGACTCCAGCCATCCAGCCTACTCGTACATGCTGTGGTAGAGGCTCCTTGAACATTCCCCAGCTCCACTTGGTGATCACCAACAGTTCTGTCAAGACCGTAGCAAGCAACAACCAACAATGCTGTCCCATGCGCCTTGCTTTTCTGTGCATTCGACGGAGTCACGTGACAATGACACATTATAATAGCACAACATACTTTGGGTCATTGATATACTGGTATAACTCCCTTACGGCCGGTAAAGCGCATAAGAAGACAAGTGCGAGCCTCATTATGACAATAGGATGGTCAGGCTCCATCCATAATAATGACTAGAGTAACCATTCATGATCAACGAGACCGATAAAGACCGACATGATCGACCGTCAAGCGAGTCGCTTACCTTCAAGTAAAACGGATTCAGCTCCGCAGCAAGGAATACCGCAAGGAGCAATACGACCATAACATAATGGCGGAATGATGTCGTTCCCTCCCATTTGAAGGCAGTCCAATCGTGAGGTGAGAACTGACTCAGCACCCGCTTTGCTTTCGAGCGTAACCCTCGGGTTTGTCGCAATCCACGCCACTCATACGGCTAAATAACATCCCGGTCCGGGTCAACCACAAGGGCGGGACGGTGATTATGGCAACATACCTTTACTTCTAGGTACTGGCACGTTTTCATTCCTATCAATGCGGAGGGGTCATACCTATTGGTCATTCACGGCTGTACGCGATGAAAACGCACCAAGATATGCTCCGATCCAGTTGCAGAGCAAAACATCAAGTACCCACTTGGAGGTAAGATATCAGCCACCAAAAAAACCCGAAACAAAGGAAGTTACATGGTCCCACCAGCACTGTTCGATACTGAGTGCGCGCGGAGATAAGGAGATCTAGATCAGACGTACCTCGGCGAAGTTCGGTAGTTGATGTTGTAGGCTATATTCAGCAAATTCAAATGCTATGCTCAAGATCTTCAAAAGCGAGAAGATTGACCCCCCGGTCAAGAAGGGACGTTGACAAAGAGTACACACCCAACAGAACCAATAGTCCCTCAATATCATTGCCTTTCCAAACCAACCCAAGGCATGTGCCAAGCAAAATATATCGATCGCATCCTAAGCAGACAGTGTTCGCTGTATTTCAGGACATGCGGTTTGAAAGCAAAGTGTTGGGCAGGCTAACCCAAATATTCTGCGCAGTAAGTGCGCAATTCTCAGCATAGCTCTTCTCGGGAAGGGGAACGTTCAACGTGGGGTCGAGGAACGTCATCATTTGCCTGGCAGAGTGAAGATCCTGAAAGAGTAAGAAGACCAATGCCAGCTCATAGAGCAGGTTGATCCCCAGAACGATCCGCCAAAAGGCCGGATGTGGCCGTATGAACGGTCCATCCCTGAACTGAATCATGGAAAACATCAAAAATGAAGCTATAGCGGCGTAGATTCCCCTGAATATGAATGCGATCACAAATGAGATAAGAACACGAGAAACAGAGAATGGAAGACGCATACACGCGACGTTTGTCTCGTCCTTCTGCAAGAACATCGGGAGTCATAGCAATATAAGCCAAAACGGCGAGTCCGACTGAAAGTGCAGTTAGCGTGATGGGTTTGTAGAAGAATCTGGCCGGATTTCAGTAAGAACACAAGAACAAGTCGACGTTGACGTACTCTACAGAGGTATCATTGCGCTCTTGGAATGGGGCTATTCGAGTGTAGGGCTCTGTGCGATCTGCCTTTGCTCGCGTCAATCTCGTCAAGAATGGTGGGTGACCAGTGACATACATCGAACCCTGGACACACATTAAACAGCATTTCAAGTGGCCATCATGCTACTCACAACGAACGGGGACACCGTTTAGGCCAGGTTTGGGTTCCGCCTCGGACGGCGAGAGCAACACGTCAGAAGTTTCATTAGGGGAAATTGGTGACTCAGGTTCCGAAGGCATCTTGAACGATGTGTCAAAGCTGATAAGGATTGGAGCGGAGAAATACTGACCGCGGATTATAGGTTGTATGCGAGTGCCATGCACTGAGACTGTGGTGGAGGGAGTACTAAGTCAGACCGGCCAATAGCTCCACGCATGTGCCAAGTGTCACCAACGTTGTAAACTTGCGGGCTGGGTTCTAAAACAAATTACATAAGCAAAGTGACTGTAAGAACTCGAGTGCGCTCAAGACGCAGACCATACTCGTTTGGGTATGGCGTCGTACTCAGTATGTACTAGGATAGGAGATTCTACTCAGAGGTCAGTTTCAAGCTCGGCGATCGGAGCAACATTCAAATCCACCATCCTCTTGGTAAAAATTTTCAGTGGCTCCACTGGTCTGGTGACCATAGAGAATTACACAGGCGAATCGAAGCAATCAACTCCCAAAGTGACGGTTTGTGGCACATTTTCGACAAATCCGCCATATGACTTTCATGATAGAAGTCTAGCCTCATGCCCGCCCAAAGAGTTCGGATCATGGCCGTGCAGTGCCAGTGACCCAGTATGTCAGGTGGCGCCACATATCATTCCATGTCAAGATCGAGGTTTTTTCGACGAAAACGGTATGCAAATAATTTCCGACATAGATATCACTCCACGTCATCGACAGGGACGCGGTTGGCAAGAACACTCCCAAGTACATGCGAACTGCGGCGATTTACATCGCCTGTGTTTGAAGGCAATGTACTCCCGGGCACAGGAAATAATATTACAGGCCGGCGATGCACCCCCCTTGCTTTGGGTATGTTAGGTGGCGTACATACCGCTCGCCGTCGTCGATGGGGGCGTCGGAAAACGCCCGGTTGCTCTTGAAAGCTCCAAAGGGTCGTCCGTCCGTGTCAACTTCCAAAACTAGCTCCGCGCGTCATCCCGATCGATGGCAGCGAGTGTCCGATCGGCCATGCCATCATTTTGCTTGTCAAAAATTGCCGCGTCCCCGTCCGTAGTACTATGCACCGAGTGGCAAGTTGGGCGCAAAGTGAGCAACGATACGGGATCGTTATGCGTTGGCACCTCTGGATGGCGTTACGACCACCCTTGTTCGCTTCTATCCTCGTTTTCGAGTGCTTTTGGACAATCTGAGACGTGCTTCCGGCACATCCCACGTGAGGGCTGGATGACTTCAAACATCTTTCTTCATATCATAGTCCTCGGAGGTTTATCCAGTCGACCGTGCACCACCTACCATTACGGTGCAGGCACGAGGCACTTTCCGATGATGCGTCTCACGCCCATAATGACCCTGAGGAGCAAGCAGGATGGTAAGATTGTTCGGGTCATGCATGCCACGTTGAAGATCTGAGCAGGTCCGTTGGGGCGGACTCGTCATACTGGGACGCACCGACTCGGGGATGTGGAAATAATACCGAGCTGGGCGTGATGCGACGTGGGGCGTCGCACCTCGTCGGAGGAGTCCGTGGGAAGCACTTGTGGAACGGAAGTAACCGAACGGAGGTGGATTGCGACAATTGAAATGTGGCCGTGGGCTGGGCTATTGATTTTTCCCGGGATCCCTAATTGGACGAAACTCACAATTGCAAAGTTGTCTACAGAGCAGTGCCTGACTGATCAGTGCAGGCGACGGTGAAGTTCTGGACTATTGGATCTGAAAGCTTAACCTGTTACCAGGGCCCCAGGAGTGTTGGTCGTTCATTGTGTTCATGCACAATCGGACTTGATCGGCGGGAGAAATATATTCAGATACAGTAATAGATCAAATTCCGAGTTTCTGGTAAGTTTGCGGTCTTCGAACTTGAAACTCAACCTCTTCTTGATCAGCCTTGCCGACAATGACGGAAGCTTTTTCGTGTGGAGATACTTTTCCTCCGTCTCTGTCTTGTCGGACCGGCCCTTGGTCGACACGTAAACGTAATCCTCCATCCCCGTCTTCAACGCCACCGTGATCGTCGAACTCGTCCGAGTCGTACGTTGTGGAGCTCGCCAGTGGGATGGGCGTACTCACGTCATTTTCAGAAATAATTATGGTCTGCATGTCCCGTAAAGATGTACCAATTCTCAGGCAGATCCGAGTTGATCTGACCTTCTGACACTTGTATGACTGACATGCAACCGCTCCCATGCTCGTTCAATGTCCTCTTAAAAGGGCAAGCCCAGTCAAAGTGAGCCGGGGTGTTGGTCGCTGTGCTCAACGTTGGGTGGAGACACCCGATGTAACACCCGTCACTCGTCAGACATGAATCGGTCGCATTACACGACGTTGTCATCCAAACGGGGGGGTCACCATCGCTGGGTTAGAACACCACCGGCGCGTTCACAGGAGGATTGATTGGGGAGTGTGCTAATCAGATATCCGAGCGCACTGCATTGAAATTAGGCTCAAGAACCCGGCCAGGATGTGCATGCACAACCAACGGGGGATATTTGGATAAGTCAGCCCTGATTGAGGCAAGTGTCTGTTCTTTACTCACGCGTGTATTTATGTCACTGCCGAGACTGGAAGGCACCTCTTTACAGGGCTGGGTCACACACAGACCGCTTTCGTGAAGAAGAGTCAAAACGATCGGTGCTGTGTTGTCAATGGCCGAGGTGATCCAGATCTCGCATCTCCTCGTTACTTAAGTACTTAATGTCCCCGTCCCCCCATAAACTATCTCCATATCCACCCCTCCACAAAGTACTTCTTTCCTCTCTCCCTGTCGCCATGGCCTCTGACTCCTTCCCGTCCATCCAGCTCAAAGGCGAAATCATGGATCTTGACTTTACCGTTGACACAGATCACCGCAAACGCAGACGCAACCGCACCACCCAGTCTTGTCTCAATTGCCACACCTCCAAACGAAAAGTCCGTCATCCCTCGTGCCACCCTCCTTATCCTCACCTTGCCCTCTAGTGTGACAGAAAACGCCCCTGCCAGCGCTGCATCCAGCTTGGTCTCGTGTGTATCCAACTTGTTTCTTCCGTCTCTCCATCTCACCATGCCATAGACTGGCCTTTGTGTTTACGAAATTGATGATCCTGCTCTGAGGTGCGTTTGTCCTCGTGTCCGTGCATTCCAGCATTCCGACTGAATGGCATTCCAGGGATGACCCTTCTCTTGATGAAGCCACTCGTCTGCGCAATAGGATAGCGGAGTTGGAAAGTCTTGTAAGGGAGCTACGTGGTATGGATAAAATTTTGTTTCATCATCTGCTCTGTCTCCTGATCTGCTCGTGGTCTAGGCAAGCCCCACCCTCGTTGGGCTGATGCCAACTTCAGGGATGGTGACCCGTCTGAGCGGTGGCACTCACGCGCCGCCAAAAACAGTCTGCATCTCAGGCGCCGTGCACGTTCCCCAGACACGCTGGCGCGTTCGAACCAGGAGCCCCGGGGTCTGGTTTCAGCCTCTGGAACTCCGATCAAGATCGAGCCAATTGCGGATATATCTCAGCCTCATCTATATCGCTTCACGCCGTCTCCTCCAGCGTCGTATCCTGCTTTCCATTCAGATAATTCGGCTTCACCTCCGTATGAACGCCAGAATGGGCATTACAGCAACGGCAACCTGCCTACCAATGGGCGCTCTTCGATGCCGTACCCATCGCCAACGTCGACCAACGGACTCTCATATAGTCATCACCCGTCAGACCCGCCTTCTTATCATGAAAACGGAAACGTCTATCAGATGAATCCATGCGAAGCCGGCAATCACTATCCGTCGGATTCACCACCCTCGCAACATTTTTGCGCATGTCGAACCAACCCTGGGGCGGAGCACGCCCTCGTGTCTTTGTCGCAGCAGCTCCAAAGCACGCTGTCGTCATTGAGGCAGTACGCGCAACATCCAGAAAACTCACAGTGCCAATTGTTCCGACGCATCAACGAACTTAGCAATCTGATGCAGTACGTCCCTGTTCAGTTGCCTCGCGGCGACCTCATGTCCAGTGATGAGCTAATCTCTTTGGTCGGTGAGAATTAGTGGAAATGATCCGGATGAAGGCACAGGTTCGCCTTATGGGACTCTTCCCACACCAACTGAGAGCGAAATTATGTCCTCACATTCGTCTTCGAGCACGCCCTTCCATGGATCATCCGCTGGTGCATCCGTTTCGGAGTGGAACGCGATGGCTTCTACCGGATTCAATCCTTATTTCCCCATATCACCAGGCGAACAGACCATGTACAGTAATATCATCACATGAACCTGGACCCTCTAGGTCTAGTTCTCGCCACCCGGTCCATGTTATATCCAGTTGTTTGATGCCCTTATTTACCCGTTGTGTCGCGCAGGTTGTGACTTTGTACTATTAGGTATTTGTGCTAGACTTTTACTACATCTGTACATTATACGTCATGTACTCGTCACGCGATACACACATGCCCACGCTGGCTACATAGAACCCTTAGGTCGATAATCCGCTGCCCTCTAGCCTGAAGCGAAATACACGTTGCGAGGAGGGATCCGCCAGAATCGGTTGCCCTTGAGTGGAGAGAGTCCACCTGTCTCGCTCGATAAAGAGAACGTGCCCGTTTTTCTTGACGAGCACGACGGTAGAAAGACGCGTGGCGTACGGCTCATTCCCGAAATGTATGGGGTCGACCTGAATCGTGTTTCTCAATTCTGAGCGGTCGGCGGGTAGCTGGGAAGATCGCCATCTATATTACCCACCACGAGAAATCGAGAACCATGGAAAGAAAAAAAAACCCGTTAAGCGAACCCGTGATGCTGTGACCTAAAGAGAGACGGCGTGGCAGCCAGTTGTACCCACGTTAAGAGATCAAAGAGACGTTCCGAGAGCTGATCTTCCGATGTGTTCGGCGGGAGTGTGTCGAGAAGGGTCTTGAATGCGTGGATGCCGTGTTGTACCTTGGGCCATTCGTCGGCACCGTTTCCGTCGATGCCATTTGAGAGTGCGCAGTGTCTTTGGGTGTCTGATAGCGTGCGATAGGTGATCGGGCCAGCTGCGCCGTGATTGGTGACGTAGAGTGCGTCGAAGGAGAGGTGGGGAGGGGGAGAAGCTGTTGAAAAGAGGACGAGATTGAATCCTGCATAGCGTGCGTCGGGGGGGATGAGTCTCTCGACGTCGTCTTGTAGCGCGTGCGATGACGCCGGGGAGGAGAGAAAGGATGAGACGAGGTGGCCGCGAGAGGATGCGAACGGGCGGGATTGTTCGGTGATGTTGGTCCTGTGTGATGTGTGTTCGGGATAATCAATTACCATGGTGCGATTACGCACAGCAAAGCGAGTTTTCCGGTTCGACTGAGACCAAGCCATGTTCCGCCGGCTTGTACGTCGATACCGGACAGGATATGGCCATCAAAGGTGTGGAAACGGGCTGGTTGTGTGGGCCTGGAGAGATACTCATCCCGATTACTACACAGGACGCTGATCGCAAATGGATGAACAGCCAGCCCGAGAACGGGAGAACGGTGACGCACAGAGCGTAATCAGGGTGTTCCAACGTGAAGAATGCGACACACATATTCTCGATTGTCAAACTGGTTTTGGTAGCGAGCGGCTGAACTCGATATCCGTGACAAGTCTTGTTTGAGGGTGTCCCGAGGAGCCAAGCGATCCAGTTGTGAGATGGAACATCTCTCAAGACCCATTCTCACGCCTGTTGCGACACACAACTCACAAGAATGGACACGTCGACCACCGTCGTACTTGATAACGGCGCGTCGGCCATCAAAGCCGGCGTCGTCGGGGTCGATGATTCAGTCCGGTGAGTCTACCAAGACCCGCTCGGTCGGGGGTAAGTAACTCATCTTCATTCCAAAGAATCATTCCCAACGCTGTAGTTCGGTCCAAGGAAGACCGGACGACGTACATCGGGCACGAGATCTCTCAATGTAGAGATTTTTCATCGCTTCATTATCGGCTCCCCTTTGAAAAGGTATCCCCATGTAAAGCGTGCCGTACCGCCATGCTGACCGACCGACATGGATTAGGGTTATCTGGTCGATTGGGATGCACAAAAAGCCGTCTGGGACGGGCTATTCTCTACAGAGGTCCTATCCGTCAGTACATTGTCCCGCCCGCCCTTGCTCGTGCTATAGCCCCCGCAGGTGAACGCGCCAGACTCCTCTCTCATCATCACTGAACCTTATTTCAACCTGCCCAATATCCAAGATGTATATGATCAGTTTGTCTTCGAGGAATACGAATTTCAATCCTATTACAGATGTACACGTAAGTCGCGCTCCGCCTTGGATACTTGGCGCCACGCTCATACAGCTTTTCTCGTCTAGCCGCTGCCATGATTCCATATGGATCCCTCTTCGCCGTTGAGGGACTCAATACCCCCGAATGTACCCTCATTGTCGATTCTGGATTCAGCTTTACACATGTGGTGCCTGTGATCAACCATCAAATCCAGTGGTATGCCGTCAAGAGGTCAGTTCGGATGTGAAGCTGCCTCCTTTATTATCCCTAATTTGATTAGAATGGACGTCGGTGGCAAACTTCTGACTAATCAACTCAAAGAGGTCGTATCATATCGCCAGTGGAATATGATGGATGAAACGTACATTATGAATCGCGCCAAGGAGGCGTGCTGTTACGTCTCAACGCAGTTCATTACGGACCTCGAAACTTGTCGGTGCGTCGTTCCCCAACGACATAGCAAGCAGTTATTCAACCAACCAAGGTCATCCCCGAAACGGAATCAAATTGTGATGGAATACCTCTTACCCAACTTTTCCATCAATCGAGCGGGCGAGATCAAGCCACCCGGATATGAGCTCTCCCCAACAGATCAGGTGCTTCTCATGGAGAACGAACGTTTCACAATTCCAGAACTCCTATTTCGTCCCGACGATATCGGTCGGTCGTTCAAATCCATGATATCACATACTTGTTGACATCGTTCCTTGTTGATTGAAAATTTCCAGGGTTAGAGCAGACTGGCCTCCCAGATACGATCACGGCGTCCATTGCGTTGCTCCCAAAAGATCTGCAGGGAATGTTTTGGGCAAACATCGGTCTCATCGGTGGTAATACCCAGTTCTCCGGATTTCATCAAAGACTGTACGCAATAGCTCCCACTCGTACAGCCCGTCGTGAGATGGCACTGACGTTGAATCAGCATGACGGAACTGCGTACGCTTGCTCCGGTAGAATTTGAGATAAACATTTTCAAGTCGGATGAGTAAGTGGTTTTTACACTAGTCATCACATCAGGATGACATTTGACGCCGATTAGCCCGGTGACAGAATGTTATCGCTCCGCATTGACGTTTGCCAAACGTCCAGATTTTTCGTCGCATCTTCTTACTCGGGCAGAATATTTGGAATCCGGCAGCAGTGCAGCGCGTAGAAAGTTTGGCCATTGGGATACCGGCAAGCTTGTCGAAAAGAACAAGAACGCAAGACAGGATGATATCGAGCCTCGGTTGACGAAGAAGCCCAGCCGAGTACGAATGCGCGCGAGCGCATCATCCACAGCTCGCCGTCGGTGACTGCCGCCCCCTTTGGTCGCTTAGCATCCGAACGGCGTGGGTTCACAGATTCAGGGCTAGCTTTCTTCGTGAAACTTGCGCTCGGAACAACTACGTGGCTCACTGATGGGCTTCGCGCGAGGATTCTGAAAAAAAGAAAATGAATAACAAGTCTTGCGCCACGGTGCTAGCGCAATCCCCGCACTCGCGTTTCTCTTTTCAGGTGGCACTGTTTATCTACTTATCATGTTCGAGTTCTAGTACGGAAACCGCGAAAATGAAAAAGCTTGGCACAGCCAGGTCACCCCTCTGTGGGAATACGACACTTGACTTTATCTGGTCAGGCACTGATCTTAGCGGAGCGCAGTCGTGATTACCGCTCTGGCTCGCCTCCAAAGCATGTCAGCTGTCCCTTCTCGGAACGCTGAGAAATTGGCCCCCCTGTTTGTTCCGGGTTGGACCGTTAATTTTCACCGATCACCGTGCACGAGGACGGTGCACTTCATTTTGTGAGCTGAGCTGGCATCCCACCTAGACCAATTTCTCGAAATTCGTTGTACGTGAAGGTAACGGCGCAAATTCACACGACCCGTGCGCGCGTTGAAATGTCATGTGGGTGTCGCTCCCTTGTTTGGGAGGGGGGCCAGTGTCTTCGCGCCAGCTTCCCAGCGTCCACTCACCTAGGCACGACGGCGGGGACATCCTCCGAGCCTGACGGACTAGCGCTCTCACCGCTCCTTGCCATGAGGTTCCAACGATCGTCCTTCTCTTCCCCCCAACTGCGGCCTGTGCCGTACACCCCTCCCGTCCTACATGCGGTCCTATCTCAGGTCTTGAAGCACCAAGAAAACAGAGAAAAACCAACACCGGTGACGACTTGATCGCCAGATCGTTTCCTCTCACTTTCTCACTGATCCCTGTCATCGCCGGAGAACATCCCGAATAATTTGATGCATGCTTCGTTCTTCGTGCTTCGTGTGCCACCATCTCCTCTCCTCCCCATCCCCCATGCCTTCTAGGTGCTCCGTCGGTGTATCGGTTTATCGGCATCCTGTGGAGTCGCTCGTTTCATACTGCATCGCCTTGCGTCCGTGGTGTTTCGGCTGCTGCGGGTTCTTTATCGCGCCATACTAGCGGGGCCCTGGCGAGCGCGAGGGGAGATGCCGGACGCGGGTTATAGATAAAACGGATCACCCTTCCGAAGGAGTCGGAGGGGTCTTGCACCTCGCTGAGCGCTCTCGGGGTCTTATTTCGGCCACCAACCAAACTTGCGTTGAGGAAACGAACAAGAAGTAAAAATAAATAAAAACGAGACGTTTCAACGTTTCAGATCGGTATATCGCGACCGCGGCCGCTCGGGAGGTATAGTATTGTCAGGGTGCAAGGATGGGCTGGGCAGAAAACATGTTGAGTTGTTGTTGGGTGCACCATCACCCATCATTTATCCCTTCTCTTCGTCTTCCCTGAAAGAGCTGTTTCTTTTTCTTGTTCTCTGATCTTGAAGTTTGGTTTGAAGAGACGAGACAATGCTGGTTTCCTGACCATCCCCTCGCCCGCCGCGGTGCTTCGTCTCGTCCGGTTTCAGGAATGTGATGGAGATTGCGAAGGGCCTTGTCGAAGGCGCGCGCCTGCGCCCATACTTCTCCTCCCGAACACTTTCGGTGACCAAGTGGACGGCCGTGACGACCGACCATCGGATGTCCCAAGGTTCCCCCGTCCATTTTTCTTTCTTTTTCTTTGTGTCTCTTTTCCAGTTTTTGCCGTGTGGTGGTCCACTTTGATAACCAGTGCACTGTGCGCCGCAACAATTTGCATGCACTGTTTTCTGAAAAAGCAAATGCTAGCGTTTCAAGAACACTGCCGTACCATCCAAACTGAAACGCACGGCCCGTGACTGACGACTACCCCTCCTAGCACGATCACACACGAGTCCACGATGCGGCGGTGGCGTGCAAGGTTCGATATTCAATTCTAACAAGTGTGGTTCCATCATGGCGTCATTGGATGGGCAGGCACCATGACTGCCAACATCCCAGATCCTACCAACCAACAAAAAAAAAAAGAAGCAGAAAAAGGACAAGACCATCGCGTCATCATGCCATCCTGCATCATACCTCATTTCAAAACTGAAACGCGCGGACCGCATGCAGAGCTAGCATATGGGTATTCCCATCATCGCATACGCATGGCGTTATGGCGTCATTGCGGTATCATGATGATGGACCGGGACGCCCCGATCCCACCTCTCACCGTGTAAACATGACGCGGATGGCTATCCTGGGGTTCGTAAACGCATTAATGAACCCTGAAAGAGAGAGGAGGGGGGGGGGGCGAGGAGCACACGGACCACGCGGACCACGGCGACTTGTTTGGACGATCAGATCAGAATGACGACCAGGTTTTCTGATGGCGAACGATGTGGTTCTTATTTTTTTTTTTTTTTTTTCCTTGGTTGTGATTTATGGTTTGGGAACGATGGGAAGATGGCAACTTGGGCCTTGTTTTGGGGGTGTGCCCAGAGAGTTGGTGGTCTTTCCCGGTCCGACGGAACTCGATCGTTGTGCCTGTCAAGGACAAAAGAAAAGAAAATAACGCACGTAGTACGCAAGGGGAGAGACGAAAGGCCATTTGCCCATTGGTCCGTCGGTCGATCATGCCAAGGGCGGGTCCTGCCGATGTGACTACTAGTATCCACATCGACCCATCTGTTATCAATCAAACACTTGGGCCTCTTGGCCCTTGGTTCTTTTCCTTTGCACGTCCGATTGGAGATTCAGAATTTGCGAAAAAACGCATCAGAAAAATAAAATAAAAGCGTTGATGATCAATTGGCTTGGATACAGGACAAGGTCTGGATTTACAGAAATCGTGGGGTTCATGACATCATTTCAAAAAAAAAACATACGACTAGGATACGGGGATAACAGCGATCTCGAGATCCTCCTCTTCCTCCTCCCCTACCTACCCTTTTCACAAATAATATTTTTTTTACTGCGTCGGATTCTGCATTTCAGCGAGGGTCATGACTTCCATGAGCAACGTCTGTTGTTCCACAGACAACGTCGTCGTCGCAGCTTGATACAATGCTGCATTCTTGCTTTGAAAAGCTGTTTAGGACGTCAGCAACTTCTTCCCCCTCCAAAAAAAAAAGTGGGCCACGCACTCGTCAAGGCATGCTTGAACGTCGTATACGGATTGATCGCGTCGATGAGGCTGAAAAACCCGAGTTCTTCTTCGATGGCTGATTCTTCTGACGTGTCGGACGTGTCGTCGCCTTCCTCTGTCATTTTTTCAGAACGTGCTCTCAGACGAGCACTCTGAGGGGGTAGGAACGAAAAATCAGTATTAAAGCGAAAACGGAAAAAAAAAGCCTCTTCTTACCTCGTTGGCGAGCATCTCGAGATAAGCCGAGTCGTCGTCCCAGACGTCTTCTGCAATAAATAAATAAATTGTGTCAACGTCCACAAACCACGACTCAAAAACCAACAATCTCACCATCGTCTTCGCCCTCCAAATTCAAATACCTCAAATCCTCTTCCTCCTCTTCGTCTTCCTCATCAATCAGACTCTGCTCCAACACCTTGCGTTCTATGACGCTGTCACTATCTTTCCACATACACACGAGAAGAAAAAAGACATACTCGATATCGCCTGCGGGAGCGACTTGAAAATCACCAACGCCCCCGCGACGATGCCATACCACCCCTCCTGCAAACTCGCCGGAATCATCGCCCCATCGACCTCGAGCAGCTTGCTCAATGTGAGCAAACTCAATTTCTTGTCGTGCACCCGCGGGAGCTTGTCTTCGGTGTTGATCGCTGCGAACCATCGGTCGAAAAAGAGGCGGGCCGCGCCTGGTTTGTAGGTCTCCATCAGGTGTAGCGCTGCGGTGGGGTTGTAAAAGACGGTGTTGATGAGGACGAGGAGGTTGGCGAGTGTGAAGGCGTAGGTGTTGCCGCCGTCGATGTGGTCGATGGCAATCTTGATGATGCTTTGGAGGTGCTAGAGAGGGAAAAGTTGGATATCGATCGGTTTCGGTTCGGGTAGTACGTACATCGTCGACATGGCCGGCGAGGTTGAGGAGAATGGATTCGGCAAGCTTGCAGCCGTTTATCCTATCGTTGTCACCGAGATTGCTGCTTGTCATGGAGGTTTCGTAAATGTCCAACACTTTTTGCCTGTAATCGGGTCGAGCTTTGAAGACGTCGGCACCATAGGACAAAAAGTTGTCCAAAGAAGGAAGCATCTCTACGGTGGTGCCGACAATGAGTATGTGCCATTCCGTGCACTGCATAGCGCTCACCGTCCAAAAAGTCGATGGCGTCCGACTTGAAAAGTCCATAGGTGAACTCGAACACGGGCCACATGTTTGGCGAGATGGACGCCAACTTGAACGTCAACGTGTCCACCAACTCATACATGTTGTCAAACAAGTCTACAGAACGTGTATCATCAGCAAGGCAAAAGAAATCGTCGTCCATCGTCGAGTACTCACCGATCACCTTGTTCTCTAGCGTGAAGCGAATGATAGGTATAACCACTTCTTGCACCTGTCTCAAAATATCCTGATTGGAGTCTACTGATGATACGATCTACGCATGCGTTTCCGCGCGCAAGTCAATGCCAACATCCAGCACAAGACAAATGCAAACCTACCGTGCTGATCGTCTTCGCCACACCCATCGCGCCATATACCTTGTCATCGTCGGTGTCTAACAACGCGTCGATATCCACACTGTCCAAGGCAACTTCGCTCGTCTGTGACAAACCTTCCCGTGCCAGACGTAAATACGATTCACACTTGCCACGTCCTCTCGTCAGCAAGACGATGTGCAACTGCTACATCATGAGATGCTCACCAATCTACTCGTCAACTCGGTCGCAACCGGGAGGAGCTCATCCTGGAACTGCTCGACCATGGACTCCATCGCGTTGTTGAGAAGATCAAGATCCGTCTCGTCAGAGAGTTTGAGCAGACCTAAAATGACATCAGCGCTTCATTCTTCAACATAGCGAGAAAAGACGCACGTCGAATGACTTCACCAACTCGAGGTGACACAACCGTTCGTACTACACAACACACGCATCATAACCAGATCTCGCTCGTTTATGAGGATGCCATACCTGATTCGTAGACAACGACCATCTGCGTTAGTGCCAAGGCTGCCTGGACGCGAACTGGGAGTTCGGGGTCATCGAGGGCACTCGCCACCGCATTCGAATGTGCTGCCAAATTCTAAAAGAACCGGGTTGAATCACGGACACGAACAAACATGGGAATGTGAGCCTACCTCGGGATTACTCCATTCGAGGTTATGTTTCACGACCGTTCCAAGTACCTCGCATGCCTAGGCCACCCATTAGTACCACAAAAAAGGTCCGCGGGAGAGCATCGACTCACGATAGCGCGCATATATGGCTCGCTGGCTGTAAATCCGGGAAGGACGTGCTGCATCATGAACTCTTCTATGCTCCCTTTGACTTCGGGATGGCGCATAATGAATGGTCCAAGTGCCGCCGTAATGTTCAACGCCCCGAATTTTTGAGGTGGCGCCGCGTTGCTGGGAGAAAAATACATCAAGAGCTCGATACATAATGACATGGCACTCACGAGCGAAGGACATTGTTCACGAGATTGAGCATGGGCAAGAATGCAATCTTGGTTCGAACGCTGGCCAACGAGAGGATAAACGAGATCGCACCCGCCACAGGGGACGACACGTTCTCGTATTCATCTGCACCATATTATCAGGGTGGGTTCTGGATGTGCCACAGAAAAAAAAAGAATTTAGCATACCCACGGAAGCACGGATGTACTCGACGGGATCAGACGCCCAAAGTTCCTGATCGGCAGGAGTGAAGCAGAGATGAGGAAAGACAAAGTTGGCAACAATGTTGTCAACATGAGGCTTCAACAGAATCCAGGTAGATTTTGGCTTGATACTCGAGGGGCATTAGCTGGGACAAAGACATGCACCACGAAACATACCATGCAGTGAAGAACTGGAAAATCTGATACTGGCATTTCTTTGACAACCATGCTTGCTTGGACGCGTATAGTTCGACTTGATGAAGATACACCTTGAAAATCTCTGGCGCAAACGCCGTGACAAAGTGGTTGGCAAACGCGCTGTACTCCTTTTGCATCGGAGTCGGGAGCTGCGAGGGGTTCCCAAACCTTGCTCATATGTCAGTCTACGAAACTCGAGTCATGTTTAAGGATGTCCGACCTATGAAAGAGTCTGCCCAGGGTGGCATACGCCCACTTTTTGGCCTTCCACCACTCAGACTTTTCCCTCTCTTCCTCGTTTTCAGGGACGGCTTCGGTCGGAAGGGATAGATTAACGACTTGGAAAAGGAGTCTGCCCCAAGGTACAAGGCTCTCGGCACTTTGTTGGTGTGTGCTCAAGTTGACGATGATGGATGTCTTGTACGTCTTGAGGATGAGATGCAACATGGACGGGATTTCCTGCGCCGACGACGGAGGCGTGTTCAGCATGCTACTCGCGACGGTCACGAGTGTCGGGAAGATTTTCGGCACGATGACGGGCAGGTAATCCTTGGCCTGACGATACCTAGCCCCAGCCCACCCGCGTCAGCGTCAGCGATACACACCAGACAATGGATGCCACTCGCCTAAACGCACGCACACACTCGAGTGCGGCGACACACCCTGCGCCGACTTCGCGGATATCGCCACTTGTCAGCAACGCGTTCAGGCTGTCCAACAGCCCCTCCCAGCGATCTGGGAAATCATGCGCGACGAGATCCTTGAGGGTGGCACCGAGCTGGACGGTGATCGTTCTCGATGGCGAGGCGGCGAGCAAGCGCAAGATGTTTGATTTCAACGCGTCGCGATCAGATTGAGCGATCGGGACTTGTTCGGGACGTGAGCCAGGTGCGTCGAGGGTGTAAGAAGTGTGTACGCGGTTCTTGAGGTAGACGGAGCATGCTTGGCGGGTGGGGCTGAGAGCGGATGAGTGTGGAACGAGGGCAACGCGTGTGCACGTACAGATCGACGCTATCAGATGCAATGATTTGCAAGATGGCGGTCAAGACGCCCTCTTGTACACCGATCTAGGACATGAGGTAGGGCTTGGGACGACCAAAAAAAGAGACCTCGACCTACCTTGCGAATCTGGAGTTCGCCCGCTTTTTGGATATTGGGATCTGCGTTGAAGGTGGTGGCAAAGAGATTCGCGAGAGCTTGAAAGTCCATTGTTCGTGATGAGAAAAAGGCCGCCGCCGTCGTCGTCGTTTTACGCGTAGCTAGCAAAAGATGAGATGGAACGACTCGAGGGTCGTCGCGGTTGGTGAACAAGCCGTTAAAATTTGGCGACACGCGACTTCGCGTCTGATCATTTACATACACCGAATATGGTACTACATCAAGAAGTCTCCAACAGGTATCTCCACGTTCCGAACAACATGTTGACCATGAACCCAATCACGATGCCCAACTGCGTCTTGCGTCTAGAACAAAGGCCAAGAATTTTCAATCAGGACAGCCACTGAAACTCGAGTGACTACATACGGGAAAATGACGTTTTCTGTCGATTGGACTTCGCTGCCGTCGTTCCAGAAAGCAGCGGGTTTGAGGTCGCGCAAGAAGAAAAATGGCAGGATGGGGAAGAAGAACCCAATGACGATGCCCCGCAGAATCATGCTCTGCGCCGACGTCTGCACCAGTGGCGCATTGCCCACGCTATCCATGGAATCAATCCACTGTTCTTCTAATGCACGCGCGTGCTCGTCATCTATCGCGGCGAGTAAGTCGAGTGGGTCTCGAAAAGACAGGATATCGACATACAGTCCTCGTCGTTTTCAAATTCGATGTCGAGATAGTTTGACGACGACTGGCTATGGAACTGCCTCCGAAAGTTGGATATGTCTTCCTCTGAGAACCCAGCTGCAACCAGGCGGTCAAAACCACGCAATGGCCGGAGTTGCGCAATCTGTCCATGTCGTCCGTCAACGTTTCAAAACAGCACAAGCATTCATGCATACCTGCGGCTTGTCTTCAACTTGCACCGCTGGGTCGATCTTTGGCCCCACCGAACAATGCAACCAAGTGATGATGTGAGGTTGCGAGGGCAAATCATCGGACGGAGACTCGTTGGCACGGAGTTGTCTTTCTTCCAAAGTGCTCAGCCAAGAATGCAATAGAGTGCCATCCGTGAGCAATCGCCCAGCATGTATCAGTCTCAACCGTCGCTCCTTCAACTGAGGACGTGCAGCGACGATCTGAAGTGGTATAAGACATGTTCTCGAGTCAACCAACTTGACACACACCTTTGCCTTGACGTCTCGAACGGCGTCGCTGCTAGATATGTATAAGACGAGGTCTGGTGTTCCCTCTGTAAAACGAATAGTGAGATGTCTAGACTGTTCATCGTCGCATTCTGGGTCTCTCGCGCGTTGCTTTCCCTTTGCCTTGTCGCTGAGCATCATTGAGCTGTCTTATTTAGTGGCCGTGTAAATGAAGCTGTAAGCAAGTAGTGTGGGAAATCATCCTTGTCTTTGTACTACTACTAAGCTCATCATGCCTCGCGCAGAAGGTACGTTGTGCTTGTCGTCCATCTCGTTCTATTCCTAATCATGTCTCGAAGTCGGAACGCCAAAGTACTTGGCCAACAAGATGAAGTCAAAGGGCCTACAGCGCCTCCGATGGTACTGTCAAGTCTGCCAGAAACAATGCAGAGACGAAAACGGCTTCAAATGTCACGCCCAATCCGAGGGCCATCTACGTCAGATGCTCGTCGTCGGCGAGAACGCCGGTCGACACATTGCCGACTTTTCGAGCCAATTCCAACACGACTTTGTCCAGCTGCTCTCTCGGAGGTACGTCCCCCCACTCCTACTCGCAAGTCTTGCTCTTCCCGACATCGCTTCCTATCCAGGTTTGGAACGAAACGAGTGTTTGCGAATCGCGTGTACCAAGAGTTCATCCAGGACAAGCAGCATCTGCACATGAACGCTACTCGTTGGGTCACGCTCACCGAATTCGTCAAACATCTCGGTCGTTCAGGGATCGCCCGCGTCGATGAAACAGACAAGGGCTGGTTCATCGCATGGATCGACAACTCGCCCAAAGCGCTTGCCAAGCAAGAAGCTTCGCTCAAGAAGGAACGCGCGACCATGAACGATGAGCAACGTGAACGAATATTGATCACGGAGCAGATCGAGCGGGCGATGCAAGAGGCTGAGACGGCCTCGGGGTCTGCTTCGCCACCTGTGGAAGAGCAGGGTCTACAACGGGACGAGAGTGCCGAGAAAGTCGTCCTCTCGTTCTCCGTGAAACCGACAGCACCAGCTGCAAGCACACCTGTGCCTGCTGCGGGGGGATTGAAGATCAATCCCCTGAATCCGGGTGTCAACCCATTGAAGCGTGCCAACGTCTTCAAGACATCGAAACCCTCGCATCATACCGACACTGGCAATGAGAAGAAGCGACTAATGTCTGCTGCGGAGCGTCTTATATTGGAGGACCAAGAGCGAAAACGACGGAAGATGGAGAGAGAAGGTGTTGTATCCTAGTATCGTCTAACTATTCCAATTGTTGTATTGTTAACACTCGGAAGCGCAAGTTGCCTCGAGGCGTTGTGCTCCATGACACGTGCATCAGATATTGACACACGTTCCCTTGTCACTTAAAAACATAAAGTGGAAAAGAACACATGTCCATAAGATACAACAGGGAACAAAATTACAACATGGTACAACTAGCAGCACATTTCGCAAGGGCAGCCTACATTCTCGGTAATCAGAATACGACATGAGGCAATCCATTGAAAACGCACAAATGATATCTGCAGCGCATTCGCAGCAGTCCTGTTTCAGCAATGTTAGACATGACAATGTGTGACAAACGATCCACGACGGGTACCTTGCAGCATTCTGTCGAGATGCCCTGGTCAGTTGTGTATCAGGAAACCCACTGCCCAAATAGTACGTACCGAAGCAGAGGAAGCATTCGAGGGCGGCCAAGAAACAGTCCTGTGCACACGTATTAGACGGGAGTTCCTTGTGGGTGATACGACGTACCTTGCCAGCACCACCTCCGCGGAGACGTTTAGCATGGTGCTGCTCTTGGTGGTTGTTGGCAGGCGCAGGGTTCATTACGCCTGCGGGGGTCGTTAGGAGGTCGTCTGGCAACGAGGTAGGGGGACGTACTCATTTGAATGGCAGCCTGAGGCTGGTTAACGGTAGTCTTGTTGGTGGGTTCCATCGTCTTTCTTGCTTGTGAGGGGTGCGATGAGGATGGAGAAAGGCAAGTCAGGTGGTGTCAGGCAAGTTAAATACCGCTCGGATATGCAATCGGGGTTTGGCTATAAACGGTAGCGCCACCTCCCCTCAACTGCCACCGGTTCAGACAACAGCCTGTGTCACTGGCATGTCTTTTTGACTGGCGTGACCTCGGTCCGTCCTAGGTGATCGGATAGCACCGCTGAACCCATCAGGACTCCCGGAGGCTCGGTTGTACCGAACCAAGTATTGCTGGACCATTCCCACTGCACGACTCCCATCAAAGAAGCAAGCTATTTCAGGTAGTGGGCGGGGTACGGGTGGATAGCGATCTGATTGGTCGTCCACCTCAGGGTAGTCCGTGTACGAGGGAACTTCTTTACCGTACCCTTTCCTTCGCACCGCAAGGTCTCTCTGTATAAACTCACACACCGGTAATGAACGGACGCCTTCTGAGCGCCTCCGGCATAGTGGCGAATGTCGCAGACCCGGTGGATCCGTCATGTGTTGCAGTCCTAACAAGAACCCGACCACGACCCAAGATCATCTGATAACAATAACAATTTTGGGCCTATAAACAGAACACGGTCATAAGCTTAAATGCCGATAATAAAAAGGTACTCGTAACCTTTCCAGAAAAGCAGGGATTCTTTTCTCCAACCTCTCTTCTGACCTCCTGGGAAAACGTAGTCTTTGAGATACCCTGTGGCACGTCGTAGAGTCAGTCATCATGGCAACGATATGGCCACACAAACTTGGAGGTGACCACGTTTCAGTGTGCAGTAGCACAACCTTCATACACGCTTGCCATGAGCAACGCTCGACTCTGTTCTAGATCAGCAACGGGGTCGAAATAGGCGGTGTTGCGGTCAGAGCCAACATCCTGCTCTCACTGGCACGGTCGGAAATCCTTGCCGAGCATCGTTTCAAACAACTTGAAATTTTTTCCCTGTGGCGTCCACGCCAGGTCCGTAACCTGTCGTTTTACATTTACCGAGGGCACGAAGCCTGAGCGGAGCGCTTGGAGTTGTAAGGGCTCTCCCACATTGTGGAGCGTGTCATTATCGTCATTGACGTTGGCGCAGTTTGGATGTTCCTGAAACCCTGACTTATCCTGCCAATCGGACGGTCGAGGTTATCTGGCAATGTTTTTTGGATGAGTCTTCACCAACGCTGAGCGTTGATTGTGCGTATGGGAGTCGGAAGTAGAGACAAGGACTACTAACACCATGTTCATCCTCCGAGCCTTGTCCGCCGATTATCACGGTGATTCAAATACGACCGGTATCAAGTGGGTCGTTCCTGCCATTTGGTGCAACTTGCTTGTCATTGCGGATGTTGTCGGGGATCAAATACTAGACGGCCCGAAATGACAGGGGGTCTTACTCAGTCACTGGCACTACATATTCTCATCGAACTCTACCAGTAAGTCGATTTCATTAGCACTGCTTTAGACATCAGCACTCTATTTTTTGGGGCATAGTCTACGCCTGTGCCCAGGCACCCTCAGGTTCATCACCACGTATACTGCCACCATCAAGGCTTAAAAGATCGATTCGTAAATTCGCTGTACACCCCAAGGTATCGCCGTCATGGGGGAGCTTTCCACTGCAACCTTGTCCGTTATCCAGAGTCTCTTCAAGAGAGCAACAGTTCAGGGTCAAGTGCGTATGGAATTCGGCATTGACAATGGCCGTGCTCATGTTTTTACAAGGGTGGTCTCCTCACCGGCCAAGATCCAGCTTCGTACTACCCATCAGATCCGTTGAGGCTATGGGTCATTCAGCTCGGTGCGTCAGCCGCTGTCTTCAGCCCCCCCCCCCCCTTTTCTTTCAACGACACTCATGTGAGGAGCAGGTATTATTCTCATGATGGCCCAGCTGCTCGGTTTTTTTCTGGGGAAAATCAGACAACCTCGCGTCATCGCAGAGATTCTGGGCGGCATTCTGCTCGGTAAATCAACGTGCCAGGCTCATCAGTTCGTATGGTATAGTGACCCTAGTCTCAAGGTCCCACCGCGTTCGGACGTATTCCTGGTTTCACGAACCACATCTTTCCCTCAAGCTCGGTCTCTTACCTATCCCTCACCGCCAGTATCGGGCTTTGTCTTTTCCTCTTCATCATCGGCCTTGAAATCGATACCAGCATCATCCGACGAAATGCACGCTTGTCAATCGTGGTATCCCTCGCAGGCGTGCTTCTCCCGTTTTCCATCGGATGCGGTATATCCGTCGCAATATACAACCATTTCATTTCATCGTCCACCAACTTTAACTATTTCATGCTTTTCATTGGCGTGTCCTACTCCATCACAGCATTCCCGGTCCTCTGTCGTATCCTCTCTGCGCTCAAACTGCTCGAAACGACGGTCGGCCTTATTGCGTTGTCCGCCGGTGTGGCCAACGATGTCATTGGTTGGAGTCTCCTTGCATTGGCCGTCGCGTTTGTGAATGCCACATCGGGTCTCACTGCCCTGTGGACATTCCTGACGTGCTTGGCATACACCTTGTTCCTACTCTTCCCGGTCAAATGGGCACTTCTTTGGCTTGGGAGGAAAACGGGAAGTACCGTTCACGGGCCCAGCATGTTTTACATGACCGTAGTCATGCTCGTCCTTTGGGGCTCTGCCTTCTTTACCGATATTGTCGGCGTGAATGCGATTTTTGGTACGTCTGCTTCCATTCGTTGGGGTATCCATCCATGGTATTTTGCCTCGTAGGTGCATTCGTCGTTGGCGTTATCGTTCCTCGAGAAGGTGGGGTATCCATCGCTTTTGTGGAAAAGCTCGAAGACATGGTTCAAATCATCTTTCTGCCCCTCGTAAGTCATATTTATGCACCAATTTACTTTTACTCAACGTGCCTAGTATTTCACGATCTCCGGACTGAACACGAATTTGGGATTGATTAATACCGGTACGTGTTGGTCACATGGCTTGTGACTGTTGCCGACTTCTTTCAGGTACTGCATGGGGATTCGTTTTTGTTATCGCGATTCTCGACTTTACTGGAAAGTTCACCGGTTGCACGCTCTCGTCGAGAGCACTCGGTTTCACTTGGCGTGAGGCGACCACCGTTGGTTCTCTCATGAGTTGCAAGGGGTATGTCTCACACAAATAATCGCTCATCATGTCTCACTGTCATATAGTTTGGTGGAGTTGATCGTTCTCAATGTCGGGCTATCTGCCAAGATCCTCACCCAACAGGTGTTCTCCATGTTCGTCTTGGAAGCGTTGATCCTCACGTTTATGACGACGCCTTTCGTAAACCTCATATACCCGCCCAAACATCGCACCTATGTACATGCCACCGGTATTGCTCACACGGCATCCGAGAATAGCAACGGGAAAGAGACATTACTCGGCGAAGCTTCTAATGCAGTCGACGACAACGGTTGGCGGCACCGATTTACCGTCGTGCTCGACGAATTCAATCACATGCCTGGAATCATGGCACTCACGAAACTGGTCGTCCCTCCCACCTCCGACGAAGCGTCTCGTGTTGGGAGATCAAAAAAGACGACCGTAAGTGCGCTCCGTCTGATGGAGCTGTCAGAACGCACATCATCGATTATGAAATCGGCGATAACGGAAACGCTAATCAGTACCGATCCTCTGGTGGGCGTGTTCAAGATGTTTGGTGAGCAGAGCGACATGCCCGTCTCTGCGTCCTTGTCTGTGGTGTCGCAAGACGAATGGACGCACGCCGTGGCCGCGCATGCGGAGAGGCATGCCTCGCAGCTCGTGCTCATTCCGTGGATTCCGCCTTCGTTTGGATCGACGGCTGATCACGTTGCGGAACCGAACCCGTTCGATACGTTCTTTGGGGTCTCGACCAAGGACAACTCTGTAGCGACGCTGTACTCGCACTTTGTCCGCGGCGTGTTTAGGCACAGCAGGACGGATGTCGCGCTGTTTGTTGATTTGGGAGATAATGCGGGGACGAATGGTCCGCAGCATGTCTTGTTCCCATTCTTTGGTGGGCCAGACGATCGGCTGGGGCTCGAGTTGGTGGTGCAATTGTGCATGAATCCGAGGATAAGCGCTACGGTGATTCGCGTTGGGAAGCGAACGGAGCAGACCGGCGGGATTGCACGGCCCGAACTAGCCCTTGTTGATGAGAGGGGCGCGGAGGCGGAGCCTGGGACGCCTATCGCCGTGGTGCGTGTTCCGGCGAACAGCAACGCTAATGATATTCTAAACTATCTATAGTCTCAACCCTTTCCGAACACGGTATACGGCAAGGCGGATACGGCGTTCATGTTGCAGTCGGAGACGGCGGACGATTTGGCGTGGGGGCGGTATGCGTCGCCGGTGCTTGAGCAGGAGAAGGAGTCGCAGCCGCAGTTGCGCTCGGCGCTGTCGCGGGTGGTGTTTAGCGATTTGACGCATGCGCTGCCAGTGCATGCGCTCGTGCAGCAGGCGCGGCAGCTCCGGGAGACCCATCGGCGGCTACTGGTCGTCACCGGGCGATCGAAGCGGTTCGTGCAGGAGGGTGTTCGGGAAGAGGTGAAGCAGCTGGTGGAGGAGTACAAGTGCGGTGCCGGGCACGATGTGGTGCGGAGTACGATCGGGTATGTGGGGACGGCGTTTGTGGTGGCTGCTGGAGCGCAGTTGAGCGGGGTGGTGGTGGTACAGGCCGTTGGGGAGTCTGGCGGGATAGATGTGTAGGAAAATTGGCGATTCTTGTTTAACTGTATACTGTATGTGTATAACTGATCAATCTAGACGTGCGGCTGCGTGCGGTCCGGCGGTCCGTGAGGAACCGAAGTGAATGGTGCTCTCGGTCGAACGTGCACGCGGTGATTGCACCTTAAATTCCCGCTGCGTCTGTAGGTCTCAACCCAACGATGGCGACGAAGACGGGGTCGACGATCCGTCGACTTGTATTCTCGCGACGCACGCTTGCGTTCGTCACGGCCTCCACACTCGGTCTCGCAGGCGGTGGCTACTACTATCTCAACTCTGGCCCGGCGTATCCCGTGTCGACCCGGGAGACGAGGAGACCACCGCCTGCATGGACCCCGCCCGCACGGCAGGCCATGTTGGACGCCCTCCAACGCAGCGCTGGAGGCAAAGATGAAGACGTGTTCGACGTGCTAATCGTCGGAGGTGGTGCTACGGGTGCAGGCGTCGCCGTCGATGCTGCGAGTCGCGGTCTCAAAGTCGCCCTTGTGGAGCGCAGCGATTTCAGTTCCGGTGCGTTCCATCTTTCTTCCAAGTGCTTTCGTGTTTCATGCTCATACGTGCGTAACCAAAAAAAAAAAAAAAAGGGACGTCGTCCAAGTCGACCAAGCTCGTTCATGGAGGGGTTCGGTACCTCCAAAAAGCGGTGATGGAGCTGGATTACGAGCAGTACAAGCTCGTGCGGGAGGCGTTGCACGAGCGGAAGATATTCTTGCAAACGGCGCCGTATCTGTCGCATATGCTTCCCATCATGCTTCCCTTGTACAAGTACGCCCCGTCGTTTCCTCTTCTTCCTTCCTACGTCTCATTCTAGTATTTTGGTAGATACTGGCAGGTCCCTTATTATTATGCGGGGTGCAAAATGTACGATATCTTGGCTGGCAAGGAAAACATGGAGAGTTCGTACCTCATGTCAAAGGGCAAAGCGCTTGAATTGTTCCCGATGCTCAAGAGCGAGGGTCTTGTCGGTGCTGTCGTATACTACGATGGTACGTGCTCCCACGGTCGTATTATATGCAGTCATCATAATCCTCATCATCTAGGACAACACAATGATGCACGCATGAACGTCGCGTTAATCATGACCGCTGTCAAGCTCGGCGCGACCGTCGCCAACTACTGCGGCGTCACCCAACTCCACAAGGATCCTCATGGAAAACTTGTCGGCGCCAAAGTCAAGGACGAACTCACAGGACGCGAATTCAACGTCCGCGCCAAGGTGCGCTCCCGCTCGTTCCATCGCCCCCGAGTCTCATATCCAGACAGGGTATCATCAACGCGACAGGCCCGTACACCGACACGCTCCTTTCGCTCGACAACCCCTCGCATAAACCTATCGTGCGTCCTTCTTCGGGCGTTCATATCACGTTGCCTGCCTATTATGCCCCCGCACGCATGGGCCTCCTCGACCCCGCCACCTCGGATGGCCGCGTCATCTTCTTCCTCCCCTGGGAAGGCGGCGTCGTTGCCGGGACCACAGACACCCCCACAAAAGTGAATTCCCAAGGCGAGGAAGTGACACCGTCGGAAGAGGACGTCCGGTGGGTGATCGACGAGGTCCGGGGGTACCTCAGCCAGGATATCAAAGTCCGTCGTGGAGACGTGCTCAGTGCGTGGTCGGGTCTGAGGCCGCTCATCTCGGCTGGGAACGTGGGCGGGACGGAAGGACTGGTGCGGAATCACCTGGTGAGAGTCGAGCCGTCGGGGTTGATCACCATCGCGGGGGGTAAGTGGACGACGTACAGGGCGATGGCGGAGGAGACGGTCGATAGGGCTGTAGAGGTGTTTGGGCTGCAGGACAAGGTCCAGGGCGGGTGCCGTACGGCGGAACTGAGGCTCGTCGGGAGCGACGGATGGAGTCGAAACATGTTTATCGGGCTCATTCAAAGAGTACGTTGGACCCTGTCGAACGTCATGTATCTCACGCGTGTTTGCATAGTTTGGCCTGGACACGGACGTGGCGAAACAGTTGTCGGAAAACTATGGGGATCGTGCATGGACGGTGTGCGCATTGGCAGAGCCGACTGGGGACCAATGGCCTGTCCACGGTGTGCGGCTCTCACCGAACCACCCGTACGTCGAGGCTGAGGTCCTCTACGCGACGCGTCATGAGTACGCGTGTACAGCCGTTGACGTGCTCGCGCGGCGCACCCGCCTCGCGTTCGTCGACGCACAAGCTGCGCTTGTGGCGCTCCCACGCGTGATCGAGATTATGGGCAGGGAGCTCGGGTGGAGCTGGGCACGCCAGAGGGGGGAGTATATGCGTGGGGTACAGTTCCTGGGGAGCATGGGGCTCGCGCCTGGCGTTGTCTCTCAGCAGGGGCATGCCCGGACGTGGGGGTTGGGGTGGACGTCGTGGCGGACGTGGCTCGAGGAGTGTTTCGGACTGTGGCAGCGCGTCGGGCCGCATGCGACGAGCGCGACGGTGCGCCCGATGACGGCGTCGTCCTTCAAGCCGTCGTATAGCCGTACCAAGTTTGAAGCGGGCGAGGTGGAGGGGTTGAAGGAGTTGTTTGATAAGCATGCTTCCGTCCCGGACACGACGACGGACGGGTCGCCCCCCGCACGGTTGGACAGAGCGACGATACAGCCCGCGTTGACGGCGTTTGCACGCGAGTGGCCAGGGCTTGGATATGAAGGATTGAGAGAGGCAGATTATCGATACGTGTTTGAGCAAGAGGGACTACGGGATCGGTCGGACGTGGACTTTGACGAGTTTGTCGAGGTGGGTTCATCGGATTTCGTTCCTCTGGGTGTATGACTGATGAACCCGACTAGATTTGTGGACACTTGAAGGACGTGTCGATGATGAGCGTAGCCAAGGTTGCCAAAAAGGAGCGAAAACGGATCCCCGTCGAAAAGAGTGGTGGGGGCGTCTAGTTCTCTGAGTTTCCGTTCTTTCTTTGTTGTTGAGCTGGGCCTACTTAATTATTTAGATCTGCATTCTGTTGTATGCACACGGCTGATATTTTAGACCTCTACATTAATGCTTTGTACCCGGATTGCGTTCCTCGAGCTCAGGCCCAATGAGAATTGTACATGTCGAAAACATCTGCTCGAGCACATCTTTCGTGCTCATGTGATACGGAGGAGCGAACTATGCAACCATAGCTCTGCCAGAAAGAAAGAGTTTGGCATCCAACACATCATAGAACTCTTGGGAGGCAATGAAGAGACGATAACATCCATCGTCACCCGCATGGTCCTTCCGCTTCACATCAACAGCACCATTCATCTTTAGAACTATAGCAATGGACAGCTGAAGGTCTTGGGATGGTTCCATTGTTGAGCTTCTTGCCTTCGGCTCCTTTTCCGAACTGAATTTCATCGCCCTCCCTCAAAGTGATATATCAGAGTGATGTACCACGGTGCGCGTGGGAACCACTCGAGGCAAGTGTTCGACCTAATCAATCCATCAGTAATGATGATCATGATGAAGTATCAGTGAAATCGCACTTCTCCACCTTCTTCCTTTGCCTCGATTCCCCACTTCAATTTATTGTATGAGGTATGAGCCTGTTCATATTCGTAGCATTGCCGATGTGATGCAGATGGCTCACGATGTCATCTCTTGCGGCGGCACCGGCAAACACTACACCTCAGAGTGTCTGGCTAAATGAAAGTTATGAGGAAACAATTCCAGCATCGACGTCGGTCGAAAGGTTGGATTCCGTATCAGTGAACAGATAGAAAATTCCCATCATGTTTAAGTGACTGCTCAGTACGGTGATAGGGCTTCGAGATGAATATATACACACCAATGCCTTTAAGAGTTCTTGATTTCGTTTCCAGAATCCCCTTTTTCCGCTTGAAATTATCAGATCGAATACCGTACCATTATTGTTTTGTCGACTCGGGGTGGCGGGGAAGGCGCGAACGTCCGGCCTTCAATAACAGAAGCAGCGTGTACTCGCCCTCGCCGCAATGTATTTCTGAATGCCATCGAGACAATTCTCCCTCCATGACACCTTTCTCGGGTTGCGTTGACGTGATCGAAGCGCTACACCGAATCCCCGTTGAATTGAAAGGCACTACCCATGACAGATGGGCCAAGATGATTTCGCACGCATTCCCCTGGGGTTGGTCACGACTCACGAGAGATCTCGACCAGATATGCTCTTGCTCTCATACTACAGAGGTTCGCCAATGCGAATCATGACCATTTCCACAGATCCACACAACGTTCGACTTGCTCTGTATGCAACACTTAGCGCTCGACGTAGAGTTTATCTAATTTCGTGATTCATCCCAAGTCAATGTACCATGGAATTGACTCCCTCGGTCGTGTCGTGCAAGTACATACTAGTCGAGTCCAACAAATGCTCTGTTGTTTTCTACGTCGCTCGCTCTCGTTGCCAGTGACTCAGCCACTGTTGGTGGCACACTTTGATCTTCTCAAGAAGAGACCTGCAAATAGGCGCTAATCAGTAACTTTCCATCATTCTTTAGACCACACTGATTCACTCCAGGGCCGCCATCTTAACTTATACTGCTTAGTGCTGATGATGATGGCAGGTGGCAACACCACGCGACAGCGGCCATAACACATCAAGCACTTATCCATTTCCGGTGTTCACCGTCGTTCTTGGCGTGTACTTATCTTTATTTCTTTGATTATCAAGATGCCAGCGAATGAGCCATGCAATGCCCGATCACGTTCTTGATGGAGGCTATGTTCAATAATACCCCAGATTGGTCTCTGGTATCCTACTTTCCTACTGGGTTTGCTTTATATTTGCAGTCCCACTTGCGTCCGTTTGTCAAACTTCACCTTATTCATTGCCATCTTAGTGTTTCAGCGTATTTTCTACGTCAACTCCATGTCTTCCACTCTGCAGTCAACTGTCGAAACTATTCAGATAAACAACTGCGTGTCTCGTATGCTCGTTGACTTTGTGTTTTCCTTATTCCCACCTTATTGTTCTTCCTAGTTGCAATCCTCACTGCTGTTGGGTACGATTACAGTAAGTAATATATTTCTTTATGTTTCTTTACATCAAATAAACCTCAATGTTGTCAGTCCTGACATTCTCAGATGAGGTATGCCTCGCAATCATCCAAGCCCACATGCTACAGACATCTCACCTGTTCACAATCTCTTTAGGTCGAATACATTTGGGTCAGCAGACGCTTTTCCAAGACGCTTTATATATATTGATATGGTTGCAGAACAAGCCCTGGACGAAGGTCTCTACGTTATTTGTTCTTGTATGTATCAGAATTGTCTCCACGACATTATACCATGACTGATATTGTTAACTCTCAGGCACGTTATTTCGGCCTATGTAATGTCATCACGTATGTCTATCCCGCTGCAACAAATATCAATTGATCACCAACCAGTTCACTAGATTTGGTTCCCTCTGTACGTTCAAAAATACTAATTTCGAATCTGTTGGACTGACAGTATGATTAAAGTGGGAAGTTCTTTATTACCTGCCCCTGCAAAGGTGATTCTTCGTACTACTGACGAAAATACTTGATATTCAATCTATTGTTAGATGTATGTACTCATCTTGATCTTACAATGATCAGCGACAGTTGATCATATTCAAACAGCTGTGAGTACGTCTATTTGATATTTCCAATTATCCACTTTGCTCAAGAGCCCTTCAAAGGCGGAATTCTTTATATTTTTTCCCAATGGGCTTTCTCGATTTTTATCGGTGCTGCAGAATGTAAGATTTCGTTTCACCTTAGCTGAGATAATCTCATTGGCAGTGACAGTAGCCATGATCCTCCGTGTGTGGGCATTGTACAATCGATCCAAGTTCATCCTTGGTACCCTCCTCGTATTGTATACCCTCGAAATAATATCAAATCTAGTGGGGACTGTTTTTGTCAGCATTCAGAAGGAGTCCGCAGGTGCGTGTAACATGGTTTAGCATCATGCACGCACGCTATATAACAAAACATCTGCTGTTCTCTCAATTGTATAGTGACTACTGTTCAAGTGCTTGATTTTTCGTTTTGCATGATGCAAAATTATTCCCCGATCTGGTTCGAAATTGCGGATGTAGCCCAGATCGCTCTCGGTGCATTGATGTGTCTGCTCACCATCATCAAATTCATCATAGAGGTACTTCAAATGTATAATGCAACAAAGCAAATCCGCTTGAATCGTTACATGAACCTCCTTGTGAGGGAAGGCATGATCTACTTCCTTGTGTATGTCCGCGTCTCGTCCATCCTCTTCTATGCAACTAAGCTAACGATGAACGTTGATGATTTATAGCATGTTGATGCTGTCGCTCCTCGAGATACTGTATGACACAGGAGACTTTCCAGAGGAAGGATGGTGGATACTACTCGGTTTGTCAGAAGATATACCTCCGTTCACGCTCGTCCCCCGATTCATCTTGGGTTTGCGAGCCCTTCATGCACACGATGTTCAAGGCAGACGTGGAAGCGATATCGACTCCGCGTTCGGTTTGTCATCGGGATTTGTTCATGGCACTGCTGTGAGCGAGATCGTGCTTGCGGATGCTGGGCAGAACGAGGGGTTGGAGCAGGCAGAAGAAATAGAGATGGTAGAGAGGACTGGGGAAGATTGCGGTGCCGGTAGTAGTGCTTGACTGACATCGTTATGTCGGGTCGTCGAGTCTGGTCATTGCATCCAGAGTAAGACACGACCGGATCTCAGTCAGGAGCCTGATAGACCCCCGTGAAATCCAGCAGATATAATCACCCAGGAGAGAATATTTTGACCACGTTGAGCAGGAAGCCGTTTGAGTCGGAACTTACTGGCAAGTCTTAGGGACTCTACTTGGATAGCGTTTCTCGAGCTCAAGATCCAGTTATATACGGTTGAGATAATCTCTACCAGTCATTCTAATTACACTGGCATCTACGTCGTGACATCGTCGTGACAGTACAATACTGGATATGATACGTATAGGATTCAACGAATCCCACTGTTCGTCAAAGGAAAAGCATCGTCATGACCGGCTGGAATTTTTTAAAAAAAAAACAATAAAAAGTCCTTGCACCGTCCATAAGGCCATAAAGGCCATACCCATAACCCTATAACTCATATCATAGTCTCGCAGTCCGCGTGCGTAACTCGGCCTCGTACTGGTCGACCAAGACACGGCGCAGCACCTTGCCTGTCGGTGATTTAGGAATCTTTTTTCAACACATTGTCAACTTATCAAACACCAGACAGGATACGCAACAAACCTGGTTGACGACAGTGATCCCGCCCCGCAGCCACTTGTACCGACTGAGCATCTCGCGTACCCACGCCTCGAGTCGCACTGTGACCTCGGTCGCGCCTCGCGCCTCGCCGTGGTGCGAGAGGACGATCCACGCCCGCGGGACGCGTTCGTCGGCGGTGCGGCCGCCGCTTACGCCAGCGACGGTCACGTCGATGATAAGCTTCTCGGGGTGTCTGAGCAGCGTTTCCTCGATCTCGGACGGGGATACTTGCATCCCGGATATTTTAAGCGTGTCCTATTAGACACACGCAAGTCAGAACACCATGTGACTGTTTCTGTTTTGTTTTTGGATTGCTCACCTTGGCTCGGTCTTCAAAGCTGACGTGAGGTGCATGTGAATATCAGCTATGATAAGCGCGTCTACGCGAAAGAGACGTACTAGAGGACGCCATCGGCATCTATGCGTATCCGGTCGCCGGTGCGTAGCCACCCGTTCCTGAATGTCTCCTGGGTGGCCTTGGGGTTCTTCCAGTAACCCAGTGCGACAGAACCCGAGCGGACGTGCAGTTCGCCGGGTTCGTTCACGGCTGCCAAGCAGCCGTCCTCGCGTACAACGCGGACTTCGACGCCCGGCATGAGCATTCCGACAGATCCAGCTACATTCTTGGCGCGGCCTTGCAGTAACCCGGGTAAAGGCTTCGAGGAAATGGAGATGGTCTAAAGAGGAGACGGTTAGTGATTTACGTCGACGGATGAGGAATACGAATACGCCCTACACATTCAGACATACCATACCCTGAGTTGCGACGTCAGCGCTGGAGGGGAAAAGTAGCACAGGATGTGTGACACACCTTCACCGACGCGTTCTACGGCAGGGAAGCGTGAACGTAATTGCTCAGCAAGTGAAACAGGAAGATAAGCGGCACCACAGCTTATGGACTGAACGGTGCTGAAATCGGCAGTTTGGAATCTGGGATGGTGTACGATTTGGTGGACAAGGGACGGGACGAGATAGACAGTAGTCACATGATAACTCGATTGCGGAGATGAGGTCAGATCAGTGGATACGCTGGACAAATGGCGGTACCTACTTGGGAATGGAGTCAAAATAGACGTCTGCGTTCCATTTAGAGAGGAGGACGAGAGTTGCGGGCGTGAAAAAGCATCTAAATGCGGCGATGTGGAGACCATATGTATGATGCATCGGCAAGACATTGAAAATCACGTTCACGCCGCCGGGTGCATTCCATACCGGAAGCTTTTTTTTTTTTCATTCATGAGTCAGATGAGGCAACTTGACGGGAAAGAAATACGTACGGGTAGTATTTTAGTTGTCTCTGCGAGTACTACGATGACCTGAAGAATAGAATCGATGAGATTTCCATGTGAAATCATGACGGCTGGGAGTGATGGGAGTGAGCACAGGAAAGTGATATGAGTCCAGAATGAGGTACCTTTCGGCAGTCCACTTGTCCCGCTGGAAAACACGAGATACGCGAGGGTATCATTACGAGCCTGTCGTACTGGTAGACGGGGTAGCTTGTTTGTGCGTGTCCGGGCGACCATATCGCTATAGCTGATGTGACCTTTGACATCGCCCCCAAGGATGTATATGCGATCATCTGGGAGGCCTGAAGAGAGTGCCAAGGGTAGGAGGGATGGGCTGACGAATAAGCGAGTGGGCCCGGCGAGCTTGAAGGTGTGTTGGAACTCGAAAGGGGTAGAATAGGAAGAGAACATGGCAAAAGGGACCGTCAAGACGAGCAGCGAGTGAATGAGAGCGACACAATCCTGCGCAGACCGTCAACCTGGAGACACGTGTATGGTGAATGAGAGGAATACCATCGAGTTCTCGGTGAGTATGCCGACAAGTTCATCGTTTTCAGGGCGAATACCGAGTCCACCGATGTCAACATCGCTGCCCATGGCTGTGGCACCATCGCGAAGGGTCTCTAGAAACTGCTTGAATGAGCGAGTTTCGCCGGTGTGTGGGTTGATGTGTAGGGTAAAATCGGGCCAATCAGCCTGGTCTGGACGATGGAAGAGGAGGTTGTGAATATTTTGCGGGGGTAACTTTGGCAAAGGGGGGAAGAGGGAGGTATGGTACATGATGTTAGAGGGGAAATGTCTGACGCGTTCATGATCGCTGCGATCCTTTTTATCGTCATTCAGTTGTTAATTGCAGCCGAGCGGGGCAAGTTTAACTAACTTGAATCGGCCATGGGAAGCGCCACTCAAAAACCGGGTATTCAAACGCTCCCGATAATTGTCTAGCTGGGTACTGCGAGGAGACCGTCGTTGACAGGGTCGCCGGTCGTGTTTGACGACCGACGCTAACTAACCGGGACACGTCGTGTTTCAAATCTGACGGTACAAGCGTATTCCGCGTTGCCGGACGGACATGATTCCGTAGTAGCCTCGTAGTCACATCACTGCGTTGAGTACATGCCTGTGAGATCATTCGTGGCCAAGTAATTAGGACGAGCTTGGGACAGGGTTGTTGTTGTTTCACATAGCACACGGCACCGACCGACTCGGACACGTTCCCTTCTCCTCCTCCTAGTGTGGCTCACATGCCCCCAAATCTCAAGCAAAGACTGGCCGCTCTTTCACTAGCTCCATCATCTCCTACATCTCCTCTAGGTACTACAAACCTAAAGAACCCCTTGCAGTATCCCTGGAGACGAGGATCCCAGGACCTGACCATAGGCCAACTAGATGTGCGCGACAGAGTACAAGACATCATGGCCAAGGTCATATTTCAGGCTGGCGTCGACTATGAGTACATATTCTATCTGTCTGATCCCAACTCCATTTTCTGATCGAAATCACTCGCAAGGACGAGACCCATGTGAGCCCCAACATCACCACCCCAACCAAAGTACCCTGATTACGTTCCACTACAGGGTCATCATCAGCGCATCCGCACTCCCTGATCCTCATCAGGTCTCGTACGATATCCTTTTGTCGTGCGTCCTCTCCTTTTCCAACTTGAAATCAATCCTAATCTGTCTTCATCCAACTTAGTCGCATTCTATCATACCTCGACCTTTATGGTCCGTTCCTTCATGACTTTTGCTGGCTACTTGCTCATCTTTTCCAGTCGAGTCCGATTATACCGTAGTGTTCTTTGCTGCTGGGGGAAAACATGCTCCAACCTGGAACTGGGTATGGAAAGCTTACCGCAGCCTTAGCCGGAAATACCGCAAAAACTTGAAACGTCTGGTCAGCCTTTCTGTACCTCGTTCTCTCTTCATTCCTAACACCATGTCCAGTTTATTGTACACTCTTCCTTCTTCTCAAAGAGTGCGCCTTTCTCCCTTTTCTGCGTGTAATGTAACTCATGTCTTTCAGTGTTATTCTCCTTGGCTGGTGCCATCATAAGGTTGGCATTCTGCTCCGCAACATCATTTTCTAACTTGTTTACAGTCCCAAATTCTTTCGCAAAATAGCGTACATTGACACGTTGTCGCAACTTGCACACCATGTCCCCCTAACTCAGATTGACATTCCACCGGCCGTATACAAGTACGTTCTGCATACATCCATGCCTTCCGTCGAGACCTTATGTACGTTATCAGAGAAAACATGAAGCGAGAGAGAGAGATTAATATGCCTATACCCATTCGCGCGAGTGTATTCGGTGTACCACTTGAAGAACTAATGGGATGCGACGGTGAAAAGGGCGGAATCCCTCGAGTTGTCAAGGACTCGATCCAATATATTCGGGAAAGTGGTCAGTTCAAACCTCACGGATCACACCTTGGCTTCTAAGAATACCCCCTTGCAGGCATCAAAGAGGACGGGCTGTTTAGACGGTCTCCAAATTCTGCCTTGCTGAAGCAAGTTCAAGAAGCTTATGACAGGGGTGCGTCGTACTGCGTGCTCAGAGTTGTCATCCTGATTCGAGCATAACCCAGGTCAGGTTGTTTCTCTCGAGACGTTTGACGATCCCTATCTTGCTTCTGTTCTTATCAAGAAATACTTGCGCGATCTCCCTAATCCTCTCTTTCCCGAATCACTCTATCCCGTCATCCGACAATGCCCCCCGGTTTCAACCGACCTATCCGACATGGCTGCGGTTACATATATCCGAGATACCCTCCTTCCGCAGTTGATGCCATGCGCATACATCTTGCTCAGCCATGTCCTACGTGAGGCCAACAATGTTACCCATGCTTATTCTGCTAATCTTGTCCATCTAGACCTCCTCCATCAAGTTTCGTTACACTCTTCGAGCAACCGTATGGACGCACATAACCTTTCTATCGTCGTCTGTCCCAACCTCGTCAAGAGTTCAAACCCAATGCGGGACGTCATGATGTGTGTGGTTCTTGGAGAGCCTCCAATGACCGTCAACGACTCCCCGTCGCTATCATCTTCCATGACTTCTTCAACCATCTTTTCTAGATCGTCAGATTCTTCCTTTGAAGGTGGCACTACTCTAGGAACCGTCATCAAGCTTTGCATTCAACGGTATTACGAGATATTCGATGAAGTCAGGGATCGTTCTGAGCCTGTCTCTACCTTGGGACATCTCTCTCGATCTCCATCCCCACCATCCTCTTCCGGCTCTTCGGCGTCACTATCAAAGCCGCCCCGACCGCTGTCCCTCGCTCTCGATGATGAGGACAGTATCGATGATGCCATGCTTGTCATGCCGATCGGTCTTGCCAACAATGCTGGATCCTCGTGGAACACTAGCATCAGGGAAGGCCGAACACCCAACATCACGGCGACTTTGGGTACCGGAAATGCAAGCACCTCGATGTTTCCGTACCAACCCCGACAACGCAAGATACCCATTACCGGCGCTGGCGTGATGTCCGTCCACAACGACACCAGCAACGGTGCAGGGATCCATTTTACTTCACGCGGTCGCGCGCGATCCACGTTGAGCATTGAAAAGATTGGTAATGGGTTTGGGAACGGGCGGGGTTCGATAGCGGTTGGACGGGGAACGTCGAGGAAGGCGTCTGGATCGGGGGTGGAAGCGCTGAGTGTGACTGCGGGTGGGTTCTTTACGCCGCCGGCGTCCCCTCCTCCGTTACCGCCTCCTAAATCGGAGCCTGCGCAGGACTAGGAGGTGTTTTCGTTTGTCGTGATATTTATGGTTTCTTGCGTCTTCCTTTTGCGATTGGTTTCGTTCGTGCTGGGATGTGTCTAAGCGGCCAGGTGCCGGACAATCTTTGTTTTTTTTTTGTATGCTGCTGGTAGTGTCGCGGAGCTTGTTAGTACTTGTAGGACCTGATGGCATATGTTGTGTTTGTGCTATGTCACATGTGCTCAAGACTTTCTCCTCGTAGTTTTTATCTTTTACGATTCATCGTCGTTATCTGGTAAAGATCGGACGAAGCTGCAATACCTGCCAGTGGTCGATTTCAAGTCCTATGGTCGACCGACTCAAAAGTACGTCCTGTCAAGACTTCAGCGCTTCACAATTCACAAGTTCCGTGCAGTGAGCAAGAGCGCCCAATGCAGCCTCTAGCGTCTGGTCCCTCGTGGCCTCCACTCCATGCCAATTGTGCATGTCAAGTATTTAAAGCTGTTCGCTTCAACGCTTACGCTCATCTCCAGGTTTTTCTTGTCGTATTCGTACCAGCCCCATTCCTGATCAGTTTACAATAACGATCAACGCACCAAATGAGCGAAGGATCGACGAGCAGCACAACACCCCTTACTCTCAATGATCTCGGGCTCAAACTGCAGACAACCGTGCCTTCAGCTATCCGAAAACGTGGCGCCGTCGATGCTGGGAGGTACGCCGTGCGCCCGGGTGTCTTTTTCGCTCTCGTTTTGACAAGAATACCCAGCTTTGCCTCGTCGGCCGCGAGCACCCTCAGGGGCTCGCGCAACAAGAAGCTGTCGACGCCCGAGTCAGCGCCGTGAGTTTTTCTCTCCCGTTTTGCGGCAATGGGTCAGTGCTAGACGACGTGTTGACCGGGCGGTCGTGTAGTCTTCCCGATGGCTGGGCGAGGGTCGAGCATCCAGACTCGGGCGTGTACTACGTCCACGAGGAAAAGGTGCGCCGGACGAGCGTGCCTTTTTTGCCTCGTCGTATACTGACACGACCGTGCCCAGGGCCTGTCCACGTTGTCTGACGTGCTCAACTCGAGGGTGCGTTCGCTGATAATGGAAGGCGCCGAGATACTTTGCCGGGGCCCGGCGTTGCAAGCACTGCTCGAAGACCAAGAGGTGGATTTGGTATTGGATGTGCAGCTTGGCAACGGGCCTACGCGAACGTCGTATTATTGCGTGTCGCACGTCGAACGGCGGATCTTTTGGCTTGAAGGGATTGGACATGAGGAAGTGGATATCCCGTGTACGTCGAACAGGTGCATGACATCCAGTGGTTCGAGAGTGCATTGTGGGTCTGCGTTCCTCTCGTATAGTGTCTTTGTGACTGACCGTCTGACAAGGTATCGAGGCGCAGTACTGGTGAGCCCAATCTTGTCGGTGAGCGAGATGAATGATGAATTGAGTGACATTGTAGGAAGCACTGCGAACTATTCCCAACGACGTTTACGCTGACGAGGGATGTCACTGGGAATCTAAAAGACATATTACTGCAGGCTGCAGCAGGTCAAGAAGGTGTCCGATTGTCTCTGCCCTCTCTTACGCGAACGTCCGTACAGATAGACTCTTGGTCAAATTCTCGACCTCGCCGTACGACAAGCACGACCTGGAGTACATGCTAAACGTGGTGAAAGAGATTGAATGTGAGGATTCATCTAGTTGGCTTGAATGCGTACTTATCATTGAAACGTAGCGGACGTTCGGGAAGGGAGTGGTCATTCTGCATGGATCATAGGTATGCACAATTTGATTTTCAGTCGATCCTCGCTTCACTTTTGTTCATGTTCTAGCAAGATTCATGGCTCTCTACAGTAAGGAGAAGGCGAGACTGTAGCGCTTTTAGTTTCATTCTAAATGTTCGACGTATTACAGACGATGGAGTGTTGCGGAGCTCATATGGCCAAAGCGACGATTACTTTGATATCGAGGATACGGGGCCATTGATTGGCCCATATCAACGCCCTCGTCTCTTGGCCATCCTCGCGCCGCTTTTCCTCAGGTCTCCTGATGTGTATGCGGTGGAATTGCACTCGTTTCACGAAAACTTTACTCCAGAGCGCTGGTCAAGCTTCGTTCGCAAAGTTGATCAAAGCATCCGTGATTCCAATTTGCTGGTATTTCGACCCACCTCCTCCTGTTTCCGTAATTGTTTATTTTTATTCCAGGCAACGGTGCTCCTGAGCACGAATGCGGGGCTCCTCGGTTGGACTGACAATGGCAAGACGGGCGGGCTTAACTCACCAACACCCGAACAGATCGTGACGTACATCTCGATCATTTGCAGTGTTGGGAGCATTATCATTGGTCTTGCCATCTTCAAGCAATATCGTGCCAAAGGTGCTGATACACCATTACGAGCAGTAAGGCCGATTACTATAGACTTGCCACTACTGCGTACATGAGTTCACTTCTTTCTGCAGGTCGTGGTGTTGAAACGTATCCTGAAAGAGCCATTCGGTCTAGAAAGGCTCGCCATCATATGTTCCCTTCCATATGTGTTGTTGATGTGGGGGTACGTAGGTCATTCTGAAACATCCAAAATTTTGGAGTTGAACGGTGCGGGACAGGTTGATCGCGTTCTTGGCTGCATTCGGCATCATCTTTTACAAGGAAACAGGCATCCAGGTCCGCATCCCCGTCACCCTGGCACTCTTCTTCATCACCCTGTGCCTGTTCTTCTGCCTGTACACTGCGGGACCGCCCGAAAAGGAGGACGAAAAGACACGGAAACGGTCACGGAAAGAAGGTTCGCTTTCCAAGGTCTGATTCGAGGACACATATGACCAACCTTGTTTCTGCCTTGATACGCCCATGCTCAATGTTCATGTCCGTTGTGACTTTACGACACACTATCGCCGGCTTTCCCTTTTTTCTTTCTGCATACTTCTTTTGCTCTTTTTGCATACATACCCGGAACGCGCCGTTTGTTTTTGTGGAATCTTGTTACGCCCGCCCCTTGAATCTCCTGATGGCCCTTGAGGTCTGTCGTGGTTATCCCTTGCTTATTTTTGAATTGATTGCAGGTGATCATCATCTCACGAGTGCGCCCGGAGGTCCGTACCTCGTGTGTATGCAAGCTCCTCATGTGACGGTTCAAACAGGTTGAGTGGAGCAGATATACCCATATTGATCGATCGAATGAGAAATCGGAAAGTACCTCTGGTCCATGGTGGACAAATCGGACTCGGAAGGCTTGCTGCCAAAAGTACCGGAAACACCAACTGATATCGCACGACTGGTACAAGGTGAGATACTGATAAACACGCATCGTATTTATATGCGGTCCCTCCACCTCTCTTCCGTGTTTCCCCATTATCATCATCGCCGCCGAAATGGCCAGCCAACCGTCGTATCACAAAGGGACCCCTCTGAGTCAGTTGTTTACAGACGAAAAGCTGGGGTGGTCTGGGTGCGTTACGATTCACCTATCGCGTTGTCCACGGGGTATCCTGACGCAGAGACGTCTGGTAGATATGTAGAATGGGAAAAGTATCCCGATAAGAAGGCTCTTGCAAGGGAGATTCTCAAGACGCACACGTTTACCCCGATTCCTGGTCAGTCCCCGCCGCCACCACCGCAGATCGATCGTCTTTTCCTCTTCGTCTTACCTATCGATACCCACAGAGTTCCAATTCGTACCTCTCCCAAACACGAACCCCGTCTTGATCGGACATCGTTGGAAGGAGTACCATGAAGCCCTGGGTCTCGGGTCGATCACCGAGTTTAGCTGGGAGACGGTGCAGAAGGAGAAACCCGATCTGATCCACTTGTTGGCGAGTCTTTTTTTCGTCGAGCGAGTCATTCGTTTCTAATCGAATGCATAGGACTTTCCTTATAATGGTGAGACACGTCGCGATCAGTTGATGCAGGGCAAGATCACGGACAACAGGTACCACTTGTACGTCGTTTTGCTTGAACAATAGCCCTGCCGATAAATGACGACTCCAACTTTTCAATATCTCAACAGCGTTCGCAACCATGGTGGGGTACCCGACATCGACGAGGACCTGTTCAGACTCGAGATCGGCGGGTTGGTCAAGAACCCGGTATTCCTCTCCTTGAGTGATCTCAAAGATCCACACAAGTTCCCGTACGTGTCTAGGTTTTCCTTTTCTTTGCGTGTCGATTTCGGCTAACATGGTGATACTTGAGCCAATGCGAGGTCACAGTGACCTTGCAGTGCAGCGGTACGCGGCGGATCGAGCAGATCCGGGAGTACCCGGGCGATGGGGATGAGCTTATCAATGCCCCTTGGGGCGAGGGCGCCATGTACGTGCTCGACGCACCCAGACATAGGTCACGTTGACCCACGCGGACAGTGGCACTGCGGTCTACCGAGGTGTACCCCTCAAGAAAGTCTTGAAGAGAGCATGCGGGGGCGTCCTGCCCGAATGTCAACACCTCGAGTTCATCGGAGCCGATACGTACTTCAAGTCAGTCTCTCTGTGTATCGTACTCGTCCTCGAAGGACGTTTTTGATCCCATTTTGTAGGAAGGGCGACGCGTTCAACTATGCAGTGTCGGTGCCGTACCGCAAAGTCAAGGCGAACGAGGAGGTTCTGTTGGCGTGGGAGATGAACGGGCAGCCCCTGCCCAAGATCCACGGTGCGCCGCTGCGGGTGGTCGTTGCGGGGTACATCGGCGCGCGTAGCTGCAAGTGGGTCTACCGAATTAATGCGCTCGCCGAGGCGAGTCTCGGGCCTGTTCAGGCGCAAGAGTACCTCTATTATACGTCGCAGGTGCGTCGCGAGCTTGAAGCTTGATTTTTGGTCGGCGCCTGATGTGGGCTGACAACCATTCAGATAGGCAAACAGAATTCAAAGTATTCCAATGGGTTCTCGATCCAGCAAATGCCCGTTTCGTTCAGTGTTTTTGGCTTCCGGTAGGAGTTTTGCTGATGCTAACCTATTTTATTGATATAGGAGTGCCATCATTTTCCCGCTGGATAAGTCTGTTATAACCCACGATGGATTTATCGAGCTCAAGGGCTGGGCTTACAGTGGTGGTGGTAATTGGGTCGAAAGGGTAGAGGTTTCTCCAGACGGGTGTGTCAAGTTTTCTTTTTCGCACTCATTTTTGATACTATCGTGTCGTCTGCTAGCGGTCACGTCTGGTACGCCGTCGACCAGGACGATATGACAGAAAAGGTGCAGTACGAGTATACTTGATTCCCTGGTCGATTCTCAAGCTTGGGTTGGCACTACGTAGCATTACCACGCCTGGCGATTGTGGAAGATCAACTTGCCCGTTGACGCTGAAGGATGGCTCGAATTCTGTGTCCGCACATGGGACTCTTCGAACAATACCGAGCCCACATTCGTTCGCTCCGCGTGGAAGTACGTTGCAGTGTACTCCGAGTCTCTGAAAGTGTTGTCTCACAGGATTGATTACAGCTGGGATCTCCACGTTACGTCTTCCTGCCATCGGATCAAGATCTATAGCGTGAATAGGACAAGGGCTGCAACGAGAAAGAGGCTCGAAGAATTGGCTGCCAGGGGCGAAGGAATAGAACCGTTGTCCAGGCCGTTGGAATATGCGCTCGAGGATCATGACGAGTATCTAACTGCACGCCGCGAGCACCCTCGTGAACCACTGAACTGATTTCATATAGTAGCCACAGTATAGTAAGTACGAGAATGAAAAAATTCAAACTCCGATGAAATCACTCCTGAGTCTGCCTGTGTTCGTTCTTTTTGTTCCTCACAACATGAGTACCCTCGTGCTCGCTAACTATTGATGCTGGATTTACGGTGATAATTCTTACACAACATTCCCCATCAAGATCTCGGAGACAGAGACTGTCGCATCGCTCAAAGAAGCCATCAAGAACAAGAACTCGATCGAGTTCGGCAGTGTGGATGCACACAGACTTGTTCTTTATTCAATCCCTATGCCCAATAATGCACACTTTGAGGCCACACTTGCAAAGTGGACATTCAAGGGACAAGCACACTTGAATGAACGATACCCCCTATCTACACTAGATCTATCCGATAGCCTTGTCATTGTCCAGGCACCAAATCTCGGTATGCATTTATTGTAGTTTATCAATATGTGATGTATCATAACGAATAACCAAATTTAGCAGGTGGTTCTTCTGTTGTTGCTGACATGGTCCTCAACTGTTGGGTGCACGGTGACACAACTGACAATGTCTTTCCTGTCCAAATTTCAAGCACTCAGACGGTTGCAGCCCTCAAGGAAGTCATCAAGAGCAAGAACCCAGTGGCATTTCGTGACATCGACTCAAAAGATCTCGTGCTTTACAAAACTTTACTTCCATACACCGTTTTGGAAGCTGACTTCTCTGAACGTCTTGGTATTCTCACCATCGCCACTCTGGGAAAACCCTTGCAAAATTTGCAGGGTTTGTCAGTGATCTTCAAGCCACTGCCTGCTGATGGTAACCAATTCCACCTCGTCATTGGTATGTAGTACCTAGAATTTAGACTTCGCAACCGGAATTCAATCATGATCATTAATCATTCTCCACATTTCCAGACGGCTTGGTACCGTTTCAATGTTGGATTCGAGGGACAGAGCCCGCCCGCTTCGTTCGAGTCCGAATATCGATGAACACCATGGTTGGTGACCTCGAGAATGCAATCAAGGCAGCGTATGATGGTAATGGTCTATCCCGGGCCCGTGGCTTCAAACTTTACAAAATTTCGGTAACCGAAGAGGCCAGGTTCCACGAGTATCTTACTAGTGATGCTATAGGATCGGGTCAACTTCTACGAGCGGATGAGTTGTTGGTGAGGGTCTTTGATGATGTTCCATTTTCTCAGATGTTGCGTGTGGTTGTCGAGCTAGGCACCAAACATTCTAGTTCAGCAGATTCTACTACAAGTCACAAACGTGGACATCCCGAAGATCCTTTCGAAGTGAACAAACGCATCCGACATCGCTTTGCGACGCTTCCGATGCGACCCCCATCCATCATCGCAATACCCTCCAATTTCCACGAGGACTATGAAATGCAGTACGAACCACATATTCGCTGTGATCGGCCGTACGAAAACCAGGGTCCTTTCCCACTCGTTCTCGCACATCGCATTTTCGCTACCTTCGTTTCCGAATGCGAAACCTACGAACCGAGTGATGAAGACCTCCACTTCGTCTCGATGCTGTCTTAGAGCATGCGCCAGTTCTTTGGGGATGGAAAGGATCGGAGGATCCAATTTCGGGCATGTATGAGAGAGTACGGCATCAATCTGACAGAGACAAAGATTGAAGGGACCGAATATACGACTGACGGAGACGCACGCGTCGGCACCTTCCCGTACCTCATTTCTGAGGCGAAGAATGACTTCGGCTCCTCCAAGGGGGATTCATACATCCAGGCAGCTGCATACCATCTGGCTGCCACACAAGCACAGCTTCGCGCGCACCCCGACGATCAGCGTGCCCTCCCTTGCATTCACATCTTTTACAATGGTATGTTGCACTATCCCACCTTACCCCTCTGATCTAGTGTGTAGGACCTGTTGTCGGATTTGCGGGATCCATGCTGACAGAGGAGTTCAACGTGAACGTTCTGGGACCCATCCTCCCACTGTTCTATCACCGAACGGATATCAACTTGCAGATCCGTTGTGCGAAGATGTTCGGAGCGTTGAAGAACACCGTCACTGCCTTGAAGGAATATTATGAGTACACCATTCCTCAGTCACATGCGAACACTCGCTTCCCGTGGATCACGCAGTACGACACGATCACCCTGCCAACCGAGACTCACGAATTCGAGTACATTTGCCGGATGGATGGCGGTGGCCTTCTCTACATCTGTCAACACATTCACAACAGGAAGCGAATACTCGTCAAGTTTGTTCAAACGTATTCGAAAGATGCTCATCTAGCGTCCGCGGCTCACGACGGAGCCCTCCGTTGCTTGGTTACTGTGATGTATTATCCTGTGGCTGGTCTGTCGTCGTGATGGAGCTGCTTGAGGAACCGGACTGGGTATCAGGCGCGGCGATCGTCGACAAAGCTGAGCAATGCATGGTTCGTGACCAGGCCAGGGAGCATGTGTTGACTCTGCATCAACGGGGTTTTGTTCATGGCGACGTTCGACTTCTGAATGTTCTTGTGAAGAAACGTCCTGATACTGGGCACGGACACACCTTGTCTGTCCGTCTAGTTGACTTTGATTGGGCAGGGGAGACCAACAAGGCGAAATATCCGTTCCTCGTGAATCCGGATCTCGGCCACGGAGTTAGGAGGCCAAGCGGCGTCAAAGGAGGAGGCATCATTACCACGGAGCATGATCTTGTCATGGTAAGCTTGATGTATGCGTCTAACTCGGAGCCCAAGGACCACCCATCCCAATCTCGGCAACGGAGGACACTGGCAACTCGGGTGTCGAATTACTCTGTTCGAGCAAGGAAAATGTCGTGATACGCATATTCAATACCACCAGTTGTGTTATACCGTCGATGTATCTTGGACTACAACTGTATAAATTGTCGAAAACGGGGTGTACAGTCACGGTACAATGTCAAGTTGATAGTTATGATACATACATCGTGCCTCGCTTTTGAGGGCGTTTCACCACATCCCTGCTGTGTGTAAGGATATCATCATGATACCTTCCCTTGATGAGACCCCTTCTAAGTCGGTGAGTTCTGTCCCGGAATACAACGTGCGCGCAGCAACGTTATCTTCGTGGACAAGCAGAACCACCTATTTCTATTGTATATATCCAAGATTCTATACAACCGTTTGGTGCGCCCTTCTATACTTTGGCCAACATCCACATCTGTCCCTCCCTTGCCGAGACCCCTTCTACTCCATCGGTGAATCCTGCCCTGGAATACAACGCGCGCGCAGCGACGTTGTTTTGCCAGGCAATCAGAACCACCACTTTCTGGAGATTGCCACCGTTTTCACTTGAGATCTTGGGATCGACGTTTGTCCTTGCCCATTCCAGGCACATCTCGATTAACTGTGCTCCAAGACCCTTGCCCCTGTGTGCGGGGTGAACCCACATCGAAAACAGGGCGTACATCTCCCAGTTGGTGCTTATACCGGCCTCTCTGAACGGGTCGAGGATGGACGGGGGCAAGCCAGAAGGTCCGACTATACTGGCCGTCCCTATCCATTCACCCGTTTCTCCTACATCCACATCTGGCTCGCCTCCCTTATCATTGGCACTATCGCGCTCATCTGGCAGCACAGACACGATCAACGTCTGCTTAAAAGGGGAATCAAGCCGCTCCCGCCACACGTCCTCCGTAAACTCGACTTCACGTGCATAGTTGGAGCCAAAGGCGTGCGGGTCAACTTGGAGCGAAGTCAGCCGGAGCGTCTTGTATGCGATGAGCTGGGCTGGGGAGATTGGCAGTGGTTCGAGGGGGAATATGCTGTACGTCGGCATCTGAACGGTTGAATTCCGGATTGGCGCTCGAATCGAGTGGATGGTGGCTGTGGTTGGGTTCGTTAACTCGGTGCGCGTCCCTTGGTGTTCTCCCAGACGTTGGCATGGCAAAAGGCTGCGGGGGCGGGGCGAGTTGGATACCGGGTGGGTGGCTAGTAACAGCGTCCCCTGACAGTGCCCCCTCTCCTCCCAGCCAGATGCCTCGTTGTTTAGATGTCGCTTGCGACAAGCAACTGGTGCTTACTGACGATGGAGAGATAAGGATTCCGGGAAGCAGACGAACCCGGTTCGAATCGACCTGGGCTAAACTAAATCTAGAAAGTCGTAAGGCAAGGAACACAGATATATCCTTGTTCAGAGCACACAGCCTCGCGAGCGGAGGTCCGCTTTGCTGTGTGTGTTAATTACGAGAAGAAGGCGAGCTCGAGCGTCCATAAATACCATGGAGCGCCAAACACTTCTCCCACATCCCCCATTTCCGCCTCATACGTAACCTTGGTGATTTCTAGAACTTATCTTTATAGAATACTGGTGGCAGTACTCGGAACATCCGAACCTTGAAGGGCACATCCAATGTCCGCCTCTTCTTTGGCCGCCCAAGATAAGCTCAACAAGGAGTGATCCATTTCAAGAGATCTAGGTTCGTCATTCTCTCGTAAGCGTGCACCCGCGTGTATCACTAAGCACCGATGATTACCTTTACAGCGTACTATACTGATTGTTATCGTACAACTACATCGAATCCGAGTAGAACATCCAGGGAATATACCACCTACAAGCCCAAGTCCTCCAATCGATACCTCGCTATGGAGGTATGGAAGCGAACATATCCGGCCGTGTAGCGTGTAAACGCTTCACAGGCCTCTGGAGATCCCTCTAATATTTTTAGGATCCTCTTGTAGATGCCAACCGTCGTCTGTGTCAGTTCGGTAAACGTTTCCAGCTTTGATCTCTTGGTGCGAGCTGCGAGCGTAGAGACCTGGTTGGTTGTCTCGCCCACGCGCTCTTCCTTGTAAAAGGACAACACATCGCTAAAAATAGGTCATAAATGAATTTATCGACAGGACACCGGTCAAGAGTACACACTTGACATTATGAATGAACAGCGTCATCTCAGGTATCGCCTGAATGTAGTCGTTCAGGGGGATCTCCCGCGGGAATACCATGAATGAATAAGCTTCCGCGACACCAGACATGACCCGTTGGTAAGTGGGATACTGTTGTGCAGCGTTCGAGATCTACTCATCGTCGTCAGTGACAGGTTCTCCAAACGTGTTCCATCAATCGTGCTCGTACCTTCATGGATTTCGTTTCGTGCTCCAATAAATTGGCGGTTACAAAGTTCATGGTCGCCGTGGTGATCAAATGAGAAGCAACTGGGCGAAACAATTCCGGAGCCCGACGCATGATGTCTGCAAATGCGTCCAGGACACCATTCCCCTGTGGTTCCTTGTCAATAAACCGGTCGTTGAAGCGGTAGATGTTGGGCATCTCTTCCAGAAAACGGTCGGCCGCGTCGTCCACATAGATGGCACATGATGTGTAGAGTGCGATCCAAATTTGAGTCGCACGATCGTGAAGATGCACGCCTGCGGTTGCTGTGTACATAACCCCGTCTCGCAAGTAAGTCACCACAGACTGATCGCCGTCCACTGGGTAGCCACGTTGAATCGCGTCGTCGATACAACCCTGGTACAGGTCCTCGTCAAACGGGGTAACCTCGTATGCAACATTGCATTGCTCAAGAAGCGAGCGAATGTTTCCATGTGCGCTTTGGATCTGTAAGGAGTGTGAACTGACGAATACTCGCTCAACGTCTGCCTTACCAGGTTCATTGTATCGCGTATCGCAGTTTGTTTGTTTTTTCGTTAAAACTCTGGAATCCTTGCCTTGCTCTTATACCCGCCCACCCGGTTGTGCTACGATCAGCCATATCCGTTGTATGCCTGGCGGTGCGAGACGGAGAACGTGTCGTCCGGTCTCGGATCACCTCGCCAGGATTTGCATCTGAATGCTGATTACACTACGTCCCGGAGGTCATAATTGGCAGTCCAGCATCAGTGGCAACTCAGTATCGATGTTAGCCAATAGCATTTGTTACACCGGATCGGATTTCCGAGGGTTACACCGTCTAAGTGGGGATAAGGATCATGGAGCCGACCAGCACCAGTAATGCAACACCGCATCACAGGCAAACTGAGCCCCCGGCGTGCTACCGGCACGGACGATGAGTCTAACCGGATGATCAACGAAAGTTGTTCCAGCGACCAGCCCCGTGACGGCCGCGGAAGTCTTTCAAAGCTGCCTGGGTTCGTGATCCAGGTCCGAGTGATTCGCCGACAATTCTCCATGAGAGTTTCACCAGGTCAGAACCAATCACTGTGAGGGAGAGGCCAGTTCTATTGCAAGGACAGCATGTCACGAGGAATTGCTATACTTGTCCATGGGAACTTTGGACTTGCATGAAAATGAAAAAAAATACCAAATCTATACCTGCCGAAGGTAAGGGCCAGCGCAAGGCCGCCCTCAGCGCTCGACTTCCTGGGATTCACTAACTTTAAAAGGATTCGGGGAAGTAAACCCTTGTTAGCCGGTCAATTATGTATCTATCACTGGAAGTGGCTGTGGGAGTAATAAACACACGTGGGAGACTGTGATAGATCGATAGCGAGGACAAACGAGGGTTTGGGTCACGAAAGATGTCATCCTGCACTCGGCACCTGGCGCCTTTATCCCGGTAAGTTCAAAACATTGGCACGGCATTGCGATTCGTACGGGAATGGCGGTGATTGTTCCTTGCAGCATATAATATGAACGCCATGACGGTGCAAAGTGTTGTGACTCACTCCATATCCATTCTACGATGCAGCCATCGACATCTCGGACACATACACCTGAGCATTCTCCATCAAGAAAAAACAAGTCGCAGTCACAACGAGAGTACCGATCCAAAGAGATGGACGGTTTCTCTGAGCTGCGCGATGCCTTGCTTCTCGTGGACCCATTTGATACTCCATTGGGAAGAGGGGCCACGCGACATCAGCTGCTTGTCACAGGTTAGCCAATAAGACAGCCCTGTCGAGCTGCTTGACTGAAAATCGAATTCGACAGCTGCAAGAAAGCTGCGAAATCTCGCAGACGAGAACCAACAACTCGTCTTGCAATTGTCAGCGACGCCTACCGCTGGACCGCGGGAAGCAGAGACGATTCCCGGCGGAATCGCTGTCCGTTAGTAGTGTTCCCCTTTCGTAAACGTTCCAAGTTTACAAATGAACGTTTAGAAAATGCAACAGCCGCTGGCTTTACATGGCCAACTGATGTAGAACACTTACTATCAATGTCCTCGGAGGCTGTTCCCCCACATCGAGACTACTGGTCACACAGTCCACCTCCATTCCAGGGGTCCGGACGGGGACACCAACCAAATCAACCATATGAGATGGCGTTAGGGTCATATCAAACCCCTGCAGTTGTGACGGACATGTGGCGTTATCACTAGAACATTTTGAAGTAGTACGCAGGGAAAAACGGGCGCTGTTACTTGTTATACCACAACTATACCACATGCATTATGATGCATAATACCAAGGATATTTATCTTACCGTTCCATTGGGACTCATCCAAGAGCACGCGACCGCGCAATTTTGTGTCCTAATTCGTAGACGCTTTGCGAAATCTGGCGCTATCAGAGCCTCAGGGAGCCAGTGCGTGGCAGAGTGTGAATGAACAACCGAGAATTTCGGAGTCTCGGACGTTCAATCGCCACTGCCATGAGCAAACCAGGACCCAAATCCAAGTTGACCCAGACACACAACGCAGGCGTCTACAAAGCGGATTCAGTCAAAGTGCGCGATCTATCCCCCCAGCGAGACTGCGATTGAGACAGTCCATAGGATGTTGCCGAGTCTCTGGGCATCTCGAATCTTGCTGACGCGGTTGCATCGGCGCTTGCAAGTGACGTCGAGTACAGAATACACCAAGTCATAGAGGTGCGTTTCAAGACTTGTGGTGGACGCCACTGACGGGTTTATCGCAGGAGGCTGCTCGCTATATGCGACATGCGCGTAGAACGGTACTGACCACGGCGGATATCGACCTCGCTTTGCGAACTTTGAACATCGAACCTTTATATGGCCACACCCCACATGTCCCTTCTACGTTTCGACGCGCCCTTCCGCTCCCGCATCTAGCCTCGGCCGGTGCCGTGTATTTCGTGGAGGACGAAGAAATTGACTTTGATAAGATATTGAGGGAAGATAAGATCACTGTTCCGAGAGGTGTCAACTGGACCGCACACTGGCTTGCTGTGGAGGGTGTGCAACCTCTTGTACCAGAGAACCCACCGGCTATTCCAAGAGAAGAGCCTTCCCCTGCAAACGCCGATGGCAAGCCACCACAGCCTGGTGCCCCAGTGTCCACACAAGGAAGACAGCTACCTCAGGCTACGCAACAAAATCAACAAAACCAGCTCGTCAAGCAAGTGCTTTCAAAAGAACTTCAACTATATTACACCCGACTCACTACCTCACTTCTTCCCCCTTCATCATCTGCGTCGGATGCAGCCAAACGTACAGCTGCTCTTGCGAGTCTTCGCGCAGATGCAGGTCTGCAAGCACTCTTGCCATATTTGGTTCGATGGGTTGGAGAAGGTGTTGTAAACGCGCTCAGGGAAGGGACGGAAGGCGAACCAGAAGGAAAGACACTCGAAGTACTGCTCGATGTCGTAGGTGCCATCCTTGAGAACACAACCCTCTTCATTGAGCCGTATGTGCGTCTACGTTTCCCTTCTCTGTGTACACCCCTACGATGCCTTGATTATTGACCCATCTCCCTCAGCTGCACCAAATCCTGCCCGCCATCCTGTCTATACTCCTTCATTCACATCTACCACGAACCCATGCGACCCACCTTCGCACGGCAGCCTCTCAAACACTTGGCCGATTATTGACCCAACATTCGACGACATATCCCTCGCTCTCGCCACGAATCATGAAAACCCTTTTGGTGGCGCTCTTGGGCGCAGGTGGTTCCGCCCCCGCCCCGGCTTCTAGCTCGGTCATAATCAACGGCTTCGAATCGCTCGCTATCGCGCACGGACCGTCGGGTGCGGAACCGCAGGGCACGCCCAAACCCCTTGGGACCCGAGAAGGCGCGATCCGCGGTCTTGTCGGCATTGGAAAAGAGGCCGTCCGGAAAGGCGTCCTCGAAGGCGGTGGTGCACGCGTCGTGGGTGAGGAGTGTGCCGCTTCGGGCGGGGACGGCGTCGATGGCGTCGTGGACGCGGTGATGGTACGTCAGGACTTCGTTTTTCTTCGGACCGATGTGTACCGATGTTATTTTGTCTTGCGATCAGATCGCGCTGCAAACCCTCGCTCCAATGTCCGATATGCCAGAGTCCCTGGACTGGACCCGAGAAGAAGACACCAGGCTGATCGAACGGCTAAAAGATATACTTGGGGAGTTCTTTGCAGAGAAGGTGGTTGGCCGTGGAGATCGCACGTGGGCGACAGGCATCGTACAAAGTGTTCATAGTTGAACCGTTGGCTTTGATCCGAGCCTATATGTTTTGCCGTCTGCTTATCTAATAGATCGACTCATTGTCGACTCAGTCAGACCACACAAGTGGATCCAATGTGTATTCTGTAACCTAGTTTGTTCACGGGGTATACTAGAAGGTGGTAATGCGATACAAACTCGTGTGGGTATTCTGATGATTGTTAAATAATCAAGATTTGATCAACTATTAGTACATATTTGGGTCTTTAAACCTTGTTAACAACCATCTCCGTTCAAGAAAATAAGTTACTCAAAATTGTTTCGCGGAACAAAGGCCCAGATAAAGTAATCCAAGGACGAGGCAATCGAGACGACGCGAGGAACAAGAGGCCATTGGATGCTATGCAAATACGCCAGTAAGCAGGGAGTATGTGGTTGATGCTAAACCAAAGCTTTGGAAAACGTCTCAATGCCCAACCGATCAGGAGATGGCTATGCGCACTCACACTGTAAAAATTGCAGGACCGTTTGTCATCGTCAACCGACCGGTAGAGCAAGAAGCGAACCCCAGTGTAGCCAGAATATGAGACAAAGGCCGTGGCACCAAGCGGATCAAGATTCCACACGCGACTGAGGCATATAGACCATATCGGAATACCCAACGCAATGGATAGCCGAGCGCCAAGGGGAACGACCATAGGGAGGGTGCGTCTACCCATGAGGCGATCCCCAGAGACGTCTTTAAAGTCTTGTGCGTGCATTGTCGAAGCAAATATTGCTGTGCTCAATTGGACGCCTAGCTGGGCTGTCTCGGGCACGTGGGACCTGTCACAACCTACAGGTACATATGAGCCACTATCGACAAGTGAATCATTCGACATACCTGCCAAGAGTGCCCCGCCGACACCTGCACAACCATACATGGCCGCAGTGATGCAATTCTTCAAGACAAAGGATTTGTCACCGTTAAGTTCGTTGTAGAACACGGTCATGACCTGGAGCACTAAGCTGGCAAAGAACAGCTTCTTACTGTATGCCACTGAGACTGCCAGGCACATAGGGACAAGAATCCATCGAAGAAATCTGGCATGAAGTTCGGTAATTCTCCCGGAAGGAAGTGGGCGAAAGGGTTTGTTGATCTTATCCTCGTCGGGTGCTTTGACTTGATTCGCGACGTTGCAATTTAGCAAGTGAAGCCAGATCCATGCAACTACATGGGGGACGTGTAATGGATGACACACGGGGGCGACGGCGAGCGCAAAGAGCGTCTTTAAAGCAGAGTTGAGAAGTGACACAATGGACAATTTGAATTTCGGACACACCTGTGGGACAAGTGCCTTGACAATATCGGACTTGGTGAAGAGGAAAAGAGTGCGGAGATGGTACAAGAAATCAACAGTCTGGAACGGTCGGTTCACCATCCTGACGGCGAGACAATACGTGGGTGCTTCAACCATGATCATTTATAGTTTCGTAGCTCGGTGACTCGCCAATCCACATCGCGATATCTGAAGATTGGAAAAACCTAAGCCCGCTGGAATGAAACAATACCTGCATGGGGTTCAGTACCCTTCTCCTGTTTCTGAAGCAGGATTCCTGACTAGATGCTTACCCTGAATTCCGATCGCTCCTCAGCTTGGAGTCATACACATCACGAGAACCACAAAATGCTGGCAAAAAATATGAATTTGTATCTTTCTTGCCAAGCTGCTTATATTTGCTTATAATCCTAATATCTGGATTACAAACCTTGCCAAAGGCAACATAAAGTCAGTATAAGCACTTGACAAGAAGAATAAGCAACTCGGCAGAACACCTACAGTTATAAGATTCTTACAAGGGTCTTATCAGGGATCTGTGATTCTCGTGATGCGGGTGTACCACGGGTATGGGCACATAGTAATTTGCATATCAGGCCAAAAGGGGCCGGAATCCATCGATGTGCCCTGATCGCCTTGTTCCGCGGATGCGGTCACTGGAATGACAAGTTCCTGGTTGCAAGACGGACGACAAAAAAGTCTTTTGAGTTCTTTTTCGACTTGTTATCCTCTAATCAGAGCACTGAAACGGAGGAGTGGTCTGATGGATGAGTATTGTTGACAAATGAGGACGCCAAGTATGTACTAATGGCACCAACCTTATGATACCCACCACGGTATGACCGTCGTTGTATATTGGGACTGTACATCATAGTAAGATCGATATCGTGAGGATAACCCCAAGGGTTTGATTCTGTTACATCTCCGAGTCGGTTCTCGACCCGATCGGCGGTTTTACTAGGAGGACCGAAAAAAATCATCCGGTGGGGGTGAACGAAACGGGGGTTCAGGTTCTTCCGTATTATTTGCGTCGCTACTTTCTTGGATTCAATCTGAGTTTCAACCATTGCTAATACTTACTACCTTCGAACTTCGTTTATTAATTCTAGAGCACGAAGGAATCTGGTGTCGAAGAAATGCACCATAAAGCCGCACGGACGTGTATGCCTCTGACAATCGTCAGAATTTCTCAAGTCGAAATCGTTGGTAAGAGGACCACCGGACACGTCAGCAAGATGGAAGATGGAAGTCAATGTCTGTTCCGGTTAGTCCATCACGATCTCCCGTCAACTCTATCAAGCCACTATCAACAAAAAAAGCGCGAGGGGGGGAACAAAATCAATCGGTAAGCAAGTGAGTGTGCGGTTGAAGAGAAGCAAGCGAGATCCCGAGAATTCAGGAACTGCTGACCAAAACAGCCTGAGCTGGTGAGCTTATTGATGCCATGCAGAGTGTCTCAGTGGCCCGGCTATCCACTGCCAGTGTCTGAGGTATAATCGTCAATACCCTAATGGTCTAAGTGGACCCTCGCCGTCGTTGGCATGTGCACATGAAAATAGCCGTTGACTTGGTAGCTAGGTCTTGGCCAGTTTTGGAGGGAGAGCAGGGATTTGGCCCAAGCCTCATCATTAGTAGAATGATGTCATATCTGCTGTGAAAAGTCGTCGGAGTTCGATCTGAGTGAGACTCGAACGTCGGATTTGCGGCATTGCCGCGACAACGTACCCGCTACAGTCAATTGAGGTATCGTCAGGCTCATTCGAATTGACCTTATTTACGCTTTAACTTCTTGTATTCCAGTACAGATGTTTCATGTTTTTACATGAGCGATTCGTGGGCTATGGGACAAGCGGTGTTCGGAGTCTTGCACTCACTAAATTGAGAATGCCGAAATGCCGACAGCTGAACTACCATTAAGGACTACCGTATGTTCCTAATAGTACAAGTCAACGATTGTGTTAAACTTTGACAAAGGAGCTGTCGTAATTTCGGACCTGGCAAAAAACTTGTGGTCAACCACATTCTTGAATCTCTAGACTCTAGGGTTGCTCTAGCTAGATACGTGGCGTTGCTCGCAATACCTTCATAGCTGGCGCACACCAAGGATGAATCGAATGAGAGCCATACCACATGGATCATTTAACAAGCAAAACACCAACAACCCACTCATAAGCACCCAGGAACACTGCACCACCGGCAGATATCCAAAGTGTCCGTGGTACGACACCCGCAAATAGTGCCCTTGGTCCCTCGACAGTATAAATTCGCCTAAAGCGATTCAGGAGTGAGGGCATTTCCAAGGTGGGATCCTTGATATCACGTTACCAACCTGTCAGAAAAGAGGACGGACTAAGTGATGTACATACCCGCGTGTCCAGCATCACTCGCGTCTTGAGAACATCAAGGGGTGTCGTCAACGCAGCTGCGACACCACCCGCAATACTCCCACATATCGCGGCCTCCGCTGCATGAAGTGGACGAGCGCCCATAGCTAGGGAGAGTCGGTACTTCAAGAACTCGTACAATGGAAATTGAAGTGATGTAAATGGGATCTATGAAAAGGGTGAGGAATGAGCTTAGGCCTTAGGCTAGTATTGCCTACTTCGCGCATGATTGTTATCCCAAATCCACGGTAGAAACCCCTTATACCGTCGTACTTCAAAATTATCTTTGCAGCGGCGAGGGACGTGGCAGTGGATCCATAAGATGATGTTTGCGTGCGCGTTTTTATTACTTCAGTTGGAACACGGACTAAGCAGGCCGCCTAAAAATATGTAACGTCAGAGACTCGAGACATGATAATAACGCAGGTCGAATACAATTTCACCAATAGATGCGGAAATCATATGGTTTAGTGGAGCTAGTTGCCCATGCAAGGGCAAAGATTGCTTTGACATTTCATATGTCGAGAAGAATATTCCCGCTATTCTCTAGTCATAAATAGGTGATCAACAAGCACGCTGTACCTACCGCCTGGCGCGCTGCCCACAACAACACTCCCGATGCCTTTGTAGATTCCTCTGAAGCCACCAGCCTTCACGAATCCTTGAGCAGACTGTAACCGCGTCTTGACCGTGTCTATTGGAAAGAAAAGCAAGTCCACAGCTGTACCTGCTGCACCTCCTGCCTAAGCACGATCAAGAGTATCGGGGATATTCATGCGGATGCTTGCGAAAAAAGAAACAGGGCGGCGCACGATGAGGGACTGAGCGAATGTCGGCTTGCGTTCGGTTTCCATTTCGCCCGACTCAGTGGCTGGGACGCAAGACCAACACAAGCGGATGCAAAAGAGTCGCAACTTTTTGAGAGTCCGGTGTTGAAAGCTTGTATCCGTTTTTGGAACTCTACCTTTGACTTAGAACTTGAACTCACTAACTGTCAAATGCAATCTTGAAAACAAAGTATGGATGATACGCTCGAGATTCCGCGTCCTCGAGCAGACAATGTACAAGAAGACGATCACTCCTCCGGCGATGAAGATGCCGGACTAGATTGGACGAAACTTCCGTGGGTATTCCCCGTGCAGGAGTCATACATAAATGATGGACGTTCAAACAGAAAACCTGGAGCTGCTGCGCGGCCTATTATCCCAAAACGTGGTGAAAAGGACTTTGAGCCTGCCCCGGGAGGGGGATCAGGCTTACAGCTCCATGTTCTCGACCGCTCACGAGATGCGATGTTTGAGGTTCTTCGCGCCAATAGGACTATTTCTAGGTTGGTTCCATTTAGATCACTAAGCAGGAGCACTTCGTTCTGATGCGCTATGACAGCAAGACCATAAGTTATGGTATCTGGTATCCTTCGATTAATCGTGTGCATGTGACAACAGCCCGTGGTATCCACTTCTCGACAATGGGTTCCTCTGTTTCTCGAATGGCGCAATACGGAAACGCAGACAACGATATCGAATTGAGAGGTAAATCATCCAAACAACCAAAACGACTTGAACTTCTTCCCGAAGAAGCCTTGTATCTTATCGAACGCGGGGCTCTGTTTTGTTATAAATCAATTTCTGGTGGAGTACCGCTCGTAGACCATTCAAATCACGAAACGCAATGTCCAGGAGCACCGATGTCAGTTCAGCAAACTTTCACCGAAATGATTGGTCGCGAAGACATCACGCTGGAACGTTATCAGGTGACTTGGTTTTATGACCCTCTACGCCACTGCCTGCTCATCTGCAACATGTAACCGTGTTTAGGTGTACACGTATTTGAAGCGCCTTGGATTTATTTTAATCCGCGCTGAGCCTCCAATGCCTGAGTATCCCGTTGCACCACCGGCTGCACTTTCGGTACCCCAACCGCAGACCATAACGGGAATGGTTGCTGGACTGTTCTCGCGCCTTGTATCAAACGTTATCGGTGTTGCCCGACTGTTTCACGGAATCGACTGGTGGAAGCGACTTAGACTTTATCGACAGAAAACGACTCGTACGTCATTCATCTCCATTCTCTTATCCACTCAACATTTCATTTTCACTTAGATGATATATTCAGGGCACTTCGGTTCATGCCTTGTGGTCACACCATTCCTTTGTATCGTCCACCAGTAAAATCTGGGGTATCCCCAAAACCAACCGTACCATCACCGTATAGGATATTTTTCCACGTGTACAAGCCTTCCACACCCTTCCGCAAGACTGCTCCCCCTGCACCTGATTTTCATCTCGTAGTCGTTGAGTGAGGCAATTCGAGCATCGTGCGATGCGCGCTAGCTTCAATCTTCATACTAACCGTTGGATGTGCAGTTCGCGAACAACGGCGATGCCCTCTTTGCAGGAACTGACTGCACTTTTTGGCATATTGCCAGAGATGCCGCTTCCACCACCACGTAAACGTAACGTCCTAGCTTCTGCCAAACAACCTGGGGAATCTCAACCGGCCATCGATCATCCCTCGACTTTGGATACAGTACCTCGGGAAGGATCTTTAGCCGGAATAACCCCATCCCAACCGATACCGAGTTGGTCCTCTGCTCTACTTGCATTTTCCCAGCGCTTGCTCTCTTTTCTTTTCTCCTTCCGTATAGTCCCTCCACCTCAGAGGACTAAACCGACATTCACTCCGCCGAAACCACATCCCTTCCTTGCTCTCAAAACGGGTAAAAAGACCATCGTAATAGCTGCCGTCGATGCTGGAAACATTAGCTTTTTCAGGTTTGGGCAAGGTGTTTTTGAGGAATGGCCGATGGTCTAGTGCATGGGTTGTTCTATCCCCTGGGATTGGGGGTGGTTTGCGATACCAATGGCACAATCGTATTGCAAGGCTACCCGATCACTACAGAATTTCTTTATGAAAAACAAAAACTTCCAGCTTTCATCATTAGTTTTGCAAACCATTCTCTGTATTTGGATCTGCACCATTAGACGTTGTACCCAGTGACTGAGAGATGTTGCTTAGTAATCAGCTGGCAACTAGCATGAGTCTCGCAAACTTGCTCCTGGGTGCAAAGCCTTGTAGCAAGAAGAGGGCCATAGATACAGAGCTCGACGCCATTTTTCAATCTCGGGTGTGTCCCATTCAACATCCCTGCTTCATGTTATTTTTTTTCTGATAACTTTACGTTAGACGGCTGAGGTCCGTCCAGAACCCACCTCGAACGATCACCCCACCGCAGAGAAGAAGAAGAAGAAAGGCAGAACCGATGTGCACGCTGACGTTGAACCGGAGCGAAAACGCTCCAAACCTTCACCTTCTGATACAGCCTCGCCATCCGTTTCCTCGCTCCGGAAGGAAAAGAAGATCGGGAAAAAACGCGCCAGTATTGCCTCAGAACCTGGGACTTCTAATACAGGGAAGCCAGAAAGCTCAAGTGGGTTTTCCATGCACGAATCTGGCTCGGAGAGCTCGGGCGATTTGCATGAGGGTAGAGACCGACCACCTGCATTGATCCACGAAACCCTTCAAAAGGACAGGCCGGGAAAGCAGGCGAGCAGAAAGGCAAAGTATGCACCGTCAGACGAAACAAAAGAAAGACGAGATGCGCGCACGATATTCATCGGCAATCTAGTTCCCGATGTCGCAGTGAAACGTGTAAGTAAGGGGAGATTGAGCTGTTGTTTGTATTTTCATTGATGATCTCCCCCGTCAGCCCATGCAAAAACAACTACATCGGCATATACTCGCTTTCGTCCCATCGGCCAAGATTGAATCCACCCGCTTCCGTTCAGTCGCATTCCAAACGCCAACATCGAAACTCCCCGAAGTGAGCGATGGAATGAAAAACCACAAGCAACTTCGGCAACACGAACGGGACCGCGCTTCCTTGTGGCGTGATACCAACTCTGCTGGCGAGCCCAAGACGGATGAGAAGAAATTTCTCACCCCCAGTCAAAAGAAGAAGATCGCATTTATCAACAAAGACATCCACTCGGACGCCGATTCTGTGCACGCCTATGTTGTCTTTGCTTATCCACTGCCTCAGGACTCGAGACCGGCTAATTTGCCTCCTCTACCTCCTGTTATGAATCCTTTCGAAGCCGCACGCCTGGCTATCGAAAAGTGTAACGGCACCATGTTTCTAGATCGCATGCTTCGGGTCGATACTGTCCTTAAACGATCAACACTGGAAAGTCCATCTGACAGTACACTCCCGAGTTCGGTCATTGGGGATCCTAAGCTCAGCATTTTTGTCGGAAACCTCGACTTTGCAAGCAAGGAAGAGGATCTACGTGTATTTTTCGAAGGGATCGTGAGCGCAGAACGAGGGCCTCCAGACGCTGAAGGATTGCAGGACGACGGCAATCCAAAGTGTTGGGTGACTCGCGTACGCATGATTCGCGACAAAGACACTCAACTTGGAAAGGGCTTTGCCTACGTCCAATTCTCGGTTCGTACCATTTGGACTGCCAACCAGTTTACTGAGGAAACAACTTTCAGGATCGGACTTGCGTGGATGAGATTCTGGCACTCGAACCAGGAAAACTCAAATTTGCCAAACGAAAACTACGCGTAGAGCGATGTAAAGCAGTTCCGAAACCCGCTCTTAGCAAACATGTTCCCCCCTCTAAACCTGAACAGACGTCTAACCGCGCTCCCGTACCACATGTTCCAAAGGGCGACCCATCTCTTGGTGAGAAACTTGTCAAGCTGACCAAGGAAGAGCGCAAGCGTGTCAAGGCTGCGGATGTAGATCGTGTAGCTCGGAGAGTGGCCAAGAAAAAGGCCCGGATGGCACTAGCCAAACAAGGCTTGCCCCCACAACACAAACAACGGGAGAGGGTACGCAAGACTGGCGCCACCAAAAAGCATGATAGTGCACCCCCGAAGAAGGCAAGCAAAGGGAGAGTTCGGAGCGAGAAAAGTATTGCAAAGAGGAATACGAAGAAGTAGTTGCGCGACCTTCCTCATTCGTTTTCGCAGTTGGTTGGGAGACAGACTCAAAAATAAATGAGGATCTCATGAATTAACCGACCCGAAATTATATGGGAGAAAGAGCAAAGGGCCAGTGCACACGTCTGCGACATTTGATTGCGTGGGTGCCGAGGAGAATGAGGAGAATAAATAACGAAATCGAGGGGTCGTGTGCACTGTTCAACCTCAGCTTTTCATGATTATGTTTCTCAGCGGGTTTAGTTTGTTGTCGCTGGTCGCTCTCAGTCACGCAAAGTCGCAGTCAGTTTTGGGCTTCAAGCAGTCCACTGCTACAACGGCCAATGCCCAGTCCGCGTATGGTGTATCATACGACGAAGGGTTGTTCACGCCAGTTGAACACTTGAGTGCTGTCTCGGCCGACAGCTTCACCACCCTGGGCCACCCATACTTCCCCAACCACAGCGTCAGGATAAAGCAATCGGATTTTTGTGATGGAACTGTAAAGTCCGTTCAATTGATATCCATATGTCGTTCAACAGGTTGAAACTCACGTGCACCGCTCCGATCTGCTACTAGTGCTTACACAGGTTATATTGACGTCGAGGCTCGACACCTCTTCTTCTACTTCTTCGAAAGTCGCCATGATCCTGCGACGGACGACGTCATCTTCTGGACCAACGGTGGTATGTTCCGGTCCTCGATGCACAGCACGGAGTCACGTAACAAGTTGGATAGGTCCAGGTTGCTCTTCTAGTCTGGGTCTCTTTATGGAACTCGGTCCATGCAGGGCTCTTTCCGGCAACGGCACAACCTATCACCCCGAGTCATGGAACACCAATGCGAACATTTTCTTCGTTGATCAGCCCATCGGTGTTGGTTTTTCATATGCCGATTACGGCGAATACGTGGTATGTCTGGTGGACATGGATCCCCTGCGTGCCTAACCACCCGATAGAGTACGACTGAAGAGGCTGCCAAAGACATTGCTGCTTTCGTGGCCATATTCTTTGAGAACTTTAGCCAATTCAAAGGCCGTGCTTTCCATATGGCGGGTGAATCATACGGTGTAAGTTCCCACAAACATCGTTCTCCTGAGAACTGAGCAAATTGTTTCGCCAGGGTCGGTATATCCCCGTCTTTGCAGCCGAAGTGTATGATCAGAATGCCAAGCTCGTTGCGGCTGGATTGACGCCCATTAATTTGCAGTCTGTCATGATCGGTAGGTTGACGTTCCATCCAAGTTCCACTGACTAACGCGTATGGTCAGGAAATGGCATGACAGATTATTTCACTATGACCCCGTCTTACGTTGATATGCAGTGCACTGCTGCTTCCGTCTCCCCGATTGCAAGCATTAGGTGAGCCGAATAAAATCTGACGCAAGGTCTGTGCCCAAGCATTTTACAGTGCGTGCGTGCGGATGAAGCAAGCTGTGAGTATTCTTGATCTTATCGGGATGTCAGCCGTTGATATTGGGTATAGCTGCCTCGGTGCCAGAAATGGACCCTCGAGTCGTGTATCAACCAATACGATGCATTGAGTTGTGGCGCTGCCCGCACCTTTTGCGACAATGAACTTTCTGATCCGTTTTTTGCTACTGGTATAGTACCCGAGAAATCCGGAGCAGGATGATTATTCCTTATGGATGATTACAGGGATGAACCCATATGACATTAGCAAGAAATGCGAGGGTGACCCCGACAGCCTTTGTTACCCTGTCACAAAGTAAGGTGTCATGTTGTCTATCTGATGCGCTGTCATGACAGGTTTCAGAAACGTACGAACGTACCTTGACCTTCCTTCTACTCGCACGCTACTGGGTGTGGACCCATCCATCAGTTCAAACTTTAGCTCCTGCAATGCTGCTGTCGGGAATGCATTTGCCATTTCTCAGGACGAATTCCACCAGACGTATACCCATGTTTCTCAGCTCCTTGAGCGTGGTGTTCGCACACTAATCTACGTCGGAACATATGACTGGATCTGTAACTGGATCGGCAACGAACGCTGGACGCTCCAAATGCCCTGGACTGGACAAGATGCGTTTGTAAGCCAACCACTGAGGGAATGGGAGATTGATGGAAAGGTTGTCGGTAAGACGAGGAGTGCTGGTAGTTTGACGTTTGCTACCGTCGATGGAGCTGGGCATATGGTGGGTCCGTCGTGGTCTGTTGGGACGTGGTCCTGATGCGAAGTCCAGGTTCCATACGATAAGCCTAAGGAGGCGCTAGCACTTGTGCAGAGGTGGCTAGCGAAGCAGGAGCTTTGAGCCGTAACCAAATCGAGTTACCTCGACCTGCACTCTCGTCACCCCGTACCATACTCGCGCCGTGCCTTGGAATTCTGATAAGAAAAGTCTCAATATGATCTGAATATACAATTGATGATGCCTGCAAGTTGTCACGTTTGAAATTTGATGGTTCATTATTACACTCTAGCACTGGGCTAATGCGGAGAATGCGGCAGTTGTATGCAATCTCCGTAATTTTTTGGTCTTTTGCTTTCAAATCTCTCTCACAGCTTCGAGTCAGATGCTCTTAAGTAAAGGTCAGGCGAGTGCCTTCTTCTGTTAGATGTGACGGTTGAGATCCATTCAAGTCCCCTGTTTGAAATTGGCACTAGCGGACGGGTCTATCGACGGTTTGCCTCGCGCATACTTCTTTTAGACGGGCTAGTCACCAGACTAGGCCTAGGCCACTAGTCGAAGAAAAGCCTTAGTTATATTGCGAGTTCGATGCTCGGTACCCAGCATCCTCAGACCCCACTAACGCAAAATAGCTACCTTCCATTCGAGGCCAAGGCTCTTGCGTGGTCCATAAGAGGGGGGGAGCGAGAGGGTTTCCCCGTCTTCAAGTTCTCCCCGAGTCGTTTGCTAAATGTTTCTCTCCTCACTCTACCTGTTGTCGCTGGCCATTGCCAGCCACGCGTCGTCGCAGACGGTCCTGGGCTTGAATCAGCCGAGGGCCGCAGGTTCTCATGCCCAATCTGCGTATGCTGCGCCATACGACGATGGCCAGTTCACACCTGTTGGGGACCTGAGCAACCTCTCGTTCGATAGCTTCACCACCCTTGGCCATGCGTCCTTCCCAGAGTACAGTGTGAGGATGAAGAGGACAGTTTTTGAATGCGAACCACATGCAAAGTTGGTTCACCTCTTTGCATACGGTCATTATTTTCCAACCTCACACGTTGCGCATTGTAGTGCTTATACGGGTTACATCGACATCCAAGCAAGACACCTCTTCTTCTACTTCTTTGAGAGTCGCCACGATCCTGGAACGGATGGCGTCGTTTTCTGGACTAATGGCGGTACGTCCCAGTTATCAGCATATAAGAGGTCATTATGTATAAATGTTCCGGCACAGGTCCTGGATGTGCTTCTAGTGTAGGTCTCTTCATGGAAAATGGACCATGTCTACTTCACCAGCCTGGCGACCCGGTCCACAACCCGTACTCGTGGACTACCAACGCAAGCGTGTTCTGGGTCGACCAACCTGTCAATGTTGGCAACTCTTATGCCGAGTACGGTGAATATGTGGTATGTAGCACGTTCGATACAAATGAATGTTTCGTGTATCCCAACCACCCGACAGAGCACGACCGATGAGGCTGCCAAGGACATTGCATCCTTCATAGCCATATTCTTTGAGAATTTTACCCAATTCAAGGGCCGTGCTTTCCATATGGCCGGTGAATCATACGCTGTAAGTCCTGGTTACATGTATTCAGTTGTTAAGGGGAAATGAAGTGATGTATCTTTCCAGGGTCATTATCTTCCTATTTTTGCAGCCAGGGTCTATGACCAGAACGCTGCCCTGGCCGCGGAGGGACGAACAGAGGTCAATCTGAAATCTGTCTTGATTGGTATGTTCATATTCCAACTTCAGTGCGACTGACCAATGCTCGTGGTTAGGAAATGGTCTAGTCGATTTCTTTGCCCAGACTGCGTCATACATCGACGTTCAGTGTACCACCGCATCCATATCGCCCCCGATTTCGAACATCCGGTGAGTCCCATACGTGTGCGTATTGGCCGTCTGTTTAAGCATCAAAAAAGTACATGCATAGAGATGAAGAAAGCTGTGAGAGCCATAGCCTTTGTCAAATTCCGCTGATTGATGTTGGTGTAGCTGCCTCTGTGCCAGCAATGGGCTCTGGAGTCATGTATCAACCAATTCGATGCCTTGCGTTGTGATACCGCAGCTGGTTTCTGTCACGACATGCTTTCAATAGTGTATAAAGTATCTGGTACACCCCTGCTAACCTGTGGAGCGTGTTGACAGATCGCTGATCACTTCCAGGGCTGAATCCGTACGACATCACCAAACAGTGCTTGGGCGACCCATCCGTCAACTGCTACCCTGTTGTGCAGTAAGGAGTCACGCTGGCTTTACCGTGAAATTGTGATGAACGTATTTCAGACACACGATCAACTACCTTTCCAACCCCACCGTCCGCGAGCTGCTCGGTGTAAGCCCAGAGGTCCCCGCGGTTTTCCAGGCTTGCAACAGCAGTGTTTCCTGGGCGTTTTCCAGTACGTTGGATCAGTACCACGAAACGTATTCCCACGTCGCTCAACTGCTGGAGCATGACGTACGTGTCCTAGTCTATGTTGGGACGAACGACTGGATCTGTAACTGGATCGGCAACGAGCGTTGGACGCTCAAGATGCCCTGGAGTGGACAAGATGCGTTCGTGAGCCAGGCACTGAGGGAATGGAAGGTCGATGGACAGGTCGTTGGTAAGACGAGGAGCGCGAACGGACTGACTTATGCTACAATCAATGAAGCCGGACATATGGTGGGTCTTCATGTTTCCATTCGATGGATATGGTACTAACAGGGGGTCAGGTTCCGTATGATAAGCCCAAGGAAGCACTGGTGCTTGTGCAGAAGTGGCTGGCAAACGAATCGCTTTGAGATGCGTTACCATGCCGTGTACGCACGTTCTCTGAACGATCCTATGGTAAGCCACGGAATATTGATCTTGGAATGATAGTGTACAGAATTAGTTGAAACGGAAGAGTTCAAATTGTCTACTCAATGTGTTGATAAGCGAAGTGAAATTTCCTCTTGGGCAACCCCCCTCCGAGTCGGATGCAAGGACACCGTGCAAAGGAATGATCGAGAGTTAGAAATTAGGCGCGAATCATTTCCAAATAGCATCGCAATTCTCCTAAACAGTGGAGGATTGAGTATTTCAGAAACTTTCCACAGAGCCAACTAGCCATCCAAAAGTTAATCAGGTCACATCCATACATCCACCCAGGGCACAAGCGCCACCCCGAAAGCACAAACTCAGACGTGGCATACACGCATAAAGGTGGAAATGCACCTGAGCGAGGTGAGCCTCTTCCAATAGCCTTGCAGAGCGCCGAGTAAGTAGTGACACGCCTGCGCGGAATCGCCTGTGTAAAGTTATAGAAAGCCCATTGGACTCTACGTCTCTCCCGGGTGGTGGCATGATCACATCAAAAATTGAGTATTTATGGGCGTCTTCTGCAGTTAGTGTTTCCACTTTCGGTGGAACTCACTGCGCTTTACGAGGTAGGAGCATTGTTGCTCTCCCCTTGGAAATACAGATTAGATGCGATCAACCGAGAGAGCAGCTGGATGAATCCGCTGTATTTGCTCGGTCAGTTTCTGCAACTAACCAACGTCATTGGTGAAAACGCGGTAAGGTGATGGTGCAAGTTGAACAGATCAGAACAAGGTTGGGCTTTCCTTGCCGTCGTGAGCCCGGAACGCAACATGGCGAGCTGATGTGTCCAGTGAGTATGTCATGGGAAATGAGGAACCAGCATAATGCAAACTGTGGTAAGCAGTTACAGTGACTCTGGCAAGTGTCGAGGAGATGGATACTGCAGCGGGGGTTGAACCCGCTTATGTACATAATATAACAGGATTACAATGTGCATGCATAAACAGACTTGACTGGTCTTTACGTTCACCACCAACACGCATATACGACCCAAGAATGCGCCCATTGATCCACTGTGACCAGCCCAAAGCGGGTTGCTAGTATACGAATAACCTGTCGAACCGTACCGCCCATAGACTGATACGGTCAGTATATTCAATTGCGCAATTTAAGCTGTCATGTCAGCTTGGTTTCATACTCACAGTAGCATATCCATAGGTCGCGATAGACTGGATAGTATGAGCAAATGTACTTTCCATCCAAATGTACGTGGACAGTGTGCTGCCAGTTTTACGTGATCTTTCAAACCGTTAGCGCTTAAATTTCAGCCGAAGATTTGGATGCGAACTCATCACATTGCGCTGTCTCGTTTCTCGTTCTCGGATGTACCATCTAGGATCTATTTCGTCATCCGTACAAGGATATGACCAAGATTCCAGTACCAGATCATAAAGATGCTGAATTGCGCTTTGAATGATCGGGAACTCAAGTTACTCAACGGTGTTGATTGAATCGAAGCATCGCTCTCTCTTTGTACCTTCATTGTGTTTTGCCTTTGTGTACGAATAGCTTGCAGTCTCATAGTTTTTGGTCGCTCTGTACTCTGACGATCAGCGTCCTGCCGTCACACTGGTCCTCCAAGAGTATAAAAGGCCCTTATCCTCGGCCAGCACATCTCATTCCCTTTCCTTCATGTTCATTGCACTCCTCGTGTTCACCGCTAGCGTCCTGCTGCACGCAGCGAACATCCTAGGCGTCGCCGCCTTCAATCCGCTCGAGTACCACATAAACGCTGTGGCATGCCCTGCCGTTGACAGGGTCCTCGGTCAGTCCGTAAACACCACCATCGGTGAGTGTGGCTCTACCTACATGCGCTCCACGATGCGGTCTCTCATGGCGTAGAATACATCGATGTCAACTCTTCTGCAAAACCGACCATTTTGATGGTACACGGCTGGCCGAGCCTGTGGAGTAGCTGGGGTCAGCAAATTCAACACCTCAAGGTATTTTCTATTTCCCCCTGCACGATGGATCGTCCTTCATGACCCATGTTTCAGAACGATTATCGTTTGATCGCTATTGACGTCCGTGGATTTGGAGGGTCCTCGCACCCCTCTGATATCCGATCCTCGAGCACCATGGCGGATATCACGGGGGATTTGACATGTGTTCTCGAGCACACTCGAGTTTCATCTGCGATCTGCATGGGGTATGTTTTGCTCTCTAGCTACCAAATATTCTGAATCTTTGTCATGAAGTCATGATTGGGGTTCGGTCACATGCTACGAAGCTGCGAGGAGGCGTCCCGACGTGTTCTTTGCTGTGATTGGCGTGACAGTACCGGTAAGTCAAAGACGAGGGCAACCCCCCTGTCATGTTCTCAATTTCTACAAGTACCGTCCTTGCGCGAGCGAATTCCAATCGATCGAGTCAACCTCTGCACTGATACCAACGCTGTCCTACCAAGTATTTTTCGCACGAAACACGTCTCAGGCCATCGCTGAGTTGAATAGAGACATCAGACGCACGCTGAGAGGCACATTGAGGAGCGCTGCAAGTCCACCTCCGAAGTCATTTTTGCGTAGTCGGGAGACCTATATGGGAGCGTGGGATGGAATTGAGGTGAGTGTTTCTACTCCTTGTCATCAGTTTCCGCGACCGCCATGGTCACTAGATTCCTCCGATTCCATACTTTTCGAGAGAAGAAGAGGATTACTTCGTAGAGAGGTTCAGCAAACAAGGATTTGATCATAGTATGTTCTTTCCATTGATATCCTTTTGCACGGGCTACCAATGTTTTTCCGCGTCGATGTTCGTGCTCGTAGCACTATTATTCTATATCAACGGCGTAGGTGCCAGCCTCTGCAATCCATCACACTGATGAGGATGTATGCGGCAGAACAAGTATGGGACATGGAGATCTGCTCACGACCAAGGAAACTTTACGATTCCCCAACCCGTTCTTTCGGTACTTCCTCTCGAGGTGCGTGCTGAGCATATATGCGCCCGATCTTGAGGGATGAAGCAACGCAACACAAGGATCCTGTCGCAGACTGGGTGATGGTGGCCACGTCTTCAAAAGTGGCTGAGTATTTACCACAGTTAACCACCAAGGTGGGTGTATACGAAGAGATGGATATGCTCACGGCGCGTTGGTCAGGCCGGTTCTCTGATCCGTGCATGTATACAGACAATGCCAGGTGCACACTGGCCACATATGGAATTTCCAGACACGTTCAACGCAATCGTGGACGAGTGGCTGGCTGGCGTGGGATTGAAGAGTGAGGTAAACGAGAAGTCGGGGCCAAAGTCTGAAGAAAACAAGAGGAAGCATCTCGTGATCGACGAACTTTGAAAATTCCATCGAAGCAGCGGGTGACTAGACGACCTTGGACTCATTCCTTTCAGCACTGTACATTACATTGAGTTGTTATACTACAATGGTTTGCGAATCGGACATTATTTTAACCCTGTTTACGTGCACTGATCATAGAATCATGAAAAGCCTTTCTAGTTTCGGGGGGGGACGGAAGATAGGATCCCATCCCAGTTGACATGGATGAATGACGGAAGGAGTCCAAGTGAGGGATGGGGGATTGTATTGTAAGTAAAGATAAAGACGGAGAATCAAAGGAAAGTCAGGATAAACCTGTAGGTAGAAGTGACTAACTCTACACGTACATCTATGAATGTTGAAGCTGCAGCTCACACCCGTGATCGGCCACCCACGTGACCGTGCCGAACGTAGATCAACTGTCTTCCAAAGACTAGGCCGGGACATTCTGACACTAGAACACTTACTAGCTCTGCAGAAAGATCTTTGGTTCGGGCAGTCATGTTGGATTCTAAGGTGGACCAATGGTTACGCTCGTTCTTTGGAAGAACGGCGTCGCAAGTCGTTCCCCAGACTGCGATTCCACGGAAAACAATGGATCTAGGACTGCAAGGTATGCACGTCCTCATCACAGGTACCTTCACCGTCCCTCTCGTCACTGACAAGATGCACCGATCCACCTCATCAGGTGTGGTAAGCATCGGTCTCGATATCACCGAACTATACTACTGCTGTGAGTTCCACTGTGGTACTGTCTGAGCGAGCGCGCGATCCACTCCTCCCACTGCTACAGACATATCCTACTCTTTGCGCCACACAAACCGACCTCACAGACGAGGTCGCCGTCGTCAATCTCTTTGCTGACATGCAAGGCGTGCCAATTGCAGACATGTCCCTCGCACGCTGGAATCGCACTCTCACAACGAACCTCGCGTCTCCCTTTCTCGTGTGTCGAGAGTACCTCAAGTATCATTGAAACAGGTATCGTCAACAGACAGGGACAAGGCAGCGATCGTGCTCGTCGGGAGTACGGCCGGCAAGTACGGGGAAGCTGAACACGTCGGTTATGCGGTAACAAAGAGTGGTGAGAACAACGGTAACATGATCTTCCGAGGTCCCGACTGTGTTTATCGTGCGGTCGCCCCGTCGATGGGTGTCATTGATTGATACAGGGGTCGTGTATGGCCTGACGATGACGTTCAAGAAAGGAATCATGAAGGTTGCCCTGCGTGCCAGGAGAGTCAATACTGTCACACCAGGCTGGGTGTACACACCCGTGGCTGAAGTTTCCTTCGCAAATGCCGATATAGTATACAGCGCCATGAGGACGTGAGCGACATATAAGGTACTCCAAAGACTGATGTGACGGCAACGTCAGTTCGTCGACAGTGTTTTCCATCATTCCATTTCTTTTGCGCGTCCCCGCTGCCAGGCCCTTTTTCGATTTGATGATGGGCAAAGCTTGAACCGTAACCAAACCGAGTTATTCGGATCCTCGTCATGCACTCTCAGGCTCCTCACCATACTTGTGCTGCTCCCAGGAATTCTCATCAGGAAAAGTCGCACACAATGATCCGAATATACAGTTCCTGTGGGCTGCCACCCTTGATGTATCGTTACATTCTAGCGCCAGTGACGTAAGTTGGGCTGATGCAGAATGCGGTAGTCGTACGCAGTCGCCGTAATTTGTGACCTCTTACCGCTTTCATTTCTCTCTCACTGGCGATGGTCCCTCAAAAAGTAGGCGAGTTCCTCCTTTCGAGATCCTATTGTTTCTGCATTCGCTCGGAGGTCTGACACGTTCAGATATTGTTTCAGGATCATGAACTTCAAGTCCCCTGTTTCGAGATTGGCGGGAACTCGGGAGCCAATGGGTAGGAATGATCTTACCTGAATATTGACAGACAACAACTCTGCACCTCGGGTTCCATTGCCAAAGTTGAAAGCTGTCCAGGAATCTGTAGACAAGATTCAGATTCGGATCCTCTATTAGGTGAACTGAGCGTTAGTGTCAGTCAGATAAGATCTTGAGTCTTTTTAGTATGTGCTAGACCTACCTGTCAGCCTAGTCGAATTGTGTAGTTGAAACGTTCCCTTGTTTTAAAAACTCCATGACTTTCGGAGGCCACCGTCGTCACCTAGGCTGTAGGCGGCGTGTCAATCGATTCAAACGAACTGTGACACTATCCACTTCATCATTATCACTCAGTCTCCATGTTAACCGATGAATGTTGGGAAGAGAAGCCTTCGATGCGGCATTCCCGTACATCACTAACGTAAATAGCTGCCTTCCATTCGAGGCCTTTTTGCGAGGACCATAAGAAGAGAAAGGCGAGCGGGCGCCGTGTTCCCCCCTTCTCTCGTTTTCCAAAATGTTTCTCAGCTCGCTTGGCCTGCTGTCGCTGGCCATTGTCAGTCAGGCGTCGTCGCAGACGGTCTTGGGCTTGAACTTACGGCCCAAGACTGCAGGTTCTCATGCCCAATCTGCGTATGCCGCGTCGTATGACGATGGCCTATTCACACCTGTTGAAGACCTGAGTAACCTCTCGTTCGATAGCTTCACCACCCTTGGCCACCCGTCCTTCCCAGAATACAGCGTGAGGATGAAGAAGACAGTCTTTGAATGCGAACCAAACGCAAAGTTGGTCCATCTCTTTGCATATCCTCGTTTTCCAACCTCACGCGTTGCACGTTGTCTAGTGCTTATACGGGTTACATTGACATCCAAGCGAAACACCTCTTCTTCTACTTCTTTGAGAGCCGCAACGACCCTGAAACAGACGACGTCGTTTTCTGGACTAATGGCGGTACGTCCCAGTTGTCGGCACATGAGAGGTCATCATATATAAACGTTCTGGCACAGGTCCTGGTTGTGCTTCTAGTGTAGGTCTCTTCATGGAAAATGGACCGTGTCTACTTCATCAGCCTGGCAACCCGGTTTACAATCCGTACTCGTGGACTACCAACGCAAGCGTGTTCTGGGTCGACCAACCTGTCAATGTTGGTAATTCGTATGCCCAGTACGGTGAACATGTGGTACGTAGTAGGCTCGATCCAAATGAATGTTTCGTGTATCCCAACCACCCGACAGAGCACGACCGATGAGGCTGCCAAGGACATTGCATCTTTCATAGCCATATTCTTTGAGAATTTTACCCAATTCAAGGGCCGTGCTTTCCATATGGCCGGTGAATCATACGCTGTAAGTCCTGGTTACATGTATTCAGTTGTTAAGGGGAAATGAAGTGATGTATCTTTCCAGGGTCATTATCTTCCTATTTTTGCAGCCAGGGTCTATGACCAGAATGCTGCCCTGGCTGCAGAGGGACGAACAGAGGTCAATCTGAAATCTGTCTTGATTGGTATGTTCATATTCCAACTTCAGTACGACTGACCAATGCTCGTGGTTAGGAAACGGCATAGTCGATTTCTTTACCCAGACTCCGTCGTACATCGACGTTCAGTGTACCACCGCATCCATATCGCCCCCGATTTCAAACATCAGGTGAGCCTCGTACGCATGTGTATCGGCCATCTGTTTAAGCATCAAAAGTACATGCATAGAGATGAAGAAAGCTGTGAGAGCCATAGCCTTCGTCAAATTCCGCTGATTGACGTTGGTGTAGCTGCCTCTGTGCCAACAATGGACTCTCGAGTCGTGTATCAACCAATTCGATGCCTTGCGTTGTGGTGCAGCACGTGATTTCTGTGACAACACGATTTCACTACCATATGAAGAATCTGGTACACCCCGCTAACTTGTGGAACGTGTTGGTAGATTGCTGATCATTTCCAGGGCTGAACCCATACGACATCACCAAGCAGTGCTTGGGCGACCCATCCGTCAACTGCTACCCTGTTATGCAGTAAGGAGTCGCGCCGACTTTACCGCGGAATTGTGACGATGACCGTATTTCAGATACACGACCGACTACCTTTCCAACGCTACCATCCGCGAGCTGCTCGGTGTGAGCCCAGAGGTCCCCGCGGGTTTCCAGGCTTGCAGCGACGACGTTTTCGCCGCGTTTTCCAACAAGTTGGACGAATACCACGAAACATATACCCACGTCGCTCAATTGCTGGAGCGTGGCGTTCGCGTACTAGTCTACGTTGGGACGTACGATTGGATCTGTAACTGGATCGGCAATGAGCGTTGGACGCTCAAGATGCCCTGGAGCGGACAAGAGGCGTTCGTGAGCCAGGCACTGAGGGAATGGAAGGTCGATGGACAGGTCGTTGGTAAGACGAGGAGCGCGAACGGACTGACTTATGCTACAATCAATGGAGCCGGACATATGGTGGGTCTCCGTGTTTCCATTCGGGGACATGGTACTAACAGGGGGACAGGTTCCGTATGATAAGCCCAAGGAAGCACTGGTGCTTGTGCAGAAGTGGCTGGCAAACGAATCGCTTTGAAAACCCGTTACCATGCCGTGTACGCATGTTCCCCGGTAAGCCACGGAACATTGATCTTGGAATGAAAATGTACAGGATTGGTTGAAATGGAAGAGTTGTATTATCTATTAATGCGTGAAGTGAATCTTCCTCTGGGACAGCCTCGGATGCAAGGACACCATGCAAAGGAATGATCGAGAGTTAGAAATTAGGCGGTCGTGTGATGGATGATGTCTAATCAACCCTAGACGATACTGTGGTCAACAGTGCGCAGACATCGAGGTCAAAAGTGTACATCTGCCCTTGAACGCGATCTCGATAGTCTCGTCGAGAGATTCGGACGAGGTGATTGATCGACGAGGCAAAGTAAACATTGCATTGACCTAGAGCAGAATTACCGCAATCACGCAGACGCAGTGCATCATTGGTTGTGTGGAATCCTGTCGACGAGAGAGGTTTATCTTAGAGGCCGCCACATCTTTGTCTCTGCAGGCCAACCCAATGCCTAGACAGTACGCTACGATATTCTTGTGGGTCTTCGGCAAATAGGTGGCTCGGTCGCCGATCATGCAGAGTGGTCTACATGTTGTATAACCCTAGACAACGGGATTTCTTGAAGATGGCTGTGCCTGGGCCTTCCAAGGGCAAAAAAAAAGACAAGAAAGGGCGAGTCTAGTACAGATTTAGAACTCGAGCCGTAATGTCATCCATTAACACAGCGGAGCATGATCGACGGAGAGGTCTTGCGCGGGATATTGGGATCAACCACTGAGATCATGGCCCTTTCGGTTCTGCCAAGATCTATTTAAGGATGTGTCAGTCTCGGTTTGATGGTCGCTCCGAAAAGGATGGAAGCTACGACATTGGGAATATTGAAAGAAGGCGCGTGGGATGTTCGGGGCAAGTGCGGTTCGGAAGCTTGTTCGCCTCCGGTGAGTTTATCATTGACCTGCCAAGCTAGCCTAAGAAGGCTTGAGTGGCTGCCCCGCCATGACAATAAGGCACCAGGTGGAGGCAAACCCCGACCCGTGGACGTAAAAGTCGGGATAATGTGGCGCGATCGTTACACGTTTCGTACGCGGTGGGGGTGGAGACTCGCTCTTGAGGCATCCCCGAAGTGCTGATCGGACGTCGTTTGTCTATAACAGGGGATATTTTGGGACCCTCGTGAGGGTTTGTGGGCGGGCTTTAACCATTCGGAGTACCACGTATATGGACAGTAAGCGCAGCAGCGAGATGCCGTTCCACCAACGCATAACTCCGCAAAGCAGCTGAGGCGAGGAAAGAGCGTGTGTCAGCGGTCCTGAGCATGAATCCCTCGCGGCGCTGAGTCGAGTATCCTATAAAGTCGAGGTCGAAGTTCAGCTTGAACCATTCACTAATCCTCCCGCGTGCTGACGTAACTATCAAGCCCCTGCCGAAACCTCCCATTGCCAGCGCTCTCTTTGACCGCTACCACCATCTAACGTTGGAAACGGTTCACGACTTTACGACCCACACTTTAACTCGTTAATCTTCCTCACCAAGTCCACTGGCATGTCATGTTGTTTCACCCGGTAAGTCTTGGCGTTTCTGCCGTCACACGTCGCTCGCTCATCCTCGAATAGCTTAGTCCAACCATTCCCCACATCGCGTATGCATGTCTGGGTGGTTTTGTTGTAGTGGTTAGTCCATAACCATTTTCTTTCAGTTCGGCCCGAGATAAATCCGCTCATTGCACCTAGTTTGGCATGTTTTCACTCTTTATTCGTGAAAAGGTTGGTTTTGGTTGAAAAACTTCCGTCATGATTATGCTCACCATCGCTCCAGCTATATATTGGGGAAGCCTGTTGGGCCTTTCTCTTTGGTGTCATTATAGGCAAGTGAATCCGCTCAAAATACTCGGGGTCACTTTGACCGGCTATCGTTCAACCCAGGACCTTACGGCGCTGGAGTGTTCGATCCTCGCAGCTGGGCTAGTGGTAACGAGGAAATATCGAATACCATTACTCTCGAGTTTACCCGTGTCGTTCTTGCTATCGGTGTCTTTGCTATCGGTGTCGAGCTTCCAAAAGCCTACGTCGCTCGGCATTGGAAGAGTTTGTTCTTTTTGCTTGGTCCTGTGATGGCTTGGGTGCGTCGTATTCATCTTGGCATTCATTTCATATATCAAACCACCATAACAGGGGTGGTTTGTGTCCGCAGGCTTAATTTATGCCTTCGTCCCCGGACTTGACTTTCTTTCTAGTCTTGCCGTCGGTGCATGCCTAACTCCTACGGATCCCATCCTCGCTGCGGCAGTCGTTGGTGGAAAGTATGCAGACAAGCACGTGCCCGCGCACATCCGCCACCTACTGTCTGCAGAGTGTGGATGTAATGATGGCGCCGCTTATCCCTTCCTTTTCCTTGCACTTTACCTCATCTTGGATTCTACCCCCGGTCGTGCGGTCACAGATTGGGTTTTGTACCTCTGGCTTTGTCAGTCTTCTCCTTCATCTTCGGATGCTATGCTCATGGATTTATCTAGTCGAGATCGTCCTCAGTGTAGTCTTTGGATCCGCCTTGGGCTTCGGATTTCGATACCTCATGAAGTTTTGCCAACGTAATGACTTGATTGATCGTCAGTCATATGTTGCGCAGTACGTCTCGCTCGCGTTTCTCACAATCGGCATCATGACAATACTCGGCTCCGACGATCTCCTCGCTTCCTTTTGCTGCGGGACAGCCTTTGCATGGGATGGATTCTTCAACCGACAGACGGAGGAAGCAGTGTTCAGTTCAGTAATAGATTTGCTGTTCAACGTTGCCTCGTTCGTGTACGTAGGTGCATGGATGCCTTTCGATAGCTTCTCCAACGAGACTTTGACACTGAGCGTCGGCCGGCTTATCCCCGCCGCCTTGCTCATCTTGATGCTCAAGCGACTCCCTGTCATGATGGCCTTGTACAAATTCATACCGGACGTGAAGAATTTTCGAGAAGCTCTTTTTAGCGGTCATTTTGGACCCGTGGGTATCGGTGAGTCGAACTTGTAGTTGTCTCTAGACAACCCTGACTCGCATTCAGGGGCCGTGTACATCTCCACTTTCGCAGTTGGGTACCTCCCAAAACCCTCCAACCCCCCTGCAGACCGAACGGAGTTCCTCGCATCCACGATACAGCCCATCGTTGCTTTCATCGTTCTCTGCAGCGTTGCGATACATGGACTATCCATCCCGTTCTTCTCCCTCGGACGTCGTGTTCATTCCGTTTCTTCGCGCACGTGGTCTCGCCATGCATCTGGTCCTGATTGGGCTGCTTACACGCGACACATTACGCGTGGTGAAGATGTCGTCATCAATCGGGATCACGACGTAAACGCCATGGAAAATGGACGCGGTGGACTCACAGAAGAAGAAAGGACAATCATGGAAAGCAGACGCACGAGCAAGGATGATATATCAAAGGGTGATGATACGGTCAAAGAGAAAATGCATCCCGACGGAACTGATTCTTTGATGGAATGGAAAGAGGGTTCGGATATAATCATTGAGAAGCGGGCAGGACCTGGAGAGGAGGTGAGTGTGGTCTAGATTTCGAATGATGTGCGTGCTGATGCGGCTGTATGCGAGGTTGAGGTGGAAGTCGTTCGGCACGCATATACGCGTGACGCATCTCCTGGCACCATTGGAAATTCTTTGCGGACCGTCCGTTCTTACGTTCATCATCTCCGTCACGCTTCCGAAGGCACTCCGAACAATGCAGAAAAGACGGCGGAGTGCGTCAAACACGACCCCATTCCTAGAGCTGAATTGCAAACCGACTCCGCTACTACTGAAGTATCGACTCAAGATGCCTCCACCGTGATGCATGCAGAGGGCGAGGCAAGTGACGAAGAAGGTTGGGCTTCTGAAGACAGCGTGAACGGTCGGATCACTAATTCTTCCGCGGAGCCCGAACGGAAAAAACGCGTCAGAGTGAACAAGGGCAAGGCAGTAGTGGTAAAGCCCGCCGTCGCTGGGTTGAGCAAGAAAAGTCGCCGGCGATCGTCCGTGAACGAGCAAGGTCGTCCTTCTCCCCAACCATCCTCAGAAACGACGCCCACGCTGTTCCCCATGGCGAATGAGCCTGAACGAGTACAGGATACACCCGAGGACGTTGTCCGGCGTGGCAGGAGCACGCAACCTGACCGGAGGAGCAACGGCCTCTCACCCCGTCCGTCCATTCAACATCGACGGCTTGAATCGCTTAGACTGGCTCAGCACGTTCGTGACGCGTCTCCCACACGGTCTATCTGGTTTGCGGACGAACCTCGATCTGGTACAAACACGCCACGCAATAGCGTGTTACAAAACGATACCTCGTCACCGACAAGTCAGGTTAACGAGCCCCCCGTGGATGAAGACGAGTCTGCGAAAGGAAGAGTTACTTTTGAGCTTGGCGTCAAACATTAAACTGTTAACTTTTTCATCTCTTTTTAACAACTCGTGCTTATGATCCACACGTCATCTTTATGTTTGGCATTCATTTAACGATTCCACTGTCCATAGAAGTTCCTGCATTCTGCGAAAAAGTTTATATTTTTCTTATGGCGTCGCCAATATGGTCGACCACCCTCTGTCCATGCATACGCTTATTCTCATACTTCTACCTCCTGTAGTTAAAACCGTCTACCTCGACCTGTGTCCATGCCCGACGTTCACCAAGACAAGTTTGCCCAACAACGCGAGGAACAACGAGAAGATCCTACCAATTACGTTCCTCGCGCTGCTCCACTCGAACCAATCAAACACGCGCGCCACATAGACCTCGCGGATGGGTCTGTTTGACAATGTGATTTCGAACGGGAGCTGGACGCCATTGACGTGGTGTGCGACGGCACGCAGACCGGACGTGAACCCGTCTTCGTGGAAGCCGTACCCTAGCCATGCACCTGCGTACAGGATACCTCTGCGGCCCTGAATCTTGCCCATCTCCCTCATTGATGCGAGGGCCTATGGAGACGGAGCAAAAACAAGGTAAAGGATGCGAATTGCCGTGCGTATCTCCAATCCATAACATGCATACACGGAAGGAGCGGACGGGGCTTACCTCTGTATTCAGCACAGGGTGGCTGTAGAAGAATCGCGCTGCAACCGTGCCGCTAGCAGGCTCCGCGGGTGGGTTTAGGGTCACCAAGACTGGTCCATATTTGCTCGCAGGGATGTTTTGTAAGAGGTTCATGTTATCTACGGAAAGCCGAGCGAACGTGAGTCCTTTTGCTTGTGGTAAATGGGTACGAAGCGCATACATGTCCTGCATCGAAGCATGTTCACTGTAAACCCGCGGTGCGAGAATTGCGGAGGAGACTCACAACGACACCTTGTTCACGTTGGCCTTGTGTATGCCTTGTGGTTCGGACGCGGAAAACGTCAAATAGTTCCAGCACGACCAAGCAGAACGGTTTTTTGGCATGAACTGTTTGGCAAGATCCAGAGTTTCAGTGATACGAAGGATGGTCACCCGAGGGGGTCATAATGCTTACGTTGATGTCGTGATGCAAGATCGTTTCGCTCCGGTTCCACGTAAACCGACTCAAGATCCTTTCTTCCTCTTCGGTCGTCCCATAGCCTGTCTTGAGTAGCGCGAGTGTCGTATCCGAATGGCACGCCATGATGACACGATCAAAACGAAGGGAACGGCCGTCTGTGGTTGTGACCTGGATCCCGGTGCCGTCAGGAGCGTTTCCAACAGATGTGATGGATGTCGACAAGTGCAGCTGGCTCTGTGGGAGCTTTTCTAGAATGGCATTGACATACTGCCGGCTGGAACAAGCAAATACGGTTCTTCAAGTTCGTAGAATGACACCAGAAACTTCGATCTATACCTTCCCCCTTTGATTGTCGACCAGGCGTGTTTCCCTGTGAACTGGAGTAATTGATGGTTGCTCATGAACCTCACCTTGGTATACACGCTTAGCGGATGGGACCTATGCATGGAAAGTGACGTACCAATGTTTGGGCCGGCATCTCAAGAGGTGTGCCCCAAATAACGGCAGTCATTGGCTGAAAGCATCAATTGGGTGGAAACATTAGTTCGAAGCGAAAAAAAGAGATCGTACAATGAGATAGTCATCGCGAAACGTATCCGAGTACCCCTCTCGAGCGAGATACTCGGCGACGGAACAATCCTCAAAGTAACAATCCTTGTCGATCAGGAGTCTTCGAGCGCATGCGTTGAACCGTAGGATGTCATAGAGCAGCCTCCACATGCTCGGGTCTAGCAAACGCGAGGGCTGACAAAACACTCCCGCAAGACCGTTACCTGCCCACTCGAACACGCCATAGTCTCTCGATACGCTGAATGTCATTTGTGTAGGGAGAATAGTGATGTCTGGGTAACGGTTCAGGAAACGAAGAAAGTTCGAATACGTGGTTGAATTAAAGACGACCTGGTGTGTGTGCCAGGTAAATCCACGTTCAGACTCTTGTGCAGCGGGTGACTTACGAAGCCACTGAAGAAAAGAACATTTAAGTGAAAAAGACAAACAGCGGGATGTTTAGTCTTACGTGTCCACATAAACCTCTGCACCGTCAACTTGGTACCTCACGGTGTTCGCATGGCCACCAGCACGGTCGTCGGTCTCGAATAAGTGAACTTCGTGGCCACTGTGTTCGTTGAGAAGCTATGGTTGGAATGAGCAGAGCATGCTTGGACTTGTCCGACTTCCTGAAATCATGGAACACTTACCCACGTCGCAGCGAGTCCAGAAACGCCAGAACCCACAACAGCGATCTTCATGGTGTCAATGATACTATCAAGTTGATGGAGGGAGTGAGTCGAACCATTTTTGAGCTTTAGCCATTGGAATTCAACAACTTGGAATTCTGGAATAGCTAATTCATGAGCCGATTGAGTACTTGACTGATGTGACCAAACACAGCAGAAGACTCGTCGTGCACCAGATATAGCATTGGACAACTTCTGACATCGATAGATCTGAATACATCTCCTTCGTACCTTTACTCCCTACCTGCCGCTGACCACCCCGGGTTATTCAGCTCGATACTTCCAACGCCTCCTTCGTAAACGCCGTCGATCGTCAGCTCCAAAGTGGGTGAAATTTGGCTGGGTTCCATAGCCCATAAGGCCACCGCAACGGTGCTAGTGAACCATCAAGACAACACAAGGGCCAATATATAGATCGACGTACTTGGCACCATTGTAGTTTAGAATGCCTTGCGGCACGGGGAATTTGTACTGCGGCCTACAAGCGTCTAATATCAGTCGAGCCATGGTGTCGACAAATGGATTGTACGTGCCCAAGGTTTGCTGCTCTCTTTCCCATCATCCACCCATTTACGTATAGCTGAGCACGATAAGGTTGGAAAGCTTGGTCAAAGGTGAACGACATGGGGACATCAAGCTCTTCCGAGATGTTGAGGTCAAATGTGGTCACGAAGAATCCAACTCCTGCAGTAGCGTCGGGAAGACCTTCGGAAAGATCCCTCGTTTCCCATGACGAAGTGTCATATCCTGGAAGATGCCAGCCCAACCGTTCACCGTACAAACCACCTTCATTGAGAACACCTCTGACTTTGTCCGGGAAGCTAGCCCAATTGTCACAAAAAGATTCCAAGTGGGTTGAAACGTACAACGAACTTTGAATAACCTCCGATTTTGCCTTGCACTTTCCACTCGCCGAAGTCGCCGGTGTTAAGCATAAACCCGCGAACTCCTCGAGGTGACTTCTCTTCATCAACATGGGCATCTGTAAACTCTCATGAGCTAATCAGACGACCAATGATAACAGTCGTACTTACCTCCGTTCTCGTTCAGGCCCATATTATCCTGGTCAAGCTGTAATTACATGATAAACCGTAAGATTCGACTAACCTGCAGAATGGTGATAACATTGTCCTGATTGTAACGTAGGGAGTCGGATGGGAAGTAAAACTTCTCGTCAGTCTCTTCCAAGATGTTCCGGTTGTTAGTCGAACTTGATTGGTTGTCTGTCATCAGTGCATCATCACAGCAGACTGTGTAACCTTACTTTCCGTACGAAGTACTCAAAAAAACATCGTTCACCCAGACACTCGCAGCGAAAGCTGGTTAGTAGGCGTTTGAGAAAGCTTCTTTGTGTGAGAAGATTCGGTACGAACCTTCACCACCATTAATGGAGAGGTTAACCGACTTTGTATCCTCGGTAGCGATGAAGTGTCCACGCCAAAGGACAATGTTTTCACAACTATTACATTTAATGAGTCGGCGAGCAATGGTAAAATTAGTAGTTGCTTACTACTCGTAGTCGCAACCGTACAGAACGCGCCCATCTCCATAGTAAGGCTTGAAGGGTATGTTAGTTTCTATGTGGTCCGCCACCGTCCAGTTTGCGTCCGAGAAGGCAGATTCAATTTCCGGCAAGCTACTCGCATACTTCCAGTTTGTCAATTGAGGGGTGGTAATTCCCATTGACAAAACAGAAGGAGATATCTGAGTAGAGAATCCGCCTTGTTGGGTAATAGCGGCGGCTGCCGCAACATCGGCAGAAACGGGTATTCCGTTCCAGGTCACCGCATTTACAGCGTCTGGCGCAATTACTATCAGCCTCACATTCTCGTGCAGGTCACCACGGATAGCAAGTGTCGAGCCTGAAATTGTTGCGTTCCGAACAAGGTAGGGCCCTCCTATTAGGACGGAAGTATTGGTACCATATTGCCAGTAATTTGCGAATGATTCTGATGGATCCGTCGGAATTTCCGGGGACCAGAATGTGCCCGCAGTGGTCGTGTCACTGTAGAGAACCAATTGCTCGCTTGAGTCCCAGACGGTTACAAGACCCTGTATCCCCGATAAGAAGGTTACTGTTGAGAAACCATCAATCGAAGTGTAAGAAATGCTGGCGCTCTGCGCCTGCAGTCGCGGTACCCCCGTGAGATGAAGAGCGACCTCGTGCTCCTGACTGGGGTCGCCATACAAGAAAAGGACATCTCTGTTACCGATTATGCCCGCATAGAGGACCTGTGCGGTGGAGTAAAGGACTTTGGACGAGCCAAAGGAATAATCGGTGACGACGAGTTTGGATTGCCGACCACTGAGGGTGATCGCGGAAGCAACTCGTGGAATTTGGAATGAGCCAGCTGATGTGGTCACGTTGAGCTTGAAATTTGTCGTTGCCCTGCACGTGGGTCCACTGTCAGTTGCGCCCAACAACAGATATGATGGCGCTCACATTGAGGTGGAATCATTTTGCCTTGCGATGAAGAACGAGGTCCCCGTGTCGGGATTGGTTAACAAGGTGACAAATGCAGAATTATTTGTCACCACAACAGCACCACTGGTACTGTCGCCGATGTAGTCGGTCTTGTAAAACTCCGGAGAACTGCGGAGGAAGAGCCCTTCTCGCTTGAGCTCAGGATACTTATTGGTCAGTACTCGATTCTCGGCAATTGCGCTTCCGTAGTCGTATGATGCTGGGTAACTGTTACGCACCAAGAAAGGCCAACATTGAGGAGCGCTTACTGTAAACCCCCGGGAAAGGCAGACCGCCCCATGAAGTACCTCTATCAGAGTCTCATAAGCGCGGTCCATGCGAAAATATGTATTCATACCCGTAGAGCATGTAGTAGTTAATCAGCTTGGCATTCGCCGCCCAAAGGTTGAGATTGAAGACATTCTCGAAGTCAGCTCCAGTGAGGACTCGACATTGATCATAACCTTGAGCACCAAATTAGTTCTGTCCTCTTACAAATCGGCGGGTATACCTGGCGCCGTAGGACCCCATGCATCGAAAGCGCCAGCCTGGAACTAAATCACGGTCACTACGCTATACAAATGCTGTGGATACAAACCCAACTTCGGGGAAATACCAGGGCTGAGCGGGATTAATACCTGGAGGCGATGTGAACAGACTTAGAACGAGGGTAAAGAATCTTTGACAAACTTTTATGGTAACTATGGTAATCTGTCTCCACTGGATTCCATACCGTTGGGTTCGAGCAGTCAAATCCTTGCGGGTAGGCATCGAGACTTTGCATACAAACAAATGGTCAATGAATGCCCCTGAGCAAGCGGTTTGCAAATACCCATAGATATCGACGACACCCTGAAATATATATATATAGATGATATTTTGCTTAAAGGAGATCGCACGCACAGTTCCATTTATCCAATTTCCCTTTGCTCCGGCATCGTTTGCTGTCAAGGGTACGACGATGCTAGAATTGTGGAAGGCGGTCTCAAGGTCTACGAAATATTCCGCATGCGAAGTCGGCGATTGAGAGTATTCGTTATCTGAAAGAAACACAAAGGGTCGGCGATAGCACTCTTTGAAGATGAAACATGGCAGACCAATTTGAATTGCTAAAAGCACCAAGTTAGGCTTATTCAAAAGATGTAGGCGAAGGTCTACTCACCGATAACCGGCCCTCCATTGTTGATCTGATGCGGAACTGTTTCTCTGATAATTCCTTGGATATAGTCTTGCCATGCCGCCTTCCAATCCGTGGCATTTGTCCTGAGCTCACCGGCTACTTGGGAAGTTATCCAGTGGGCGATACCTCCCGCTGTTGTTTCAGCGTTGATGTACGGACCTAAAGATACATGACGACGTGTTCAATACCGAACGAAAGAGTACCTGCCAGGACGAAGGACGACCCAGATGCCTGTCTGCTTCGCAGCTTCATAAAGCGGTTCAAGAGCCCGGTAATGGTTGAAGTCAATTACTCCTGGCGAGGGATTGATGAGTGCCATGTGAGTGTAGATACTAATAGTGTTGAATCCCGCGGCCTTGATTCTTTGGAGAACATCAAGCCATAACCCAGGAACCGGTAAACGGAAAGGGTGGAACTCCCCGGAGCTGACAAACCTTATAAACTGGACGTACAAAGTGTGCAGAAGTAATGAGTGAACGCACTGAATGAAGACGCGTTGTCCTTTGAGTACCAGGCTATACTTGTCCCATAGGACATCATCTGTACGTCCGTTCCCGGTGAGGCCAGTATTAGAAGTTACTGCAGGTTTTGCTACAGTTGGCTTTCTAGTATCAGCTGATGTAGAAGACCTCGGCCTAGGCGAGAGCAGGAAGCATAGCACTGAAAACATCGCGACGAATATCCATAACAGACTAGCTCTCCTCCGCTTGCCCGTGACGTTGGTAGTACTACCAAGAGGTAGTGTGCCGTCCTCTGCCTTCGAATAGATGCGTGTCTTCGTCTCGAGCACTTTCGTCATAACGCGGTCACTGGCATTCGCAGAGTTCTGCGTCGGTTAACGGTTGTGGAATGAGACGGTTGAGTTCAACTTCTGTCGGTGTTGTTCTGGACGAAAAGCCCTCATCGGAAGTTTCGTCACAACTTTGCTCACAGTATGATTCTGTGGGAACATAGCGACAGCGGCGTTTTGATCATGCGAGTCGACCAACAACGAGGAGACTCAATCGATTCAAGGGCCACACAGCAGCCTGTGACAGGTGGCGTGTCCTTCCCTGGACTCTGTGGCACATGCAGGACGCGACGAGTACGGGTCTTCTCTGTCATAGTTCGCAGACCGTATCACTAAAAATCGTTCTATTGAATGATTCGTTGAATGTGCACTTGACATTTGTCCACTTGTCGTGCTGCTGCCCATTGGCGAAGGCGAAATTCAATTATCCACTGGAGGGTCGATGTTCCCTTCACCCTGTATCGCGGTGTGCTTGCTGCCCGCGCCATCGGACGTCTTGACCGACCTTCCATATGCCTATCGCCGTTTGAGAAGCGGCAGTATGAAGGTGATGCAGTATAGACTAAAGCATTGTCTTCTCATGTAATGGACCTCAGTACACAGTCGGAGCCTCGACTCGGATCAGGCACTGGCAGACCGGGCGATCATATCCGTGGCAAAAGATTCCACCCCAGGTTCAACAGACGAGGATCTTCAGTGAATTTAGCAGTTGTTGCGCCGCTTCAAACGGTTTGGCGATCTAGCCAACCTCCAACAGGAAATCTCTCTTTAGAGGCGCTTTCTACACCGGTTTCGGATCATTAGTACCTGGGAGTACTAATAAGACTAGGAGGCCGCACGCATACTGCAACGCGACGATATCAATGCCATCGGGTGTTTAAGAAAAACTCATTCGTCGAGTGGCTTCCCTTCATCCGTGTGGATTTCCAAATTGTATAATATCATGGAAGCATTAGTGGAGTGGTCGGTTATTGGAAGGTCGCCTTGCAACCAGACACTCAACTAGTGAAGTGTAAGTACTTGCCTGTCGATACATGTTGGAATGGGCCACCTTTTTGTTCCATCTACAAGTGAACATGTGAATTCATTATTATACAAAAGAGAGACAGCTAATATTCGTACAGATTAATCTATGGCCCGAAAAGCTTTGAAATAGATTCCCTCCTGGGAATGTGGACTGATAGCAACACAGAATGAGACCAGAATGAGACGACACGACTGAGCATAAAACGATAGTATGAAAAACTCGATGGATCGGAATGCATGCACAAATGAACGGATGATAGGATGGAAGTTTAAATAACCAGAGTGACCTTCAATGCTTCAAGTTTACCATCCGTCAGTATAATGTGGTCTCTCTTGTCTCTGCACATACTTCATGACGATGGGTTTAATAGTCCGTCCAGATGGAATCGAGCGATCTGCGTACCTCCACGTTTTCGCTGGAAGCTATTGGAGTGGGAACACCAATCTGTTATCGTACACATCAATCATAAGATCCAAAGATTGTCGATGATTTGCAAACCTCTTCTCCCGTGTGGTGCTCTACGTCCCAATTTTGCCTTACAGTTTCTGGGGATTGCAAAGGGATGATGTTGAGGGACCGAGCTCGTTGGGCTGTAAAGTTTTGATGTGACGAGGTCTTTTTCGCCTCGTCAGTACTCCGCCCCCGTATAATTTGACGTGTGTTAAGTCTATACAAGTGTGAGGCATTCATGTTGTACGGACAGTGGATGGACCTACGCCGCAACGAATGATACTGCATACACTAAGTTGTAGGTCAATACATTGCTCTAGGTCAATAAAGAAGTTTACTTGCGTTTGCTCAGAACAAAGTAGCAGGACACGAAGATCAAATTATCCGGCATGTAGTTGTACTGTTGGGGGTTGAATGTAAACGACCCACACCAAGCGGTAGGTAATACATACAATGATCAACGTGGCGAAGCTGAGCGCACTAGACAACAGTATCAACCAAATGGGGAAACGACCATGTTGAGGTCCGACATTACCTTGTCACCACGCCCGTGCCAATTGCGTAAAGCGTTAAGCTTCTGATGAGGGAGTTGCTCCTTTGGATGGGATATCAAAGTCTGGAAACACAGTACACTTGAAATTGAAGACGTACTGTGTGTAGCACGACCGCATGCTCTGCAAGTAGTAACAGAGAGAGATAGCTATGCTAATGTCGTTCACAACGCCGATCACAAGTGCAGCAACGCCTATCACCTGAGGCGGCAACGCCAAGTCAGCAATGACAAGTGTCAGGTACGAAAATCCAACCCACTCGTAGGTTTTTGATATCAGGTAATGCAGGGAGTGCATAACTGATAGGAGTGTGCGCATATACTCAGTTCGAATGCGACCTTGCGGGACGTGGGAAACTGATACCTTTGCACCGCGAATGCTATCAAACACGTTGGCATTCAACTGGAGTTGTGCAAGTTTTCATTCAAGACTTACTGATAGCAAGGCCTGCAATGAAGTTAAGAATCATCCGGATTAGATACGAAAGCGTGCAATAATGAAGACGGTCCTCACCCAGTTGTCCAAAGTCCAGGAGCAGCTTGCCACGAGCCTAGTCAAAGACATGATTGGCATGCGCGAGAAAAACTCACCAGAAACGCCGTGAGCCACACGTTCCCATAGCTAACTAAAAATAGCGAGTCATTAAAGATGTTAGTGCGGGCGCGAGGAATCCTTACATCGCCAGACACGCAGTGCGAAGAGACTGCCCAGTGATCGGGATTAAATATAGAGAATGGATATCAAGAAGGATTACATACAACTTGACAACGAATCCAATCACTGCCTAGATAGTAAGGTGCATTCTCATATATTCAAAATCAAGAAGGGAAGCTTCATACTCACCCCGATGAGAAGCTGAAACTGAAAGAAGTAGTGTTAATTGGTTTGAGCCCATCATTAACAAAGCTTACGCACGGAGAGAGACCTGCGATATTGTTAAATGACGAAGAATAGATTAAAGAACCTGACGCACCAAACTGGTTTGCCGACGAGCGCAAATAAGTTCGTAAAGTTTCTGAGCTGCGATTAGATTGTCAGAAAACAACAGCCAATGACACTCACGATATTGTGTAGTAGTATACGCAATGAGCGATGAAAGCTTGATGCGCTGTGACCAATAGCCTGAAGAATAAAAATCTATGATGAGCTTAACAAACATTGGATGAGTACGAACAATAGTAGTATGACCTATTTGGATTAAATATGAAAATTACGCGAGGATACACTCCTAGAGAAGAACTCACGATTACTTTGTACACAACCTTATCCGAAGGATATCGACGATAGTAATCCAGCGACTGAACGAGAAGCGTGCCATATAACCTGTGAAATGATCAGGATGACTATCTTGTAGACATGCATTGTACGTGCACTGTAGACACAGTGAGGCCAATGAACAGGGCACCTAGCGTGTTGTTGAGACTGGGAAAGGTAGCCATCGCTGGAACGAAAGAGGGCCTGGAAAACAAGGGAGGGAGCCGGGGGGGAAGGTTGAGCGGCAGCGGAAGGGACCGGATGTTAATTTCTAGAGGGCGAGAATTCGAAACATGCTGATGCGTGAAGGGCAAGTCTCAACTCCGGTTTCTAGGGTATCAGTATGAGGAGCTTTAAGAGCCAACTTTTCGTCGGAGATTAAGCCATAAGGGTCTTATTAAAGGAGCTGGCCGCAGAGCACATAACTAACGTTACACGCGCCCATGTTACCTTCATGGATAAAACTGTCAACTTACTCCTCCCGTGAAAGTCACAATTGATCATGGATCAAGCGGAACCTTTACGGGTCATGGCGTATGTGACAAGAACACTTACTACTGTAACCGACAGATCGCAACCCCAGGCGTCTACCCGAAGTTTTATTGAGAGTCGCGGGTGTTCGGAATCTTCGGATCACCATCTAGAAGGCCGCTTTGGATGGCACCGATCATATAGCGTGGTTTTCTCGAACAACTGCTGCCACTTCAGTAAATCGGGTAATGGTCAGGACCACGCAGGACTGCGTAGGATCGTCGGCTAGCACTAACCGATTCCCTGAAGCAGTTCAGGATATTGTGGGGACTTCGGATGCGGGATTCCCGAAGACCGGGTACTACAGCAACGACTGCCACACAGATTAGTAGGCCAAATTGTGCCGCGGCCGGTACCTCAGTTGAGGACTTTTGACCGAATTCGGAACGACAGGCCCCATGTTTTCAACTAAGGTTATCAGTGTCACTGTAATGATACAACACGACCGACTTCGGAAGAGAAGAAAAGTCAATATCATTTGTGATTATTCGGATCCTGTATCCGATAAGGAAAGGAACAGGTAATTTGCACTGGCACCCGCTGTAAATACATATCAATCGCCACTGAAATGAAGGTAACTTCGTGACATCAATTCACTGGAACATTGGCGGTCGTGTGGATCTACATCCTACATTAGACATCCAGGTTCGACGCACTGTGGCAGAAAACCTTCGTAATCTGCCGTAGCCAAGGGTCACCAGTCACCGGTCATGGTAGATCGATAGACTCGGGTACAATATGCTCAAGGCGGATGGCATGTAGACAACCGAAGAGAAAGACGACATATCCGGCCACGTATCCCCTATCACTTCCCCTCGTCATTCTGGCTCAGATTTTACAGTCGGGTGGCGCTCCATACTGCCTGTGCCTGGGGTGTCCGAGTCCTTGCCGAAGTCAAGACGAACACCAAGCTGCGTCAGGCACAACGCCGTAAATTCTCTCGCCCGCGGGTCACAGCTCATCGCAGTTCGCGCAACGTTCGGAACAGCTCTGTGGCTATTCAGTGGTTGGAGCCGCAGCCCGCGTAATATGTGTCCGGGTGTTAGAACAAACGTCAACTTTTTCCCCCTCCTTGCGTGACCGTCCTTCGTTCCCGGAACAATAGATGTGGCGTCCTGTTTGGCGATCTCTATCGCCGATCGGAGTAGTGTGGAGATAAAGGGTTTTAGGGTGGCTGACAATAGAGCCGCAGGAGCTAGACATCGTTGAGTGTCTTCTCTATTGGTCAGAAGTGTGGGATTTTCTCCGTAGGGCGCAAAGTCAGGGAATGTAGGAAGGCGCAGCCTGGAAACGACCTTGTGGACAGCGAGAATTAATTCTGGTGGGTTGAGCGCCACGAGATCGCGTGGCGTATGTTGGTAAGGCGGTAAAGGTATCGCCAATAATTGCGGAACGGAACTCGTTGATGACGGAAGTACCTGTACTGCTTCCTCGAGTCCATTTGGCCATGTGAGAACTTTGGCCAGGTTAGTAAGAGGAAATCTTTGTCCATATCGTTGTTCCGTTGTTGGAACAACAGTACATGTCCAATGAACCGCATCCTCTTCGCGCTTGACGTCGAATCCAGGATGCAAGCGCCTTCTGATACCACAGGTTGGGCAGGACTCTTCGCCCAGAACCGGTGTCCCATCCTTCTCTCTCCTTTTTTTCTTCGGGTCAGGGAGTGGTCCCGAAGTAGGACGCGAAGGACGAGGAAAATGCGATGTATCCTCAAGAAACATATATACATCGCCCACTGTCAGTGTAGTCCGCCGAGATGGTGGAACTGTAGCCATATGCTCAACGTAAAGCGCATGCAGTGCGCGAGCACGGGCCCACTTCAGTGCAATTTCAATACAAGTGGCTCACAGTAGCAACTGTGGTTACGCACCTCAATAGCTTTCCGTCTCCCAGGTACGAGAGCGAGTAAGTGTGCAGGACCAGTGACCAGCTTGTATGGTACATGAACAGTCATTCTTGGCTTGACGTCTGAGCATCCTCGTTAGTATGTAATGCGTCGAGCATAAAGAAACTTGCCCTTCGCGGTCATTGGAACCTTGTGGAGGAGATCTCGTAGGACTTGTTCATAATCTACGAGATAGCTTTGTCTCAACGCATTCCCATGCTCGTAGAACATGATGGTACTGACATTCTTCTTTGGTCGTCGGGGTGTCCCCGCGCCCTGCGTCGATCTGAGGTGCGTTGTGTAGCGGAGAGTTCGATGGAAGCTGTCGATCGAGGGACGGGAGCGGAGGAGGGCTCCCCTTCGGAACCGGAAGTAGCGGTACACTACGATCGAGCTCTACATCAAGTAATTGTTCTGAACCATAAACAGAAGTATGAGACCGAGATTGATCAAGCTAGACAAGATCGGAAAGTTAAAGTTTCATGTCAGGATGAAGTTCAGATATGGGATCCGTAATGGAGTTTACATACTTCGATCCAATGTTCAACTTCCATTTTCCCCCCGCCAACCCATTCAAAGAGGATCTTGGCCATAAAGGGTTCATTTGCAGTACCAACAACCGCGAAAGGCTGTCGCTGGGCAGTGAGAAACACGGGTGAAATCGTCTTTGGCGGTACGACCATGACGCAAGTCAAGAATGATGATAAGGGGAGTGACTACCCAATGAGCTCAGCATACAGGCACCACGGAAACACAAGGCGCATACATAGGATGGTGCCGTGACACCTAGCATCCAACGATACTGATCGGTAATGCCTAACTGGGTACGTCGATCTACGTGTATGAGTTTGAGCAATAGCAGGTACCGCAGTGGCTAACCTTCTTTTAAGAACAAACTGCGGTCCTCGATACGGATGCGCGCAGTGATGTGGAAACGCGATGTAGTTGTGCCTGCTAGGATGATCGCGGGAGTTGAGGCGTTGTCTGCATTTGTGGTCTCAGTTCCGGTGTCGACATCAACTGCTAGGTCGAGATCTTTTCGTGCAGTATTTCGATGTGGATAGTGCATACGAAAACCCTTCTCGGGTTGTGCAGGTTCTTCGGGGACCAGTATATTTGACTGCGCGCTCGTGCCGTCGAGAGCCGTAATGTCAACGTGCTGCTCTTCATTGTAAACGTGGATACAACGTCGTTTGGGAGCGCGACCAAGGAATTGTGCAAGGGCAGGAGAGTCCGCATGAAGGCCAAGGGTTCGCGATAACAGAGTGCTTGGTGCTGTCGCCGAATCTTCCAAGCAAACATCCGACGCAACATGCGCCAACGAAGAAGTGGGTAGGATACCGTCAACACCCACCGCTCGTTCGAATAGCCGACGTAGCCCAACAACGCTGCCGCCCCAAGGCACCTCCACCCCGTCTCTCTCGTACGTCTCCCGACTCTGGGGGTCTGCAGGAACAAGGACAGCGCAGGCCGTAATGCACGCATCATGGCTTGCCCATTCAACTCCATGGGCCAATCGGGCATGATTAAGGAGCCCTTGGAGAGTAGTGAACTGTGTTCGGCCGCAGATCGGACAGGCAAGGATCGCAAGCTGGCTATCAGACGTGCTGGAGGGCAACTTCATGTACAGATGTTTCTTCTGTTGTGACGGTTTAGGTGTCCGGGAAGAACGTGTTTTTGGCGCGCGCTGGTATGCTGGTTGATTCGGCACAATGGGGGAGAGTAAGGAAGATGGACTTTGCTCTTCGGAATATCCGGTGTCAAATAAAAATGCTGACGGTTCTTCCAACGCATCGAGAGCATCAAGGGCAGCGTCTTGGAAATCGTCCGCATCCAGCTGCTGATCTTGTGGCTCTTTGACATCTGACAGTGCGTCCAACATTTGGAGCGCCCATTGTATACGACCTTCGACGGTACTCGCTAGCCGTTCGCGAATGGCCACCTCCAAGTTGAATTCATCGTTGATATGCCGAAAAATGTCGAGCATCCTGGAATCTACGAGTAAGTGGCACCGTGGTTGAGTTGGAGGATCGACGGCGATGAGAGCGACGCACCATGGTCGTCAACTACTGAATCAGCATCCAGCTCCTCGTCTGAAAATGCGAAATCTACCTTCCTCTTGAGTGGTCCAGGTTGTGTAATGGAGTCTACATAGTACGAGTGACACATGCGTACTTGAGTGTGTCGTTTCAAGGGATCTTATAACCCCTTCTTGGGAGGTGTCTTTTACCATAACTGACATCAAACCCCTGTCACCGTGACACGACTCGCCAGAATCCATTAGGACGCAACTTCATCTACAGCAGTACTAGACCTCTATGTAACGCAAAATTTGTCTATCTAGGAAACCATAATGAACCTTTCTTTGAAAGGGTTTATCCAGAACCCGCCTTGTAGACACGACCAAAAGCAAGCGCTTGGAATCTTGGACCGAGGATGAGCGGTAAGCGATGTAAATTGCAGGTAGACACTCACTGATCATACAAGGACAAGGCACCGGCTGCAGCAATACCGCGCAGGATATTCGCACCAGCTCCATCTGTTGCGGCACAATCAAACTCAATACGCTATCCCAAAAGTGATCCGAGGCACATACTGAACAGAGCCTTTGTCCCTTCTTTCGCGACAATCTGCCTCGTCGCGTCGATAAAAGACTTGTAGCGAACCTGGTGAGAATGATGTAAGATGGTCAGTCCGCCAATGGTGCAGCACTTGCCTTTTCCCCTGATGTCATCATCATACGACGCCGGATTGTGTCCATAGGATAAGACGCGAACGCAGCACCCTAAAATTGCTCGACAGATGGCCTGATGATATCTGTAGAACCTTCACTGACTGTGGTGCAAGCCCAACCCACGACAAAAGAGGCTAAGAAATTGCCCTGGAGACTGCCAACAAGGAAGGTATCTCTGATGGTATCATAACCTCCAAAGCTAGACGAAAAGGCATGTCGATCTTCGACGCGGAGATGAATGAAACATATTGACTTACTATAGCCCTCGGTAGACGATGATACCGAGAATGTTAGGAACGAAGCCTCTATATAGGCCAAGGATTCCGTCCGTGCGGAGTGTTTGCCTATAAACGTCTATAATCCCGGTAAACTGACGTTGTCCTCCCTTTGCTGCACTCTTCCCGTCAGCAGAGAGCCGCGTTCGAGCACTGATACGACAGTTATGACAGCCATATGAGAACAACTGGTAGCTGGGAAGACGTCGAAGCGTACTAGTCAAGGGAATACACGAAGACAGCAGAGGACGCCCCAGCAGCGGCACCACTGGCAACATTACCTGTCTCAACAAAGTTAGATCCGATCACTTCATGGACTGCTTTCTTAGTCACTCACCGAAGACCCAAAGACCATACCCATCCGATTTCTTGTAACCGAGTCTCCTCTTAAATTCGTCCTTGAAGGCAAAGTTCAAAGCCTGCGTAGGGAAGTACCTCAAAATATTGGCACCATTCCCCCTCCAAACTAGCACGCTGAACACCTGGATCGTTATTTGAAAGATGTAAGTCACACACAGCTCAAGAGTCCTTCTTCCGCATAAGTTCTTCTGAAGCAATCCGCCACGCCACGGTACGGGGAGCTCAAGCGGCCCGCCGCAATCATCGCTCCCTGATTCTGTATCATCAACTTTACGCGCTCGATGGGTGCGGCGACCGTTTTCGAGATGGCCGCAGCTGTACCTCCCATCATGAAATCGACTGGACAACTTCTTTCAGAAAAAGTGGGACTACAAGGGAAAACGTGACTTGCCCAGGAAATCATTCGAACCCGAGGCTTTACCCTTCAGGTTATCGGCCATAATTCGTCAGTATACGGAGAGGATAATTGACTGAGTGGGGATTTGATGGGATGATGGAACTTTGACGGAATCGGGGGCTCAACGCCCGGGCTTTTATGCCAATACGCTGTGAGACCCATAGGAACAAACCGGAAACGAGGACGGAGCCATTAATGCCAGGAGGTTGAGGAGTCTGAGACTATAGTGACGAGAAAACGGTCATCTTTGTACGATGCGGTGTCCAAGGCAGTGAGGATTTCTCCGTGTTTGCCCGATAACGATGGTAAGCAGGAACTGTGTTCCAACCCGCCACATGGACTCAGAGGGCCTCTTCAGATATGTCTAACTTGATCATCTGATTCAGCTCGAAACTTCCATGATGAGGTCACCTGTAACTTATAATTAGACTCGGGAGATCTCACTTAACAAAACATGCAGATACATCACAACATTATCAACATGCGGTGAGGTGGAGAGTACAACGTTGAAACGAGAGGATACTCTACATACACATATAGGAAATCGAGCAGAGATCTAATCAGCAAGAGACTCAGAAAAGCACAAGATGCGCACGAGCAGCAGCCTGAAACAGAACAACAAGAAGGGAGACAACGAGAAAGATACGATGCAGGGGTCGCCATCACCTTCAATGGTTTTTATCCCCCAACCACAGGTTCCCTAACGATTTCCATCACTCGTTCGGCATCCTGCTACTGGAGCTCGAAGTCCCCAGACTGCTACTGAGTTCACTGGATTCTTGAGGTATTGCACGAAATTCGGTGAGCGGTACTGACAGTGAGCTCGTCTGCTCCCGCCGAGTTGTCTCCCTAAGGTTAAAGAAAATGCGAGACGCAAGGATACTGTGCATGACCATCTGAGGGCTGCGAGATAGATGTCAGAAAGGTACAGTTTTGGTACTGCCAGAGAAGAGACCAACGAATTAAGGATATCAGAGTATTGGACCTGCGTTTCGTGGGTTAAAAAAGAAATTCGATAAACCACATGCGATAAACTCACAGGCGTAGCCAGTGTAACTACAGCATTGATCACCGAAAAGACTGTCAAAACATCAAACCTATGGACGAGAAAGCAGCGTGAACAGAACCTACTTAGGATAGCTGCCACGTACATAACCCCGTCACGATACAGAGTTGTGATGAGCCGACCGGGTGGATTTTGTCGTGTCATCCTCCGAAATGCTATCCAGTTCAAGCCCAACATACCTGGAGGGGTAGAATGCTTGGAACACTTGCACCGGATTAGACCAGAGAAAGCTTACCCATCTCATAGACTATCAAAGAAAAGAATTGAATTGCTGTAGCAACTGTATTTTCTACCCCAAGGCATTTAAGAGTTTTGTAAACCGCTGTGAAGTAGACCAGTAAGTCATAATCAATGGATAGATGCGCCCGGACGAAACGTACAGCTTGTAGGCTGTGAGCCAATGGTCTCTGAAGTGACAATGGCGACCACCATACAAACCTTGGAGCGATGTCAACCAAATTGAAGGAAATGCGTATCAGAAGTACATACCGCCCCAAATGTGCACATTCCAAACAGGATTTTCCTATCCCGTCTCCAGAATGCATATGTCCGAACAATAAGCATTGCTATCGCCCGAGAGTTGAATCATATTTTCATTACCCCAGTAAATATTTTCTCACCTTCCGAAAGAATGATGCACAGGTAGTACACCGCTAAAAAACAAACGTCAAAACATGCTTGTCTACTTGAGTAGACGGTTGACCATTTGTTACCATTCCAAGGGAACCACACTAAAACCCTAGGTAAACTAAGCCATCGAGCCAATGCGAGGGGTAGCCTTACATAACTGCTTCCCGAGCGAGACGCTAAAAAAATGTGTCTTTAAATCTGTTGGTCACATTGAACAAAATGTTGGCAACATACTTGGAATTGCCATCGCAAGCGCAACGAAAGGCAGATAACGCGAACTTGTAAAGTGAATTCTTGCTGCCGTCCACCTCGTGCCAAAGAGCCATTCAACCTTGGTAAAATTTAATAAGTCTACTACGGAAACCATAACTAAGGAATGTTCTTGACATACTTCCTGTCCGAATGTCAGGCAGTAGTCGAAAGCCTGGAACACGGTTAGTTAGTGAGGATAGAGTGGCTCAGATTAGTATCAGTCCCACCAACAGCGTTGTGGCGGCGACTACGACATGAATCACGCAAGTTCTTCAGCTGACGCTTGATTGGATTTCTGATAGAAAATATCCCTTACCGATACCGCACTATGAATTGGGCATAGGGCTCAGCGACGAACTTTCAACGCATTGACAGACAACTCACCTCTGACATAAGTAGATATGATTCCACTGCTGCAGCAGACATTGCTCTCCGACTATACTAGAAAATAGAAAAGGAACAAGGGAGGGTTATGCCACCTGGGAAGTGCCCCGCGCGATGCTAGAGCCGTGCATAACAGCGGACAGCAGGTATGATGTAAATAACCTCATACATAGTACATCGTGATGATCATGGCGGAAGCGCTAGTGCGTCAACGACATTACTTACATAATTGACATGGCCGCATTCCAATAACATTCGCCGACATCATCGACTCGAACTCCGAGCCCAAGGCACGTACTGGCAACTCGCGGAGGGCACACTTGGTGGTAGGGTGAGATGTTACCAAGTTTTGCTGCGCGGCGCGCCCAAGGAAGTCAGCTAGGATCGTTGATTGAACTTTTGATTCTAGTTGCTCGGTCCCGCCGCTGGTGGTGGCCACTGGCACAGGCCCAGTACATAGGAAAGATGAATCGGATCACCATAAGCCAAATTTACGTTAGTAACACAGAGGGTGTCTCTGGGGAAACTTGGTCCGAATGTCACATGCCAAGTGAGACTGCACCGCGAGAAAGACAGCGAAACTTTGAAGGACGACCCTACGCCGCATCCAGCGACACGGAGAGAGTTCCAGTGGTTCTGGTGAATACGGTGTGTCCGGTTTCTTATTGATCTGATTTGGCTGGTGATGGCAGAAACCAGTAACAAATCATGGACCACCATCGTGATCCATGATAGTACCAACCGTTGAACCAGTGACTTTAATGGATTGACTGGTAGGATTAATGATAGTCCATGGCCACTGAGAGATCTACATTGTATTCCGTCATTTGAGGCTCGACTCGGAATGTAGACATCCGGTGTGATGGTACGTGTCAGTTTGTTTTAGAATTATTGATGGCTACCGTCAAGCCTATATATATCACGATCCGAATGGTCCGGGAACAGAGATTGACCATTGCCTGCTTCATCTCCTTATCGTAAAAATACACGTGTTGGCAGTAACAATTACTCAGACTCGGATACTGCTGACGACAAACCTCGCACGTTTCACAACTTGAACCCAGGGGTACTATACTCCATCGCGATTTCGAGCTCAAGAAGAGTCTGGCAGAACCGCTCGAACGGGAGGTTGCTTCTCAAAGTAACCACCCGATTTCATCATAAAGCTGTAATCGCTGCCATCGCCCTGTATACCAAACATTGTCACCAAATTGTTAGAAGGTAAGTTGAGAGATGTGGATAAAAGACTGACAATCATGGTCATCGGGAAACCAGGGTCGAAAGGAATGATACTCTCCAAATACTTGATGTGCTCGGGAGTGAGAACAATCTCTAGAGCCTCAAGGTTACCTTTCAAATGTTCCACCTTCCGACCTCCGATGATGGGGAACACATAAGGCATCTTCTGCATGACATATGCAATCGCCACTGCGGTGATGTGCTTGGCGCCGACCTCTTTGGCGACCTTCCCCAACGCCGCGCTCATGGCCCTTTCGTTCTCGTTTCGTTTCCATTCCGGATCCATCGCAACACGCCCCTTCTCGCCTGATCGAGCACGGTGCTCTTCTTCCTCGTCGGTGCGAAGTTTTCCGCCTGCCAGCACACTCCACGGGGCGATGGCCATTCCTACCAGCCGCTAAGAACTATCGCGAGCAGTGACAACAATCTCGACGAACCTTGGGCCTTGCACATGGGAATGATATCTCGCTCCATGGAGCGATCCATCACATTCCAGAGTCCTTGATAGATCACGAACGGGGTCTTACCGTGATCACGAGCATACTGGTTCGCCTGCGAAACTATCCATGCCGGAGTGTCAGAAATACCCTAGAAGCCAGACCGAGTCAAAATAGTCAAGGATGTCAAGGATGTCATTGGCGCGTACCAGGTAGAGCACCTTTCCTTGTTGAACGAGTTTGTGAAGGCCATCCATCACTTCCTCAACAGAAGTCTCCCAATCCCACCAGTGGACATAGAGAATGTCAATATACGATGTCCTGAGCTTCTTCAGGCTCGCTTCGACGCTGACATGCATTGATTTCACACTGTTTCCGCTGTAGAGCGCCTTTTGCTGCACTCCGGGCTCTCCTTGCATGAAGTTTGAAGAGTACTGGGCGGTTGATCAGTATAACACTCGTCCAACGACCCATCGGTACATGCCACCGACCTTTGTCGCAATGACAAGCTGATCTCTAATCCCACGCTTCTCTGCCCACTCACCAATAAACTCTTCCGACCTCTGGTCTTGGCTAAAAACGAACCGAAAGTGTCAGGGGTGGTGCGAACGTCACCGAGGGGAGACAACGTGCTAATTGTTGGCGGTGTCGATAAAGTTTCCGCCGGCTTCGTAATAGGTGTCCAAGAGCTTGAAGGAAGATTCCTTGTCCATGCTGCCCATCACTTTCTCCCACTTGTCCCCGATACTCATCGCACCGAGTTGGAGGGGAGAGACGTGGACGGACGCATGAGGTGACAGGAGACGGTAACGAGCGAGACGGGACTTGGGTTTGGGTGCAGGGGGCATCAACGAGGCCATGGTGTAGACAGGTGTTTTGGAGACGTCTCGGCGAGGACGGTGCACTTTATGCTAGGGGTTGCATTCAGGCTGTATGACGTCATGGCTCACCGTGCTTACAATGCCTAATCCCCCAAACACCCGATACTAGTATTAGGCCGCCGCGTTAGAGGAAACAGGCGCTTCGGGCTGACTTCAACTCCTGATCATGCAATGTCCAAGAAGTATTACATATCCAAAGATCTAATACAGTGTCGAATCATATCATGGGCTAATTAACGAGTCTCTGCGCAAGTCTGCACTACAAGTACAATCTGACCAGGTGCTGGTGGTCACTCCCGATGAGCCTAGTTCGTCTCAGCGTCAGTGTACGGGGTCGTGGCGAGCCCAACCTGGGAGTTCCCAGTGTCAAAGACCGAGTAGAAACGCTGGAGCCATCCGAACCCGTCTAACGTTGCACGTCCTACTGTCAACAAAAGAGCCAGCCCTACAGCATGAGAAAACTTACTGATAAAGTCGAGACCAGATCCACTCGGAGATCCGAGATCGGACGTGATCAGATAAATCTTGTTATCTTCGCCTCCGAGCACGCCGTTGAGTGCACGGGGCCAGATCTGGGCGTTGGGCGTCAGCTCGTATGTAACCTGTTTCGGAAAATATCCTTGGTCAATCGGTTGCTCAGGGGGATGAATGGTATGCGAACATACCTCGCCGATGGTGAAGAATATGCTCTGCAGGTTCTGGTACTGTTTCTGCGTGATCGTGAGTAAGCCGGTAGTCCTGTCCCCCGTGAGTATCGCCATGTTATGATAGTGAAAAGCGTCAGTATCTCACTGGTCCAAGGTTGCTCCCGTTGCACTCTGGTATGCTTGGAAAGCATCCGTGGCAAGGAGCAAAAGCGTAGTGCCCGTGTCGACGATACCGGCAGTGGTATTCAGAAGGGTCGTGCTGTTTCCGTAAGTCACTGTTTGATCGATTCCCCAGTACTACAACGGCGTGTACACAGTGAGAAAGTTGGTCGTTACCTCCCGATGGACAAGTTGTACTCACATTGGACGCGGGAGAGGTGGATGTGATTGGCACAAAGTTGATTTCACCAGTGTATCTAACGTTCGCGGGTGAATTTGAGTTTGGAAGAAGAGACTGTGAGGTGGCTCACTTGGTGCTATCAGTTCCTCCAAAGGTAAGCTCGCCGTTTGCGACATCAGTAGTCGAAGAGGGCTCGTAGAAGATACCCAGTGAAGCCGAGGAAATCGTGCCTTGCGAGTAAAGGTTGTCCGTGACTGTCGGTACCTCGTATGTATCTGAAACAGTGCCTTGGGTAAGGTCGGTCGGGCCGACGCTGTAATATGCTCGTCACTGCGGTAATAGGTAACTAGTTTAACAGGGTACTCACCCAATAATGCCATCTACACCCTCGAAACCTTGAGCAGAGGATGCAACACCGATGGATTGGTTTTGAATTACAAGCTCCTCGTTCAAGATCACTGTATCGGTATCTGCATGATCATGAGTCTTCTGACCTATGCAATAACAGAAAGGACAAACATTCTTCTCCGGACACTGTTCCGGAGCCATAGCTGACATTCTGCGGTCGAGTGTGTCAAACCAGTGTGTCAAGCGAACTTATTGGTAAGATAAGAACTTACGAATGTGTTACCAGTGTCTTGGCTGGTGCTCGTTGGGTTGTATGCAGTGCTTGCACCAACCCAAGTGTTTGAACTCCCTAAGGTGACGTTGAGATCATCCAGCCGAGATGATCTTGTACAAAACCTACCAGTATCGATGAGAAGATTGTATTGTGTTGGGGGGTTCCCGACGCCAACAGAAGTGGTATAGGTCACACCTATGGCCAACGCTTAATACATGTCAGAGCCGGCATCAAGTCTTACTCACCTGAATCTGTTACATCGATGCTGTCACTATCGTTGGCAGCAGCAGCAAGCCGCCGCCTGAGATTGAGCGTTGGTCCATGCGGCGACGAACCGGCAAGGAACTTGGTTGCACGCTTGCGGTCGCGATCAAGGAGCTCCCTCGCACCGAGCTGTGCTCTGAGACGGGTCGCAAAGGGAACAGAATTTATGACGAATCTGGACATGACTGTGCGTTGACGAAACAATCTAAGTAATAGAACAGAGAGAGGATGAGGAGGGTGAGGAACTATCGCCTCAAAGATAGACCTCTTTATAGGGCCAGAAGCACTACATCTAGGTGGGGAACAATGTCGCCATTTAGCGTGTATGGCACCGGGGGGAGTGTGAGCCGGAAGTGCTGAATACAGCCCAGAGCTAAGTTCCGCCGGCGATCTGTGTCAGACAGGAGAACCGAAAGAAACGACCTGAGAATGGAAGGCTCCCACTCCAAAACAGTGGTCTTGGCCAGAGTGCCATGAGTGGGAAGGAATCAGTGGCCGGCTGTTCGGTTCGGCGGAGAGAGATCAAACAAAGCTTGAATGCTGCGCAATGCAACAATAGGCTGCTACGAGGGCGGCAGGGGCTCAAAGACCCGGGAATATCCAGACAGCATGGCATACGAAGCATGAGAAAACCGCCTCACCGCGGAATCCGCCAACCCTGGAGGTCAGTGTGACCACAATATTGAAGTGATCACATTCCGACGCCGGGCAACGTTGACTGCAAGTTCTGCAGTAGGTTTACACAAGAGATGGTTCCGGAAAGCGGTGGTCGAACGATTCGTTGAAGTGGGGACGCTTGCTAAGCCCTAAATCTGGAACCGAGACGTGGGCGCAACTGGCTCAATCGTCCAATCGTGTGCAAGTTCTCACAGCACGGGCATAGAAACAGCCGGCGATTGCATACTTGTTTCCATCGTGTGCTCTGTTAACAAGAACGTGAAACAGTCCTTAATAGAGGATCCAAGCAGAAGTGCAACATGAGCGTCCGGGTATGGAAGAACGTGCCTGACCGGTTAACTCGCCGTGATAAGACAAAACCATGGGCCGGCGAAGAGCGAACCCGATTACGGACAGATGGAGAGAACCGTATAGTAGCAACTACCACCAAATCAAAGCTTGGCAGAATCTTTGACACCCTGGCGTAAGTTCAGCTCTACGGGGAGCGTCAACGCCATTTGGTCGGCTACAGCAATGCAATATTGATGATCCCTCCATCCTTTCGCGACATCACCCAGACCAATTTCGGTGGGCGCTGTCCAAACCTCGACCCTCGCATTGTGGCGTGAGTGGGGGTCGTGTTGAAATCGCGATTCGCAGTACAAACCAACCGTGCGTGCTGAATAATTGTTAGATGATGGTATCTTGGCTTTGAACTCTATAGACATGGTGACGGTGGGGAACCAACTATGAAGGGTATCTCATTCAATATATTGTCTTGTACTTGGAAGGATGCTAACCTTCGCTTCCACCCTGCACTACTTGGCTCACTTTGTGGGAGCAAATTTGGCAGGTTGACAAAGGAGTCACAGAAGAATGGGACTGATGACGTAGTGAGTTTGTCGTCTTTGTGAGTGAGTTCCAACCAAGCACCCCACTCAGCGCCTCCACCTCCGACTGATTCGGAGGTTGTTCTCATTGGGCTGTTTGGATCATTGTGGCTCAACAAGATGGTATCAGTAGACATCTGAGCCTGCATGCGAGGCGCCCATGGTAACTTGACCGCAGATGCCATACTCGGGTGTGAATGTAGCGGGACGCGGCGAGCATAAGGGGAAGGGGGTGCCAAAACGCTTGTTTGGCTAGGCTGGGAGGGAGAAAGATCGCCGAAGAGGAGATGAACAATAATTTTTGTGGTCCCCTTGAGGTCGGAATGAATTAGAAAAGACGAGGTGACGCAAAAGTACAGGAATTTAACCGACCTGTTGTACGAGTTCTGCAACAAGATTGGTAAAGGTCTTGCCGGATTTGAGCAGTTTTACCCGAACATAGCTGGCGGTAGCGTTGGTGGCACGAAGGAAGTGTGCGCTGAGGTGGACGGGATCCGGATGAGAGGAACGAGATTGGTAGTGAATACAGGCTTCAACGATGACGCCCAATGAATAACCTAGTGGATTATTGGACAATGAAGATGTATGACTTAAGATGCCTACCTCCGTGCGAGATACTGAATTGGATGACTCTGAATTACATTACACGAATGGGTAAATTACTTACGCTACAATAGCCCAGGCTGGATCCAACTCGCAGCAGTAAAGGGCGGTGCCATCGTCGCTTTTAGACTGGAGCGAGACTTGGATAGCCTGTATGAGAGGTGTCATGGTATTATTATGTAAGCCACGTGTGATCGGTGAGGTAGTTAGACGCGTATTTCCCACGGTATTTACGCGTTGTTTACATCTATTTGTTACATGTTCGAATGATCAAGAGAACATTTGGAATTCGAACTCGTTCAGGAGTGTTTTTGGTTGTGGTGTACTTTTAACATGGACTCTCCCTCCGACGTCTTCTCTCTCTCTGACCATCTCCTCGCAGAACGTCTCCAGTTTGTCAAAGAAGTATGTCCTTCCATCTATCCGTGTCTTTTCCTCATCCCCTTTCCTTAGATCGGTTATGGAAACTGGGGCAGTGTATGGCTCTGTCGCCCAAAGTCTTCCTCGGGCAAGGTTAAGGATATCGAGGTCGCGGTAAAGCTCGTTCACCGCTCAAAAACATCCACCACAGCTGCCAGAGTACGCTCATTGTGCGTCTCTCTCTGTCATCTCCGTTCTCAACTCACCTCTTGGCGCACATCAGATGGAATGAAATGAAGATCGTTAGATCATTCAAGAACGACCCACATCCTTCTATCGTCCCCTTTCATTCGTTCATCATCACCCCATCCTACGCCCTCATCACAATGTCAGTCTTCTTCCTTTCCTTCTCCCTCAATCTCATCCATCTTGCCAGGGCACACCTCCCCGCACCTGTTCCTGTAGAGGTTTCAGAACCTCGTGCAAAGGAGTGGTTCAAATCACTTCTTTCTGGCGTTCACTTCCTCCACTCCAGGGGTGTCGTACACAACGACATCAAGTCCGTACATTCCACCATGCTTGCAACTCCACCATAACATCTGATCCTCTCCCCTCAGACCGGCCAACATTCTCCTCTCCCGTGCTAATATCCCTGTCCTTGTTGATTTCGGGTTTGCTGAAAAGTACGATCTTGGCTCTCCCAAAGCTTTTCATAGCAACTTGACGTATGGTACTCCCGAGGTATGTCGGCACTGATCTACTTTCTTCCCTTCACCTAAACCTTTCATCAGTATCTTTCCCCTGAACGTGCTCGCGGACTCCCTCACGACACCAGAAAATCCGATATTTGGTCTCTTGGTGTAACTTTCTTCGAAATTCTCGTCGGACGCACTCCTTTCGAATACGAGGAAGGCGAGGTCTTCGAAAAGAAGGAAGACTTGGAGAGATACTGGCATCGAACCGTAAGTATCGTTATTTTGTTCCAGAAAAGTACCCGCATAACGATGTAACCTAGATGCGGGGAAAATGGGTTGGCAAATATTCCATGCCCCAGCCTGTCGAACGTTTTCTGAAACGTATGATTGTACCAAATGCTGATCTACGGTGTACGGCTGCTGAGATATTGGGTGATGCGTATTTGGACGCAACCCTACTTACTCCCGTCCACCGCCACAGTAGGTTACCCATGTTACTACTCATGTCTATCCCTGAACCGCATTTTACAGGGAAATCGGTGTCGGCAGCAGCCCCGTCCGCCGTGCATGCTCGCACACATTCATTCTTTGATTCATTCAGGGACCCCTTCAAGGACAGGGAGAAAGAGAAGGAACCATCACCGTCGCATCTTCTCGACATATCTCCGCCGTGGTCGGCATCAAGGTCAGGGTCACGATCGTCTGCTTCGCGACCAGCATCAAGGACGGAGTCCGCGTCACGTTCTGCGTCGAGGATGGGGGCTAGTTCGCGACCAGCTTCGAGGGCAGATTCCACACAGAAAGCTGCCTCTGTAACTTCGTCGCCGTCGCAATCCCAAACATCTAAATCACCTTTAGAAGCACCAACACTGTCAAACTGTCGTACTATCGTCAGACAAACATCTCCTACATCCGCCTCGCCCGCGGTACGACCCAGGACCCACTCACGATCGAGGTCCCAACCCAAATTGTGCACACTTCCTGATATCTCTACTGCAGCACGCACGAGAAAACTTTCTACCGTCCAGGCTTCACCTATCATAAAGCCCCGACTCCAAATCGGTGCAGAAACGGAACCCAGCGAGGCGAAAGATGCTAGTATTCGTAAAGGCTACGGGAACATGAACACACACCACACCAAACCGTTGATCTCGCACAACTCGAATTCTTCGCTGAGGCGTCCCCTAGGACCTCGACAACCTTCCCCGCGTGTTACCCCGGTATCTAGTGTTACGAAGGACTCCGTTCTTTCTTCTGGGCAAGTGGGAATTACGGAGAGGAACCACGCACTGTCTCACCTCGCGCATCTTCAAACTCTCGATGAGGACCACGCACGCACGCGAGCACCCCATCAGTCACTCACTCTACCGAACATTCCCCAAACACCAACGCGCGCCGTTGCCAACCAGACTTCTCAACAGACCTCAATCTCGAAACAGCTGTCAGGAAAACCACCCCGGGCCCGTCGGCGTGCTGCTGTGCTCGCAGATCTCACAGGGTTCTCCCGGAACGTTGATCTGGGTGCACATGGTGTCGGACGCCCGGTGAGGCATGGTGGGGACAAAAAAGACAGAGGAAAGGAGAGTACGAGAGGTCGCACAGCCTCTCAGAAGGAGAACAAGGAGAATGACGCCCCGCCTTCTCAGGTTCATGCTTCTCGTAGGGACGCGCGTGTGCCAAATAGACTCTCCGGAGCCACTGTTCTCAGCCCCAAGACCTCTGTGAAGGAACAAGACATTTCTACCACGTCGATCTCGTTGGTGGCTAACTTATCCGGCGCCACGACGGTTACGAAGGGAAGTGTCAGAGACCGGATGATGGATTGGGAAAGAGAACGTGAACGGTTGAGGGAGATGGTCATGTTGACTGATACGAGCGCTGATGGTCACGGTGACCATGCCTCTACAATCCTCACTCGAACAACTACCGGTTCAGATTCTTCTGACGACGACGACTCCCGGGTAGAGGCCGAGGTTGTTGCCGAAGTCGCTTCTGCTCAAGCTAAATACAAGATTCCCGTTGAGGATGAGATAAAAAAAGAAGCAAATGCCAACGTCGAGGATAGAAGACCTACTACCACGCAAACAGTGACAACGATTTCTTCATCATCGTCAAATTTGGAAAGAAGTCAGATCGAAGTTGCCAAGGTCGGCATCCGCGCGTCAGCTCAGATACTGTCATCGCGCAACGGGTCTATCACTGCACTTGCGCTCGGTCAGAGTGCGGCGAAGCGGCCGTCTGAAGAGAGTCGAATCAAGAACGATGCTGTAGCCGAGATCGGATTGCCCGTAGAGCCCAACAGGAATGGCGAGTCAGGATTCAATTCATTGAAGCATAGCGTCAAAGCCTCTATTGGTAGGGATTTTCGTGATCGTACTTGTCTTTACCTGATTAATTATCTTGATTCTAGACAAGAGCGTGCGCTTCTACAAGTCTTCTACTCTGGGGCAACTCACTGGCCGCAATACACCGGTATGGTGTCCTTCTCCTGAACCCATTGATTTTGAGGAGAGAAGGTCCGGCGAAGAAGGGAGATTCAGCTGGGAGAACATCCGACCCGAACATGAAGTTGCAATGGATCGTATGAACTTGTGGATCCAGAGTGTCGAGAGTAAGTCCTATTCTATTTGGATAGATGTAGGGTTGGTTGATCCACTGCGAAATAGAGGTGGTCCAAGAAACTCGTCAGAACTTTGCTTCAGCTTCAACGACTATCACCCCTCCTGCTCCGCTTCCGATCTCATCCATTTCTCATTCTTCCTCATCCTACCTTGGTACGCTGAGCTCACCAACACCCGCAAACCAGTACAATATCAACAATCATAATAACACGGTCAACACGAGTCGTTCTTCTCGTCTTCCAAGACGTCTCCTTGCAGCTAACGAAATCTTTGCCGAGTCTGTGGATCCTAATGCACCACTTTCACCGGCGCAATCTCGTGGGGAGGATCTAGGCACGACTTTCTCATGCGTCCATGCTCCGGAATCATCGGTACCTGCACTCCCTTCAGTCAGCGTGCTCACGCAGACGCCACGCCGACGCCGTGCGACAATCTCGACCAGATCGCCCGCGCAAACAAGAACTGGTTCAACGACGAGTGATGTCTTTGATGGTAGCCCATCGAAACGGCGGGAGAAATCCAAGTCTCATAGTAACTTGGATAAACATATCAAGGATATGGCGAAATTGGAATTGGAACTCAACAGGGGTAGGTACTAGCTGGGCCTCGTACATTGATGGATTCACCTACACATTTATAGCTCCTGTGTCCTCTCCCTCGCCAAGGTTGTCGGCTGTCCTTGACAGGAGCCTGTTCGTTGCACCCCCCCTCTCGCCAAGGTTCACGGAAGATTCCACGGCGACAACTGGAACAACCTGTAGTCGTTCTACTCCATTCGATGACTTGAACTCGTCTCCGTATCACGTCGAACCCTACCCTTCACGCAAGTCATGCGAGCAAGTTGTTCTTGACACTCCCGACAAACGACAGCTCGAAGGTGTCTATGACCGATTCCTGATGGCCACCTCCGGTGTGAAACGTGTCGGGAAAGGCTACCAGTCAGATAACCCCAAACCTGTTCAAAACACCATGAGCACTGCAGAGCATGCCAAGGCTGGTCACACCCGTGGATTCGGCGTGTTTGGGGCTAGTAAGCGTGCGATGCCTCCACCCATTTCCAGCGAAGACGCCTGGAGGCGATCGCCGTCCATTGATGAATTTGGGTTTATCACTGCTGGTCAACGCACGAACCCAAGTTCTTCCCGCACATGCAAGGACGAAAGCAAGTCTACTTTTGTCCGCCGCGCAATCAAGGCCATGGTCCCTGGCAAGACAGTCTCGAGAAGAATGTCGCGGACCATCGTCGTCTGATCATCTTTTTTTTTCCCTTGACGCATCCCTCACACCTATTTCCCTATTGTCTTCGTTCTAATGATCGTTGCGAATTATGGTTTCCGTATGCTTTCTCCCGTCACCACATTTTTTCACTCGCTTTCGTCCTGTTTCATATTATCTCCCTATCCTTCTTGCATAACAACCCATTCCCATTTAATACCCGTCCATTCAATCCATCTAGCCAATTATCTATTGCTATCGTCAATCACAGCATACATCAAACAACACTATCCAATTCATCTTTTTTTCTTTTTCTTCTTCCTCGTTGATGACATTCTCAACCAGCCCTCTTTTCTAACGCACCTTACGTTGCTCCTAGTTACGCTGCTGTCTCCTTTGTCACGTCTCCAAGTCTCTGTAATGCTGTCCCTACGCTCCAGTCTCGGTTTCATTCTTGCATCCACTATCCAATTTATGCCCTTCTTTTTTGATTATCCCCTTAAAACTTATTAATTGCTTATGGTCTTGCATACGTTTTTTGAATATCGAGTTATTGAACAGTCCAAGCTGTGACATTTCATAAAAAGAAGTGGATGAAGTCGTGAAGCACATGGATAATGATACAAGATGAGTCAATGCGTTTGAAGGTAAGCTAAAACTAAAGAGTTCGAAATGGACGGGCGTGCACTCTGCTCAGACTATGGTGGTGGCGGTCGTCGTAGGGTTACTGGGGGCTTGCTACCTCCCGCAGTGATCGTCGACGCGGCACCAGTAGCACCAGCACCCACACCGCCGGCAGCACCACTACCAGCGAGAGTACCCTCTCCAGCAGGTTTCAACCGCTTCGCCAACGAATCGTCCGCGTGGACTTCGTCCTCCCGTCCGCGCTTGTGCGCCGCACCCATGATCTGCATGCCCCCCGACGGGGGGGTCGCTGTAGTTGGCGATGGGGCTGTACCACCACCACGACCAGGTGCGGCACCGCGTATAGGGATGCCGCGTCCGCGTGGTGGCCGAGGGGGTGCACCCCGTCCGCGCCCTGTACCGTCGGTTGGGCCAAGGGGGACAGCGCCACCGAGCGCTCTGCGTACTGGACCGGCGACGTTTGCAGATGCAGATGCAGGTGGCGCAGCGGACGTCGTAGCAGGTGCAGGTGCCGCTGGGGCTACAGCTGGAGCCGTAGGAGCAGCTACTTTCGACGTAGAAGCAACAGGCATCGTAGGCGTGACAGGAGGCGGCGCCGAGCTAGAGCTAGGAGTAGCAGGGGGTGCGGCAGCGGCAGCAGACGCAGCAGGTGTCGTCGTATCAGGTACAAGTCCGGCCTTGCGCCATTCCATCACCTGCGCTTCTAGCTCCTTGAGCTTGTTCTGCGAACGAACGAGCTGCGCGTCTTTGAGTTTGCTCTTGGCGGCTTGTTCCATTCTGCCTCGTTCGACTGCGGCGGAGATTTCCTCGGCGTGTTTGGCTTGCATTTCCTTGTCGTGGGCTGCGATGGCAGCTTTCGTGACGTCATCCGACGAAGCATTGGCGGCTTCTGACTTGGCAGCAGCAATAGCGGCCTCGTGCTCCGCACGGAGAGCTTCGATCTCTTGGGCATGTTTCTTCGCCATTTCCTCCGTGTTGGGAGTGGCAGCAGAATTAGTGCTGACCTCGCTCTTCGCTTTCTCAACAGCCGACGCAATCGCTGATTCTCTCGTCCTTTGCATCTCGGAGACTCTGATCTGGAACTTGTCCTAAAGGTGAAATTAGAACTCTTGCGCCAAAGAATACGCTGGAAGCTTCTTACGTTTGACTGCTTCAGGTTCCTAGCGTCGTCGATCGCCTTCTTCGCTCGTTCCTCGATAGCCTGAAAAGATAACAAGTGAGCGAAGTGTCTCGAGACGGCATTGTATCGCATACTTTCAAGCGCTCGAGGGCTTGATCGCGAGCTTTCGTAAGCTCCGCTTTTTCTGCTTCCAACTGTGCTTTGACAACATCGGACGAGTCACCTCCTGATGATTTACTCCAGCTCTCTTTTTCTGCAAGCAATTTTTCCCTCTCAGACCGTAAACTCTCCTGGTAATACGTCAGAAGACGAATTGAGAAACGGATTTTGGAACCCACGATGAGTGATGACTGGTCGGGTGAAGGCGCAGCCTGAGCAGCCTTGGAAGCCTTCTCGTCAGCCAGCGCTTTCTCCAACGCTGCCTTTTCTTGGCGCAGCGACTCTAGTTGACCTGTGATTTCTTTGGACGCCTCTCCGCCAGTCCCGGCATTCGCACGAAGCGCATCCCTCTCCACGACCACGCTCTTAAGCTCTGCTTGCAAATCAGCGAGCGTCCGATTCAAGGTCGACTTTTCGCTGTTAGAAGCGCCGAGCTGTTGTTTAAGATTATTGGTCATACTTCTGAGTTTGCGCATATTTTCGTCATAGGTTGCTGTCTAAAAGACGGAAAAAAATCAGACGGTCCAAGTCAGAACAGTACCCCAATTCTTACCTTTGAGGCAAGCTCCGACTCCTTTGCATCATGCTCAGAGAGACGCTTCTCCAAATCAGCTTTTTGGGTCTTCAGGCTTTCAACTTCTTCTTTCAATGTTTGCAGGTCAGCGGGATCGATACGGTCATACTATGAACAGGTTTAACAAACAAACAAAACCCTAGGCTGGCGGAGACTACCGACCTTGCTCAACAACTGTGCATTACGTTCTTGCCAGCGCTTGCTCTCACTCTCGAGGAGAATGATTTGTGCATCCCGGGCTTGAAGCTCGGCGCGTGCAACACGCGCTTGTTCTTTTGCAGGTTCGAGTTCAGCAGAAAGCGCCTTGAGCTTGGCGTCCAACTCGCGTGAACGTTTCCCATAGGACTCGCAATCGGCCCGTAGCGTTACGTTGCTCTCACGGAGAATGTTGAGTTGATTGATCCGTTCCAACAACTCGGCATGTTGTGCATCTGATGCGGCTGCTTGGACAGCTCGATCGCGTTCCTACAAAACGAGTCTCAGTAAAGTGCAACAGGGGAAACACCTCAGTGTCACTTGCCTCTGAAAGTGTCTTGCGGACTTCCTGCAAGCTCTGACTCAGATGATCGAGCTGAGACTTGAGACGAATGTTTTCTTGCTTGCTGAGCTCGAGCTGAAGATCGACGATTTCTTTCTCCTTTCTGAGGTACGCCACCACAGAACGCAAATCAGACAACTTGGTATCCACGTCGCCACCCACATCGCCATCGCCATTGGCGCTCTCCGTAGTAGTAGAATCTGCGACCTGACGAATACGTGCTGCTTGGGAACTGACACTGTCGAGATGCTGGTAGAGGAGAGTATTCTGCGCTGCCAGATCCTTGCACCTGCGACACAAGATAAGAAAACGCGCGCGGTCACATCAGCCCCCCTCACCGTGCATTGAGATCTGCAACCTCCTTGTCCAAAGCCCCCTTTTGTTGCTTCCAGCTTCCTTCCGAGGCCTCAAGTTTCGCCTGTGCGTTGGAAGCCTCTGCCAAGTTTTGTCGTGATGCGGCCTGTGCATTGCTGAGTTGTTGCTTGAGGTTCTCGATAGCCTTGAAGGATTCGGCATGCGCAACAACTTCTCGTGAGTACCTGTCTTCTGCAGCCTATAAAGTATCGTAAGTAAATATGAAGTCTACATGGAGTAGATACGCACCACAGCGCGCTCTTCCAACGCGCGAGCCTCGCGTTCGTGAGCACTACGGTCACTCTCAGAGTGTCTCTCTGAAGTGCTCATGTCCACGATCGTATCTTCAAGGGTCTTCTTGTCATTCGCCCACGCAGACCGCTCAGTGTCCAATGTCTTCTGAAGATCGTTGAACTTGTTATTCCATTGTTGAAGGTCTTGCTGAACGAAGTGGAGCTTCTCCTCGAGCGACTTGTACTCGAGCTCAAGGGTATGAGATGAGTAGAATATGCATAGTAGTAGCTAGACACATACCTCGTTTCGGGAAAGCCTGGCTTCAGCATCCGCCTTGTATTCATCGTGAGTAACGTTGAGCGCAGCGAGTGCAGTCTCATTGGCCTGGCTGATCTCCTGGAACTGCTGCATGTGGTTGCGAGCAGCAGCAAGGTCAACTTGCGCAACCTTGAGCTGTGCACTGGACAAGGCATGATATAAGTACATATTACGGAGTATAATGGTACGAAACCCACCGAAGATCTGCGACTTCTTGTTCGAGTTGTTGTTCGCGGGGCAGGTCAGGATCGGGCGCAGGAGCGGCAGCACCTGCACCAGTTGTCCTTCTTTCATAGACGGCGAGCTTCTCTGCATTACCTTGAAGTTGGCGCGAAAGTTCTTCGACCCGCTCCTGTAGATGCGTCTTGCTAGTTTCGGCCCCAACAAGCGACTCCCGTGCTTGGGATAGCTGCCCAGTCTAAGAATACTGGATGAGTACGGAGCAAGCTTGCAATACCTACTCTGACGAACCGTCTTATCCAGGCGTGATTGAAGATCTTTGGTGTCGATATCCCTCTGGAGCGTGATATGTCTGATGGTCTCGCGTTCTTGGCTTAGCTGCGACTTCAGATCTTGCCTATATGCAAAGTAAGCAAGTGGAATTAGCCAAAAGATGCATAGAAATTCACGTCTGGTTCTCCATCATTTGCACCTGGGTCTCAAGACGCCTGCGATCATTCTCTCCTGAACGCTCAAGATCATTGTGCATTCGCTGGACGTTAGCCATGAGGTCAGAGAGCTGTGAGCGTTCCACAGCAAGGGTCTTATTTTCTTCCATAAGTCGGGTTTGGACGCTCTGATAAGAATTGTTATCAGCCTTTAAGGCCCAACACCTGAGACCAAGACTAACCTCCCAAATCTTCTTCTCCGCTCGCAGGTTCGCAGCCTCGTTGCGAAGTTGTTCAAGATCACTCTTCGTGACGGTCAATTCATTCATGACACGCTCGCGATCGATATCGACGCGCGTCTGTTGATCATAAAGCTGCTGGTTGCGTAACGTTAAACTATCCAGATCTCGACTTTGCATACTCAATTGCTCCTGGGTCATGCGATAGCGTTCTAGCTCAAGATAAGCAAACGGACAGGCATTTTACACGCCAAGATCGACTTACCGTCGAGGAACTCGATCTTGGCTGTGGCCTTTGCAAGTGCTGCATTGGCTTGACCAAGTTGCCTTTGTGCATGAGCCAAGTCTTCGCGGAGCTTCTCTGCATCCATGCCCATTTCCGCCTTGTACGACTCAAACTGCGTTTGGACATCCTCCAACTCGGCGACCAAATCGCTTGAAGCAGCTGGTGCGGCACCGTTGACATCACCATTGACTCCACCACGTAATAGCGAGCGTTCAGCACGAGCAAGCATCGCCTTGAGCGTGTCCCTTTCCTTCATATACGCCTGGATGGTAACCTCGCTACTCCTCTTCTGTCGGTCAAGCTGAGCCGCAAGATCTTGAATGGCTTCATGCGCTTCCCGAACAGCCTCGCTCTGCTCTTTCTCGAGCGCCTCACGGTACTCACGTTCCTCAGCCTCCATCTTTGTACCAAGTTCACGAACGATCTTGAGCAGTTTTTGATTCTGATCCTGAAGGGCTGGAATCGAGCGGAAGAGAACGAGGTTGTTCGTGATGACAGCGTTAATGTTATCAGCAGGTAATGGGGCCATCTCATCAAGCTCCTCGTCCAAAGGAATTGAAGGATCGGTTCGTCGTCCAAGTTCCTTGAGAAGCCCTTGAACTTGTCGGCCAAGGTCCGTGAGCTGATGTTGGAGAAGGTCGGTCTCTTTATGGGACTTTTTCAATTTCTGCGATGCTTCTTGGAAGGAAATGGCATTGGAATCGCGTTCGGCGAGAGCGGTCGAAAGTTGGCTAGCGAGCTGTGTGGATTCTTCTCTGAGACGTTCGTATTCCTCGCGATGTTGCGCCAGCATAGGAGCCTGACAACGTTATTGGCGGAGATCAACTTCATACGGCATACAAAATCTCTTACCCGTTCCTCTATCTGAGCGAGGACATCAGAAAGTGTCCTGTCCATGTGATCATACTCTGCACACTTCTTCGCATACTCCTCTTCAAGGCGCACGTAGTCTGCATAGACCTGTGTGAACGTCTTTCCGCCCCTTTGTACTCTGCTGACCATAGCCACAGTCGGGCTCAGACCCAGCATCGCGTCCGCAGCGTGATCGTTGCTGTTGGAAGCACGGGGAGTGGAAGGAACGGAAGCGTTACGACCAGCAACTGGAAGTTCACCGCGGTGCATCCGCTCCATGACGGTCTCCAACTGCTCCAACCTCTTTTCGACTTCTTCTCGAGCGCGTCGCTCTTTCTCGGTCTCCGCCCTCAGTGCAGCCTCCCGTTGCTCAGCACGATCACCTACGCCTGCCCACTCCCTCTCGATACCTTCCACGATATCCTTTGTTTGCTTCTCCCTCTCTTCCATGATCGCCACCAACCTCTTCAAGCCGGAGACCTCTGCTGTAAATGCTGCTTCCTGTTCTGCGATTTGACCCTGCAAATCCTGTGCTTTGGTGAGTGCTTGAGTCAGTTGTTGCGTTGATGCGGCTTGCGCAGATTGCACTGCTCTAAGAGAACTCTCAGCAAGGGCATGCTTTTGCGTCAGGGAATCGTGGGCTGATTGCAGTTGCACGAGTTCGGCATGCTTGCTACGTCGGTAGTTTGCATACTCCTCTGACTTGGCGGTCAACTCTGTGTTTGCGCGCTCACTTTCGGATTGGGCAAGTGAAAGTTGTTGGGATAGAGTTTCGAGCTTGAACTGAGAGGAGGGATTAGTTAGCATGCGGGTTTGGATAGGAGGAATAGACAAAATAAATCTACTTTTGTTGACGTCTCCGTTGAGCGAAGCTCGCGAACCTGTGTCTCGAAGGCTTGATGGTCTTGACGAGCTTGGCGAAGACTTGCGCGTAAGTTTTGGACTTCCTCTGTGGCACAAAGGTCAATTCCAGAGCTTCAAAATACTCAATGTTGACGTACCATCACGCTGGGTGGCGTCTTCCTTGAGTCTGCTCACGACACCGATGAGATCCCGTTTTTCTCTCTCAGTCTCCTCGGTGCGCTTCCTGAGGTGGTCGAGGTCTGAGACCGACGACGATTGTGAGCTGGTGAACGAGGATATACGCGTTTCCAAATCTTTATTTGACGCGACTATAGAAACAGAGATATAAATTGGATGCAGAAGACGTGTGTGGATACGCACCAAGTTGATCTCGCTCTTCTTTGATGGTGCTCACCTCCTTTTGGAGAGTGTCGAGTGCATCTTCAAGGTCTTTTGTTTTTGTCTCTCCGTCTTGGATAGCCTGGTCGAGTTCTACCTCCTTGCGCTCCACCGCGGCTCTAAGCTCCTCCAAGTCGCGCCTGGTGTCATCCTGGTCTGCCACTTGAGCAAGCAAGAGTCTGTAGACAGCGAGGACTGTCTCCGGGTCTGGTTTTGCAAACGAGACATCGGGTAGAATGTGTGAGAGCGTGTCGAGGTCGAGGTCGGGTGGTATTGGGACGATGAACGCAGAGGACGCGGGTGCTGACAATGTGAGGTCCTCCGTTCCTTGTGTCGAGGCGGTTTCAAGTTGTTCTTGCTGTTCAGCGGCTGCTGCAGCGACTGCCTTTGATTTCCGTCTAGTTTTCACCATTTTCGACGGCGACGAAGGTAATTTACGATGAAAAAGAGGTCGAGCTCAACTTGAGCTGCACGTTGAGCTCAGACGAGAGTCGTGCAAGTAAAGGTCTCTGCAGAAAATCGTCCCAAATTTCTCACGATATTTTCACGATAGTATGTTTTCCATTTTTGGTAATAGTAATCATTGTCGACTTGCAACGTTTTTTTTTTCTTCTTCTTTATTGCCGTCATGTCTTTCTTTAATTCGATCGGGTGAGTTCGTTATTGATATGTTCTCGACATCGCTCATCGCAACGTCGACAGTCGTTCCATGTCCCGCAACCCCCGTGGACCGAAACGTTCACCGACACCGACATCGGCAACTTTCCCGGATATGCCTCCCCCACCCGTACCTTCGTCTCCGGGTGCTCCATCACCTTCAAAGCCTCTTTATCTCTGCAGTCCATTTGTCGAAGCAGCCCTAGTCAAGGGTAATTTCAAGACGATCGTCGTCCTCCCAAAGTATGTCGACATCATGGAATGGGTCGCAGTCAACGGTTCGTCATCTCTCGTCACCACTTGGTCGCTGCCATAACGATGGATAGTCTTTGACTTTTATACCAACCTCAACGAGTTTTATGGGGTCATTTCCGAGTGCTGCACCCAACACTCGTGTCCTACCATGTCCGCTGGGCTAAAGTGGGTGCATACTACCACCATGTGCATCGTATGACTGAATTCACCCGTCCAAAGCCTCAACTACACTTGGATCAACCAGGATCGAAAGAGCGTTAACCTCGCCGCACCGACCTATATCGATTACGTCATGACCTGGATCCAAAACCTGCTCGACGACGAGAACGTCTTCCCCACAAAGTCTGGTAAGATTTGAACAGCCCAGCGATAGCTGAAACTCACCCGGTGTATCCTAGGTCATGACTTTCCTCAGGCATTCCCTTCGACCATCAAACACGTCTATCGTCAACTCCTCCGTGTCTTTGCCCACATATACCACGCACACTACCCGCAAATCCTTCATCTCCGCTCCGAACCCCATTTTAACTCACTCTTTGCACACTTTTTGGCGTTTGGACGGGAATACGAGTTGTTGGATATCAAGGACGTCAAGGGTAGTGCCAGCGCATCCGTTGGGATCGGACTGCTCTGGGACAAGTGGAGAGAGATGGGCATCTTGGAGGGATAAACACGCAACGAGCAGCTTTATACACATTGTTCTCTTTACATGCTGTACTATACTAGTTTTACTGTGGAATACCTTGTCATACGTCATCATCACTCCGATGCCCCGTCAATTCGTAGCCGAGCTCGAGCGTACTCCTGACCACACCCATGTTCTCCTCATCACGACGGGCAGTGTAGCATCCATAAAGGCCCCTCTCATCGTACAAGAACTCCTCAAAGTCAGTACCCTCTCTTCGTCTCCCGATTCCACCCACGAACGCCGATTCACCTAGTACAGCAACGTCAAGATCGAAGTCGTCGCAACGAAACGGTCCCTCGCATTCTTCAACCCCGCGGGCGTCGAGCACGCAGGCGCGCGCGTCTGGACAGACGACGATGAATGGTCGGTACGCCTACGCCCTGCTCGCGCCCGTCCCGCCGCGTTCACCCCTTCCTCACACAGGGGACATACACCATCGGCAACCCCATCCTCCACATCGAACTAAGACGCTGGGCAGACATCGTCCTCGTCGCCCCATGCTCCGCCAACACCCTCGCCAAAATCGCAGCCGGCATATGCGACAACCTCGTCGTAAGTACCAGTATCCCTCTCCTCGTCATCTGCTTGAGTTCTACTCGGGATCGGGATTAGACGTCCCTGCTCCGCGCTCTAGCACCGACGACGCCGACATACATCTTTCCCGCGATGAACACGCTCATGTACGAGCACCCCCTGACAGCACAGCACCTCCGTGTCGTACAAGAAGTCGTAAAATATCATGTCGTAGGGCCGATCGGGAAAGGACTTGCTTGTGGGGACGTTGGTATGCGATCCGTGAATGCCTCTGGGGATCCTTTGTTCACCTCTGGTTTTGCGCGGTGTAGGCCTTGGAGCAATGACGGAATGGAAAGATATCGTCAAGATCGTCGTCGACAAGGTGCAGTTACAACTAAAACCAACGTATTGACCAGACCAGTGCATTCCCCAGGGGCCAGAACCAGACGCGTTCGCACATCGGTCGAGCACTGAGATATGTTTCGTTAGATCGTACCCCGTACGGTGTATGATATGTTTGCACAAGAGGTATATCACTGGCTGCTCAACTTTCGGGAGTACCCTTGTCGGTGGGGTTTTGGAACAACTTGACTCCCTTCACATCCATGACTAACCCGCCTCCCACGTCACCCTTCCCTACACGCGCATACTCTACACTCCTCTGATCTGCCGGAATGTTCAATCCATCGAGTAGTCTCTCACTGGCGTGCGGGATAAATGGTTGGAGAAGAATCCCAGTGATACGAAGGGTCTCGAGGGCGGTAAGGTAGCTCGACAAGGCGACCTCCGGCGGATGCACATCCGACCAGGGTTGAAGACTTGTCAAAAGAGCATTCGCCTATCGAATCGTCACTCAGGGATATCGACAAATGAAAGCCAGGAAATCTCACATGTCTCAAGACTAGAACGATCGCATGAAGTGCGTCCGCCACCTCTAGGTTCCTCATGGAGCGTGATACTCGTGCTCCAAGATTGTCAAGCAACGTCAACAATTCCTCGTTTGTTGACAGCTTGCAGGTCTCGAAATCCAACGAGATCGTCTGAGCGTTTGAAAAGTCCAGCCGAGGGAATTGTCTGGAAAACAGATTGCGGAACACAAGAGGCTCGGAAAATCCTGCTGTTACTTGTGCGACTCGGCGCTTGATGGCATTCGATGTTACCCGAAGGAAGTAGTTTCCAAGTGAATTCCGTAGCTCGTCTGCATGCTTCCGGAGCTGTTCTTCAGACCAATCTACGAAGCAAGTGGTTGCATCAGTGTCAAACTCATCATAGTGCAGCATGACTACCAAAACTTACCGACATCGTCTCGGAATCGACCTCCAACACGTGCAAGGTAAAATCGAACAGCATCCACTCCGAAATCATCCATCGCAGCCATAGGATCTGCCACGTTCCCAAGCGATTTTGACATTTTTTTCTGCCCTGCAGTCCAATGGGCATGTGTCAGTAGTGTTTTCGGCATCGGAAGCTTCATAGCTTGAAGGATCGCGGGGAGGTATATCGCATGGAAACTTGCGCGCATGAGATCCAAAGACGCATCCCGAAGCAAGTCCAGACGTACCGAACGATGTCCTTTCCGACTACCTGCACATCAGGAGGCCATGCTGTCGTCGCGGCAGAGGGATACCCCACCCCGCTCAGATACACCAACAAGGCATCAAACCAGACGTACACGGTCTGACTCGGGTCGCCAGGTACAGGTATCCCCCACCCGATTCGGTCTCTCGGCCTCGATATCGACAAGTCCTCAAGAGGTTCCGTCTTCAAGTTCTGTATCACCGCGTTTTGGTAAACGTCCGGGTGTACACCGCGCGACGCGAGTCCATCCTCAGCGTTGGCGTTGAGTTCAGCAGCGGCAGAGTAGTGCGCGAGAAGAAACTCGCGGAACTTGGATAATTTGAACTTGTAGTTCACCTCGCTGGACCACTCTACGATCGAACCTGTCTCGGCCGAGATCTTGGTGTTTGGGCTACTCGGATGGGATGTGACACGAGAAGATGGGTAGAAGCATTCGTCTGTGGTAGAATAGTACCCCTCGTAGGTGTCCTTGTAGATGAGTCCTTGGTCCGCAAGCGCGCGCTACACGATACGCGCAGGTGAAGAATGGTGTCTGAAGATGGTCGAGGAAACTCACCCAGACATGTTCGACGGCATCCCGATGCTGACGCTGCGTAGTGCGCATGAACACGGTCCCACTGATATTGGCTCTCTCTCCGAGTTTCTGTGCGAACGGTATCCTCGTCAATACCGTATACTTGAGGTGAGGACACGGACACGGACACGAAACTCGGCAGATATGATGTCGCACCACTCGAGTGGGCTGACACCCTTGGCTTCGGCTGCTTGCTGCATCTTGAGACCATGTTCGTCCGTGCCTGTGAGGAACACCACCGGACGAGCGGGGTTCAATATACGCTGAAACCGCGCGATGATGTCTGCGGTGACGAGCGAGTGGAGATGTCCGATATGCGGACCTTTCGAGTAATGTCAATGAGTAGGTCGAACGATCGAGGGGTGGTCGGGCTCACGGGCATTGGGATAAAATATCGGGGTGGTGACATAAAACGGTTTGTCTGTGCTCTGCGTCGCGTTGCACCGTCGAACGAGGGGCACGGTGCACTTTGCCGCGTGTCTCTGAAGTGCGAAAGATGAGCCGAGTGTTCGCAGACGGAGACCTCTGGAGGAGAACATCCAGACGAGACAAAACTTCAAGAAGGCTTGGGTAATTACTACTGTAAGGCTAGCTATTTCTGGTCATTTACCCCCTGAAGTAGTACTACTGGTCAATCGGATTGCAACACTTCACCCTGGTCACTTCTCGCTCCATTACCAGCACCACGGCATCCTCTAAATGATCATGTACATGTCAGGGATGTAGATAGACACCCCCGACGTGTACATGATCACTTGGAGCACCATCGGATGTGTCGCATACCTTATCGAATACCCCCAATAAAAGAGGTTGGGAGTGTTGAACATTATACGGTGTCAATAGCAAATTATTGACATAGAGGGAGTTTTGGGAGCCGCCCAGCAGCTCTACGGGCGATGCAAAATCATATCAACAAAATCAATCGGTCCCTCAAGATAGTGAGAGTTGAAGACATAGAACATCTGGCGAACGTTGCACCAGTAGGCAATGTCACGGGTATCCAGCATCCTGAGAACATACCCATAGTGGATGTCATTGACAGCGAGCATACATGCGAAAGTTAGATGATGGAAAGTGGGCGGGCGAAGAAAAACGAACAAGTGTCTGCACGCAGATCGCGCGCGCACGCAAACGCGTAACTCGGATAGGTGAGCGGCGATGAAACAAGGGCACAAAAAAACGAGTGGCTTCCAGTCTACTTGGAGACTCCTGCTTACGATCCTCAGGCTATTGGAGATGCGTTCCTCTTCGTTTGTATGGAACTTTCTGCGTGCTAATAGCTCTGATTAAATTCTATGGACTCAGGGCCATCCCTGTGGGCAATATATAGTAAGTATGCAAAGAATCCAATGATGAAGAATACTCCAGCTCTGGCAATGACTGGCATACCGTGGACTCTGGATAGTAACGCGGTTGAGCGTTCCATTGGCCCTCGATAGACTCAGGCTGTGCATAGCATATCTCCGTATATTGGATGAAATTGTGAAGACTGGTCATTGTTTCGGTGATTGAACAAGGGTACTTTCGGGCCAGTGGCTGAACGCGTCGACGTCACAGGTCACGTGCTTACTTGTCATCTGTGTGTACTTGTCACGCCCACACGACGTACAGACATCATTCGCAACAATGGGTATCAAGGGACTGACCGCACTTCTCTCCGAACATGCACCAAAAGCCATCATAGAACACGACATAAAGACCCTCTTTGGTCGCAAAATTGCCATCGACGCGTCCATGTCCATCTACCAGTTCCTCATCGCCGTGCGGCAAAGGGACGGCGAGATGCTCACCAACGATGCTGGAGAAACAACAAGTCACCTTATGGGCTTCTTCTATAGAACAATTCGCATCGTGGAGAATGGGATCAAACCCGCGTACGTGTTTGACGGGCGACCACCAGAATTGAAGTCGGGCGTGGTGAGTAGGTTGAGCAGTTTTGTGTAGTGACTCCATTGAAATGTGTACGTGTGTAGCTTGCGAAACGGTTCGAAAGAAGAGAGGAAGCGAAAGCGGACGGTGAAGAGGCAAAGGAGACAGGTACGGCCGAGGAAGTGGACAAATTCACAAGACGAACCGTTCGAGTTACCCGGGAGCATAATGAAGAATGTCAAAAACTACTCAGGCTCATGGGCATCCCTGTCGTCATCGTCAGTTGTTTCCATATCCTCTCGAGCTATTGAACATATGATTACGATAGGCACCGTCGGAAGCGGAAGCTCAGTGTGCTGAACTTGCAAGGGGCGGAAAGGTACAATCATCATGCGCATTCCAAGACACTCAATCATTGATCTGTCCTTGCCAGGTATATGCAGCCGGGTCGGAAGATATGGATACTCTAACTTTTGCTGCTCCCATCCTGTACCGTCATCTCACATTCTCCGAGGCCAAGAAAGCACCCATATCGGAGATAAGTCTCGAGAAGGCCCTCCACGGCCTCGATATGACTATGTCACACGTAAGTGGCTCCCCTACGCATCCTAATTATGCTGACTGCTCAAGGGTACAGTTCATAGATCTCTGCATATTACTTGGTTGCGACTATCTCGAGCCCATAAAGGGGGTCGGTCCCAAAAGTGCATTGAAAATGATAAGAGAGTTTGATGGGTTGGAGGGAGTGGTTGAACACCTACGAGAGAAGCAAGTCGTTCACAGAGTCTGGTCCACGAAGCATTAACGATTCTCGTTTTTCCAGACAGGCCGAGAAAGAGAAAAAAGCCGCTGATGCCGCTGATGGCGACAAGAAAACGAAAGGGGGTATACAAGTCCCTGAGGAATGGCCCTGGCAGGAAGCCAAGAAGTTTTTTGAGAAACCAGACGTATTACCTGCTTCGGAAGTCCAGGTAAATCCTCACTCTCCCAAGTCATGTGTGCCACGCGCTTCATGACCTGATTTTCCAGCTTGAATGGAAGGACCCTGATGTGGAGGGTTTGGTACAGTTTCTGGTAGTAGAAAAGGGATTCAAGTTCGTGGCTATCTCAAACTACATGGTTCGCTCTGTGATACATTTCTCTTGCAGTGAAGAACGCGTACGAAAAGGGGCAGAGAAACTCCAAAAGTTTCTCAACGCAAAACAACAGGGGCGTCTCGATGGCTTCTTCACGGTCCAGTCCAAAGATAAAAGCAAAGGGGTGAAAGGGAAGGAGAAGGATGCCAAGGCAAAGGATGCGAAAGGGAAGGATGCGAAAGGTGGAGCGAAGCGGAAGGCAGAAGACGAAAGCGAAAAATCAACCAGCAAAAAGACCAAAGCAAAAAAGTAGTGATGCTTGTCTTTTCATGTTATGCTGCACTCGTACGTGCAGATCATACCATGGTATTCTTCATCTACTGTATCCTCGTTTGCATCTGTACTTTTAGTCGACCTTCAATTACCCAAGTTCACCAGTACAGGTCAGATTTTATCTGGAGGTATTCGCCAGTATAAGTGCAGAAAGGTGATCCTGATTGCACGGGCCGGTTCACGGCCCGTGCTTCCTTACGGATCCCACCGTGACCGCGAAGAGCGTCGCAACCATGGTGTTATCGCTGATATCGTTACTAGTAGACGCATCATGACTATCGAAACCCCGGTCCATGATGTCGTTCGTGGCGTTCAAAAAGTTGCCATTCGCTCAGGACCTCCGACCTTAGATGAGTTACGGGTTCATTACCCTGCACGCTTTACATGGCTTCAATTGAAGACCTTCGTCAACTCGGGGTATGTCTAGTTCTCGACAGTCACTTGTACTAGATCCTTACCGTGATGTATTCAGGGACCTGGGTCTGCTGAAGCGCGATAAGAGGTTGCAGCAGAGATATGATGAATGGGCCATCGGGATCAAACGGGAATATGGATCAGTCAGTGCGTACATCATGGACCAATCCACATAGCACGATCGAAACGCTCTGATGTGACACGTGCAAATGCAGTCAATTATCTTGTGAACCATCGACTAAAGTGGGGTAAACCAGATACACTTTCGCTGCTCACGTCGGCACTCGATGATCAGTCCTTCGAGAACAGAGAACGAGAGCCCTATCCGACTCCCGAGTATTTCAAAGCCGATATACCACCCAACTCGGAACTGATCTGTATCATACAGAATGACTGGCCTTATTCAGGTACGGCAGCCGCCATGGATTTCCGGATCGCTCGAGTCCCGATTGCTGACGATGCATCCCCACAGTTCCCCCTGAAATTGAACATACCTTGATCTGGAGCAGAGTGCCCATCTTCCACCCTACCCTCATTCCGCCTGTAATCGACGCACGGATCCAGCAAGATGGTCTTTGTGGTTTTACAGGATCGACAGATACCATCGAGGGCCTGCCTTCTCTCGAGTCCTGTCTCCCAGCGCTGGCCGAGTGGGGTATTACCATGGACAAGCTCGTTCGCTCTCCTCGAGGAAGCGAGATGGAAGAGACGATGGTAGAGAACGTAGGGACAGAGGTGCGCGGATTCGTGAAGCGGAGATGGAAAGAGAGCCAGTGGGAGACCGCGTGGTTTGTCAACCCTCCGGTACGTTTTATCCGGGATATCTATCCTTCGTCTTCTGTGAGTGCTCACTCCGTGTCTATGACAGAGGTTACAGAGCATTCCGGGTTTGGCGCATATCCATGTGTTTGCGCGCAGGAAAATGACCGAAGAAGAGGCTGCCTGGTACGGTTGACTGTCGATATGCTGGATGATATCACAATATATTTTGAAATAAAATGCAAAGACGCGCGCGCACCTTGATTTCGCTGTCACACAGGAGTCGGTCTATATTCCCGCCACGCCATTTCGATGCAGATCAGAATTAGTTCAACTCATGACGACAGATTTGCAAAATCGTTGTCAATGTTGCTCTCGCTGCCTTTCAGCTGTGCTAAATTTGGGAAGAAATAACGAATTTCTTCTGCCGAGGGCGAGCGCGGTGATCAGTTATCACTGGGAGTGACGAGTGACGTTTGTCACAGGATGACCGTGACATCCGAATTCCGGTTCCTTCTCCGATTCGCTCAAGAATCATACATTTACTACGGTTCATTGGGTTTCTCCAGCGAATTTCATCGCGATTTCCCGCAAATCATGCCAATTTGAAACTGGCCCGCACCAAGGGATACAGAGTGCTTAACAATCTATACATTCTTGACCGATTAAACTTCCAGCTGAAGAACCTCTACAGTGCAACACCTGCATTGCAAGAATAGTGTGTATGTATAATCTTCGGCTGACGAGAACTGTCCATCGTCCATTTACGCGCTGTTCTTCTTCATTGGAGACTCATTCAACTTCCTATTTCAAAGGTTTGTCACACACATTTTTCATGCCACCGGCTGGTCTTACTGTCTGCTGCTATGCTATGGCAGCTAGCTGCGGCTCTTGGTGACCTTGCCAAAATGTTCCGTCGACCCTCCGACGAAATAGTAACTTAGCCCGCCCATTCCATTCTTTGTCGAAGCATGTGTGGGAGCAATGCTATGCATTGGAATGGCTTTCATCACATTCCCTCGATGGCTTGTACAACGCAGCCAGGTTTATGAGGCTGAGGAGGACTTCGTCGGACGAGAAATGTTGACGAAGGGGAAGCAGGCACGCAGCAGGCCAAATTTTCGGAAGCCTTCTCGAACTTCCATCGAGAGTCTACGCGGAATATTCCAAATGAGATTTCAATTGCCCTTAGGCGTACGTGCGTACATTTTCCGCATACGTCACGATAAAACGGATCTTCCTTCTCGTCGATGGATTTTCTAATTGGAAAAGATCAATATCGTGCAATATCGTGCATCCATCCTTTTCGTCCAAGCGGGCTTCTTATCGTAATGTACATCGTTCCCCGCCCGTCTAGGCAGCAATAAACCTAGTATTCCTCACTCCAGCTCACACACCTTTATGTGGATAAGTAGGGGCTGATCTTCAACTGGGTCATTAAAATGTGTATGTGCGAGATACTTGTCATGTGCGTCCAATCAAGTAAGTTACCGTCTCTGCTCGTGGAGACGAAGTTATTTACATGTAATGTCCGAGCTTGTTAATTGAGTTGTCAACTTCGCAGTGGCGTTGACTGCTCCTGTCTTCCTCCGCCCATCGCTGAGCGGACCTTACTAATTTGCAAGAAATCAAGGTTCTCGTCGAGATGAAGGGTGATGTCCTGCGACCTGCGTTGACTGCACAACAAGTTGTTGGCTATCTACATCTCAAAGTTTGGGGACATACAATGATCGAATGCACCCATTTCCCGCTGTGTGTCAAACTTTCGGTAATCCACTTCGCGTATGACCATTACAAGCATCATGATTCCGGGATACATGTTCCCATCTCACGACTGTCTAACGCGAGTCACCGGACAAATATTCACAGACGCTGCTCGTCTCATCTCACGAGAAGTATGCAAGATATGACCATAGCCCCCGGGCAATGGTGTTGGCCACTAGACCGTCTGGTCACCTGAGTACTACTAACGGACCCCACCGAACTTAATGAAGCCCAAAATAGTGCGTTCAGTAAAATCTAGGACCGGTTGCGTAGCCCGGCTCACAATATTCACGGTTCGCACAGAGTGAGCATACGTGACTATCTTAATGTATGTGCTATTGCTATTGCCAATTCAAGGTGCCTGTAGTAATCATCATGCCAGGTATAAATTCTGGACCACGGACCCTCTCCTTTCCTCTGTCTCGTCCTCCTCAACAGCTCTAAACCAAACAGTTTACCTCTGCTCATAAAGTGTATATCTGTTAACTCCCACCGACTCGAGTGTAGTTATTGATTCGTTCTTGCTGCCTCCTTGTCAGAAAACCATGACTACCTCCACTGCTCGCAACCCTGCTTTCGAAGGCGCTGTCACGGCAGTCGTTTTTGCGCAGAAACTCAAGGCCGCTGTCGCGCAACAAACTGCTGCGCCCATCGGAAGCGCCTAAAGTCATATAGTGAGATTCACTCTCCTGTTGCGGGATGTTGCTCGTTGATGGATGAATAGCAAACGTATCGAAGTGAATAGATGCGGGAATGGAGTGTGTGCGTTGTAGGATATGCGGCGGTTTGATGTATCGTGTTCTGTGATGAAAAACCTGTTTCGAGTTCTGAGGGATGACTGATGAGTAGGCGGCATTCTTGAGTCACAGGTGTTGAACAGGAAAAGCCAATTGCAATACGCTACCATGTCCGATCTGGAAACGTGCAAGAAAGAGTTCAAAGGAACATATATAAATCTGAAATGATCGATTAGCATTTTATTCTTGTCTGTGTGTCTTAAAGTGGGTTGATTACGTCATGGTTATTTCTGCCATGAGTCCGACTCAAGTCGTTATAATCTTTTCATATCCTAATCCGTAATTTATTCTTAATGGAACGCTCTCTCAAACGAGACGTGCAAGGCTCATGGAACATTGTATGACCATTACTACGACCTCGCACAAGTTTTGGCATCGTTAGTAGCGGCGGCAAGAAGAAGGCACTGCAGCGACCTCGAAGGCGAAACAATCAGAGTAAGGCCGTGAAGATAGCCTTGCCAAAAGTGGCGTAGGTGTTCCCCATCATCGGAGGCCTTAAGGCGGTGACTCGGCAACATTGCGGAAAGGAGAAGATTGGACATGGAACGGAGACGAGCGATGCCTGCCCTGGGGCTCGGTAAATGGTCATTAATTGACGGTGGTGGGAATGCCATATCACTAACAACTGGAAATCGGGTCGCTCAGGTACTTACGGATCTTACACACACACCGCCCTGCGGACCCTCCCAGTCAAGCAGCAATCTAGGGATAACCGGCCTCGTGTCTGCAAAACATTGTCTTTACTTGGCTTGGAGGATTCCTACTGAAGGCTCAGGCACTGAGTCACCTATGGTGTACGTGTATGCTTTTTCCATATGCATCGCAAATGATAACATCTCGTCCTCCACACCAACGGAAATTCTGACTGGAACGCATCGATACCACATGCAAGTTAATAGATATTCCGCACAGCCTACAAACGATGCCTACCGTTCTTGTGAGCCCTCCCACGTCGAGCGGCGACTTCGGGAGAAATGCATCCCCTCGTGACACGTTCAGCACATTGTCTTTACCCAGCTCTTTCAGTAGTGTTGGCCCAGGGCTCGGGCGAGTTACCAGTCCAGCTATGGCGATTCCCGAGGTCAAATAGCTCAAGCCTACAAATACCAGGCTCCCTCACCCCTGCTCTCCGTCGGTAGCCTCCGAATCATACTGCAATCTCACAGCGATTCCTCTTCGACGTAACCTCTCAAGAATGGCAGGATTAGTGCGTTGATTTACTTCCAATGGTCCATCACTACGCAAATACTTACTATCTCTCTTCCCAGTCAAGTGGGTTCTGACGTGATGTAAAATATCAAGGATCCCAATAACCCTTCTTTTGTATGTATACACAGTCCAAATCAACCACGACAGTGAGTTCATTCGTCCTATGCGCCTGTGTGCTCGGAACTCACGGGCTGTGTACAGACCTCAGGGCTGCCTTCAACCTGTTCGACAAAGGTGAAATACCGCAGTCCTTCGCACCATTCGTGAGTCTGATAAACACCATCACAGACAAAAATGGCTCGATTACCGCCGAGGAGCTTAGCTTGGTGCTGCAGTCGCTCGGGCAGAAGACCGAGGAAGACGAGGCTCAGGGATTGATCAATAAGGTTGATGGTGACAAAAACGGCACGATTGAGTTCAACGAGTTCGAGACCATGATGGGGCGCTGCAGCACGGACGACGACGCAGAAATCAGGGAGGCCTTCCGTTTGTATGACGAAAATGGGAATGGTGTCATCGAGAAGGCGGAATTGCGCCTCGTTCTCTCGAACCTTGGTGAGGATATTTTTGAATTGAGAAATTTTCGGCCGCGCCGAATGCGAGTTGCAGGAGAAAACTTGGACGACGACAGTGTTGATCAACTGTTTACCTATGCGGACGTAAATGGGGACGGCCATATCGACTACGAAGGTGAGAAGTTAGATGCCACTTCTTGCTCTATCTTCAGCTGTACTCATACGCTCTACTAGAATTCCTTAGGGTGAGGAGTACGTGACTTTGAGTGATTTCTAACCCTGTTTCTCGGTTTTCGACACCAGATTATGCACGCCTGAACATGTCTCCTAAGGGCCGCCCGTGCCAGCCAGCCGTTGAGAAGTATCCAAGAGATGTAACTTGTAGCCAGATGCGATGCGATTTTATGCAACACTTCGTGCGATGAGCATGAATGATCAAGCTTCAAGGGTGAGAGAAATGACGGCTTCGGAAGGCGCACTGGCATGAAGGCTCCACAATTACAGAGGGCTTTTAAGCCTGAATCTTATTTTGCATCACCCAGTGGCTAGTTATGTTGTTCGTCACGGCGGACCGCGATGTTGACGCCGCGGTGACTGAGAAGGCCAATGGCAGACAATCACAGTTGTGCCAACTTGAATTTGTGTTTGATTTTTGGACCATACAGCTTGAAGAAAATAACGATAATATTAGGTGGGGTAGAACTACTTGCCTCTCTTAAGCTTAGGATTGAAACTGCGAACATTGAGGATGCTCCCAGTGGCTGTCATGACTTGCAGGTCCTGGGATTACACTATGTATTGCGTGTTAAGGAACAGTGACATTGTCACGACTCAGTTTGATGACTGTGACATTAGCGCCAAGAGCGGAGTGCGCACTGGCAGCTACCCGCAGTTGGTTCAAAGAATATTACAACTACTCGCCCCGGTTGCAATTCTCCAACATGGAACTGATATGTTACACTTGATTCAGTCAAGGGTCACAAAGGTGAACGTTGTGCTACATCTATGCATAAGAGATGTACGCTGGCAGGTGTCTACTGTCTATCTCGCCTCTATCCTGCTTTTTAGCATCCATTTCCTTTTTCTCCAACGAACCCACTGTGTCACCGATGGATTGGACCAGCTTTCGTCCCATTCCCTCCTCGATGACCGGTACGGCATTCCCGAATTCATGAAGCCCGCCGGGTTTTGTTGGGACTCCGTCAGATGAGAACCATCGACGAAGAATCACAGTGTCAAAGGTCTCTGGAAGAGGAGAGCGCGCAGTAAGCCGAATCCTCGGAGTCCGCCCGAACTAGTCTACTCGGAATATTCTGCTTGGAACATCCTTGATTGGATTTCAAACGATCTCCGGTGTAAGTGTATGCTTTCACATACTTTCCATATACGTTGCAGCATGTTACCTTCTGATCGATAGGATTTCTGATCGGAATAGATTGATGCTGTGTTATATTATACTCTCACTCGGACTTCTTATCACAACGTGCATGGTTTCCTACTTACCTCTTGCACGCTGGCGGGAATGACTTTAAACCTAGTATTCAGCCTGATATGTAAGCTTTGAATGGTAAAGTGATCTATATGTTCGTTGCCAATGTTGCCTGGTCCTAAACCATGGTAAGCACCCGGTTTACTTCTGTCCTAAAGCCCGGCGCTCAATTGCCCATGGACAACGGTCATTAAAATGTATGCCCACGAGATCTTCCCATACGCTCGCAAGCGTGTGTGTTGTAGCAGGTACGCTGCCATCTCAGTTCACGAATATGGAACTATCCTGTGTGATGTCCGAGCTTGCTAATTGAGTCGCACAATGACGTTGACCACTTCCTGTCTTCCGCCGCCCATCGCCGAGTGGACATTCCTTCTTATTTGTTGGGGCGACAATAGTCTCGCTCGTGTGTTATTTCCTCATGCCTAGAACCAAAAGCAACGATCCGGAGGATATCAAGGTTCTCTTCGAGATGAAATTTTGCAACCTGCGTCGACTGCGTGACGGATTGTTGGTCGGCTATTCACGGGGACAATGGTCAACTCCACTCGGACTGCACACGTTTCTCACCGCCTCAAATGTTCGCCAAGCCATTCCATGTCCTTGAGTCTGCGATTATCAAAGTTCCGGGTCACCTACTCTTGTCTCACGACTGTCTGACACAAGACACCCATTATGGCGTATTCGGAGACACTGCTCGGCCCGTGTCAGGGGAAGTATGCAATATATGGTGACCGCAGCCTGAGTCGCCCCGCTACCTACTAATGGACAACGTGTGTTCATCTACATTGAAATTAATTGACACCAGAAACGTGTAGAAAAGGCAGTCGTGGTGGCATATCCTGCTAGGTCACAAGTCTGGCTGTTCACGCAAGATGGGTAGGCCGTACGTGACCATCTTGAGGCTTGTCAAACTTGCCCATTCAAGGTGCCGGTAGTAATCATTATGCCAGGTATAAATTCTGGACCGCGAACATTCTGTTCTGGTCAGTTCCGACCACCACCCCCCGCAACTCTAAACCAAACAGTTCGCCTTTGCTCTTCGTTGAACACCTAGTGTGTATCCGTCTACTTCCACCAACGCGATTGTGGTTACTGACTTGGTACTACGGTCTCCATGTCAGAAAACCATGAATACTTCTTTCTCTGCCGCTCGCAACCCTACTCTCGAGAGCATTGTCACGGCAGTCGTCTTTGCACAAAAGGTCCAGGTTGCTTTCGCTCAGTCTCACGAGTATGCTGTACCTATCGGAAAGAACATGGCCTAAAGTCATGTGGCGACTGCAGACGGTGAGCTCTTCGAAATTCTTGCCACAATGCGCTGATCACTGAGGGATGAAAAGTAAACGTATCGGGGCGAATAGGCATTGCTACGCATTCTCGGATGGTGTCTGTGTATTGTAGAAATTGCGATGGCTCCATGTCATCGAAAGATATCTCTTCCTTGCCTTATCTGAATTTCTGAGCGATGAGTATGGGCCGACGAGTCACGACAACCCTTCAAGTTGAGTTACAAACATCACAGCGAAAACAGGGGATATTTATGATCAATTACAGCCCAAAAATAACACCCTGGTCCGCCCTCTGGAAACATTTGCGCAATAACACAACCGCTTTTAGGTTTTGAAACTCAGGCTAGTTCAGTACCGTTGCACGAAGAGGAGGCTGTTTCTTGGTGTAAGCATCGGTCTTTCACAAAAGGGTGTAATCGCTATATATACCGCCAGCAAGCGATATAACGTGAGATGATGGATGTTTGTCTCTTCAAGTTATCCGGCCCGTCCATCTTAAAGCTTAAGGTCTAAGGGCCATATACCAACCACCAGCAAGTCCGGTATTTCCGTCGCCAGCCATCACCAATGTTCATCCTGACTACGGCGGTTTCCGGCTAGTCGCTGGTTGGAGAGACAATATTCAAACCCAAATTTAGGGTTAAAAATGCATGCTACACGCTTGCCATGAGTCGAGTCCCGAATGGGCAAAGTGCGCTGATTCCTATGACTCGTTTTTCTGCATTAATTCATGCAGGACGCGTATGTCCGGCTTGTTGACACAATAGTGATGTGACAAGGCCTGGGATAAGGTTGGCCACGATCTGGTATAAAAAGCCCTGCAGCTAGACGCTGAACTCTCCACACTCAACCATACTTTCGATCTGTAACTCAACAATGTCACGATCGTCGTTAATTGTGCCAGTGGCCAAGCCGACCTCCCGCCTTGCACGCTACCGCGCGCTGTCGCCCCACGCCTCGATTCATGTTTCCCCTCTCCAGCTTGGTGCAATGAGCATTGGGGACAAATGGGATCGGTTTGGGATGGGGGGAATGAACAAGGAATCTTCCTTCAAATTGCTGGATGCGTACTACGAGGCAGGCGGAAACATCATCGACACGTCCAATAACTAGTGAATGTCTCATGAACGATCTTTCTTGTCGGCTCTAGTTAACATGCTGTCACAGCCAGGATCAAAGCTCAGAAGAGTTCATTGGAGAATGGGCCGAGCAGCGGGGCATCAGGGATCAACTTGTCATTGCAACTAAGGTCAGTAATCTCATTAGTTCTGTGGTGTCATCAAGGTACCCATTCAATCCCATAGTACACGACAAATTATGTGGGCGCGGAGACAGGGATCAAACAAAAGGTTCTATACACGGGAAACAGCGTCAAATCGATGCATATCAGTGTAGAAGCCAGCTTGAAGAAGCTGAGAACAACATACATCGACATTCTCTACGTTCACTGGTGGGATTGGGAAACTTCCATCGAGGAAATAATGAATGGCCTACACACTCTCGTTCAACAGGGAAAGGTGCTCTATCTCGTACGCGTTGAAATCGACATCGCCATTTCCGAATTCTCACATGATACAATCTTGTAGGGCATTTCTGACAGCCCCGCATGGGTGGTGTCCCAAGCAAATCAGTATGCTCGTGATCATGGCAAGACGCCGTTCGTAATCTATCAAGGTCAATGGAATGTCATGCAGCGGTCTTTTGAACGGGACATTATCCCGATGTGTAAAGCTCATGGTATGTTTTGAGTTTCGAGGAATGCTTGAGCACTGCATGACTATCTACGGTGTCGTATAGGTATGGCATTGGCACCATGGGGTGTACTAGCAAGTGGGAAGCTCCGTAGCGACGAGGAGGAGGAACAACGTGCCCGGTCTGGAGAGAAGGGACGCATGCTCTTTAGTGACGATTGGAAGCGAAACGATGAAGAAAAGGCGATGAGCGCTGCGTTGGGAACCGTGGCGAAAGAAGTCGGGGCTAAACACATCACCGCAGTCGCCATCGCATATGTGATGCAAAAGGTACCATACGTATTCCCCATCATCGGAGGCCGCAAGGTGGAGCATCTGGAGGCGAACCTCGAAGCATTGGAGATCGTGCTTACCGCTGAGCACATCAAGTACCTGGAGAGCATCCTTCCATTGGACCCTGGTTTCCCAGCTACACTTATTGTCAGTCTATGATCTCGTCACATAACGTTTCTTTCTAACAATTTTATACAGGGAGACGGTAGCGACTATATCCATTTGATGAAGAACGCTGCTTACTTGGAGAAGCAACCTCCCCTTCGTGCAATTGTACCGGATTCGCTCTGAACACGTTGGAATCAAGTGAACAACTGTTAGAATCAGAAAATTAGTTTGTCATTTCCCGATTGCAATTGACCGTTATTCTGTTGTCTGTAGCTCGGCGAGAACGCACCTACTCTCGCTCAGGTTAGACAAAAGCTCTGATGATGAGAGATGTTTCGAGATAACATTGAACCGCTGAATATCCTACGATACTTGCAGACATCGTATTCGAGGATGCCTAGTAATGGGCCTACTGGCTTTGATATGTCAAAGTGATCAATACTACAATAGGAAGTTCAACGTTCACGTTCAAGCTTCAAGGACCTCACCGCATGACCTGCCTTTCCAGTGAATGTTTCAGACTCGCGCCTTCGGACAACGTCCGAGTCACTTGTCTTCTCGTCACACGAATATTGTGCAGAAACCGCATTCCCATTTGGCTACACGTTACACAACATCCTTTGGATGCTTCTCAATGGCTGGCACGGGCCCGGGAAACATAGAGGACATTAGTTGGCGCGCGGAATCTGTTTCAAGAACTGAGCAAGACAGTCCCGACCCCGAGGAATTCTAAACGGAAGGCCTCCTTGAGTTCTTCGTCGGAATTCGATCGTGCCGCTTTGGTGGTTCTGTCGATATCAGAGTTATTGATAAACTAAAACTTTGGCTCAGTCACGTGTGTGGCCTGTCCGAACGACTGCAGCACCAACCGAGCTTCCTCGATGGTAATCGAGCTTATGCGCAAAACCTATTACTTCAAATTATGTCGAATCACCAAACCATCAAATCTTGGGAAAAACTAAGGTGGCTTGCCTGGATCCTTATGCATCATACCAACACGATTTAAAATACTAGATAATGGAAGATCGCTGTGGCAGCCACGAGGCGATCTCCGGGCCAGTGCTTTCGATTGTGTAAGATCTTCGGAGCTATTTGATGATCTCAGATTTAGTCCCGCTTTGATTCCGATTGCAGTGACTATTACATACAATATTTGTATGACATCCTTATGCCATCGACTTCACTTCATCCCGTACTATCGGCTTTAACGTTTACAATACGGTCGAAGATTGATCGTCACGCGTCATCTACCAACGTGTCCAGTTTTTCAATGCATAAGTACATATGAAACACGGACTTGGGTATAGAGGACAGTAGAGATGGGTGGGAAACGCCGGCGGGCAAAACCAAGTATCCGTCGCAGTTAGTCTCCGCCCAAGGCTTTAGATGACGGGAGCGAACTTGATGCATCTCAGGCCCTTGTCGGCTTGCCAGTACACGCGTTCAACTGGCTTGCACAGCCGCAACACCGTTGGTTCAATAATGCCCGTTTTAACTCTACCGGGAAGCTCGGAGTCCCACACGATATAGCCAATTGAAAGGCGCTCATTGTCATTACTGATCACCCAAGCACTTGCGCGTACTATAGTCCCGTCCTTCCGCATTCCTTGTATGCATGACGCATCTGTCTGGCATGTTAACATAATAGTGGTGACGAGACCTGTGCTCAGGCTGGCCACAATCTGGTATAAAAACCCTACACATTTGGTGAGCTCGACATTGAACATTGAACTCACATTCACGTTCACCTACGCTTTCGAATAGTAACTCGACGATGTCCTCGTTATTGGTACCAGCAGCCAAGCCGACCTCCCGCCTTGCACGTTACCGCGCGCTGTCGCCCCACGCCTCGATTCATGTTTCCCCTCTTCAGCTTGGTGCAATGAGCATCGGGGACAAATGGGAGCAGTTGGGTATGGGGGGAATGAATAAGGAATCTTCCTTCAAACTGCTAGATGCATACTACGAAGCAGGCGGAAACTTCATCGACACCGCCAATAACTAGTAAGTGTCTCACGGGCTATCTTTCTTGTCGGTCCTAGTTCACATGCTGTCACAGCCAGGATCAAAGCTCAGAAGAGTTCATCGGAGAATGGGCCGAGCAGCGGGGCATCAGGGATCAACTTGTCATTGCAACCAAAGTCAGTAATCGTAATCTCATTGGTTCTGTCGGTGCCGTACTTATTCAATCCCATAAGTACACGACAAATTATGTGGGCGCGGAGACAGGGATCAAACAAAAGGTTCTATACACGGGAAACAGTATCAAATCTATGCATATCAGTGTAGAAGCGAGCTTGAAGAAGCTGAGAACAACATATATCGACATTCTCTACGTTCACTGGTGGGATTGGGAAACTTCCATCGAGGAAATAATGAATGGCCTACACACTCTCGTTCAACAGGGAAAGGTGCTCTATCTCGTATGTGTTGAGATCGACATTGTCATTTCCGAATTCTCACATGATACAATCTTGTAGGGCATTTCTGACAGCCCCGCATGGGTGGTGTCCCAAGCAAACCAGTATGCTCGCGATCACGGCAAGACGCCGTTCGTAATCTATCAAGGTCAATGGAATGTCATGCAGCGGTCTTTTGAACGGGACATTATCCCGATGTGTAAAGCTCATGGTATGTTTTGAATTTAAGGAATGCTTGATCACACATGACTGGGTCTCCGATAGGTATGGCATTGGCACCATGGGGTGTACTAGCAAGTGGGAAGCTCCGTAGTGATGAGGAGGAGGAACGGCGTGCCCAGTCAGGCGAGAATGGACGCCTTTTATTCAACGAGGATTGGAAGCGAAACGACGAAGAAAAGGCAATGAGCGCAGCGTTGGGAACCGTGGCGAAAGAAGTCGGGGCTAAGCACATCACCGCAGTCGCCATCGCATATGTGATGCAAAAGGTACCATACGTGTTCCCCATCATCGGAGGCCGTAAGGTGGAACATCTGGAGGCGAACCTCGAAGCATTGGAGATTGTGCTTACCGCTGAGCACATCAAGTACCTGGAGAGCATCCTTCCATTTGACCCTGGTTTCCCAATCGCGCTTATCGTCAGTCGATGATCTCGCTACATCCCTCGGTTTCTGCTGACACTTTTACGCAGGGCGACGACAGTGAAATCCGTTTGTTGAAGACCACTGCTTACTTGGAGAAGCAACCTGCCCTTCGTGCAATCGTACCAGACCTCTCCTAAGAGAATAGAATTGGAGTAAAGGCATAGATACAAAGCATCTGCACTCTACTATGGGAAAGTTTATGCAGGAAATTGTCCACCGTCTCCAAAGATAAATCAATGTTTCCAACGAACGGATTATCACGGTTTCATTTGCTGTCCAGTTTCCTATTTGCGTATTTGTGACTCAGAAACTCGGGCAAGACAAGCAAAAGAGTCTTTCCACAGCCAAGATGACATAGGGCCGTCGAGTATCCTACAATACACAAACGAGTGGAGAAATGTCCAGCAGCGTATGATACGCCTGTTTTTCATCCCTCAGATCTAGACGACACAGTAGAAATTCTGAGACGCTCACCGTCGGTGATCATTGCATGACCTGGGCATTTCCGATGGGCACAGTCGTCTGCATACGAGACTGCGCAACAGCAACCTTGAGCTTCTGCGTAAAGACGACTGCAATAACAGCGGTCTCGAAACCAGGCTGGCGAGCGACGGTGGACGAGGTAATCATGGTTGCTTAGCAACTTGAAGGACGCAGCCAAGCCCCCAGGTCAGTAACTGCGACCGGGTCGATTAGAGTCGACGGATACACACCAGAGGTTCAACGAAGAGCAGATTCAGAGGTGGACTGTCTGGTAAAGAGCTGTCTGAGGGGGTTGGACAGAACTGACCATAAGAGGGCGTTCGCCGACCAGAATTTATACCTGGCATTTAGCATGATGATGACTACACGCTTCTCCAATTGGCAACTTTGGCAGAGAGCCACATACCTCAATTTGGCTTACCCCACAGTGGGCGTTTTGACCCGGTGTATACGTACGCAACCTGAACTGCCATTCTTCTACACTGGGTATCGATTAAATTCTATGTAGAACACCCGTTAGTAGGTTAGTCTGATAACCTAGGCTGTGGTCACCATATTTTGCATACTTCTCGTGACACAAACCTAGCGGTGACCCCGGCCGTGTTGCCAGCACAGTGTTGGTGTCTCATGTCAGACAGTCGTGAGAAGGGAGAGAGTAATCCGGAGATTGTCTTATCTACAAGGGACATGGAATGGGTTTGAAGAACATTTGAGGCGGTGGGGATGGTCAACTATTATCCCCGCGAATGACCGGTGACCGACCGACAATCCATCGCGCAGTCAATGCGGCCGTAGGACATCACCCTTCATCTCGAAGAGAACCTCAATTTCCTCCAGACTCTTGCCTTTGGTTTCAGGCATGAAGAAATAACATGCGAGCGTGACCAAGCATGTTGCTGTACCAAATAAGAAATAAGGCCCGCTCGGCGATGCACGGAGGAAGACAGGGGCTGTCAGCGCCACCGTGAAGTTGACGACCCAATTAGCAAGCTTGGATGTTACACATAAATGACTTCATCTCCACGAACTGAGACAGCAACTTACTTGCTGGAAAGCACATGCTTTTGCTCGTAAGCGCGTGGGCACTATCTCGCACGTATATAGTTTAATGACCTTGTTCAAGAGTAAGTCGAGCCTTTGGCTTTAGAACAAAAGTAACCTGGTGTACTTACTATGGCCCAGGACCAAGCAAAGTTGGCGACGAACATATAAATTAGGACGATAACTGCCCATTGCGAGGCTTTACCGTTGAGATACACTTCTCCATTAGCCTTGCCACCGTGAGTCGCGTATATAGTACCAATCGCTAAAAAACAACTCGCGATGGCGATCCCTCCCACTATCAATGGAAACCTACGACCCCATTTATCCACGTAAAGCTGAGCTGGAATAGTAAATACTAGATTGATTATTCCCGAAACGCCAGAGGCAAGGAATGATGCACGCTGGGATGAGAAACCAGCTTGGGTGAAAAGGATGGGGGCGTAATACAGCACAGCATCGATCTGTTCCAATAAGAAGTTCCATCAGTGAGATGGAGATGTAATGTGTGCCGACGCGCGTGGAAAAAGTATACACGTACACCGGACAGCATTTGAAATCCCATTAGGAATATTCCAGCTAGACTCCTTCTGATGTAACGTTTCGAGAAGACATGCGAAAACTTGGCTTGCTGTGTGCCCTCTTCTTCAAGAGACCCTCTGATACTTTCCAATTCTTTCTCGATGTCACTCGCATGACGGAGCCTTGACAAGACTTGGCGAGCCTCGTCGACTCGACCACGTTGTACCAGCCACCGAGGCGAGAGTGGCATGAGAACCATTCCAATCGACAAGATTGTCGCCATACACGCCTCGACAATGAATGGAATGCGCCAAGCCAGGCTACTATCCAATCTCGACGACCCGTAGGCTATGAAGTACCCAGCAGCGATGCCCATCGTAATAAGGAGCTGTAACATTGATGCTACAGTACCACGAATTTTTTGAGGAGCGATCTCGCATAGGTAGATCGTCACTACTGAGATAGACTGGCCTTGTCCAATGCCTGTGATCAGACGAGCACAAATCAGTGCCGTGAAACTGTTCGCAGATGCGGACACAGTGGTTCCGATGGCGACTATCAATCCACCAGTAAGGATACCATACTTGCGAGAGATGACATCGGCGACATGACCACTGGATAAAGAGGAAATGGATGCCGAAAGGAGGATAGAGGCGACATAGATCCCGAGTTTACCGGACGAGATGTACCCTATGGAGTTGGTAAATTGTGTCATCTGCGTGAGAGGACCAATGGAACCTTTGAACCAGAATCATAAAGAACCGCAAGATAAATACGCATGGAGCTTACCAGTGTCAAGTCCCCATAGCATACCGGCTAAAGAGGTATGTAAAGCGATGAGGTAGATTTGAAGAGTGACAGAGGGCATGGAGATCGTGTACGATAAAGACTTGAGAAAGACTCATGTAGCAGGATTTATCGACGAGGAAGAACTTGAACGGCCCGTAAGCGGACGATGGACAGCTCTCGTGACCGAAGATTGTGCACGTTGCATTTCATTAGGCGCAAAGAAGGTCCACATGACCAAGAATGCTGTCAAGTTGAATCAGTAAACTGCTGGAGAGACTTGCATGTGTATCCCCCGCCCCCATACACACTGTACTAGTAGTTGGACAGTGGCGGTCAATGTGAGACGAATGCCAAGAAATGGCTCCGCCAAAGTCTCACGAATGTTTCGTTTCTCACTGCCTCGTCGGCTGCAAGAAAAGCAACGGCGCTAACTTCATCACGATACCCGATGCCATTACTCTCCTTCGACTTTTCCACCTCCACAAGACGAGACTTTCACAACTTGGATGATGATCCAGATGAACCACCGAAGAAATGGTATCACTATCTCCCTCTTTGTAGTAAGTAATCCTCCAGCCTGGCGAACTCGGTGAATTCTCAGCGCGATTCACTTTGATAGTGCTAGTCGCTTTGATGATGGCTCCCCACCCATCTTGGCTACTTATTCTTGTCAATCATTATCTTCGCACGTTGCATTCCACCTCAAGTTTTCTCGTCCATTTACTTGTTTCATACACCCTCACGTTCCTTGCATTTTGTTCGCTCATTGTTTGTGTCGCTCGTGACCCCGGACCAGTCACTCTACCCAAAGGAGTGTCAGAGGAAGAAAGCGAGCACAGGGATGATATGGGATTGCGCGAGGCTCTCATGGCCACTCCAGACTTCGACGACGAGTTGACCCCTCAGAAATGGTGTGGTACGTGCTGGGGACCGAAGCCAGAGCGTACACACCATTGCAATATTTGTGGTCGCTGTGTGCTAAAGATGGGTAAGCTGGATATCCTGTTTCCGCTATCACGAGTGCTGATCGGTCAGACCACCACTGCCCCTGGCTTGGAAGCAAGTGTGTGGTAGGTCTAGTTCGGTATCAAAGAAATTATATTTATCTATCTTCTCCTAGGGTCATAGGACTTACCCTGCATTTTTCCATTTCATATCTTGCATTACCCTACTCTCAACTTACATCTGCGTCGTCTCTGCGCGCGCCTTCTGGTGGTCACTCGACAACTCAACGTCAGTGCCGGTAAGCATTTACAACTGCAGGCTTGCTGCGCCAAAACTTACTGACCTACCAACAAGGACGAAGCTACACCTATTCATGAACTTCTCTTGACTGCGACCGGTTTCATCTTTGCCATTGTCATTGGTTCCTTCACAATATACCATATGTATCTCATCTCGTAAGTGTCTACTTATCCTGGTAGACCCGCAAGTTTTCTTGACTGTGAATAGCACAAACCAAACGACACTAGAAAGTCTCTCACCGTTCCTACTCCTTCGGTATTTACCACCGCTCCCCGTGTCACTTCGTCTCTCGGATCCTCCTTTGGAACATGAACTCTCATACAAGCAAAGAAGAGTTGTACTAGACGCACATCGTTCAGTGAAAATGTACGATCTTGGGTGGCGGAAGAACTGGGCCCAGGCATTTGGGTGGCACAGACCCCGTGGTTGGATGTGCCGCGCTGTATACGGGGGTGCAAGGTAAATGATCCTTGAACGTCACAATCAGCTGACATGGCTGCCATTTACGATGCGAGCTCGTCTGTACTGACCACGCTACGTTTGACAGTAAAGGAGATGGGCGATCCTTTCCTCGTAACCCCCGCGCTGAAGAAATGTTGTCAAGACTTGCAGCGCACCTTGCAACCGTTGACAAGGATGCATGAAGGCATTCGGCTTTGGATGATGGACTCTTCGTCGCTCCCTACACTAGAAATCTGCTCGTCGCATAATTTGTCCTAGCTGTCCACACTACTGTTCATTACTGTTTTTCCCGTTGCTTTGAGCCGCAATACTCTTGTCAAATCGGGAGAAATGACCCCTGAACACTTCCTTGATTCATCATGATGGAGCTATTGTTAATCTATCCCGTGATACGCACTTCCTGAGAGCTAGACATCATCATCTGACAACTTTTCCACCAAACGCTTTTCCCTCCACCACTATGACCATTCACCACATCAGTACGTTCGAGGACGGACACTACAGAGTGCTTGGTACTGACTTGCATTACCCCTGTAGTCCTGCTCAAGTTCAAACAAGGCATCACGCCTGCCGACATTGAAAAGGTCAGAACGAGCTTGCACAACCTGCCCTCCAAGATACCCGCCATCAGCGGTATCAAGGCCGGTCACAAGATCAAGCACCCTATGGATCACGATTTCGACGAAGGTTGGTGTACGAGTCGCTACTCCTAGTTCGTAACTGAGTTGAATGTCTAGGCGTCATTCTCCTCTTCAAGGACGAAGATACGTTGAAGAAGGATTACACGCCACACAAGGCACATCGTGAATATCAGGAATTTACGGCGCCGTACATCCAAGGTCGGTCAAACGTTATTTACCAGTGGTACTTACTCGTTTCTAATGACGTTCTGAAATCTAGATAAGCTGATATTCGATATTCACGTCGAAGATTGAGGAAAGCATCGGAGGATGCTAATTTTGTAACGGCTTCACCCGGACTTTGGTGTAGGAGGTAATGCATGAGAATTTTGTCGGTGAAAGGATTGGTTGAATCTAGTGTCCGAGAAGTCACCTGTAGTCGTCACGGTGTTAGGAAAGTGCATAAATCCAACGAGCACACAGAATGATACATTCGCGTCCCCCGTCAGTAATATATCTTCTAGTCGTAAGTACCCGACACTGGAATAACGATCCTATTATGTTCAGAACGCCGGTTCTGAAGGAGCAAAAGCTGGACGTGTTTCGAGATGTCATGGACCATCGATGAGCATGAAGAACAGAAATGCGCGAAATTCAGGTATGAGACCTGAAGTTTGCAGACGGGAAGGGATACTTCGTTTTCGGCAGAGGCGGAGAAAGCACAAGAATTCTCGTCACAATGTGCCTTGGTCCTTAGATCGTTATATTATCAGTGCCACTTTGGTGGTAATCCTGTCAAAAGTGGCTGCAATAAGTGTTGAGTGTTGAGATTCAGCATTCGGTATTCAAACATTCAATATTCATCGCTCACTAGAGTATACCTTTCGTACCTGGGCTTTGGGGCCGGATGTTACAACCTCGGGCTCTAGATGGCCTTCAGGTGCTACAGCAGAATCAATCACAGTCAGCTGAGCGGCACGATCATAGTTTGGAAACGATAGGATGCGATGTAAATTGTTGGTATAAAATCTCTGCGCTGCTTGGCGCCATACTCGAACATTGCGTCGTGTTTACAAGGATGGTTGCAAGCGTGCAAGATGACGATCACTTCCAGCACCTGTTCACATTGCGTCGATACAAACTAAGTAGGATGTCGAAACTTGACTCACAATATGTCATATTCACCTGTGATGAAATGCGCCACCCCACCATAAGGTACATGACACCCTCTCTATAGAGTACTGATCGTTTGGTGGCAAACAACATGCCGCTGGCAGGGAATACGTACGAGGTGTTCACCGGTCTTTCCTGGAACTCTCGTGTTCAAGAGACCTACATTGGCCGCTGCGTGGTAGAGTTTCGCACCGTTCTCCTCGTACCCGCCTTGTACTGGACGGCGGTTGGTGGGAATACGACCGAAACCGGTAGGCACCCACTCCATCGTCTCCTTATCGAACGGGAGGAGGTAATAACGCCCACGATGCGGGACTTCGGAACTACCATAGGGGACAAGGCAGGGCGAGATGTGAGCTGAGGCAATCTTGCATGGGTGAACTCCATTGTTGAACATGGCAGAACCGATGAAGATGGGGGAGTGGGCGGCGTCATCATCATGGAAGGGGGGTTGTTTGGTGTACATCACGGAGGGAAACTTGGAGCAAAAAGAAGAGGAAGCGCTGAGTACTATGCGATAGCCAGACGGAGGGGGTTGCGATGGGGTGTAAGGAGGAAGTATAAGAACAGAACCGCTGTCTTTGTCCTTGAGGGTGTTGTCCATGAGCATTTCAAGGTGCGATAGATAGATTAGGCTTGGAGCGTGTAACTCGTGGCCCGAGTTTGCGGCAACTCCCAGGTTACCGAGCGTGAAGGCAATTGTACGCGCTTGGTCTTTGACGATTTGTCGCTGATGTCGCTATCTTTGGAAACGAATGGTACGTGTGGTTGACAAGCTAAAAGCGCGTGGGTGCTCATCATCAGACAAGCCGGTATCGACGTCCGTGTCGGTCACGAGGTAAACGCGCTAGTCTTTACGGTGGATGGCAAGCATCTCGTGAGTGGTGGCCTTGGGGGAGTTCGGGTATGGCGAGTACAAGATGGCAAAGAAATGGCGAGAATCGAGATTTGGCAAGTCTGCTCTCTCGCTGTCTCAAGGAATGGCAGATGGATCGCAGCGGGGACAAACTGCGATGTGATCGTCTGGGATACAAAGACATACGAACGGGTCTCTGCGCTCAGGGAGAACTCGGACGAGGATTTCCACGCCGTCACTGCTGTCGATTTCTCGCCCGACTCGACTCGACTCGTCACCGCATCGATATCATGGAACAAGACAGCGATCGTGTGGGACATCACAGCTAGCGAACAAGTGCAAACACTTCAACATAATCATCGTGTCGTCTCAGCGAAATATTCGTCCCAAGGCGATCGAATCGCGACAGCCACTGAAGAATCCGTTCGAGTTTGGGACAGCAACGATGGTCGTTTGCTTATCGAAATACCAGTGGCCGTACACACATTCTTCGATACCTGTCTCGTCTGGCTTGACGAGCATATCTTCGTCCTATCTTACTCCGACATCAAAGAATTCGATGCATCCACTGGGTCAGCAGTCTCGGAGTGGCCAATTTCGGGGTCCAGCCTCGAATCATGCATTTCCATGCCGCGGTATTGGAGATTCATCGCACACGCTACACGCACTACTGTCACGTTCTGGGACACGTCGACACACACCCAGCTCAATCTCGTCCTTGAACACCCTGAATGCATATATTCAATCACACATTCTCCGGATGGCGGCCTTCTTGCAGTCGGTGGACAAGGTGGAACAATCATCGTCAAGCGTGTATCTGTAAGTTTCGTGGGATTATGGGATATGTGAATTAAACTTGACCTCCAAATACTTTTCCTTCCATCCACCCTGCCCGGATCGTTCTCCTGTCGCCCAGATCGTTCTGGGTAATCGAGAGATAGATATTGGATCCCTGCCGTCACAGCAACCCATCAGCGAAGTCCTTCAACCCATAACCCCAAGTGGAGGTTCTCCACCTGGAGAAACGCAGACGGTTGACAAATATTATCTGAATGAAATGTGAGCGACAGTACCAAGTAACGAGACATTGCAAGTTCACGTCCGTGACAGTCGGTCCAAATTCCCTTATGACTTGAGCATGTGTATCAGTCGAGATGGAGAATTCCCAGTCGCAGCAGGTGGATGTGCGGACATTTACAAAGGTACGTTACGTCTGCCGCGGGCAACAATCAAGGTACGAGACCACCAGGTTCATTTATACGACCACTGAAAAGCTCCTAGGTCGCGATAAAAGTTATCAAGGTGTACTCCGCGGAGGAAAACTCTCCAGAAAGTACCAAGGTGTGTCAGAAATCATTCAGGCTTACCACATCCCGCCCGACATCGGGATTTTCCAGAAATTGAGACGTGAGATCAGGGTATGGATGAAGCTCAATCATACCAACGTTTTGTCACTGTTTGGAACTACTTCGGGGTTCGGACCATTTCCTGCAATGGTGTGCCCATGGCTCGAAAATGGCACATTGACGTCGCATTTAATGCGCCAGAACGGCGGCTTGGAAATACAGCAGGCTCTTGCTCTGGTATGCATTGTTATCCGTATGCTCAAGGTGGTTGGATTTCGACGTGGATCGTTTTGATGTAGATTTACGACGTTGCATCCGGGCTGCAGTATTGTGAGTAGCTTGTGACAGTCTACGCAACATTTACATGAATTGTTCACCCCTGCAGTGCATTCACAATCCATTGTGCATGGTGACTTGTCTGGTGTATGTAGCATCATTTCCACTCGTTATCAAGGCATACGTCCTGACGTGCAGATCATGTAGTCGAACGTGCTCGTTGATGCAAATAGCAGAGCTCGTATCGCCGACTTTGGTTTGTCGACGGTGCTGGAGGAAATTGGGTCCACATTTGGCACGTCCTCAACCGGAAACCCGAGAGGGACCTTACGATGGACAGCCCCTGAATTACTTGATCTTTTGGATGACGATACGAAAACGCAAACAGGACCGACTGTACAGAGTGACATATACTCCTTTGGCAGCATTATGTTGCAGGTTCGTGGAAACTATGAATTATGTATCACTTTGCTTCCCATGCCCACGATGACCTGAGCAGATTCTGTCTGGAAAGGTCCCCTATCACTATTATTCCCGGGATGTGCAGATCGTTACTGCGCTTTGCAAGGGTCAGTGTCCAACGCGGCCGGCTGAATCTACTGTGACGGACCGTCGGTGGATGTTTATTCAACGGTGTTGGTCTCCGTTCGGGGATGTTGCGCGACGGCCTTCGAGTGAAGAGATTGTCGCGTTTTCAAGAGATGATCTCTTTGGCGGAGATGGCATTCATGGGGCAATGTAGTCTGGTACTCGAATTTTGTTCGCGTTTGAAGAGTACACGGTTAACGCTAATTTGGATGTATGTAGACATCTACGTGAGGTATGATAGACAGCGTAATGAGTATGCAACCTGATGAAGTCTCGGAGTTGCCGATAAATGACCCATCGAGCAGCCCCGTTCGCATGTCCACACTCGATACGGAACCCGTCGATGATGCCTTTCGTCATATCGCTCGAACCAAAGGTCCAACATTAAATTGGAAAGGCTGCCAATCATGAGTTCATCAATAATGCTCACTTGCAGAGGCGTGACTGTGCGCGTTGTAACAGTAGGGGGCGATACAGACTGTCGTATGGCGGATGACCCACTCTTTAGAGCCCGCAGAATGTTTTATTGGCCACGGGATAGGATGAGACAGAGATTGCTGGATATTCGCTTGCGCTAGATCCTTGGGCAGTAAATCATATTATCTGAGAAACCAACGATGTTGTGTCTGGAAAGATTCCCATCCTGCACACCTTGTGGCTTCAACGTTCATTGGGAGCAGCTAGTACCGGGCCTCTAGTGTCGCAGGCCGGCCTTTCCCGAGGTTCCTAATAAGTGTCTTTGTTAACAACGTTTGAGGGCCTTGTGCGCATAGCGACCGATCCTACCGATGCCCTATGGAATAAGACGTCATTTAGTTCAACTTGGGGATAACAGATGGCGACGACTTGTGCTGGTGAGACTCGTAAATAGTCGTCCGGGCGGCCAACTGACTCAGCGAGTGCCAATGGCGCCGAAAACTTGAACACGAGGTATGATGAGCGTGTGCCCCGGCCTATATCAAGGAACTTGAAGGCAACGTGTATGCACTCGAACCACCATCCGCCGCTGTTCGAGCTCCATGCCATTGAAATGAGTGGTAAGAAATCGGTCCAGTCATCGAAAATTTCTATGTCGGTCACCAGATAAACGCAGTGACATTTACCGCGACTGGCCAATGTCTGGTGAGTGGTGGCCATGAGGGGGTTCATGTGTCGCGAGTACAAGATGGCAAACGGATGGCAACGATGAAAGCATGGGATGTCCACTGTCTCGCTGTCTCCAAGGATGGCAGATGGATCGCAGCGGGGACACACATGGGCTGTGTGTTCTTTTGGGACGCACGGACATACGAGAGTGTCTTTACACTCAAGAAGAACTTGCACACCATCACTGGTGTTGATTTCTCGCCCGACTCGACTCGCCTGGTCGCCGCTTCAAGTTCGAACACCCACACAACCACCGTTTGGGAGATCGCAACCCGCAGATAAGTACGAACACTCTGCTGGCACGATAATGAGGTGGTCGCAGCGAAATATTCTCCCCAAGGTGATCGAATTGCGACAGCCACCTTTGGTGAATCCGTTTGGGTCTGGAACAGCAGCGATGGCCACTTGTTGCTCCGAGTAGACATCCCACTGCAAGTGACCATAATGTACAACACTGGTCTCCTCTGGTTAAACAACCATCTTCTCGCCGTATCCAACAATAAAATCCAGCAAATCGATGCATCCACCGGGTCAGTAATCTCGGAGTGGCCAATTCCTGATACCGAATACACATCCTGCATTGCCCTTCTCCGGCACGAGACATTCATCGCACACGCTACAGGCCGCACCGTTACGTTTTTGGACATGTCGACAAACACCGAACTCTATTTCGTCCCAGAATCTCAAGACATATATTCAATTGCACTTTCTCCAGACGACCGATATCTTGCAATCGCTGGAGAGGGCGGGAAAATCACCGTCAAATGTGTTTCTGATATCGTTGTGAGTTTCGTAAATAGATGGATTATAGCGCATCTGAACAACTAAATCTCCCTCCAACCATCTTTTTTCCAATCCCATTGTCTCATCTACACCATACATTCAGGAAACCTGAGATTCGTATCGACAACGCCGCGCTCGAGGCGTGGAAGCACGACCAACTCGCGAATGCAGAGGCACTACTGACCGCAGCGATCCCCCAGTCTCACGATACAATATGCCACGCGCTTGCCAGTCGAGCTCTTGTCCGAATTCGGTTGCAGAAGTGGGATTTAGCGATTGTCGATGCAGAAGAGGTGTTTCCTGTTCTGTCCTCACATACATGAACCCTGATGGTAGTTCACACCAAGTCCATCAAGATTCAACCATCCATTATTTGCATACATTGCAAAGTGTATGGCCCTTGTCAGCAAGGGGAAAAGGCACGAAGGATATCAGGCGTGCGACATTGCGTTTGAGTATTTCCACTCAGCTCACGTTACTATTCTACTTTTGCTCAAGGTGTGTTTCATATTCTCGGACTTCGCTACCTTTAGCTTCCTGTTTGGCTTAGGCTGTTGTCGTGTTCATGGACGGAGAGCACGACGACGCGATATCACGTGTGAACAACCTCATCTCTGCCGTGTCCTTCAACTCAACGTTCTACGTCGTCCTGGCACGTGCATGATGTACTAACATATTGTAGTGTCACCACTGACATTCCACTAGGCATATATGTACCTTCTTCTTGGGAACTCGCATATGGAGAATGGTGACTATGAGCGTGCGATACGATCGTTCGAACACGCACGAGCCCAATTGCATAACCGCATGAGTCGACCTCCCTTGGTGATCTCATTGGTAAGATTTTTTCCGTCACTTCGCGATGCATTGAGTTTGATCACCGTCTTTGACAGATAGCCGGATGGAAGTTTGACAACCTCGACATCACGATTCGACGGCACCTTTGTGAAGCCTTCTATGCAGCAGGTCGTGTAAAGGAGGCGGGCGAGGCTGTTCTAAGGACTGTAAATGCTCTTGGCGAAGAGGTCGATACTATCACTGAGTGGGCTACTGGTAAGCACGTGCTCTGTCTATTTGATTACCATGCATTCGAAAGTTCCGTCGTAGATTTTATGCAACGATGCCTCTCCACTCCCGAAAAGAGTGATACAAGCTGGGTGGCTGCTCATCACGACGGTGTGCAAACACTTCGTCTGACTCTCTATTTACCATCGCCAACCCCGCTACTGAGAGCATGGGCGAGATTAAAGCTGACAAGTGTCTCGTGGGAAGATGCCTTGGCTGCCGCTGTTGACGTGAGTATTCGTGGACTTTAGCCCTTGTTTGCCTGAAACTCGATTGGCCTGCAGTTTATGTTTCCAAGATTCATAATCTATCGGGTCATATGCGAAGATCTGGAAATATCTGATCACGTAACGGCCGCAGTCGCGTGTTTCCACCAAATGGATAGCGAACTGGCACAGGAAATAAAAGATGAACAGGCGAATTGGATTCTCGGTGAGTGATCGTGCTTGTGACACATGCAATAACTACTACATGATTGTTCTTTGTCAGACTTTAAATTACGATGTCGTGAGAAGCTAGAGGGCCTCGGAGATATGGCGATGAATGCTCGCCATCATGATCAAGCCATCTCCCATTATTCGGCTGCGCTGTCTTTGAATCCCACAAGCCCGCAAGCCCTGTTTGTTAGGCGAAGCAAGGCGCGTGCGGCGAAGGGAATTTGGGAGGGTGCATTAGACGACGCAAATGAAGTAGTTTGCATCTAGTTTTAAGTTTGTTTATGCTAACGGAGACTCCGCGGGTTGTCAAGCTTGATCCCTCGTACCCACTTGGCTATGAAAGGAAGCATGAAGCTTTACGTGGTACTAGGTGTTATGGCGATGCCATAGATGCATTCGAGACAATGCTTTCGAAGATGTCGCAATCCTCTCATCCAGAATTTCGTGGTGAGCGTGGCTACGTCATGATATATATTTATTAAACTATCTTGAAGAACGGTTCCACCAGTATGTCAAGCCAGCGCAAACGAAAGAAACGATCCGCGTAGCTGTCGAGAATGCTATTCGTGACTCCCCCCTGATGCTCATTAACACCAACTCTGGCCTTCTTTTCGATAGATCTGGGCAGGCATCCTCATTCGAATCACAACCAATTTTTGGGGAGTTGATCTCCTCTATGACTACAAACATCGATCATGCTCGTATTGAGCACGAGGTTGCTCAATACTACCGTTATGCTATGCTGTCACACAAATGGGAAGACGACGAACCTCTATTCGAAAAAGTCATACGCGCTGTGGTATACGATCTTGAGGAGTCTCCTACTCACAACAAATTGCAGATGTTCTGCGAGATCGTACGGGAAGCTGGATTTAATTGGGCATGGAGCGATACGTGCTGTATCAATAAAGGGGATCACTTCATACTTCAAGAGGCCCTGGTCAGCATGTTCAAATGGTACCAGGGATCTGCCTTGACAGTCATTTTCCTCCGTGGCGTGCACCCACTATCTCGACGCGGTGCTCTCACGAAGAGTATCTGGAACACTCGTGCTTGGACGTTACGGGAATATCATGCCTCAAAAGTGGTCCGATTCTACACCGAGAACTGGACGCCATACATGAACCTCGATATTCCGAACCACAAGGACTCACCCGAGATCATCGCGGAGATGGAGGAAGCCACGGGTGTTTCGGCACGAGCCTTGATGGAACTTCGCCCGGGCTTGGATGACATACGCGAGAAGCTTCGTCTCGCTTCCACGCGTCAAACGACGCGGGTCGAGGATGCAGCATACTCATTGCTTGGGATATTCTCTGTTTCCTTGCCAGTTGTGTATGGCGAAGGGGACCAGGCACTTGGGCGACTCTTGGCACATTTACTCATGAGTTCGGGAGACATCAGTATCCTTGCGTGGATGGGGAGATCTGGTGGTTTCAACAGTTGTCTACCAGCTGATATCAACGCGTTCAGCGAGTTTGCGACCTCGCACATCCCGCCAGCCATCACCGACACCGAAATAGAAACAATTGCTGCTGGATTGTATACCTCTTCCCTCAACCTCCCCTTGGTCACAAAGTTGTATGACCGATTCAGTGAACTCCCCGTGCCATTATTCGCAGGACGTCGGATGAAACTTCCGTATCTCACTTTTAAACTCGGGCGTGTATCAACCTCTCGGAATGGGTCGAAGCGTGTTTTTCGCGCGCAGACTACCGTACTCGGCGTTGTGGAGATCAGCACCGAGGAGGATCTATCTCGATTGGATACTCTATACCTCATTCACCCTTGGATTGACTTTCTCCTTGACCGGCACCCTGTCGGAAGCATAGCGAAGACGATGCCTGAGGAAAATACAGACGACCAGTTCTCTGCTAGGCGAGTTGCCGTCATTCCGTGTCCCTTCCAATATTATATCGACAACCCCGCAAACACGAGCAGCACGGCTCGTTGCTCGCCTCGGGCGACCGTTTGGTGGACGTCTTAACGCATCCGCCGGAGACACCGCATCTCTCCCCCCTCCTTCATCTGTATCGCCAATGGAGAAGCAGATGCGAACCCTCCAACTCGTTGCTCGACTGAGACAACCGTTTGGCGCGCTCTTGCTCACGCCGATTCGCCAGCACGCAGAAGAATACAGGAGGGTCGCTGCGGACAGCCTCATTACCGTCCAGGTGGAGGAGATTACGTCGACGACATTGGACAAGCTGGTACAGTCTGTACGCATGCTGGACGTCCTTTAGTGGCCTCGCGAGATTCTGGATCTTTCTGCGCCTCTTCTTGCCACTCCGAGACTTTCTACATAGTCACCGCTTTGGCGAACGTGCCATTGACACATGTATTCTTGTTGTTTTGATTCTCAGTTTTCCAGCTGTCGATTGAATCACCTCGTAAGATAAACTGGCATTTGTATTCGATATTCACGTTGAAGAATGTAACAAAGCATTGAAGGAAACTAAATACATATGATCAATAACTTTATGCATATTATGAATGTCTCTTGCATGCAGAAATAAAGTGTAAACATGCATGAACAGGACCAGTCGCAACATGATGCATACTTAATTGTATATCGGAAGCGGCAAAAGCCTAATTCATGTCTGTGGTCAGCATATACGTTATACCCCACGAACCCCACTCACTTATCAGCATTGAACAAAAAGTTTTCACCATCATCCTCTCCCTCCAGAAAGTGTGTCGGATGTAAAACTAGGGGGCCATCATGTCTGAGACAGAGGATAATAGCGAGGATGATCTCCCTTACCCAGATGTCCACGTATGTGTTTCAACGAGTCCTCCATTTCTCCCCATTCCGCCTTGTCGAACGATTGAGGTCCTCGGAAATTCTTTCCTTTGCCCGGTTCCTTCTCTTGCGTGTGCTGTAACTTATGCATGCTCGCGGTTCGCGACAATTCACTATCCTTTTCGTCTTGGCCATTGAACTCTTCGACGCTTTCACCATGGGGATTGGGACCGCTTTCCTCGAACTCTCCAGATGGTAATGGCGTTGAAGACGAACTGCCCTTGGGCTGGCACAAAATGAGACATGAAAATTCCAACGGGGGCGTTCAGTAGACTCACTGTCTTTACAAATCGTTCATGGCAAGTAACAAAGTGTTTGTACTGCTTCCAAGTAGTCACAGTATCGTCTGGGATCGTATGAAATACCCTGCGGTATATTTCCGTCTGCGTAACCCAATAAGTCAAGTCGTACGGGAAATCAAATAAGCACTGACGTTGTGCTCGGCACACGCAACCCAGACATCCTCCCAAAACTCATCCGAGATCGGGTCCTCAAGATCATCAGGGTGGACATGTGGTACTGGTACCGGAACTAAGCCCTTGCCCTTGGATTCATGAAGGTATCTCTCTTTCCTCCACTTAGACTGCTTGTATGTTTTGCTCTTGTCCTCGGTCAAATCACTGTGATCCACTGTCGAATACGAGGGCTCGTAAGTAGTCTTGACTTCTCCGTCCACCATTTCCCAGCTAGCAGTACGTGCGTCGTCTGGCGTATCAACATTTGAGTGAGATTTTTGATCCTCGCGCGCACTGGGCGGATTAGCGTTGGATGGCTCTTCGGTTTCCAGAGCCGTCGGTCGAGGTTTAGGAACCTGAGCTTCGACTGTGGGGACTGCCACGCTGGAGAATCCGACAAATTTTTCTTCGTCAAGAGGGCAAAGCGCATGGCTATCCTGAAGTGATGGTTCCTCTTTCTTTAAACCAGGGTTGCACATCTCGCTCTCAGATGTAGATGGATGGAACGCTTCCGACATTGATTTGGCCACAGCATGGTCACCAGCCAGAGCATCTTATGAACCAGGTCAGCAAGGCGGGGGTCACGAGCAGAGAGGTCCTGTACCTTGTTTGATTTCATGCGCCGTCGTGTGCAATGCATCATATGAAGGTCGTTCATGCACTGACTCCGTAACATGACGACCTGGAGGCTCCTGTTCCGCATTCGGGTCCCACTGTTCCTGAGCTTGTTCGCGGAACGACTCGTCTTCATATGATGCATACTCTTCATCGCTTAAGGCATCAACGTCAACTCCAACATGCTCTCGCATCAGCCGAACACGCAGCGTGTGTGCAAATCGCCCCACTTTGAACGGACGACCTGCCATCGCTCTGTACCCAAGCAGATCGGTTGAGAGGTCACCAGAAAGCAGGGTCCACCATGGCTCACCCCTCGATCATATCAGTATCTCGGATGACGGCTGCTAGCTCAGAATCTCGATCACCTCGCTGTGATCGCTCATTGATGTTTGCGCTGCCAATGATCGCGAGCCTGTCATCGACGATGCATATCTTGGCATGAATGTACACCTAGAACAGTCGTTAACCAACGGAAGCAGACTCGGCATTGAGTAGCTCACAATTTCAGTAGTCAAGAACCCATCACGCATCTTGGCCCAATTTCGCAAGGAGAACACACGGATATAATCTTCAGGCTAATGGACATTAGGTCGAACAGCGAATCATATGAGATTGAACCTACTTCAATATCTTCTGCCCGCAATCGTTCATAAATCGAGTTTTCCCCTCGAAACAGTGTACGGTTCTGGCAATCGAGTATGATTCGTATCTGTTAAACCATTGTCTCAATTTCAGGAGTATACCAGGAACGTAGTGGACACACCGCACTGGCATCACTATGGTCCACCGGAAATGGGAAACCAGGAAATAGCGGGATGATGATACAACATTTCCATGGGGTTCCCTCTTGCTTCGCGCGAATAACCCGCCTAACGAGTGCATCTCCAATCCCATTCTCGATCTTCGCGTCGTTGATCTCGGTCCTTCGAGGTGGAAATGAGGCCTGCTCTCAACTTTACGTTGGTTGTGCTTACGAAGAAATGAAAAATTGATTTTCAATGTACACAAAATGCTCCGAGTTGTCGATCGCTACTTGAGGTCAAGGCCAATGTCCATCCTCGGACGTATCTGGAGGGCTTACCTGCTATGTATGCGTTTTGGATGGAGTGTTCGACCCGATTTGGTGTGCCGAGTGACCACGGTCCAGCAGAGCGACATATTTGCATCTCGCATGTTCCAGTGAGACCCATGACCTCGAGATCTCCCTGTCTGAATTCGGATGGCGGTAGCAAAAATGGCATGAGCCTCGTATGGTTCTTTGAAAAGAAAAGAAGGCTTTATCAGATATTTCATATGCAGAAATGCTGCTCACCTTGATCCGTAGCAACCAGTTCCATCTAGTATTGTTAAATGATAGGTAAAACAATCTATTTTGCGCCCGACACACCTTTCTACAAAATGTCGAGCCAGATCGCGAGCTGGTTGGCCAACAACTTGCATCCCAACATCGTGCCTATGGATAGTTAGCTTAGTCCATCCATCCTTATCTCCACCAACGCATACCAGGGCATCCTTGGAACTTTGGAGCGGTCGTACATGTCTTCTTCGGGTTTATGAAGAGTGTGGAAATCCAAGACCCTCGGATTACTGTAGTCCTTTCCTGGCATATTCATGGAAGCAGTAAGCGCCGAGGTCAACCGGTGCAAAATCGTCGATGACATACCTGGCCATATTTCGGTTTCGTCAGGTGATGGTGGATCGTCAACGAGAACGTGTTGTGGAGTGTCCCATCTGGAAGCAGTTGAAAACTTTATTTTGGCGAAGGATACGACGGACCTTCCAAAGCATAGATCTATGCCGCCCATGAATGCAATAGTTTGGTCAATCACACATAGTTTCTCGTGCTGAAATAAGAAGAAGAAAAAAATCAATGGCACGAACATCAGAAGATGGGATTTATCCGCTCACGTGAGCCCAGTAGAATGTGCCTGTCTGGAAATGTGAAGGGGAACGTTGGATCATAATGTTTTCGTGAAGAGACGTCAACTTTTGTTTTGCGTAACTGATACGGATGTGTGTCAGAATAAGCCGAAAGTAAAGAGTCTCACGCACTTGCTGTCCGTTGGCGTTGTGCGGCTCGACACTTCCTGACTGTTCACCATATGAGTACATGGAGCATACATTAAGCATAGATACCCACTATAATATCACATAAATCTTGACGCCTTGCTTCGCCTTACGCTCCAGAATCCTATCCAATCGATACTTGTCCTTGCTCGGTCGTCGTAGTTGTAATTCTGCCTCAAGTAAGCTGAGGGATATTATTCTCTGAGTGGTTAACCGTACCTGGCGAAAGCCACCAATCATGAATATATATACTCTCTCTTGCCATTGTAAGCGCTCTCGACAAATTCCACATGTAGTCGCGCTGCAAAGAAGGCCGGTCAGTGGATATAGATGACCAGCATAACAGGCTCACTCCATCCACGAGCCACTGTGCAGCTACGTTCATCCGGATCGGCGCGAAGCTACCAAACCGATTTTTTGTCACGAACTGACATGTATCGGCAGCCTTCTCCAATGCTGTGATCCATTGTAACATCTGGCGCTAGGAAAGTGTATATTAGTCATAACGCGTGTGCTGGACGAAGAGCTTACCTCATTCCTCGCAAACAGTTTAAGCCTCATTTGCGAATTCTCAACATAGAATGTGTGCTTTGAGACATCTTGTGAACGCTTCTTTCTCTTCCGTTGCTCACTCTCTGTCGATGTTTGGTTCTGCTGTTGACTCTGCTCTTGCCCTCTTTGTAGAGGTGGAGATGCTCGAAGGGCCCTGGCGTGCGTAGAGGGATCTAGCATCGGGGAGGGTGACAAGTTGGTTGCGACTGAGCTCCCGGAAGACGTCGAGTCATGTCGCACAAGCCCAGGTCGAGGAGGTGAGTTATTCCCCCCGTCTCCAATATCGTCCATATTCGGTGTCGTGTATTGGAAAATATTAAGAGCTCTAGTTAATCTCCCAGTGATAGACCCCATGGCCGAAGCGCAATCGATATCTGGTCGCTGAGGTATTACAACTTCATGCGTACGCTCGGCGGTGTGAAACTCCCTATCCGCTGGCTCCGGACGAAGGAGATGAAGACCTTTGCGATAATAGCGAATGGGACGAACGATCTTGAAATTTGAGTCCAAGAGGAACACGTCCAAAACAGTTACCTGGTATGCTTATGAGAGGAATGCCACCGAAAAGATGTACCACAAACTTCTCCAGGCTCCTCGAGAATCACCAGACAGCTCTCCCGCACAGCACACCACCGGGACTGCTTTCGATCTCTTCTACTTGTAGCTTTCCGTCCAGGCCCTGGATGATTTCCAGATGTCTCGAAACGCAAAAACCCTGCTTTATATTGGACTCCGCCCGATTGCGCAAGGGATATGAACAATGCGCTGACTTCAAGAAAACCCGACAGTCTGTTCGATGACGGATGGAACATCTGACAGGTAGCCCCATTTAATCACTCGACGCTTCTAGGGCTATAGCAACTTACCACGGCACGAGTAAGTTTGATGAGATAGTTTTCTAGGGCTTCACGTTGTGATAATGCGAAATCCGCCTGGCGAACTTGGCTGGATCCACCACTCCCCATCTTGAGAAAATTGAAGTACGGTAGACCTTTGAGAATCACAATCAGGATGACAACGGTGTACGGGTGAAAAAAACATACTAGTTCGCGGAAACTCTGGAAGCTTGTCCTTCTGGCTACTAAAAGCGTTGGAGATGGCATAGTGAGTATGTAACCTGATGAAGTCTCGGAGTTGCCGATAAATAACCCATCGGGCGGCACCGTTCGCGTATTCACATTCGATACGGAATACGGCCTTCTGTGCATGCGATGGATGTAAGCTATCGCTGATACGGATACATAGCCGGTGAAGTAAAACGGGGACCCGTCGATGGTCCTTGTCGTCTCGTTCGAACCAAAGGCCCAACATTAAATTGGAAAGACCCCCAGTGATAAGTTCATCGATAATGTTCACCTCTGGAGGCGCAACGGCGTGCGTCGAAGGCGTCGAAGGCGACGGTCGTATGACAGATGGAATCAGTGCACGTAACCTGCCCCACTTTTCGGAGCCCGCAGAACGTTTTATTGGCTGCGGGATAGGATGAGACAGAGTTCGCTGGATATCCGTTTGCGCCAGATCCTCGGACGGCAATTCTCCTCGATCGATGAAACCAACGGTGTGATGTCTGGAAAGACTCCTGTACTGCGTGCTTGGTTGTTCTGGCCCCTGCGGTTCCTGGAAGATGATCGTCGGCTTTTCATCTACGGATGGCTCAAGCCACCTTGTGGGGCGAGCTTCGTCTTGTCCTCTGGCGTCACGGGCCTTTCCCTTCCTATCGATTGTGTCTTTGTCGACGATTGAACCAACCAACTCCAAGGCGCCGCGGAAGGTAGGCTGTCGCCGCTGAGAGCGAGATTGCAAGGAGGCAGACTGAGGATATTCGGCGAGGTCGTTTTCGAACAGCCCACCAATGTCACGTTGACCATCGAGGGAGGGGAAGTAGGGGCGAACGGGAGAGCTAGAAGGGGTAAACTGATATGACAGAGATCGCGGCGGTCCGGTCCGAGCAGAAGGTGTGTCAGGTTGCCGAGTAGCTGCGGGTCTACTGATAGTCAACGGAGACGTCGTCGCTATGTGCAAAGCAGGTCGCTGGCTGTGAGCTGTGGTTCTTTCGGATGGAGGCTGAGGCGTTCCGGTCCCATGGCTAGCGGCGAGTGCTGCAGTGACTACGTCGTAGAAAGCGAGTGGATGGTGGTCCTTGAGGGTAGAGTAGGACGAGGCTTGCTGGGCGGTCATGTAGAAAACGGTAGAGTCGAGCGGAAGAAGGCCAACTGGCCGCTACCTTAGTTGGCACGTCGATGGAGTCCTGCTGAACATGAACATGACAGATCCGAGCCATATATGTAGGACTCGTATTACGTGTAGTGCATATTACAACGCCGCCGACCCGCCGTTGTCACGAACTTTGCGAAAACACTGGCATCGAACTTTAAACCAGACATTCTATGACAGAATCGCGGTGCGATGAGGCAGCAGTTCAAAAATACACCTGACACTGGAATGAACTAGTCCAAGCTAATTTGGGTCACAAGGACACTGCCATCGACTCACCCAACATGTCAATAACCCTCGCTGGTCCCCCAAGCGCATGCTGCTGGACTGGCGCTAAACACACCGGTTCCCCTCAAGGGCACATTGAACCACTTGGTGGCCTCGATACATACATCTCCGAACCACAAGGAGTAGCACCCGGATCCAAACATAAGAAAGTCCTCCTGTTCTTCGCAGACGCCTATGGACCTCTGTTCATAAACAACAAGTTGCTTCAGGACTACTTCGCCTCGCAAGGTATGTCGTATCCGTGTACGAGCTGTCTTTGATGCGAGAGGGAATCACAGGATTCCTCGTGCTCGGTCCAGACTATTTCTTCGGGGTCCCTGTACAAAACCTATCACCAGATCGTGACAAGGTCGCATGGTCTTTGGAGGCACGCGCCGCAGCGATTGAGGTATTCCCAAAGTGGTTTGAACAAGTCAAAGCCACACATGGTTGGACTCCGCCGACCTCCCATCCCCGATGTATTACTGAGCGGCTTTTGTTTCATAGTGACTGAAACAACAATGTGTGTTGCGGTCGGTAAGTGTCCCGCAGTGCTGCACTTCGTTAATGGTTCAATGATTCGGGTCTCCAGGTTACTGTTTTGGTGCACCATTCGCATTGGATCTGGCCGCAGGGGGGTCCATCATGGCAGGTAATGCATTTTTTGTGGACACAAAAAAACATCTTCAGCCCGCACTCCACGCAGGTGCTATTGCCCACCCTGGTTTTCTGGAAGACACTCATTTCCAGAGGCTCGTCAGTATGTCTTCCAAGCTTGAAGCGACGTTGTCCCGTCTGTTCACACTAGAATAGGACCCCTCTTACTTTCGTGTGCAGGTGAGATTCAACAATTATCTGCCACCCTCCATTCTTCGTTGATCCCGGTCAACAGAGGACGACTTCGCCTTTCCTCTCGAGCGACGAAGATGTGCCGAGGATATCTTGATCAGTAACAAGTCAACTTACTATATCCAAGTTTTCTCCGGAGTATCCCACGGATTCGCTGTTCGTAGTGACCCGAATGTGTCCCATGCACGTGAGTATTCCCACATTCACTTGGTTTTACACCAACTTCTTTCTTTGCAAGGTTGGGCAAAAGAGGAAAGTGCTCGCGGGATAACGGAGTGGTTTTTCCGATTTGTAACGTGAACCTGGAGATGAACAACGGATGGAGACTCGGAAGCATGTTGACAACAAATTACATTGTAAGATATCTTGCTACAGACAACAAATCAGGAAAGTGGCCAAATCTTGACCTTGGAATGTGGGATGCTAACGTGATATTCTGCGGTCCGCTGTGATCACGCTTATGCCACTAGATCAGGGTCGTCGTGTTTACTAAGTCTTCCTGCTATGCGACCTGCCTTCATCCCGAACACGGTACCCGCCACCAGTCCACTACCTCCCGGGTAGTTGTTATAAAAAAGATCCCCGACCATCTCTCCGGTACAAAACAAACCCCGGATATGCTCCCCGCTCTCTGACAGGACCCCGCCCGTCTCTGGATCGATTCCCAGACCACCAAATGTGTAGGTAATGCCACAAGCGACCTTGATAGCCAGGAAAGGCGCTTCCTCAATTGGAAGTGCCCAGTTAGACTTTGCCAGGGTTAGCGACTGTCCAGAGGATTGGGTTGATAAGCCGTCTTTGATAGCCGGATCCCATTTAGAAGATGGGTGTTCTAAGCGATGTTGGTCAACTGCATCGTTGTACTCGCGGACCGTCCGCAGGAAGCTTTCTTTATCTTGCAGTCCCTTTCCCACTAATCCGTCAGCCAATTCCTCGATAGTGGACGCTGTGATCTTCTCTACAACATTGTCACCGTACTCTTCCCTCCGAAGATATGGAACCACCTTTGCGTCCCACACCTGGAAGGCACAGCCGTCCGGTTGCAGTAGGATTTGCCTCCCGAATATTGCATATGTGTAGTTTCTGAAATCTTGGCCTTCGTCGACAAATCGTTCTCCTTTGATATTCACCATAATGCCCAATGGATACCCAGATTTCGTGAATTGATTGCTTAGCTCCCTGTCCCCGGAGTCGGTCGGCGCATTTGCATCCCAGCAAGTACTGTGACATCCACGCCAGTCACCGACGAGTTTGGCGCCTATGGCTTGCGCCATCAAGATCCCATCACCGGTATTGTAAGGGGTTCCGCGAACCTAGACCTCCCGCTGAGTTATCGTTTTACACAACACGCGCGAATACCCACTCGTGCATATTGCCATTCTGCTCCGAGATATTTCATGCGAAGCTCTCGACTGGACTCGTACCCTCCACACGCAAGAATGATCGCGGATGCCCTGAGGGGGACTTCTTGTCCACTCTTCCGCACGACGACCCCTGTCACGGCGCCACCCTCGGTGATGAGCTTCACAGCAGGCGTCTCGAACCATAGTTCGATACCCCGCTCCTGTAGGGCTTTCAAATCCGCCCTAATGAGCCCCTTGCCACCGTCTTGCACGCTCAGCGCCAAGCCTCCCCAAAACTTTTGTCTCCCATCCACCTCGTATGCTTGCCTGTGGAATGCTAGGATGAACGGTACCTTGACCGTTTCCGCGAGCCATCGCACCGCGTCCCTCGAATTCTCCACCACGGCCCTCACGAGCACGGCATTCGGTTTGTTCTGCCCGAGACGCATGATGTCGCCGATAAAGTCATCCGCGGTGTAAGGCGCCACGTCAATCTTGTCCGCTTGTTCGGCCGTCACGTTTGTGACGATGGGAAGGAGATCTGCCAGGCCGGCGTGGACGATGCGATGGGCGCCTGCGGTGAAGTAGCCGTTCCCACCGACCCATTCTTCTGGGGCTTTTTCTACGATCAGGACATTTTTGCAGCCCGCCTCGGCTGCGGAAATTGCTGCGGAAGCACCTGCATGGCCACCACCCACGACGATGCAGTCAAAGGTGTGTGTCATTTGAGAGATTGAGGATGGGTCTTTCCAGAGAAACCTTCACAATCCGTTTTATACTTTAAGTCCACCCCCCGATCCAGATCACGCCATATGAACCAAGCTAAATTGACTATCACAGTGATATAGCTCGACAAGATCTTGTTCCCGGGTACTAGTACGCTGCTACTGTGAATCTAGTACGCCGGATCGATCCTTTCGTCGCTCAGACCCTGGAAGGGTTTACTGCTATGCACCCTCCGTCGATTACCAGCTCCTGGCCATTCATGTATCCCGCGGCTGGCGACGCGAGGTATACTACTGTACCAGCCATCTCCAATGCACTGCAGACAGCGATAAGGTTCGGTTCGGTTCATAATTGGATGCGGAAGGAGACCACCAAGACTTACGTTCCTGCCCGTTTAGCAGGGATTGACACAATAGGCATGCCTACCGCGTCCGTCGTTTCTTGATCAGAGATAGCACCATGCGTCATCTCGCTCTCGTATACGCCTGGCGCGATCGCATTGACGCGGACGGGGATACCTCGGAGGGCAAACTCCGTAGAAAGCATCTTGGTGAGGTGAGAGGCGGCCGCCTTTGAGCTGTTGTAGCAGAACTACAGATCACGTCAGGATCGAGTTGGCAAAGTCCACAAGAGGGAATAAAGAAATCGATTCCGCACGTGTCTCTGCGCAAATTTAACGAGTCCGCTGATGCTTGTGATATTGATCACGTTCGAAGTGAATCCAGGTTTATCCTGAGAGCCCTTGTTGAGCAGGTCCAGGAAAGCGACAGTCATAAAGTATATGGAGAACGTGTTGATAGAATACAGCGCGGACCATTCTTCAAATGATTCATTCTCGAATAGATACTGGCCGATTTCTTCTGCCTTCTTGGAAGCCGTTGGCGATGGGTCATTCAGTTCAGGCGACACAGGCCCGCGTTGGCCAGCGCTGTCGCGAAAGCGCTCGTTGATCAAAGATCGGCATGAAGCAGTGATGGATCCTCACTTGTTCACCAAGATATGCAATTTTCCTTCATCGTTCCTGAGCTTTTGCACCGCCTGTTGGATATCGACCTTGTTGGTAGTGTCCATCTTCAGCCTAAGATCATCCAATGAATGACGTTCAAACGAGATCTACGGCACGATCAGCGAGATCTCACGCAATAAAAGTCCCCATGGTGTCTTTCTTGCTGTTATTCCAGGGCTCGGCGACGTTCTGAAGAACATCTAGTCGACGCCCAGTGATGTAGACACGAGCCCCGTTGGCAGCAAGTCCCTGAGCGATCATTAACCCGATCCCAGTGCCGCCACCGGACACGAGAGCAACCAGACCATTGAGGTCATACAGCTTTTCCAGCGTGAACTCGGTCGGAGAAGTCATGGATGATGAGGAATCGATGCAAGAATGAGTTTCTCCACTTTGTCTCCATTTACTAGGCCTGACCGGGCCGGACGGGGAGAGACGGATAGTATCAAGTACATCACGAGTCAGATTCAAACTCTCTTCCACACGTTAGGTCAGTACACATTTTAAACTCAAACAGCGGACAAACCATCGGGAAGCTCAAACGGAAAACAGTAATGTAATCCTATCTTACATTTCACTCACCCCCATAAGGAGTTACCACATCTCCAACGTGAATGGACGTCAATGATGCAGATGGTAGAGAGGACTGGGTAAGCCTGAGATCGCGTCGCCGGTTGTAGTGCGTACTACCGGTGATGGAAATCATTGTGTCGGGTTGTCGTCTCTGAAATTGTATCATGCCCTGAGAAGGACATCTTGTCCGTGACGGCGCCTCTCTGATGAGCCCCACGGTGGCAGGTGTCTCGAACCATGGCTCCACTTGCTCCACGGTGGAGGCATTCAAATCTGCCCTAACTTGAACTTGAATGAGCCCCTTGCCACCTTCCACTAGCAAGTTACACGCTCAACACTAAATACTTTTGTCTCCTGTCCACCTCGTACGCTTGCCTGTAGGATGGGCGGTACACTGACTGTCTCCGCGAGCCATCGCACCGTGTGGCTCGAATTCTCCACCACGGCCCTCACGAGCATCATCTTGTTCTGTCCGAGACTAGTGGGCAATGTCTTCAATCTCTTAAATGACACACCTTTGATTGCATCGTCGTGGGCGATGGCCATGCAGGTACCTCCACTGCGCTTTCCGCAGCCGAGGCAGGTTGCGAAAACGTCCTGATCGTAGAAAAAGCTTCAGAAGAATGGGTCGGTGGGAACGGCTACTTCACAACGGGTGTCCATCGCACCGTCCACCGTGACGCCGGCCTGGCAGATCTCCCCATCGTCACAAACGTGAGTCGGACGAGTCGAACCACCGAACAAGTCGACACAAGATCGACGTGGCGCCCTACATCGCGGAAGACTTTATCGGTGGCGGTCTTTCTAGTGAAATTAATATTAGTTTTGTACTTTCGGTCTACCTGCTGATATCACGCCATATGAACCAAGCTAAATTGACTATCGCAGTGGTGTAGCTCAACAAGATATTGTCCTGGCCGGGTACTAGTGCGTTGCTAGGTCTGGTACGCCGGATCGATCCTTTCGTCGCTCAGATCCTGGAAGGGTTTACAGCTATGCAACCTCCATCGATCACCAACTCCTGACCATTCATATATCCCGCGGCGGGCGATGCGAGGTAGACTGCTGTGCCAGCCATCTCTGCTGTACTGCAAACAACATTAAGGTTCGGTTCACAAATGAATACGGAAGGAAACCATCGAGACTTACGTTCCTGCCCGTTTGGCAGGGATTGACACGACGGGCATGCACACCGCGTCCGTCGTTTCTTGATCGGAGATAACCTCGCGCGTCAGCTCGCTCACGTACGCGCCAGGTGCGATCGCATTGACGCGGACGGGGATACCTCGGAGAGCGAACTCCGTAGAAAGCATCTTGGTGAGGTGAGAAGCAGCCGCCTTTGAGCTGTTGTAGCAGAACTACAGATCACGTCAGGATCGAGTTGGCAAAGTCCACAAGAGGGAAGAAAGAAATACGCACCTGTGTCTGCGCAAATTTGACGAACCCGCTCATGCTTGTGATATTGATCACGTTCGAAGTGAATCCAGGTTTGTCTTGAGAGCCCTTGTCGAGCAGGTCCAGGAAAGCGACAGTCATAAAGTATATGGAGAACGTGTTGATAGAATACAGCGCGGACCATTCTTCAAATGATTCATTCTCGAAGAGATACTGGCCGATTTCTACTGCCTTCTTGGGAGCCGTTGGCGATGGGTTATTCAGTTCAGGTGACACAGGCCCGCGTTGGCCAGCGCTGTCGCGAAAGCGCTCATTGATCAAAGATCGGCATGAAGCAGTGATGGATCCTCACTTGTTCACCAAGATATGCAATTTTCCTTCATCGTTCCTGAGCTTTTGCACCGCCTGTTGGATATTGACCTTGTTGGTAGTATCCATCTTCAGCCTAAGATTGTCCAATGAACGACGTTAGAAACACGAGGTGTACGGCGCAATCGGTAAGATCTCACGCAATCAAGTTCCCCATGGTGTCTTTCTTGCTGTTATTCCAGGATTCGGCGACGTTCTGAAGAACATCTAGTCGACGCCCAGTGATGTAGACACGAGCCCCGTTGGCAGCAAGTCCCTGAGCGATCATTAACCCGATCCCAGTGCCGCCACCGGACACGAGAGCAACCAGACCATTGAGGTCATACAGCTTTTCCAGCGTGAACTCGGTCGGAGAAGTCATGGGTGGTGAGGGATCGATGCAAGGCTGAGTTTCTCCACTTTGTCTCCACTTACTAGGCCTGACCGGGCCGGACAGGGAGAGATGAATATCAAGTACAAGTCAGATTGCTCTCTTCTACACGCTAACAACGTTAGGTCAGTACACACTTGAAACTCAAACAACGGACAAACCATCGTCTCTGCGGGAAGTCCGCGGGTAACAAAAAACAGTAAGGTATCAAGTAATGTAATCGTTGCCTATCTTACATTTCACTCACCCCCCTAGGGGTGACCATATTTCCAACGTGAATGGACGTCAATGACAATAGCCGTGTCCCAAGTCCAGACAGCAACGACGGTTCGAACCAACGACCCTCCGCCACCAAGTTACTGGGCGATGTGTTGCGGCACATGGTGTCGATGAACGTGGACAATGCAGCAAACGGTCTAGAGTTTTGATTTAGGGAGCCAGGTTGGGCCGCACAAAGATCTTGCAGATATAAATTCTTGAGATTTGGGACGGATATTCGAGAGAGTATGGCGTTCAGCTCGGATGGGATATCCGAGTCTTCGTTGTTCACACGGAGTGTCAACGATTCGAGATAAGGCAAAGCAATGTTATCATCGCCAACGAGCGGCCTGCGGAGGTGTAATACCTGGAATGTTGTGGGCTTGTGACAAATGCACAATTTGAGCTCCCTGACTCGAGAGGAGATCTGTAGCATGAATAGAATCTCATCCACGGCCTCCTCCGCGCGACTGAACCCGTGATGTGTGTAATCCAGGAATGAAAGATTCCCAAACAGCTCTGGGAGCCATGTCAAGCGCACGCCCTCCAACGTGACTCGAGTGAGCTTTGGAGCAGAGCCACCAAAGAGACCGAACTCTTTGATATCGTCATTCTGGGCGTATCGAAGGGTGAGGGACTCGAGTTTTGGAGCCTCGACGGCACTGTTGAAGAATCGATAGTCCCAAAGACGCAAAGGTGAGCGACAGAGCGGTCCAAGGGCCACATTCCACAAGTATGGTGCGTAAGAGCTGAACCGGATGTCGAGTGACCGTAATTCGGAAATATGAGGGGCGAGGAAGTGCATCTGGAGCGCCACGATGTCTATATCATAAAAGGCTCTTGAGGAACGAGATGACGCAACTGCGACATCGAGGGTGCACCGTCGTGCACGGCGAATGCGTTCTTTCCACATGTGCACGTTGGAATCAGGACCAAGCGACACGCGACGCCAAATGGAGTGTGCGTGCAATGCAATCGCTCTCCATGAATGACATACGTGAGACACGAGGACGGGGAACATCACGTTATCCATGGAGCCCAGGGAAAAAACATGCACGAGCAGTTCAGGAGGGAGACGGTGGATTGGGTGTACGGGTAGATGGGGGTCCGCACTGTGATAGAGGGAAAGAATCATGGATGGGCGTGATGTGAGTACGGGACCAACGGATGCCTCGAATGTCGAGGCGAAGGGGGTGCGAAGGTGAGCATTGGTACGGTCTGCGAAGAACGTCCTGCATTCCTTCCCATCTTTCTGGGATCTTGTAGATGTCAGAAACGTTGAAAATATGCAAGAGGTTCGTACACGCACGATTCAGGTCGTACTTTGTCTTGAATAGCTCTTGTGAAAGAACGAGTGAGGACCAGCTCACGGCGATGAGAGCGCCTGAGGGTCGACGACATGCCCAATGGGCAAGTTTGCCAGGAGATCAGAGATTAAGAACTGAAACATGCACAGACCGCGACTTTTATGGGTCCACATGAATAAGTTCTAAGCCACAGGGGCACGCTCCGGTGAAAATCGGATCCGAGGGAACCAAGCATCATTGGCAGGTGGGACAGGAATGGGTGTCATTCAAGACGTTGCTGTGTGAATTGACCGGAGCACATCATCGAAAGATCCGTGATCAATCACTCGTAAGCTTGCCTTTTGTTCTTCCAAGCGTACAGACAATGCGAGCACGCCGTAACAATAGTCTCAACAATTATGATATGTACAACAAAATCTCGGCTGGGCTGTGCGGTGGAAGACCTCCCTTTAACAACGGATCTAACCTGGTATATTCTCGCCAACATGTGTGAGAGACCCCCTGAGCGTCGAACTTCTGATGAGAATCAAACTTGCAATTGGTCACTGGGCTATATATGAGACCTTTCAGTCGTCCGTAGAACCACTGGCATAAACACTCAGGTAAACTGACTTTGTTGCACGTAAAATATTTGTATTTGCCTACCAAGTCGGACCTCCAGAACAGAAGATAGTCGTTCTATCATGATGCTTACCCAGTGCGAGCGTTCCGTAGCGATGGACATGGATCATCCAAGCTGTGCGCAAACAGAGACGCTTGTTGGATAGTGAGTTGGCAAGGGCTATGTACCTTTTTTGGTAAGGCTTCCCTAAATTGGATGCGGAACCTTCGATTCGTCCGAACCGACAATCACGACGCCCACCGGGTTCGACATGGATGGCTCTGCAAATACGGCCGACGGTCTCGACGCGCTTGCCAACTTGCTCACCGAACTATCTGTCAACCCTTTCGATATCAACCTCCATGTCCAGCACATCAACCTCGCTCGCTCTCTTGACATGGATGCACAGGTCTCCATAGCTCAGGAAATGGTTGCCAGCTATCTTGCAGTGGGGGAAGACGTGTGGTTACCCATCATCGAGACGAAAATGTCTTCTGCCAACCTGGAAAACCCTGCCCATGTTTTGGAGGTGCTCGAGCTGTACGCACGCGCCGAGTCAGACTATCTATGTACGTGAGGATTTTCTGTCGCAAAAGTATCTATCGAACGGCTGTCACAGCCATTCCCATCTTACAGAAACATATCGAGTTCTTGGTCGACCGCCACTCGTATTTCTCGGCGCTCGAGGTGCCACCAGAAGAGTTAAGGAATTACTTTTCAACCGCATGGACACGTGAGGCAATTTCGGAGGTCGTTTCTAAAGGTGCTGGGCATCTTACAAAGGTAGCAGCTTTTCTGATGACTGTAGGTTGATCTGACGTTGGGGTGAAAGAGTCAGTACCTCTGGAAGTTGCAAAGAGACTGGGAGCTTGAGATGCTCGAGGCTACTTCCCCGATCGAAAGGTGCGTGTATCTCCCTGGATATTATGTCTGTTTATCCCGAGAAAATAGGTCTGAACTCATCCAACACGTCGAGGAACTCCATCTTGAGCGACTTCAGCATCCACATGCAGGTCAATTGAGGCAAAATTCATTCGCACTTCAAATTGATATAGCTAATCTTTTATTCATAGGTCATGAGGATACTTATCAGTCGTATTCCTCATTCACGACAGCGTACAAACCAGCGACGGAGTATGAATCGTTACTCGTCTCAGCTTCGAAGCTACGTGCCCGTGCTGTCAAAGCGTACGAACGGCGCGAACGTTCTGAACTCTCCCTCGTAAGGGAACATTCTGTTGACTTGCGACGTGCTGCTTAATCAACTTTCTCCCTGAAGACTTCTCTCGACGCATATATGCAGTATCTTGCGGCAGAACGAAGGAGTAAATCCCCAGACGTTTTTGTTGTCAGTGGATTATACGAACGGTCGATTGCTGAGGCTGAAAAACGTCGTTTTGCCGGAGAAGGGAGCGCCGAACAAATTCTGCGTGGATTATGGCTGGGGTATATTGATTTTCTGGTACGCGAAAGGAAGAATTCCTTGTTTCATGTTTTCCTTTGATTAATGTGTCCTCATTTCGATCAGAGAATCCAGGGAGTGGATGAAGACGACCTGGCCCGCGTAATCAAACGTGCAACAAGAAGTGTGCCTGGTTCAGGCGAAGTATGGGCGCGATATTTCCGTTGCTTGGTGTGTGGTGACATGGTTTACGACTCAGTTTACGACTGACGGCTGCATTGCAGGAACGAAAAGCCGAAGTTGACGCAGAAGATGTATCGACGGATGACAATGAATCCATATCTGGTATTTGTTTCTTAGCTTCTTGATAGGTCTTCTGACCATTCAAGTAGATGCCTACCAGCGCGCACTTTCTACGAACCTTTTCACCAAAACAAACCCAAAGGGACCTGATCTAGATCCCGAGCAAATTATACCCCTAGTTCTCGCCCGCGCCGGTGCCGAGAAACGGGCAATTGAAGCTGGAAAAGGAGATGAGAATGCCTTTGCCACATTAATCAAGGTTGTAGAAGACGGTCTCGTGATGGTAAGACAAGGTAGGTATCATCAGTAAATAAAACTAGTTTCGACGATCTTGACGTGATTCCCTTCTAGCTTCGAAGACCGGGGACCAACGATTCAGGCTGGAGAAATTCCTCTCTGAGCTGGTGTGTTCTCTCTAACATAATCTTTCTGATTGTTGGTTCATGATCCCGGATACAGTACCTAAGTCTTGCAGACGTCGCAGACGCAGCCATTGCTCTGTGGGCGTCTGCTGCCGCGCATTACAAGTCCAGCTGGGCGGTATGGGTGGCTTACACTGATGTCCTCATGTACGTGCCCGTTTACGGCTGTGTCTATGACATTCGTTTACGATTCCACAGTCGAACGGACCAACATGACGCCGCGCGATCCACTTTCCAAGATGTTAGCACTAAAAATCTTGATTATCCCGAAGCACTCTGGGATGCCTGGCTCAGTTTTGAACATGCGCATGGCTCTCTGACTTCACTTGAGGATGCCCTTGTGCGCATTGAGCGTGCAAGAACCCAGGTTGATGCAAAACGGATGAGGGTAAGCAGATCCTCACGCTAAAGTTATCCCGCACATTTCGCTGAACGTGAATTTTATGCGTTCCTTTCCCCCAGGAAGCACAGAAAGCATATGAGGCTGCTCAGCACGCCGCGTCTCTCCCTACAATTATAGCCCAAGAAGAAATCCCTGGTACAACTGGTGAGGAGATGGATATCGACGTTCCGGCCGTCTCCGCCCAATCTCAAGGGAAGCGCAAAGCGAGCGATGAGCCCGAAATTGACGGTGGTGTCAGTAAGAAAGTGCGAATGGGTATGATCCCGTCTTATACTTTGTTGTCTCGATTGATTGTTGTTGGTTAGAGCTTCCAAGCGCGCCGCTGAAAAGGTATATTTATCGCACAGAAAGCATCAGTTGATTTTGATTTTTCGATCAAAGGGATCGCGAGAATTGCACTGTTTTCGTTGCTGATCTGCCAGCTGGAACCAGCGAGGAACAGCTCAAGGCACTTTTTAAAGACGTGCGTAGTGGATTGACGCAAGAGGTATACCGTGCCAAACTAATTCTGCAGTGTGGAGATATACGTGAAATTAAAATCACCAACATGCCAGAAACACTTGTCGCGACTGTCGAGTTTGGTATACGAGTATGTGATTCAACTGTTTAAACAGCTATCTACTCACCTTTATGCAGGAAAGCATCCCTGCTGCACTTACCAAAGACAAAAAACGCATAGACGGGTCGGAAGTTAGTGTACACCTCGCATGGCGTTCAACGTTATATGTGACAAACTTTCCTGAGAAAACAGACGACGCTGCTATTCGCGATCTATTTAGACAGGTTCGTCTGATTGGTTTATGGTCGCTTCGCTAACCCTCGTTGCTAGTATGGTCTCATATTCGATGTCCGGTGGCCAAGTAAAAAGTTCAAGGCGACACGTCGGTTTTGTTATGTGCAGTTCACGTTACCGGCATGTCCCTCGCACACATGAATTGCTATATTCGCCCGCTCACGCACCACGCAGACTTCAGCGGAGAGGGCACTCGAGTTACATGGACGTGAACTCGAACCTGAACGTACACTCAGTGTCTATATTTCGAACCCAGAGCGGAAGAAAGAACGCACTGACGCTGATGCGAATGACCGAGAAGTGTACGTTGCGGGTCTTAGTAAATTCACCAATAAGGAGGACCTCGAAGGGGTGTTTTCGAGGGTGAGCCTTTCTCTCATTTCTATCCGACTGTTGGTGCTGATCTGAGTGATGCATATAGTATGGACCTATCAAGGAAATTCGTCTGGCGGAAGACAAGAATGGTCAACTCAAAGGTTTCGCATTTGTTGAATTTGAAAATGAGGTACACGTTTCACATTCGGTGCTCTTGTATGTGTATTGAATTGTATTCAGGCGGATGCGCGTGCTGCCCTCTCCGCGAACAACTACGAGCTTAAGAAGCGACGAATAGCTGTCACCCTTGCAGACACACGTGTGCGGTCAAAAAGCCGGTAGGTCTTCTGCTTAAGAGTGTGAACCAGGCTTAATTGCTGGTACGTAACAGAGAAGGATGGGCAGAGAGTGGCCTTGGTCGACGGGCAGAAACCCGGAATCGCTCGGTCCGTATTCGCAACTTGCCCTCGGGTACGCAGGAAGGTCTCCTGCACCAAGCACTTGAGAAATATGCAAAAGTGAACCGCACCGAGTTTTTTGCTGACATCGGTGAGGCAGTCGTCGGGTTGGCAGACGCTGCAGTAAGAAATCACCGTTAGCACATCTTTGGACGCAACTGACGGATATGATTAGGAAGCAGGCAAACTCTTGTTGCGGTCAGAACCAATCGTTTTTAATGGTATCAAGCTGGAGATATCCGAAGAAGCATCATCGAGTTCGAGTCGACACCCACCAGCAACGGCTTCGACAAGTTCGGGAGGACTGTTTGTGCCCCGTACAGCAGCGTCGAGACCGAGAGCGGGCCTGGGGCGTCCACGTAAGCCAGGGCTTGGTGCTTCAAAACCTCAGGCCGGTGCCACCAGTCAGGAAACAGGGACAGCTAAGGGACAGGATGATTTCAGAAAGATGTTGGGTTGATAGATCTGCTTGTACTTTTACTGGATCAATGCGAAAAGACCTTTGCCGCTCCTAGTAAGATCCTTAGTCATTATTCCAAATTTGACCATCACATCTGTGCTGCGCACGTGCCATCGTTTTCTTGGTCCGTGCGCGAGTCGCGAAAGGTATATATACCCGCGCGCGACATCTTAAATCCTTACCACTCTGGCCTTTTGGCTTAGATCAAGTGTAGTATCTGTTCTTAATAGTTTAACCACTATTATGAGGGCACCGCCCTCATTCTTTGGTTATCAAATTTTTGCCGCCCTTGTCCCTCGCGAGCTCTGCTTGCAACTCCGGGGGCATGATGACCTTGCTACTGCACTACCGGCTTGTGTCGTCGGGGGATCTCCTTTGCTTTTGTTTTCTCTTTGCTGTCTCTACACTTGGTGTCATTGGGCATCAACCTTGGATTCAGCAAACAGACTGCAATGGTATTGGTAGTTTTTTTCTCTTTGTTTTTGTGGTAGTGAATGTAACTATGTGTCAAGGATGTGGATCTAGTATGATCATGTCAGACAGCTGGATGTGTTCCAACTTTACTGGAGGAATGCATCATATGGTTGATGAAAACTACAATGACAGGGAATGCTGCAGATTTCAAGCATGTCTATGTGCCTTTTCGAGTGTCTCACATGCCTGGCTTTCTCTTTGCAATAAGAAAAGAAGTTACATGATCTACAGGATTATGGGGATTTGAAGGAATATGCTCGGCCCAGCATGTCGCAGCCTATAATATGTTGCCAAACTTCAGGTATACCTTCCTCTTCGCATCCCACCTGCATCCCATTGTCCCTTAGGACATAGTACTCTCGCCCCGGGGTCTGCACGACAGCAACTGCAGCATGCAGTGCGTTACCCTTTGAAGTCGTCAAATGGACGCTCTCTATGTGATGGTGACTGCGCAGATCAGCATTTCGACTGCACAACATGAACGTTCGCGTACGCCGCAAGGTACATATTCACGGTATTCATGGACCGCCCCGCGGTTCTCGAGCCGGGAGCATCGCGAACACTAGGCAAACCAGCAAACTCTTGCGCCATTGCGCTCGTGGTCATCCATTGCCCGCTTATGCTAACGAACAAGGTTCGGTGAGAAAAGGGTTATCGATCGGTTGGAACCTGGGCATCTACCCGTTTGCCACAACGCTGGCCAAAATGTACCTCTCGGCGATGCTTCTCTTGGCGATACCATCAGCATCCTGGCTTTGAACGCGGTGTAACCATGCTTTGCTAATTCCCTGATGGTAGTCCTCGGTGTTGGACCATTTCACGCACTCCAGGAGCGAACGATATTCCGTATCCAGTGTCGCTCGTGATCGCCGAGAAATCCATGCTGTCCAGTCGGCACGTAGACAATATCCGAGCGTGTTCTTCCCTTCGGATTGCGACGAGGGGGGGTGGCCAATAACTTCGCAGGTCGCTTCAAGGACGTAAAAACTGCTCGTCTCACCGGTACCACCGTGCCGCGCAGTGATCTGCCATACTTCGCCTTTGACGACCTCTCGAACGTCTCGGATGACGCTTTTCGACCACGCCGATGCATCGTGACCGTACGCGCCGACGGATACGGCGAACCACATTCGTGTTAGGACAAATCTGGTAGAGCATTCAGATGGGACTCGGATTGGCGTGTCTGAACGTTATCTCGTGACGAACCGAAGAGCGATATCGACTTGCTTTTCGTCATCGGGGCTGGTCCACAGGTGCGCGGATAACGGATCGTAATCCAACGAGTCGGAGTATTGGCCAAGGAAAGACCGCCTGAATGCATGACGCCGTTGAGAGACTTCAGCCTTGCGGAATCGAAGATACGGCCAGAAATTCGTCATATTTTTTGGGTGTTTCTCGAGGAGAGCGTCCAATCGACGGCCAGCGTAGCTCCTCGACAATATATGCGTCGCCGAAAGGTAAACTATCGTGAACGAGGTGTGGTGACGTGATGCAGAGGAATTAGCGAGCAAGAGGTTCTCCTACCTGCATACCGAAATGTTCTAGAGACGAGCACGCATGTCCGCCTATCTGCCGGGGAAAGAGCACTTAGTATGATGGCCCACTTGTGCACCCACTTTCGTTCAGATGCCTTTGGAGGAAAAGAAATGTGGGAAAGAACTGGAAGAGGCGTCGCATGAAAATTGTAATCGAAGGGAAGGTCAGCTCGCGTGACGGAAACCACAGTTGATTGCCTGTTCGCTCGATCAGCTCGGGGTTCTGGTTTCAGTAATAACGGCCTGAATCGCTCCGCGCTAGCGATCTGACGAAAGACGATGGGACGTTTTATGCTAGGAGGCTCGAGAGGAGGCTGCTTCGTAAGGGTGCCTTGAACTGATTTTTGAGGCCGCACGAGGACTCTGGGGACTTTGAACACTGAAGAATCGACAGGCAACCTTTCCTGGATCGTGGAGGTGGGAACCGGCGGTTTGTGTCTGACGCTAGAGGAGGGCTTGAGGGATGCCCTGATACGTTTTGAGGGAACAGAAGTGTCTATATGCGCAGGCCTTTTGGTGGAGGTTTCCTGGGTGCCTGTGACGGTGCGGTTTTGCGGTGATTTGGGAAGCTGGGTGGACAAGGGAGCCTTTGTGGTAGACTTTATCGGTTCGGTCGATGGCTGAACGGGCTGGTGGACTACTTTGGCAACACCCCCTTGGCTGCGGTCGACATCTGCGGGGTTCGGAGCCTCGTTTGGATGCGGGATGGATGGCGGTACGGTGATATTTGGGGTGGCCTTTGGAGGCGAAGCTGGAACGACGTTGACAACCTCTGCGAGCCTCTGCAAGAGCGCGGCTTTGCTTAGCTTGGAATAACCGGTAATCCGTCGCTCTTTACACAAGGCTTTGAGCTGAGGAACGGTGAGCTTGCTGAGGTCGGATGATGCCATGGTGATGACCCAAGTCAAGTGTCACCCACCATTACTTGTTTCACGATATGATGTCCGACCTTCAGCCAACCCTGGACACCGGCTCTTCTCATCTCCCTTCCTTTCCTTTATCTCATCCTGTCAATCTCGTAATGTCAACTTCATCTTAGTAGCGGAAAAAGAGGTCTTGGATGAGGCCACGGCAAACTTTTGCATTTCAGATATCGAAAACATTGATAGTATTCCTTCCCACCAATAGATTCTACCCAGGAATCCTCGCCCTTCCCCTGATGAGCAATCTCCGCCTCACATTGGCAAAGTTCTCGCAACATGTTCATTCAAGTCTTCCGAGTGAGGTAGCCTACCAACTCATTCACATTCAATCCATTGTCCCCAAGCTTCCTAGCGATTGGCTTTCGTCGTTTCCGTCCTTCAACAGTGGGTCGAATCTCCTTCCACAGCGGGTCATGTACATGTCTGGCAAAAATCCAATCAGGGGCCAAAGGGGCCCTTGCGAGCTTGTCTACGGATTCCTGGACGGAACATATGTAACCCGTCGCGAAAAGCGTGTGGTGAGTTATTACCTTGCCGGCCGTTGCTCGTCGCCGTTGATTCCTTAGCTCTTCAGCGAGCGAAGGGAGGATGCGGATAACGCGACGCTCCACCGGAGGGCCGTACAGGTCCTCTGGATCGTCGTCATCCTCGGCATCCCGACTCACTCGATGTTGGGTAGCCGCTCCATCTGCCGGCCTTACTTCTCGTTCCAGCTCATTGGTCAAACCCGTGGTACGGACACGGGGTGGCACTTGTGCCGCAGACTTGCTGATTTCCTGATTATTTGAAGAAATGGCCTGAGATGTTCCAGAAGTGGCACGTGGGGTAGATTCGAAGAAAGTAGGCGTCGTAATATCGACCCTCATCTCGACATCGTCCTCAGGAAGTGCTGCTGGTACAATATCAACAGATTTTCGTGCACCGGTGTCTTGATGGGAAAGTGTTTGGGAAGAGGGTCTCACAGAAGATCTCTTCTCCTCTTGTGGAGTAAGTTTGGTAGGAGTGATATCTGTCATTTGCACGTCCGCATATCTAGGCTCGGTTGGACTCGGACCTGCTTGGGTTTGGATATGGAGTGTAGACGATTTTGGTCTCTTAGCAGTAAGAGTATTCTTTACCGAAACTGCTTCTGTCGACTCTCGTCGATCACATTTCTTGCCGTGCTCTCGATCGCTCAGAGATCGCGCACCGACCGTGCCACTCTGTAAAACACTCAGAGTAGAACACCAAACTTGTGAATTACCACACACCAATTCCCGTTCCTGCTTGACAGAGACATTTGCTATCGAGGCGACGTGATCAGCTGTGGATGTGGCATCTGTGGCGGTTGAACTATAGCCTGAGGCCAAGCTTTTCTGGTCGTCATGCAATTCGATGGTCTGGTCACGACTAGGCACTACACTCGGGGTTCTCGAGACGTCTTTCTTGCACCGTCTACACATCCAAGCACTGAGTCCGTTGTTCGTGTCGCCCACATTTGCGGCGCGTAAACGTTGCACGAGTTCCCCATCTTCGACAGGGGGCATATGACACCCTGTTGGAAGGGTCGATAAGACGATATCTGTTGCGCGATTGCGACATACTGTGGTGCCAGGTCTTGTTACATCCTTGACAGGTCAGCAGAAATGCCTTTGGACTGCTGCCAGGCTTGTGGCATCGTTGACAGATCATCGACATCGGTGATCGGGTTAGGGTTACTCAATCTCTCCCAAATACCATGACAGACTCGGACGAGCGTATCCAAGTGGCCACCGCCTTCGTTCTACAGTCACCTCCAGGAGAGATCAACGACGTCCTCAACGGTTCGCATTCATGCAAATATCTCCCCAGATACGTTCTGATGACCCGTAGATGTGCGTGTCATCGTCAACGACGACGATATCCTCGAAGATGGCCTCTTGCCCGCGTTGCGAGACTACAATCTTGCGCAGTTCATCCTTGTGGACGTACCAGACGCGAACCACCAAGTAAGTCCCTACTCACATCTCTTTACACGTCATCATCACCGCCTTTTCAGACCATCGTCAGTGACATCGCGCGGATACAAGACAACGGCGAGGAGGAAGAACGATTCTTGGATCCACGTTCCAAGACGTCTTTCAAATTCGATCACCTGAGGCTGGCAAGTAGACTCGACCCACACCTCGAGCGTCTTTTGACTTTGACGCGTTCATATTCGCTAGGAAGCATCCGATCCTCGCCCCGAGGAACCCGATTCCGTGGCTGAACCGCTCCGGTAAACCTTTTACAATGCTATCCAAGGGCACTCCTGACACGAGCTCAGTGCCGCACTTGAGTCCGCCGCGCTCTCATACCTTGCTGCGCACTACATCGACGGTGTAGCCGCCACCTTTGCATCCCAACCACCCAGCCACTTTACAGTTCAAATCGTTTCCAATAAATACAACCCTTCCAACTTTTGGTTCGTCCTCGTTCTCGCAGTTCTACTTTCCTTGGCTCGATTGTAGAGAACAGGTCAGGCAGATGGCGTTCTCAATACCACATCGACATTGCGGAATCAAAGACGATTCAGGGCAAAGTCCTCGTCAACGTTCACTATTATGAACAAGGAAACGTACGAGTTGTTTCGCTCGCCCTTGCGACTACCACGCTCAAGCTTATTCTCACATAGGTCCAGCTGGAAACATCGCACGACACTTTGATACCGATACCACCTGCAATCGTGAATGCATCCCCCAACGCAGCGGCAAACAAGATATTCGCACTCATCGAGGCGGAGGAGACGCGGTTACAGATGTCGTTGAACGATGCGTACCACCAGATGAGCGAGAAAGCGTTCAAGGGTCTCAGACGTGCGCTTCCACTGACTAGACAGAAGATCGAGTGGGATAAAGTAGGCTTGTTCCACGCTTGGTGGAGGTCTCTAATCCAACACATCCCAGGTCATGGGATACAAGCTTGGCGCGGAGCTCACAGCAAGCAAGGGTGCTTTTGTCGCTGCATCGTGAAATCCGTGATGTGGTTGTGTTCTGATCTAATCTGTTTGCCAGAGGTCTGAGTCCCGCAGGTTGAGGTAATGAAGATCTGTTAAATGTACATTTCAATATTAGACCGCGTTCTCTAACAACCAAGGTAGGAACAACGAGGTCAACCCGATACAAGGAGACAGACAACTAAGAACACCGTATTTATTTATTTTTGACATCGTCATCAGGTCATAGCTTCGCCTTAAATTGGTCCTCTGTGACACCTTTACCCATCGCCGCTGTTGACGAGATCCCACCGGTGACAGTCTTGATCAGACTGTCGGCATAGTCACCGCCACTCCACTATATTTAGAGTGAGCAACGGCCGTTGACCTATGCAAATGGCGAATATACCTTTTGATGCGTCAGTACATCGCAACCAAGCTCTCGCTCCTTGCGTTGCACAATCTCGACGTAGGCTTTCATGCCCTCTTTTGCAAACGCACTTGCGAAAAGATCGCTAATGTATGCGTTCGAGTGCAGACCCCCGAGCTTGTATCAAATCAAGTCAGTACATCATCTTCCACTTTACGCTTCTATAAACATACCGTGATGAACTGCCAGCAGAAACCGAGCTTGCCGAGCTCCCAGACAAAGTCTTTCATGTCTTGGGTGCTGAGACCAGCGGCCTCCCAGTTGAAGGAAGGGCTGAGGTTGTATGCAAGCCAATGACCGGGCCGCACGGCGTGTACACCATGCGCAAACTCCCGCGCCTGTGCAAGGATGGGTTTACCCGTCTCCATCCACAACGCGTCGGCGTATGGCGCATACTCGATGGAGCGCATGATGGCACACTTGGTACCCCCTTGGTACCGGTAGTACCCTTCACGGGTTCTCGGCGTATCCCAGTTCCAGTAAGGCACGTTCCTCAGTCCAAACTCCTTTTGAGCAATGCCGACTGCTTGGGGGTAGGACACGTGCGACACCCGGTCAAGGAATTGCTGTATGGAGTGTCGCGGGGTGCCTTGCGAGACGAGGGCGTTGGCCAACGTCTCCGAAAACAGTTGGAGATTCGCAGAAGCGACCCAAGCGTCTTCCACTGCCTGTAAATCATCGCCCGACTTGCCCGCGGACTCTGCATCGAGCATGACAGTGGCGAGCAGCGGCAACGACGGGTTCGTTGAGCCAAGGATGAACGGGTGGTCTCTGGCGTCAATGTTGGAGCTGATCAGCGTGGCCGCTTCCGAGTCTGTGCGCGAGATGACGACGTTCTCAACGCCCATGATATCAAACTGGAGACGGATCGCGACGAGGCGATTAATGTGTTCCGCGACGGGGACGAGCACCTTGCCGCCCATATGCCCACACTTTTTGGTGCCAGGTGCCTGATCCTCGATGTGGATCCCTGCTGCGCCCTTCTCGACAAACATCTTGGCGAGTTTCATGACGGCGGTGAGACCGCCGTGACCGGTGTCGGCGTCTGCGATCAGGGGACGGAGGTAGTCGATGTAAGGGGTCTTTGCGAGTTCGACGTCGGACATCCGAGACCGCGCCTCGCGCTGTTTGCGATCGTGAAACAGCTGGGCCATAAAGAGGTGCTCGACCTTGTTTGGTACGGTGTTTGAAGGGTAATCTGCCCGGTTCACAGCGTCAGATACAGACAGATCGGCCGAGCCGTCCGAGGGACTTACCGGCGAGGTCGGGACCTGGCTCGTTGGTGCTCGACGCTGTCGAGGAGGACTGCCAGCCAGAGACGTAGACGGTTTCGAGGTATTTCGCCATCTGGGTGACCTGCACTGGGTCAAGCCTGTTTTGTTGAACGTGGTTAACAGCGCGGTCGGCAGTCAGATCGCGAAGCGATCACTTACGCGCCATAGGTATGAGACGGAGTCCCGTTCTTGGCGTGTTGGGAGAGGAGGGCAAAGAGCTTCTTGCCCTGAATGTCAGAGGGATATTTGATGGGGATCGTGCCCCGCTTTGAAACGACTTGGGCAGCTGTGTACGGCCGTTTCACGCGGGCAAAGCGAGGGCTCTTTTGACCGAGGTGATTACGGTACGGTATAGAGTGAGGATTGAATAGGAGTCATACCTTGAACCATTGTTCGACCTGGGCCACGTCTGCAAGGAAAGCGGCGCGTTCTGGGCTTGTCATGTCGGGAGGGTGACAGAAAGATGGGGAGGGGGAGTCGAGTCATATTAATCCCACCCAACCGCGGCAATCTCGCATGTGATTCCACCAATGACCATCGGTTTTCGCAAATCCGCACTCGATCATTCGGAACAACCGCTCGTGATTACGCATTATCTCCCTCAACAAATGTAGTCATGTACAGAGCCTCACATGTGCCGTTACGCAACCCGGTATTGCTCGGACCCGAGGGGGATTACCTCCGATCACCATCATAAACGAGACCAGCCAGTCCGTAGCGCACCACAAAAGCCAACACACTGCCGGCAACCTATCGATTCATGAATTTCGTCAAGCGACCGCGTTGGCTCGACCACACTCACCTGCGTAGCCATCAATACCTGTACGAGCCGTTTCTCGGACATCGGGCCGAAGCGCACAAGGAGGAAATTCAGGATTGTTAAGTTGGTCGCTTCAAGGATCTGGCCATTACCCGGATGGAGGGTAAGATCCGTGAGACCAAACATTGAAAAGATCCGGAGAATGAATGTAGCCAACTTGGATGGCGGTTTCAGGAACAGTGCTTTCGAGGGATGCAATAGGTTGGTGTCAGGATCAAATCTGTCGACAAGGGGATGGTTTAATGTGGATACTAATAAGTCATCGCAACAAACCTCGGAACGCGATGCCTTGGACACGGAACCAACCCAAACAGCTGTGGGCATGATAGGACAAAATTGAATATTTGAGGCAGGAAGAATAAGAGCAACGTCTTTGAAAAATGGCCTTGAATGCCCACAACTGAAAAGGCCATTCCGGTGACATAACAAAGGGTGTCTCCAGGAAACGCGCGAGCAGGATACCTGTGCATTGATTAAAAACGGAAATGAACAAAGAAGCAGATCGCGTACCAGTTGTGGTACATGAATCCCAGACAGACTCCAAGCAAGGGGAGCATAAAGTATAAGCTGAATAGATGCCTTCCCACCAACTCGCTACTACCATAGGACATCCCGGCGTGCCACGCGCCTCCTACCTCTACTTCAGCTTGACTGCCGAGGAGATGAAGGGGTATTTTGAAATCTATTGGCCATGGAAGATACAATAGATCGTTGAGGATGACTGATACGGCGATGATGACTGCCTGGCTGACTTCGGAGCCATTGATGCCGGCGAGAATGTTGATGCTGTTGGTGGTGAATGTGGAGAGGAGTGACATGTACAAGTAATACAGTGGGCCTAGATATAGCGTCAACGACGTGGTGCAACGGTGTGGTCCCGACGAACCTAGATTTACCAGCACGCCAAGGAAGGGCCTGAGGGGAAGCGGGACCACTACGTGAGTGTTGCCACCTTCGGCATAGTACACCATGAGCAAAGGGATGGCGGCGATGATGGGTATGGGCAATTTGTGCCTCCACCGGATGTCGAAGACGTCATCCAGGAATCCCAGCATCGTCGCCATCAACAAGGACAACAACGAGGAGAGGTATACTGACAACTAGACTTGGCGTTGTAACAACATGCACCAAATTGGACTGTCAAGTCTCACCTCATGATGCAGGGAAGCAACGCCCTGAAGGCCTTCGAGGGTTTTTGTGCTCTCAGGGAGGCTCCCGATGGTGTCAGAAAAGGGGAACGGAATGAATAGAATCAACAAGAGGATGTATATAGAAGCGCAGACGAGTCCCTGGCTCTCTGGTCTGAGCTTGCTCAGCAAAGCACCACCTTGCCTCACGAAAGCTTACATTGGGTCCGAGTAGACCTTTAATAGATCCCTTCCCTTGAGGTTTGCCTGGATGAATGTTGAACCAAGGGCGGGTATCAAGTAGAGCGCGGCGAGAAATGCGAACAGCGAAAATCCGACGGAAGCGAGCAAGACTGGGAGGGGAGGCGGAGGGTCGAGGAGAGGACGAACGACGAACCAAGTTGCGATGGGGACGAGAGAGACGAGAAGAAGATTCGGTAACGGTCTCGCGGACAGTTTTGGTGCCATTATGAGTGTAGTTGATGACGCGCCTTCCTCGTGGGTCTTGAACCCAACCAAGACTCATCTCAAGACAATCCAAGGCAAAGGTCGTGGCGTATTCGGTGAGATGGACTCGTACATAGACGACCTGGTCACTAACAATCCTCAGCGACGTACCCCATTCCACCTCGGACAATCATCGAAATCAGCCCCGTCTTGCTCTTTAGCAAACAAGAATACGATGAACACGGTAAACACACTCTGCTCGATCACTACACTTTTAACTGCAGAGACGGTCGAATGGCACTCCCACTAGGCCTCGGTCTGTCCCTTCTCTCATTCGATCTCCCCGACGCTCATCATTATATAGGCTCCCTGTTAAATCACGCAGATAATCCAAACGTGTCGTTTTCTGTGGATCCCGCTCGGGAATGTATCGTGTATACCTCTACGCGCGCGATTCAGCCAGACGAGGAGCTCTGTATATTCTACGGCCACCAACTCTGGTTCGATCCACTCGACGGCCCGCCCCGTAACAATTCGAATGTAGACGAAACGACCGATCCTTGGGGCGGCCTAGCAGACATTGGACAATACTCTGACGAAGATATCACGTCCGATCAGCGAAACAAGATGGACGACATCGTCCAAGAGACCGACCTTCCGTTCACCTGGAAAAAACTCGCCCTCGAGAAGGAGGAAGAACGACTGGAAGACATCGAACTCGGTAATCACGATCCAGCTCCCCGCCCCCCTCGATACTCACACCTCCCCACAGTCCAGGCATGGGTCGTAGACATACCCGATCAAACGCACATCGCTCCAATGTTGAAGTGAGTCTCCATTTCCTCTTCCCATCCCCCTGACGTACCCCCTTTCTCAGATGGCTCAAACAATCCGGACTCGACAAGGACTCGCTCTCGCATCTCAAACGCATTCGTAGACAAGGCCCCCTCTCTACACTCCTCCTCGATACCTCTCCAACACCCCCAACACTCCATCCCTCACCCAGTCTCGAACCCGCCTACCAACTCCCAGTCCCGTATTATCCCGCACGAACGCCCACCTCCCTCTCGCTCAAAAACACCTTTTGGCCCACCATGTTTTGCCCAAAACGAAAATGGGAACCCGAACCATGGACGCGAGCCAAAGTCCTCTGGGCCTCTCACGCCGTTCGTCGTCTCAAACAAGCCTACCTCGAGCGTGCCCAAGATACAGACGAGGTCAGTCAGTCACCGTGCTCGCGTTTCCCATCCCATCCCCGCCCGTGCTCATCCTCGACGTTAGTTGCCCACCGTCGCACACGTTCCTGTGCCCTATGCGGAAGCCAAACAGCTCTCGAGACCGTTCTTTGCACATGATACGCGTAGGTCGACACGCCATCCCCTCCGACACGCCGCACTCGACATTATCCGCCAAATCGCAGCCTTTCGCGCCCAACAACGACCGTCGCCGTCGCACACCACTACCACCGCCACCGCCAAAAAGAAAGAGGAGGGAGAATCGGCCGAGAACGGCGCACAGTACCTCTTGACAGGACTGACCCTCTTCATCACACACGAACCCTGTGTGATGTGTACCATGGCACTCCTTCATTCCCGCGTCAAGGAGGTGTTTTATCTCATACCCATGTCCAAGACGGGCGGCTGCGGCGGTATCGCATGCGTCCCCTCGCTCAAGGGCGTCAACCACAGGTTCAGCATCGGTGTGTGGAAGCAAGATACTGACGACTGGCCAGGCCCGTTAGACGCAGAGATCGATGTTTGAAGAAAACCCGAGGCGTGTTGTTACGAGCGCGGTTCTATATTCGATATTTGGATATACATACATGATAAAACAAGAAAGAGAGGCTCATCACGAAGTCTAACTCTATTCTAGGACCCCCGTTACCTCATACCGACGACGTGAGAACACGCATCCCACGCTCTAGAGATTGGGAACAGCTATTACCTGCATCGCGGGTGGTCGCCACATTTTGTCGTGAATGAGCCCAAGCACGTCGTCGTCGGGGAGAGTGCGGAGATAACGATTCGTGTCCAATTCCTGAGGGAGGTACAAAAAGAAAGAGGGTCAATCACACACGCACAAAATACACCCTCCACTCACCTCTTTCTGCGCCTGCCGAATGACAGCCAACGCAATCCTCGCACTAAGATCCCGAATACGCGTGAGGCGAGGATATACCAGTCCCGCAGCGCGTTCGTCGGCATTCAACGACGAGGCAAGGGCAACGGCCGCTTGCTCAACCATGCCGTCTGAGACGTGGCGTGTCTTGGAGAGGATGGAACCGAGACCGATACCGGGGAAGATGTACATATTGTTCCCCTGCCCGGGTTCGTACCTCACCCCGCCGTGCGTCACGGACTGGTACGGGCTGCCAGACGCATAAATGACCTTGCCGTCAGCCCTGGGCAGTCTGAGCGAGGTGTCAAGAGATGATGATGATCGTGCGATGGCTTACCACGCGATGGCGTCTTGGTAATCGAGTTCGCAGAGGTGAACCGGGTTGGAAAGCGGGAAGACGATGGGTCGTGCGTTGAGCGCGGACATGGCCTTGACGACGTCCTCGGTGAACGCGTTCTGGGACGTACACGTGAGCGTGACACGAGGGATGGAGCAATGATCGACGCCTACCTTTAGCGTGCTCAGACCGAGCAGAGCAGTGGGTTTGACGTGGTTGATAATGTCCACCAATTTCGTGAGCTGTGGACCATGATAATCCGTGCGAGCAAAGACTAGTCGGTGAATCGAACCGTCAGCGTCGCTGTTGTACACAAAATGTCACACGTACACTTTTTGTGTTCCTGAAGACCCTTGCGGTCAGCTGTGATCAGTCCCTTGGAGTCGACGGTCTGACGTGTTCACCGCTTGAGCATCCACAGAGGTTTAGTCATCCGAGATACGATTGCGCTCACGTAGATTCGAGACTTTGCCTCCTCGGGCGTCATGCCTAGGGTAGTGAAAAACGAGAGCAGCTGCTTCGCAACACCAATTCCCGCAGAACCCGCGCCAAAGAAGAGTATCCTGTGATCTGACAACTCCCTACCCGAGGCAGCCGAAGAGAGACGCGCAGCGTTGATGAAGCCGGACAAGATGACCGACCCTGTTCCTTGGATCTACGTGCCGGGATCAGCGAGGGGAAGCGAGCAAGAGAAAAAGGAAACCCACATCATCATTGAACACGCGGTATTGGTGACGATACCTGTCGAGGTACCTAAACGCATTGTCCGTCGAGAAATCCTCAAACTGAACGAGCAAGTTTGGAAAGACGTCCTTGACCGCCTGCATAAACTCGTCCATGAACTCATCCATCTACACAAGTCACGTCAGAACCGAAAAACCTCGCTCGTCTTGTTCGGACACACCTCTGCACCGACCGGTCTAGGACGACGAACGCCAATGTAGAGCGGATCATCAAGGTAGCGCTGGGTATTGGTCCCGAGATCGAGACAAATGGGTACCTGAGAATGATTCAAGTTCAGCGATCGGACGTCAATAAACGCCGACGTACGGTCGACGTGGGCTTGATACCCGCGCCAGCAATATAGAGATCCCTGCAAAAAACAAAAAAAAATAGGTCTAGTCCCACGTGTACGCGACGCGATGCGACGGAAACACGTACAGTTTTCCAATGCTGATCGGCAGGCCGTTGGCGCCGAGATCACCGAGTCCGAGGATCCGCGAACCTACCGGCGGGTAGGATGAGCGCGCGTCCACATCCACGGATGGCGCTTGACTTACCGTCCGTGACGACGGCGATACGGCCGTCGTGAACGTTGGGCCACGAGGCAAGGACGTCTCGGATGCGACCCTTGTCTTCGATCGAGACGTACAGACCCTCTGGTCTGCGCCAAATGTGGGAATAGTTGACACATGCGTCGCCGACCTTGCCCCCGAGTCAGGTCACACGACCACCAACGACGATAATTCGGCTCACCGTGGGCGTGTACAAGATGGGGATTACTTCCTGAAGACGGGGTCTGTCAACACAGGGATGAGATTGGGTGTGTCCCTTGTGCGCACCGACATGTTTCCGAGTAGAATGTCGTAGAACAGGTTGGCGTCACGACCTTTGAGACCATTGAGGTAAATGTACTTTTCGAGCGCGACTGTCTTTGAGCGCAACTGTGCGAGACAGCGCTGATGGTGGTCTGTGTTGGCAAAGTGAGGAGGAAATCTAGCGACAGACATGGCGTGAAATGCTCTCGAGCGTATTCGAATGGCAGAACGGATGACAGGAAATACCACTGGCATGAGAGAGGCAAAGGAAAGAAGATATAAAGAGAACTGAGCCGACTAAGAATGAATTCTAGCTCATTTCAGGTTACATCCGACTCTACCCGAACAAGCTACCAAAACTGTCGGCGTTTCTCCTTGATCGCCCTCAACGTCGACTTTCTCTCTGCCCAACCTGCCTTGACCGCGTCCAGCTTGGCTTGCTGCTTCCTCGCAAACACTTTTCGAAGAGGTCGCGGGAGAGCAGCGACTTGCGAGACGAAGCTGGGAGTACAGTTGAACATTTTGGCGAGCTTGGAACAGCTGTAGACATCTGGATTGGACCGTCTGAGCGTCCGTAGTTTGTCAATGTCCTCTTTTGAGAGTCGCTCTGGCTCTGGTTTGTACTCTGACGGTCGTAGCAAGGGGGGGAGTGGACCACCTTTAGACGTCGCTGGTCGCAAGAGGGGGGATGCAGGATCTAGCGTGGTTGAAAAGGGAGATGGTGCAGATGGAGGAGGTCGGTGAATAAAAGTCAACTTGTCGCCCTCCAACCTGGTTACGACCGCGTTGGGATTGTTGAGCAGCGGATCCGGGAAACGAGCGGGTGGCTTTTCTGGTCTTCGAGTCGCATACGTTCTGAGACTCGACCCGAACCGAAGTCTAGAGAACATGTTTGGAAAGAAAAAGAGTTGAAGCTCCGAATGATGCCAATCACGAATGCGTTCCTATCATACATCGCCTATATAAGTACACATAACAAAGATTCAAGACAAAACCACCAAAGAAACGAGGAGGGAATATAAGAAAGAAAAAAAAAAAGGAGTGTAAGAATCTTCCTAGTTCAAGATGGCATGTGCGCGAAATACGAAAGCAAGCGACACAAGAAAACGAACCATACTACATAGTCCGTGAATCTCTTGGGAAAATGCTATTCTGGGGTGTGAGTGAATGTGTATAATATAGCCAAGTTCAAACTGTCCAGTAACGTCATCAAACAAGGCCCCATAAAAAGACAGATAAAAGAATGGGAAACAAACGGCAATTTCATGTTTTATCGCTTCTCGAGGACTCGACTGGTGAATGGCTGTTCCCATACGACCACAGCCGGGATCCGGCCCGTGATTCCGATGGTCGGCTAGTAGGCGTTCGTTCAGGAATAGCTTGTGGCCGCACTACTGGCGTCCCTTTCGCAGAGCCCTGAGAGCCAGATGCGCTTCGATGGTGTCCACCAAGCCCAAATGAACTGTGCAACGCTTGGCCACTCGCCCCTGAGACGGATGGCCGACGGGTGACTTCGATGGGCGGCGACACAGACGGTTGTTGTTCCCGCTCTCTTTCCGGCGAGGTCACCTTGATGATCGTATCAGCCCTGCGCTCTGGGCCGGGAAACCGATATGATGATGCGGTGTCAGCAGCAGGAGATACCCCGTTTTGAGAATGCTTGCCACTCTGTGGGTATCCATACCCGCCGGCGTCCTGTCCTCTAGTACATGACTCGGCGCGGACAGCGAGGAGCGCTTCTTCGAGCGATTCCATACGCTGGCGGAGCATCGCGATCTCCTCCCGCATGACGCGCGTGCGCTTCTCGACCAAATCCTCCACGATCTCATCCATTTTCTCCTGTTGCTGCTTGAGCGATATCATGAGCGCATTCGACTTTTGCAGCTGGTCTGATAACCAGCTCTTTAGCTGCTTTGAATCATTGAGCGCATCGTAAAAGACCTCAAACGGTGCCAAAAAGGCAGACTTGTCGCCGGTGTAGCCGGGATGGTGGAGCGTATGAGGGGTAGGAGGCACCAGGGTGTTGGCAATCGGAACGGAAAGATTTGGGGGAGAAGGCATTGTCCGCGTGGTTGAACTGATCGAGGGTGCGGTCGTACCTTGCAGACTGAACCGAGTTGGTGTCGGTGGAACGTTGCCAGCGACTCTTCGGGTAGACTGGGTATTGTTCAACACGAGAGGAAGACGAGGGATTGCCATCGGGAAACGAGTGGGATCTGCGACGGGTGGAGCGCTCTGAATGACGGGTGCCAAGGGATCGGAGGGGCCAGCGCCACGAGGGCTGATGACAATATCAGCAGGCTTCTTTTTGCGACCACCCGGTTGGGCAGCACGACGACGTGCAAAGCTGATCGGTGGTGGAGGTAAAGAGTGAGCTACGGCAGCTTGTTGGGGTTTAGAGGTGGGCTCGGCTGGATTTTGTTGACCCGAAAGCATCAACGGTGGCGGAGTAAGAGGCCGCGCTGAGGAAGCAGTCGCTTGGCTGCCAGATGCAACCGCGTTTCCAGCGCAACGGTTGACGACAGATATGGATGTAGGGCTGATGCGCCCAACACGAGCGAGCTTTGACGTCGACAGCTGATCGCCAGGTGGGGACGTAGCGAGAAGAGTTGCAGAAACTATGGGTGTAGCTGACATGGCAGCGGAAGCGCTTTCACGACGCTGGTCGCCAAAGGCTTTTTGCTGCTGTTTGAGGTGGATTGGACGAGGGGGATCGCGGGGGATGGGATCATCTACAGTGGGAAAAGAGGTGGTGGGAGGGGAGATCGGGATGGGAGTGACTTGTTCAGCGGGGGATGCGTGGGGTATAGCGCTGACGGTCACACGGCGTTTTTTCGACAAGGGTTGTACGGCGGGTGCAGCGTCGTCGTCGCGGAGGGGGTCGTTGTGCAGTGGTGGGGACATGGGTGGACGTTGTGTGTCGTCTCTGTCCTCCTCTTTGATTCGGATGAGAACTGGTGATTGGCGAGACGCATCAGCGTTGTGGCTGGTGAGAAACGCGTTTGGCACGAAAAACAGGGAGAGAAGGAGGGGGAAGAACGCACGAATCGACGGAGGCACGTTCGGTGCGCGGGGGAATTTGGCGTGGGCGTTTCTTTGTCGGTTGGTTGTCTGTGCGGGGTGGTGAGTGGTTTGGGCGTGATTGGATCGGTGGCAACGCGTTGCTGATGTGAGTAATCTCGCTGAGGGACGAGTTTGAGAAAGCCTGTGCAAATGAGGGGAGGGATTGTGGGATGGACATGAGGAGGAGGAGGAGGAGGAAAGAAGAGAAAACAAAAAGAAGATGGAACGGAACCGAACGTGTCTCGGAGTTGGTAAAAAAAAAAAAAAGTATCTGTCTACTAACTAGCTACAAAAAATGGCTGTAGTGCCATCGTCAAGTTTCAGTCCGTCCTCGAGGCTTTCCTCGCAACCAAGTCAAAGCAACACCAATGAGAACTCGACATACAAATTAACGCTTCCACAACAGCCTCGCTCGAAAGGAGAGGAGTCTCTCAAATAACCGTCGTCTTCCACAAAATGGAATCTCTCTATTCATTTCGGAATTGGTCTCGTCTTGTTATCATATCGTAACGACCGCTTTGAACAATATCAAGATCTTCCTCTCTTCTTCCGACGCGCAGTCAACACCGTGATCGCGGCGCGCTTGCCGTCACTCGAACTCGCCTCCTCTTTACGTCCCTCTTCAGGATTACTCACCTTAACCGACCCGTAAATGTGCGATCGATACGTCTCAAGCGACGCCATCTCCCCGCTCAATGAATACTCCTCCCGCGCATGATTCATTACGCCCCGTGGTGGCGTTTCAGGGGGAGCTAACGCGCTCCCTCCTCCTTCATCTGGCTCTGGCGTACCCTGTCGCAATTCCTCTCCTTTCTCTAACCCATCACATAGTCCCCTAATGGTCTCTTCCAGAACCCGTGTCGACCACACCGCCCGTTCTACCGTTGGAAATTCGTGTCCTGTCATCAACGAAGTCAGGACACGTTTCATCATTTGCGGTGAAACCTGTCCAGGCAGTGCTACTGGCCAAGCTTCGCTGCGTGAAGGTGGCGGCGGTGTGGGGCATGACGTGGCCATGACGAAAAACCCGGTTATAGCTCCCGCGATGCATTCCTGCCGGAATGACATCCGCTCCCAAAACTCATCCACCGTCACCTTCTTGAGCGCTCTCGTCGTCTGTTCGGACTTTGTCGTTCCAGTTTCCCCTTCTTCTTCGGTCCCCTCCGTAGTGCGGCTAGATCGCGGCCGTTTTCGCTCCGGAGACTTGACACCCTCCCCGTCCGTAGTATACGCGATCTCGTCCAAAAATCGCGCCTTGGGATCATCATCAAACCATGGTATGACTTGTCCGATATGTGCAACCTTGTCACCCCGCCCGATCGGACAAGGCAGCCGCACATCCGTATGACCATATGGATGCCCATACAACCACGGTACCGACGTTGCGGATGCGCTCGCATACACGCGGTCCACAGCATGAGATGCCTCGAGTTCTCCGAGTCCCGGAAGTAGATAAAACAACCGGATGCCGACACGTGCAGACATGGCTTCGGCCACAATACTCAGTTGGCGTTTCCACCACGCGCATAGCTTGATGTCCGTCAGGGGACGTTTACCTGAAAAGTCGCCAGAGTTGGGAAAGAGGTATTGGTTCTGAGCGCGCGCAAAGAGGTGGACCAAGAGGTGGGAGACGGGGAGCGGTCTCGTGGTAGGATCGACGTAGTAGGTCAGCAGGGCGCGCACCAACGCTGGCGTGGGCGACGGGGCTTTTGCCTGACCAGTCGAATCGACCTTGGATACGTAGAGTACGGCGGTAGATGTGGATGGTAGATGGTAGAGAAACGCCTCGATGGCCGAGACGAAGACACGAGGAGCATCTGCGCAAGGCTGTTCTGAGACGAGGACGAGGATATGTTGGAGAAAAGTCTTTGGACGTGGTACAGCAAATGGATACAAGTTGGAGTGTTTTCTCGGGACCGAAACGAGGACGTGTATGTGGAATTGACGTGTACCAGGTAGCTTTGCGAGTCCCTGCAGGAGCACATCGCGTAGGTTCATCCTCTCTCTCCGTGGGAAATAGTGGAGAACTGAATATGGTATATTACGACTAGTAGACTACAAAAAATTCATAGCAAGTACATCGCCTCTATGCAACGTATGCAAACGTGTCCCGAGTACCTTCCACCCGCTCAATGTACTCTTTTTCAAGTAGCGTGTCGATCGCCTGTCGGTACACATGTCAGCTGGTTCCAGAGTACTCACCGACGGACGTACCTTTTTGATATCAGGGATCTTGGGAGCGAACCTCTGCGAGATCTGTGAGATAACTTCCTGTATCAACGGCTGATTTTTCATCGTCTTGCGCGCCTTCATGATCCTAAAATACCAAGTGAAAAACGTGTCAACCCAGCGGAAAAGGCGCAGGCATACCGCACAATAGTCGCTTGAATCACATATTTGCGGTCCTCGTCAACAGTCTTGAGCACCTCCGATGATTCCGCCTTCACTTCCGCCTTAATCGGTTGATTCAGGTTAACGCGGATCTTCTTTGACTTGAAATCTGCATACGGTCATGGGCAAAGGGCAACGCAGAAGAGAAAAAACGTCATCCAGGACTTACTCGGGTTCAAGTCATATTGGTCCGTCTCCTCGTTGACAAGGATCCTGGCCTTGACAAGGAGCGACAATACTTGAACCAAAATATCCTTGCTGATCGCAGTGGCCGTCGCAAGCTCCTCTAGTGAAAGCGTGTCGTGCTTGTTGTATTGCAACAACACCGCCATCTGATACGAACTCGTCATCAGAGTGTACTTTTGGATCAGATAGTTTGTCCGCAGCTCGTTCTTGGAGTAATTCCACAGCCACGTCAACTTCCTACCCGAATGCTTCGTTTGGTAGTACTTGGAAAACCGTTCGTACGTGGGCAGAATCTCAGGCGGAACGATAAAGTCGTTATTAGGTGCATTCAGAGGCCAAAAGTTGGTGCCAAGCACCATGATGCTAAAGTTCACGTCCATGTCGTCGTGATTCTGCTGCATCCGCTCTTTGAATTGATCAGTCAAGTCCTTGCTTAGACTCATGTCTGTCCGCTCCTTGTTATCACCAGAATCACATGGGATGACGTGCAGTGCATACCAGTGAACATGCGTTGCAACTTGTTCGTATACTCGAAACCGCATGCCTCCTTTAGCTTGGATATCATGCTGGCTTCGCTCTCGTCCGACGCAGACACCCCATGGATGAGTCGTTTTGACAATTTGGTGGTGTAAAAGGTCTGGAACACGTCCTTATCTTCAATGTACTTGAAGAGAATCATCTACAGTGCATCATCAACAACCGAGGCAAAGACAAGGATCATAAAAGATTTACGACGCGGTTGAGGGCACCCTCGAGATCTTCTTCCTCAGCCATCTTGTTGTTCTTCCTCAGCAGCATATCAGCGTGCTTGGCGAGCAACTCTGGCGATTTCGTCGTTGACGTTCCCGTTGCTGCGTTGCGGTTGACAAACTCCCTGCAAGCCTTGTCAAGACTAGCAACAAATCCTGCCTCTCCCCTGAAACTGCGTGTCACTGTCTCCGAATTCTTGCGATGCACCTCCAATAACGCATCGACGTATGCCTTGGGATCCAGTCCGTCGGCGCCTTCGGAACCCTCTCCTACCAACTTTGACACGGCCATCAAGCCGGTCTTCTTGACGTGCTCCTCAAACTTCTTCCTTAATGGCTCCAATCCTTCCGGAATCCGAGACAATAACGCATACATTCGCTGCAGGTCCTCGTCTTTATCAAAATCAAGTAGATTTTGGAAGCTTTCCCACATCAGCTCCGAGTGTTGTCGAATAAGAACATGCTCGCATTTGCTGACGAGCTGCTTTCGAGTCTCTGTGTTGAGATAACGATCTACACGATCTTCCTCCTCCCTGAGTCGCTCTTCTGCTTTCTTCAGGTAGTCAGAAACACTGCTCTCCGCAAGGAATGCTTCAGATTCCTGCTGATAATACTTTTCGGTGGCATCGAGGAACGGTGTCTCTAGGTGCTCCTTGTATACGTCAAGTGAGGCTTTGTTGATATCGGTTTCATCCAGGCCAAGTGAAACAAAAGAATCGACCACCTTCTTGACAAGGCCCTGATCGATGGTCTCGCCGTTCCGCTGGCGCTCGATGAGCCTGAGAATGGCACCCGCCAGTTTACCATGCTTGCTTTGTACATGAAGGAAGAAGTTGGTTTTCCATTGGACGAGGGCAAGCTGTACGGGATTGATTAATCACATGTCCATGGTGAAGACATTGAGAAACATGGAATTGAGTGACGCACTGTATAAACAGGATAGACTCCTTTACGACCTTCGTCCCGTTCTCGCTTGACCCAATGGCGATTGAGATAGGTGAACAATCGGTTAATGTAATTTGCTCCTGTTGTGTACCTATCCCACTCGCCAGCATAATATCGTAGGAGGGCCTCGTCTTGCAAAGCGTCCGATTGCTATATGTTCCCGTCGTGTTAGGGTGCGATCATCAGGAGAGGAGAGGAACGCTTGCCTCCTTCAGACCCTTGAGATGTGTAACAAAGTATCGAATGAGGTTATTATACAAATCAGAGCCCATCAAATTGGCCCCAGCTACGATGGCATAGTCAGCACCATCATCATCGTTATCGGAAAGGGCATCTTCCCACTGTGGTGGCAAGAGGGGGGTATGAAATGTTACTCACTGCGGTTTCCAGCACCTACTGTGCTATCTGGTGCGCCATGCATGCGTGAGGATGTACAATAATTGTAAGCTACGGTGTAGAGGCTCATGTACTTGGAGTACGAGACGCCGGTTTGGAGCTTGGTCATGATGTGATCCACGCCTTCCTCGAGAAACGCCCAGGTGGTCGCCAAGTCTGCGGAGGCTGGTGGCATTGGGTGAGGAGAATTGCTCGGTGTGGACGACGACGAAGTAGCCATGGTGGTGGTCGTGTGTAGAGGAGAGCCAAGCAAGACCGATCGGTAGGGGACGCTTAGGTGGCTTCCCGCAAAGGCGCGGTGGTGGCGCTGAAATCGCGTGCAAGTCAAATTGTAATCTAGGCTACACTTTGACCCCAGTATGTATACAAGCAATACCCCCCCACAGGTCTGTCCATGCCCCGCCATCGTGATCCCCGCCAGTCGTAAACCCAGCATCTCTAATCAGCCCCGCAAACTCCGGCTGGGAAGGGAACTTTCGTATCGATTCAACCAAATACTGGTACGAGTCTCTATCACCAGCCAGAATGGTCCCCATCAGAGGTATCACGGAAAACGAATATTGATCGTATAGGCTGCGAAATATGAGAAGCATCCGAGAATGGTGACAAGACACCCACGCGCTCAACAGTGGATTATTCACTTTGCTAAACTCGAGGCAAGCAAACGTGCCCCCCGGTTTGAGCACTCTGTATGCCTCCCTTAGGACATCGGGAATAGACGTGCAGTTACGGATGCCAAACGCGATCGTGTACAGGTCGTACGAGTTGTCTTTGAACTCTGACAGAGGAAGCTCCTGTGCGTTGGCCTCATGAAACGACACCTGTGGTGCTTCGCACCCCTCAGTAATATGTCTCAAGAACAGTCGCATTGCAGGGACACTCACTGCTGTGGTACATTGTCTTTTTGAATCTCTTGAAACCTTCACGGAGCATTTGTGCGTTGATATCAACAATTTCAACGGTGGTCTCTCTGTCAGCATACTCTTCTCGTGCGTGATCCAGGATTCGGAGTGCAATATCACCCGTTCCTCCGGCGACATCGATGCAACGAATTGGACCTCTGCGACCAGGTCTCAAGGTGGAGACAAACGTGTCTTTCCACACCCTGTGTACACCCAGAGACGACGCGTCGTTCATCAGGTCGTATTTTGATGCCACACTATCGAAGACGCCTTTGACGAGAGTTTCTTTGGATTCCTCCGGGACTGTCCTGAAGCCAAAAGAAGTGGTCCGACTTGACGACTGGGAATTGCCTGGGGTTGCTTGACCATGGTTTTTTCGCAGAAATATTGGTGCAACGAACTGTCTGCTCGTTCGTTTTGCGCACTGAGAGACCTGGCCAAGCATTTTGCACAGATGAGCTTGTACTAGAACAGGTCACGTAATAGTTCCTCAATTCCAGTGCCATTAGTACACGTGACCTCTGATAGTCCAGGTGACGCAAGTTCAATTTTGGTTCATACCTCCACAATGGATCCTAGCTGGCCATGTATACTGCACACCCAGTAAGCCCAAATTTCATATCACGAACATATTGAGTGTGAGCACTATTTACTTCCGTCGCGGCGAATATCTGAGCCACATCGGCAAGGCCGCGACTGAGCTCCACGGAGAACTCAGCCCAATAGAAAACTACCTTGTGACTTGTAGATGGTCTTCAAGATCCTGATCAAAGACTGACAAACGCATTCATGGATCTCGTCTCGCCTCGTCACGTGGACATGGCTGTCGTCTTAGATCTTCTGCGGTCGGTCCTTGCCTCTTGGCCGCTCAGGCGAACATCGTGAAATAACCGTCTCAGATGTTTATGGGATGTTTTTCAGAACGTATTTTTGCACGAGTCGATCGAATATTATCGGCGGGAATTCGGAGCTCTCACCCTTGGAGGTGTGCAGGGTTACGTACCCGAGGTAAAGAGGTGGGTCGACGGCGAAGGGGATTCGCAAATCTGCTGCCAACGAAGAAGAGAGTTGCGCCAAATTTCCAACGGGCCTTGTGGATATTCTTATCATTGGACACTTCCAACTCACCGTATGGGACTCTTTCGGTCAAACGCGTCATGGGGATCTCAAAGGACCTTACTCTTTTGCCTTCGCCTCGGTGCCAACGTCGTCTCCGAGCGATTTTCATGCGGCTATTTGACGGGGCGATGCTATCTGTTCTTTCAGGAGATAAGGATGGTGCTTCAATGGACGTGCATTGAAACCTGTCTGGGATATCTCTACTCGGCCATTGTCATGGAGAATTTTCGCGAAAGAACGATTTTGGAAGCATTGAATCGAGACACAGCGGCGATCATCGCGGTTGGGCTGTAGCAGAAATTGGAATTTCCGATGGGAACGCGGTGACGAAAGTATGCACAGTGGACGACAACGAGGATACCAAGAGTTTTACCCCCCCGTTCTCACTCCATATACACGCGTTGAGCGCATTAATGTCAGTGGTTCGTTCCTCGTGGACAGCGTGCATGATACCCTTCCTACGCCCGCCGATAACACGATATTTTTATTTGCGCAGATGGCGATGACGTGCAAGCATGTGCCCGCACCGTCGAATCTTGGTCACGTTGACCACCTCAATTCCGCCGCATTCAGTAGAGTGCTGTGTTGATTCTTTCATGTTCTAGGCTGGGCCTCAGTTCGCGTTGGTATCTAGGTTTCCACTGAATGCATACACAATGCGTACTGCATTCGTCACGAGCTCCTGCTGAGAAACATGATGCATTAGGCTGCTGATGCACCCTGGGGGCCCTTACCATCGGCCCTGACGCATTCCATGAACGTGTATGATGCCTGTATACCTCAAAAGAGGACTAAGGGCGAACCACCCACAGGCTTCAGCTTCAACCCTGGCTTTCGACGGAATAATTGCGGTGTATCATGCGATTACATCAAACCCCTAATTGGCACGATCAAATATCTGAGACTCAAATGTGTTCTATCACAGCTACTGTGTTATCTTGGGCCTCGAGGTGTCTGCACGCCATCAACTGGTATCCAGACCGATGCAACAGTCGCACCCGAGAGAGGAGCTCCACAAAGATTTAACCATTTGCGGTATTGTGGCCCGGTATAAACTTTTCTCAAGAGACGCGAGTCCGGTGAAAGATAGAAAGGTCACAGAGGACCCACACGATAGAGGCTATACACCGTCCTGTTAGACATCGGATCTTGTAACTCACTGCGACACTCCCATGGAGTGGTATGGCGGTCGCATGGATCAAGCATCTTATTCTTACCGTAAACATCCCGCATGACCGAATTCGATACGTACAAACACGAATGAGCGTTCCGAAAGGAGCTGCTCGAAGGATTCTTCCCGCATTGCGTCCGCTACACTTTGTCGAGCTATTTTCGCGTGCGTTTGACGAGCATCGGTCTGTATCTTGAAAGACGAGGGCAATATTTGCCATGCTCGTGGATACAATTTCCTATAGAGATGCGACGGTCACTCGGGCCAGCTGTTCGAGAGGGATCAAGCAAAGACCATAATCGTGGAACAAATTGCCAATTCAATCACGGGTGATCGTGCAAGGGTGAGTGCGCGCTTGTGGTCCGCCGGTGCGGTGTAGGACTCCATGGTCGATCCGTGTACAACGGCGTCTTCAAGTGAGTGTGATCGGAGAAGCTGTGAAGGGGAGAATTCGCGAACTACACACCGGGGGTACATTCATCAAAAATTACCTCAGAGAACCATCCGCTAAGCGCGCTCGCCATAGATGACTCAAAGAGGCTTGAGGCCGAAAAATCTTGTCCTTATTGTAAGGGGTTATCGGTAGCAGCTGCAACGACAAGACGTCACAGACACTACTTGTTCGCTAGAGATAGACGGCGTAGATTGATCAGCCGAATCAAGTGCATCGTACTACCACTTTGGTTTGCGGAGCTCATTCCTTTTAGAAAGCGTCTTCTTTCCCCGTGCGCCTCTGATACTTTGCAACTCATCAAACTTCTTCTTCGCATATCTCCGCGCTTCTGCGTCGTCGACGAGTTCATCCACCAGATTCCGTTTCCGGTGTCCACGTGGAAGATTATCAGTGCTTGCGGTACCGAAAGGCGTGGTAGTCGGGAGGATCGTCCCAATCTGACAGAAAAGGAAGTCAGTCGAACGAGCGGGCGAGAAAGACGGACGAGAGATTCGAATACGTACCGCAAAGTGTTTTGGTAGACCCTTTATGCCTTTGCCTTCCCCGTCGTCTTTCCGGTAGAATCGCTTGGGGTCAAGTTGATTACGTAGACGGAGTGCTTCAACTTCACGATTTAGTCGGGGTAAATCCGCTTCCGCCGGCGCTGGGAGGTCGAACCAGCTTGGTCCGGTCGTCTTATTCTTCAACTACATCCAAAGATTAAGAACGATGCCGGTTAGATAGTTGAAATGTCGTACCGCCTTTCTTTGTTTCCTCGTGAGCTGCTTCCAGTCTGCGTCTGGGTCTTCGGGTGGAGCTGGTACAGACGCTGAGGAGGTGGCAGCCTCTGCATGTGCGACGTCTGGATCTCGCACCGAAGTCGGGGCTTGGTGACGGGCCTTTCCAAATTCGAAGTACGGCGGGGGAAGTACGCCAGGATTGAGGGGTGGTAGTAGTCTATAACGCAAGTCAGATGGCCACGCCAGTCACGACGCCCTCGCACGTACTTTTCATCGTTCTCCTCTCCGTCGCCAACCCTGATAATGTCCTTTTCTCCAAACGGATCTAATTCTTTCTCTTCTCGCAACATCCTCACCCTCCGAGCCTCCTCGCGTGCATTCCGTCTCGCTTTGTCAAGTAACGACTGGAGGTATTCCGGCGTGATCTCCTCTTCTGTATCCGAACCAGACGATGTCGGCGAAATTGAATCCGAGTCCGAGTCTGAGTCTGACGAACGCGCATCGTCGTCCTCTTCGAGCACAAAGTCCCCTTCGAACGTCTCCGCCGCCTTTTTGTTTCCCTTGTTCGTCGACATGTGTGTGATCAAGATGCATATGCGTCCAACTTCAAGTTTTCAAAGTCTCTTACGTAATCGGACGTTTTCCTTTCACAGGTGACCGTGACGTTCATAGTAGCAGGATCCAATGCCTCGCCGCCGCCCCTCTCAAAGAACCAAGTCCCATTCTAAGCCGCGTCCAGTGAACAGAAACGACAGCAAGATCAAACGATGGGACACCCTCGCCGACATTGAACTAGATGAAGAAGACCAATGTGCGTCTCCTGTTCGCTCGTCCCGGAACGTTGTTTTCTAAACGGTCGTGTGTCGGTGCCGTCGTGTGCCAGTTCATGCGTCGAGAGACAAGATTTTTCTTGATGAGGGTAATGACATGGACGAGGATGGATACGAGGAAGAGGTGTTTGCGTTGCAGGGGGTCTCATCCGATTCGGATTTGGACGACGACGGCGACGACGAAGCCGAGTACCCACATCAAGCGAAAGACGATGAGCAAGGGAACGATAGCATGCAAGTCGACACTGACGCCAACTCCGAGCCCACCACATCTTCCAAGTCTAAACCCAAACCTTCCAAGACCGCACGCGACACCAAAAAATCATCCCTCACAAAGAACGCATCCGAATCTGAAGAGGAGGAAACATGGGGGCGTAGCAAGGGCGCATACTACTCGTCCAATGCCGCACAACTCGACTCGGACGACGAGGAGGCCAACGAGCTTGAAGAGCAGGAGGCGCTCCGGTTACAGGCCATGGCGCGTGAGGCCATGTGTGACGACGATTTCGGACTCGGAGATGTCGTAGAGGGCGACGTCGAGCCGTTCGTACACTTTGTTGTCTTGACGTCTATACAACTGCTGAGCATACCATCTAGGGAACATGATGAGTCGCCGATTCAACCCCTAACAAAGATCCCCCAAGACAAACAGACTATCTTGCGCACTCTCGAAAAGGAATCCCCCGAGACACTTGCGCTTGCAAGAGACTGGGACGACACGGCCCACAACCTTGTCGAGACAAAAGCCCGCGTCGAGGCGTAAGTTCTCCTCTTTCCTCACACCCGCGCCACTCTCGTCACCTTTTCTAGCCTCAAGAAGAACTCCGAATCCGACACGCTCGAACTCGGCCTTCAACACTTGTACTACCGTGCGTACCTCACATCTCACCGAGGGTTGGCGTTTGGCATGTTCACCCCCGTGTCTGAGTAGAAGCCTTGCTCACGTATGCTACAACACTTGCCTTTTATCTCCATCTACGCGCAACGGAGAAATATGCGGCCCGTCCTGAACTTCTCCGCCACCATCCCATCTTGAAACGTCTTCTCTCACTGAGACAGGGTATGAGTACGCTCGAGAGCCTTGGAGTCGGGCAAGTCGTAGATGACGACGGCGACGGCGAAGACGAAGAAGACGATTTGACGGACGAAGACGCGGAAGACGGCGACCTCTGGTCACTCATCAAGAAAAAAGGTCTCGAACTAGGCGAACTCGCCGGCCTCCTCGAAGACGCGGGCGTCTCGACTCCAAGTCCAAGTCCGCCGCCCATTGGCGGCAGCCTTACCGCCACATTATCCAGGAAAGCCGACGTGACCAAGAAAGAACGTCTAAAAAAGAAACACAAGACCCCCGCGGTCATCCACGGCTCCGATCACGGCACGAATGGTCCCGTGTTTGATCTCATCGAGCCTGAGTATACCCGTGCATCGCGGAAAAACAAACTGGTACCTGTCACTGACACGGTCGCGGCTGCGGATCCGTATGGCGAATTGACCGCACTTCAACATCATGATTTGTCGGACAAACAAGCGCGGAGGAAGTCGCTCCGGTTTTACGTGTCTCGTATCGAGTCGTCTTCGTCTCGCAGAATGAATGCACGTGCGCATGCTATTGGCGGCGACGATGATATTCCATACAGAGAGAGAAGGAAGGAGCGAGAAGCTAGACTAGAGAAGGAGAGCGAAAGGAAGAAGGGCAAGGGCAAATTGGGTGCGAGAGGGGACGACCTTGATGATGCCGATCCGGAAATCAGCAAGGAGGAAAAGAAACGCAAGAGAAAACGAGGGGTGGAAGACGAGGATGCGGATGATGCGATCGGATACTACGACCTTGTCAAGCGGGTTACTGCAGCAAAAAAGGCACGGAAAAAGGCAGAGTATGAAGCTGCAACAACAAGGTGCGTTCTCGCGCTCCGCACCATCATAATAGCCAGAAACTGATCCGATGAGTCCAGGCTGGAGCTAGAGCCAGAGAGTACCTCGGGCCCACGCTCGGTCACACGAGCGATTCTAAAAAACAAGGGTCTCACACCCCATCGTGCCAAGGCCGTTCGGAACCCTCGCGTGAAGAAGCGTCAAAAGTACGAACAAGCAAAGAAGAGAGTGGCATCGCAGAAGCCTGTTTACAAGGGTGGTATCGGGGAGGTTTCGAAATACAGCGGCGAACAATCGGGTATATCCAAGGTCGTTAAAAGTGTCCGATTGTGAATAGAGAGAATGCGAAAAAAGAATAGTTGGGTACAACAGTAAAATCCAAAATATTACTGACATTTGGGTTTGGATGGAGTGAGAGATGATCCCGATAAGTGTGAATGTAACATGTGACAGGAAAGCCAAAGGCGGGGCTCGAGAAAATAGCAATGTGCTAAGGGGAAAAAAAGGACAAGCCGCAATAGATCGGAAGAACGTGAGTGGCCAAACTACTCTGCGAGAAACGCAATGCCCGGATAATAATATCATACATCTTACACGGGCTCCGGTAAACCCTCGGCAACCGGGAATATGCTATTGATAACATAGAGGCTGTGGTCATGTGGACAAGTACTGGAGGTAAGAGTACCCGGTTAGATCGGACTAGGGGAGTTGGGAAACTAGTGCTGACCACAGAATCGTTATGTACATGATGAATACCATTACCGTTGCCATTCGCTGGTGAATTGGTATGACGGGCATCCATTGGAGGCGTGCGGCGAGGGATGGCGTTGCTCATTTCATGGAATGAAGGTCCTTTGATCAATGCTGTTTCGTAGTCGCGCCGGATCGACTGGGCAAGTTCTTTGGTCTCTTCGTACGCGTAACTGTATTGCTCGAGAGCCTCCATACAATTCTGTACTTCCGGGCGACCGAGGCGGGCCAAAAAAAAGCCAGCATGGATGATGCTGACGTGCATGACAGCAGGATCCAATTTCTAGCCGCCCGGTTAACCAATGTTTTTTGAAAAATGGACTTGACGTTCGTACCAGATATCCATTTGAAGTCAGCACCCCTGCCAGCGCAGAAATTCGTAGCGAGGAGTTTAGAGCTTCATCAAACACTTTGCGCTTGACGGTCTCCACCTGGTTCATACCACTGGGGGAAAGGGAATCATCACGCACACCAAACTCGTCCATAGCATTGAATAACGCAATCCACATCACATGATACTGTGCATCACTTGCGCCTGAGACCTCGTCAGTGAGCGTAGGTGCAGATCTCAAAAAAACGCATACAAGCAGACACCGCGGAGACAAAATCCCAACTGGCGGCGAGATTGGGTGGCACACCAACTTTGGCCAAGTTGGCATCTCTCCACTTGCAGAGTTCAGACGAAAAATCAAGGGCAGCATCAAGGGGTATTCCTTCCAAGTCCGTCGTCGGGCGCCAAAGAAGACGCGCAATTTGACGGGATATTCGAGCCAGAGCATGCGCAGCGCTATAATAACCCTGCCAAGCATTCAGGAGACAACACGGCATGAGAAAAAGGGGATGACCAACCAAAAACTGAAAAATAGTGAGTAAACATCAGTCGAGAATGAGTATGTTTGACTCACTTCGAGTTGTTCACGGGGGGAGGGTTTGCCAGGGTCTATATTTTCTTGGAGACCCAAATCGGCGGCGGTGTAGAAATCAATATCATAGTCATCATCATCACTGCGGATCGAAGTTCACCGGTAATTAACGCGTCCACATGGTACAATGAAATAACAAAAAGGGAAATCATCACTCACAGCATCGGCTTACGGCGGTAATAAAACGCGGAAAACGCGTCCGCTAGACAAGCCATCCACCAAGCAAAGATCATGGTACCGCGAGTCTCGGGATCTTTGATATCTGCCATGACAGATTTATGGTTGATCTGCAAGGAGGCTAATTGAGTTTGCTGTGGAGAAGCGACTGTGGTGTGGGAAAGCTGACCTGAAGGCCTAGTAGATTTCGTATACCACAAGTGAGCCAGAATCCATGGAATCCTGAGACATTCAAAGTCAGTCAAGAGATGACATAAAAGGGAGAAGCGATTGCTAACCATTTTCTGTATGGGGATTTTCTGACGAAAGAAGAGATGGTCACGGGTGCGACAAGCGAGGAACGGTAAAGGCGCTCACGACATTGCATTGGTTCGATCAAAAGCGCGATCACGACGTGATCCTTGTGTGGGACACGGTGAACTTTGGTTGCCTCGGCAATTTCTCGACATCGATCAACAAGGGTTCTGGCGAGAAGACTCTGACCACCGTTTCTCTGGCGGTCGGCAACAAGAAGAGGATGCTCGGAGAACTTTGCACCCCATGCGATGACCGTCGCGATAAGCGCGGGATGGATGGGTTCTTCTTGCTTGTTGCTTATGATAGGACGATGGCCGGTTGCGTGAAGGTTGAGGCGGGCACGGAACTGGATGGGGTTAAGGAGGGGAAGGCGAGTATGGACGATCTGAAAGTAAACCTCTACGAGGTCCAGGGCAAATCTAGGGTCATGTTGTCAATACGAAAATATTTGATAAGGTAAATGAAAAGGAGAGAAAAAAAGGTTGCTCAAGGGAGGTAGAGAGAACAAGCTAAAATGCGGGTGAGAAAAATCGCCGGAAAAGGAAGGATTGAAGAATGACGTACTGTTGCGATCATTTCGAAGGGTTACGTAATGAGATGAAGAGGTTGAGACGTACTCTATTCTGAAGGTTTCCTCTTCGAGTTTGGATGCCATCTCACCCCAGACGGAATAAGCCGGTGAGCGTGACTTGAATGGACTGAATGCGAAGATGGAGTCGCTGCGGGTGGAATGAATATAGATCCATGAATGCGCGATCGATCGTACCTTGGTCCAGACTCGGGCGGGGCAAAGAGATGGAAGAGCAAGTTGGGGGTGCTGGAATGGAGGGTGACGTTTGGATAACCACTGTATTTTGAGTTCCAGGGTGCGACAAAGGCAGACTTGTGCCAGGGAGGGGTTTCGCCTGTGGGAGAGTGACTGTTGTGGAGCTTGTTTAGGGTTGATGGTGCGAGACGATGTGCATCAAGGAGCCTACCCAGAAGATACAGGAGATGAGCTACCGAACGCAGAGGTCGACGTCAGCACGGGTACGAAGAGTACAACCGCAGCAAAGATCGAGGCAAGGGCAGTGGCGAAACGCGTACCTAGAGCTGGTGGAGATGCCCCTGGGCCTGCGTGTGGCTGCATTGCGCTTCTTTTCGCTTGTTGCTTGTTGGACATAATGGCTGCGGGGGAGAGATGAGCGAGGGAAATCAGAGCGGGGCGCAAAGTGGTACGAACGTGCAGGGATAATTTTTGGAGAGGCAATGCTGTGGAGAGATGAGACGGGTCGATATGGGGAAACAAGCGATTGGACGGACCTGGCACTATGGAGACGGAATAGGGTGAGTGGCGAGATGGAGGGGGGATGCGGGGACAAACCTTTTCCTGGCCGGGGAGACGATTGCACTTGACCTTGCGAGATCTGGGACGGGATGAGGCGGGATAAGAAAACATGGGTGTTACGGACCTGCAGGCATCGCATGCGGTGTTCTGCTTGCGAGGTGGGGGGAGGGTCTTTGCGAGCTCGTGGATCTGGTTCTGTACGAGCTGGGTGGGGAGTACAAGACCTTGGGCGGATGTGAGTTGGATGTGATGGTAGCGGAATAAGAAAGACAGACCGGGCTGAGAGAAAGAGTGTGGTGGGTCGCCGTTTTGCATGATAAGGGAGAGGGAGGCGGAAATTATTAAGGTGGAAAATAACGCTCCTCGGTGTGGCCGTACTTATAATAAACCTGAGCCCATAATCCAGGGGGCAAGTGAAGTACTTGGCCAAGTACTTATCTTTCAAAATTTCTCCTTTAGGAAATCCAACTTACCTAATCGGAGTTTCGATTTGCGGGCGCGCTTATTCGGCACCGCGTTTTTTTCGCATCACCGACACCGACAGCACCGCCACATTCACCAAAAACTTGTCTTTCACCGTTTACGATGGTCAAGGTCGAGATCGTCGACGAGCACAACTCACCCTACTCATCCGCAGCACCATCCCGTACCAACTCTTCCGACTCTCTCTCCTCTGTCGCTTCCGACGTATCCATCCCTGACGAGTCCCTCTATGACCGTCTCTCCGCCCTCGTCGACATTGTCCCACCCACCACCAGACAGTCCATCTCCTCGTCCCTCGTCAAGACAACTTCCTTTGTAAAAAAGACAGGAAGGGTCGTCGGCAACATCGTCTGGATAGTCACCACCTCTGCCCTTCTCATCGGTCTCCCTCTCGCCCTCTCCCTCGAGGACGAAGCAAAAGTCGTCCAACAGGAACAAGAAATGCTCGCGCAGCAACAAGGCGCCCAGCAGGTAATTTTTTTTCTCCCCCGGTCCTCATCGGCCCTTTTCACCCTTGGCTCCCCTTAGATGCTCTCACCCGGTTCTTCGTACCCACCCACCGGGTCACCACAGTCCGCACAAAAACCCGTCGTGCCTCCCGGCTTCTGACACACAACTATGACACAACCATGACTCGTCCATCACGCGTCACGCACGGTCGTTTCGCCCCGTCTCGTTGTCAGCTTGTTCTCAGTCATACACTTACTCCCTTCCCACCTAGTACTTTTCCCGCTCCGCATTTTCCCGCGATACTCACTGTGCCCATTCGCACGCTCCCACTTGCCAAATCGTTGTCCGCATGTGTTATCTGATCATTGCTATTATAAACTCTCTCCTCTCCTCCTGTGGTTTCGTAAACAATGATGCTAAGCGGCATTTGAGCGTACCTTCCTAGCCGTTCTTTCAGCACCATCCGAACGATGCCTCTCCTGGCAACGCCTATTAATGAATTATTCGCCATTCAGTCAAAAAACTCTATTTCCCAACTCTCCCATCATGTCCTGCTCCAGGTATCTACAGTGACACGATCTACTCGCATCCGGACATCGGATATGAATACCCTAACTTAGCCTCGAAGGGAAAACTACCGGACGTTGGAAGTTGTCTCTGTATGCATAACGTTGATCAGCTGACAACGACTCTTCGCACTGCGCATACGTACGCTGATCGATACCTCCGAAGGTACGTGATCGCGTGGTTCTCGATGTCGTCCGGCACCACAGCGACCGCTTCCCAATCGCCTGCCACGGCCACGTCATCCAGGTATCGCCTCTCCACTTCATCTGGGCAGATAAGCGGCCACCAAACCGATTGCGCCACCCTAGCGACAGCGAGCGCAACTCGTTTAGGTATAACTGGCGCCCGAGAAGGCGGATTGTATGTCACAGACGACACCAAGTCTAAAAGATATTCCACCGATAACGTTTGTGGCCCAGGAAGGGAAATGGTACCAGACAGTTGTGGAATGCTCATCAGATTGGCTAGAGCCTGTGCCACGTCCATGACCTACAAATAACGCCCCCTCCATCAAATTTGAAACTGGAACACAAACACCACTTACGTGTACCGGCCTTATTTTAGTTTCTCCATAGTTGAGCCTCCACCAGATGGGCCAAACTGATGATGATGATCACGTCAATATATCGCATCACGCCACGCCGATAAGAATTATTTCAAAGCTTACTAGCCATGTTGTTTAGCAGTTTATCTTCGTAGCCAAACATCGCCGCCGGCCGAATGATAGTCGCGCTTGGGAAGGCATTCTTGACCCGCTCTTCCCCCTCATACTTGGTGCGGTAAAAGACAGATGTGGAGTCCGGGGAAGCATTCAAGTGGGAAAGGTGCACGAAGCGTTCAACTCCGACCTCCGCAGCGGCCTTCGCGATCCTCTCCGCACCACTGACGTGGACATCGGCATACTTGAAGTTTCTGCCAACCAGATAATTAAACGACGGCCAAAAAAAAACCTGGATCCGTACACGTCCCATGGATCAGGGTCGAAAGGACTTACTTGGTCTCATAATCTCTGCCGACAAGGTTGTAAACGATATCAGAGTGTCTCAGACACTCTGCTATTTGTTCTTCATTCCGTATATCCCATTCCTAAATACGTATTGGATGAAATCAATCAGAAAATTTATAATGCTTCTATGCGGAAAGTGCATTACCATGGGGACGATTTGGCCTAGATCACCCATAGGCTTGAGGTGTCTTTTTTCGTCTTCCTCGCGGTACGGAACAATGACCTGAGTGCCCATGCGAGCTGTATGGTCACGTTGGGGGGGTCAATTCGGAGCATGGAAGAAGTAGGATCATAGCGCGCTGCGCACCAAGTTTAGAGACGAGGTATCTGCCAAGAAAGCCGGTGCATCCAAAGACGGTGACGACGTGGCCACTGACGGCGCTGTATCCTGGTATGCCAGACGAGACAACTGCTTTTCGGCCAGGCAGCGTGACGAGGTCGTGGAGCGCACGCTGCAAACGACTATAAGCGAAATTGCGACTGTAGGGAGATGCACGAATACCTTGCGCTGTATGACGAGCGCGCGCTGAGCACGCAAGAGGTGAGAGTGGGAGAACATCGAGGACGACGCGACGGGGGGGTGGAGCAACTGCAATAGTCCCACCAGTACCGGAAAGTTCCGAAGCCAATAGTGACCCGAGATCATCTCGATTACTCGTATGGCTCAAGGCAATACCAAAGGCCTGCAGGCTAAACCGTCGTCCTCAAAGGCGAGACATGCTGCCAAGGCTGCAGCAGCCACAAAGAAAGGGCGACGGCATGAACCACCCAAAAAACCAGCGCTGATCAAAGAAGCCAGCATGCGCAAGGTATCGTGTGCCTACACGCCTTGTAACACGATGTGTCTCATCACGCCACTCAGACACTCAAAGCCAAGGTCACTAAATCGATAGAACAGCAGATGGTGTCTGCAGCGTCTGCAGGCAAGTTGACGATCATGAAACAAACCGTCCCAGAATCGTGCGCCAGTTTACCTCGGTTCATTGCGTTCGCTCACGGGAGTGGCTAGGGTACCCGAAAAGACTGCGATAGACGGGAAACGTTGATGCCTAGTCTTCCCTTCATGAGACGGCGTGTGGTTTCCTGGACCCTTCGTAGGTGTTCATATCGCCAAAGTAGTTCATATGGTATGACGCTTAACCATCGTTGTCACTCCGCCGACCGTGTCATTGGCGTGCGGTTGGAGCTCGAAATGACAACTGTATTAAACAATATTCGCACCCGTGGTGCGAGGTTTTTAGGATGCGAATGAGCGCATCCGAAATGAACGGTCTGAAACATATCATACTTGTGCGGAACAGCGACCAAAGAAATTAACATGAGAGTCACTGCGGTTGCGGCGCAGCAGCATGTACCTGGAAGAGAAGCAAGCGTGGAGGAAATGATGCAATGTCATGGGAGAGTGTGATGAATGAATTGGGTTGCATGCGGAAACGGGATGCAAAAAAAAATGGATTGTGGCTTAGTTGCTGTAAAACAGGTGGAAAAAAAAAGGTAGCAGTGCAATGCGTTGAGTTTATGCAAGGAGTCGTGGAGAGGATGTGGTGCATGTGCGTATGAAGGTAAAAACATTTACCAGTGAGACGTGACATACTGTGATAAAGCAAGACTGGATGATGGAGTACCAGGAATCAACGTTGTAGTAGCGTAAAATGCTTTTTTTGAAAAAAAAAAAAAAAGGGTCGAACAGTCAGTGTAGCATGCTCTGCTTCACCTCGTTTCCCTGACAAAAGGAACGCCACTCGCGGCCTGAAAGAGCGCATACTTGATTTGCGTAAGCGCGTCCCTCTCGTCGGAAGTCAGGAGGGCCGGAGTCTGCGAATCGACGAACAAGATGACTTTATTGATGGCATCCTCTGCCTCTGCAATGTCGGGAATAGTACTTCCACTTGTGATCGGAGGGGCTGGTTGGTATACAACAACAGAATCGGTATACGTCGCGGTGGTATCTCCATGCGCGGACAAGGGGACTTGCTGCTGCTGCTGGATATGCTGTTGGGCCGAGAGCTGGAGGGAACTCTGGTGCACATCGGCAACGGCAGGGTCGTGATGCCGGTCTTCCTGGGATGGGAATGGCTGTTGAGAAAGTATGTTGTGCTGTGAAGCCGACGGATGAGAAGAAATCGGGGTGCCGTTGGTCGACAGGGGTTCTTGCTGCATGGTCCATATGGGTGGAAGCGGATTGTGAGAAGAGGATGGCTCTGTCTGAGAGTGAGACGGCCCTGACGCAGGATGATTATCCTGAGAAGGATCGATATTCTGATCGTCTTCTGACTCCATGTCATCATCACCATCTTCTGCGGTGGTCGAATTCCGTCGGGCAAGTGCTTCAGACCTGGACTCAAAGGCAGGGTTGAGAGGGGAGAGCACGCTTTCATTGCTACCTTTGCGGAGATGAGTGGCACCAACGCCCCGGGTTGCACGAAGGGACTTGTGAGCACCGAGCCAAACGCCTTTACGGATGTTATGGCGATGCTTGAAATTTTCGACCCAACCAGAGCTGGCCTTGAATCTCTCGTCGGGGATCTGAAGGTTGCGTGCGGTCTCCTTTGCTTTGTTGCGTATGAGAGCATCTGTAAGAAGAGTATTCTGCTGCTTCATTTGGACGAGCCAACTGACGAGCTCTTCTTCGACCTCGGGAAATTTGGAAGGGCTGGTGTTCAAGCTTTAACGGGGAACGAGATTGAAAAGGATGAGCTCACCGATGCTTTGCGACGCGCATATCGTCGTCCTCGGGGACGTTCATCCATTTTGTTTTGTGCTTGAGTATTTTGCTGATGGTGCTGCGTTCTACGCCATAACGGGCGGCGATATCTTCTTGACGAGCGTTTGGATTTTCCTGGTGGTATACACAAATGGCCTTGCGATCGACGTTGAAGAGACGCTGTTTGCGTTGCTTTGCCCTCGGCACGACAGGACCCACGGGTGGTGTAGGGAGGGGATATGCTGCGAAAGTCTGAGAGTTAGGTGCAGGAGAAGCAGCGGAGGAAATAGAAGTGAGGGCGGAAGCGACACTCAAGGCAGGCGAAGCAGAGCGCGGATTGGAGGTGGAATAGGAAGATGCAGATCTGGAGTGCGTGGGATAGAGAGAGAAGGGGGAGCCAGAGACTGGTGTCGGGAGATAGCGCGGGGACGGGAGGGGCATAGCGGATGCAGCGGAGGGAACGGGGTAGGATGGGGGACGATCATTTGGCTGCGGGTAGCGGACAGAGTCAGTGGCGCTGACGGGCGTTTGTGGGCGAGAGAGAGCACTGGCGGGAGACATGAAATATGGTGACTGTGGAGGGGGTCAAGCAAGGGGAAAGAGAGCGAGAAAGGACACACCTCCTCAGAGTCATGGTGCGTGGCAGACGATGGCGGATGGTCTCTGCGTATGCCTAGGTGGAGTGTAGACTGTACACGTGCTTGGCGACGCGTGATACGAGTGGGACCGACGCTGGGGGGAATCTGTGTTGGGATGGAAATGGCGGCGGAGTGCATGCTCTGGTCGTTGCGGATCGAGGGCGACTGCGGGTAGGCTGGATAGGCATGGTCGGGGGTGTACGGTGTAGGTGAGGCATACGGGTCGTTGGCAGGGGTAGAGAATGCCTGGTCTGTCTTGAGCCAGGACGGGTTCGGGTTATGATTATCGGGCGAAGATGGGGAAGGGTAGACTGGAAGTGAAGTAGGAGGAGGACCGTATTGTGCGACGTTGTCCATCGGACCCGATGTGACGCATCTGGTCGTGGTAGAAGACGTGCCAGGGCCGTGTCGCTCGACGTTTTATATCGCTCTGGACGTATAACACCTGGGCGTCTTTCTGCGTTCAAGATCGTCTCGAGATTCCCTCGTACGTTTGCCGACAACTTTGTCCTCCTCTGCCTCGTTGCCAACAACATACTGATCATTCCTTTACAGGCCCTCTCTCCTCCCTCGACCTCGGAAATGAATCACTCATGTTCACATTCCCCCTTGATCGTGGTAGGATCCTTCTAATTTACTCCACTTTCAATACCGTCATGTGGACCCCCCCCCCTCCGGCAATGAACCCGTACGTTCAACTCGACTCGTCATATTACCCCATTCTTGTCTCAGCACCGACGCAGCTCATCCAGGCCTCCCTTCCAATGGCATTCGTTCTTCCCAGTAGCCTCATGCATCATGTCCTCTCTTCATATCAGATCGCCAATATCTTGCCTCACCTCATTCATGATCCGAGCGAACCTGAACTTATTCCAAACCCGAATGACTGTGTGAACTCGTCTACCCACACAACTTTTCCCTTGGTTCCTCCTTTTCGCTACACAACTCTGGCCTCATCTCAACCGTTAACCGCCTGTTGCTGTCGGTAATCGGGCCTCGCACGAAAAATGTCCACGTCACCGCACATGTCTTGTCTTCTTGTACAGCCTTCTTGTTTACTCCATTGATGGATGGCTTGCTAGTGTTTACAATCATCCCTGGCAGGTCTTCCATTTTGATGCGCGTGTTTCGTCGTCAAATGCGACTGCGCCCGATATCCAAGACCACCATCGTTTTATGTTTTCAATTGCCTTCTTGGACCGCTACTACTACTATTTGGGTATAGCCATCAACACCAAGTCACCGCTGCGATGCTCGTAGCCTATCTCGTTCGCTTCCGAGTCCGTTGTATTGTGACTCATGCAAGCCATACCCACTAACCTGGTGGCGCACGCTATCTAAACTCTAGATCTACTACTCCAATGTGGATACCCTAGTTTGGTCACAGATAGACTGCGCCCGCACAAGGACCAATTGAATCAGGTCACGTGTTGTGAGCCATCATCCATCACCCGTATGCAGCCAAGTGGAACTCCCTCAGTCGGTTTCCCGCACGTCGGTGAGGCAATGACTCATATCACAGCCTTGAACGAGTCGGCGGCGACGTTTCCCCGCTTAGTTGAGCATCGGCACATCTCGGAGAATGTCTCGGAACCTATCGGATGTTAATGGCTTAAGTACAGCAACACCGCTCAGCCAATACGCATCTCATCCATTCCAATAACGCGCTCATGTCTCCTCTCATTAGATTCGCTGTTCGTCAGCATCCACTCATCTTTCGTTCTCATCTCCTCCGATGTGCCTACCTTAGCACCAATGGCTTCTCTGCTCCACGATTCGTCGGGCGCTTCCATTCCGTGACAAGTAGTCACGACGTACTTACCAAAAAGCGTCCAAACGAACAAGCGGACGTGAGCACAGAGGGATCTGAATCCTCGTTTCAATTGGTGCGCAAGATCGTTTTCAATCACGTATATTATAGAGCACAAACAGTCTACGTTGATCCAGGCCAATGCGGTCAACACTGTGCCTCAAGATGTTCGCGGCGACTGGGTCCTATTCCACCCCGTTTACTCTGAGGAAGAGATGAAATCTGTAGAGGTGCGTCGCGTCTCTTCACCGCTCTGGCCTTCCTGTTCCATGCTCACTGGCACTCCACGTGTAGATCCTCCATAGAGAAGCAAAGACAATCTCGGATAAAATTGCTTACAATCTTGTCAGGCTGGCGAGGTTCGTTTTCAGCTCCTAGTCGGTCAACTTGGTATTGAACATCGCGCATAGATGGGGCTTTGATTTCGTTTCGGGATACGAGCACAAACCACTTCCTCGCGAACATAATATGACCACTGAAGAGCTCAAACAAAAGGGCTATATTCTTTCAGAAGACACCTGGTTGCATCGCATCTTGTTCCTCGAAACAATTGCTGGAGTACCTGGCATGGTTGCAGCCACGCTCAGGCATCTGGGCAGCCTCAGACTCATGGTAGATGGCCAACCCATGCGGTCTCATCTCGAAAAGCTAATTATACTACCTTTAGCGACGTGATTCTGGGTGGATCCACACATTACTCGAAGAAGCAGAGAACGAGCGGATGCACCTGATGTATGCAGTCGTTTTCCTTTTCCTTCCAAGTTGATTACTGATACATGCATACCGCCAAGGACTTTCATGACGCTCAAGCAACCCACTCTGTTTTTCCGTGCACTGGTTCTTGGTGCACAAGGCGTTTTTTTCAATATCTTTTGTACGTATGCCTCGTGGCCTCACGCCTCCGTCTCACGCACTGCCCTTAGTCCTCGCCTACATGATCTCCCCCCGATCGTGTCACAGATTCGTGGGACACCTTGAAGAAGAGGCCGTGATGACATAGTAGGTGCTGTTTTGCACGAGGCGATTCTCAGTTTGTCTGATCGGGTTGGTGCAAGTACCCGATGCATACAGGAGATCGAAGCTGGCCACCTGCAAAAATGGGCCGACATGCCGGCACCTGCGATTGCCATCGACTATTGGCGACTTCCTCCTGATGCCAAGGTCCTTGATGTCATATACGCCGTCCGCAGCGACGAGTCAACACACCGGTTTGTCAACCATAGTCTGGCTAATCTTGACCCCACCAAAGACGTGAACCCATTCGCGCTCCGTGACCCCGATATGTTTGTCAAGGGGACAAAAATAGGGTGAGTATTTCCGTTCTGGCCGGTGACTTGCGGACATTGACATTGTCGCAGGTTTGAGAGATCTGAGGCGGAGCAGTTCGTTCTGGAGTCGCACGACAGTCTCTCCCATGAGCCCAAGGTGTCGGAAATAAAGCAATGATACATTGCATGACGTTCACCGGTGCAGTTAGTTGTGATTCTATTCAAGTTAATTGCTAGACCACATCGCCGCTCAGTAGTAGACTAGAAGTAGAACGGCGCTCGTATTCAATATCTTAGTTGCCTTGTTTTGTGTAGTAGACATAGACTGTGACGTCACCGTAGGCCATGTTTGCCTCCCTCAGTGCGAACTACCGTAAGTCCATCGACCAACGTCCGACCACCAATGACTGTCACCGAGTCTTCTCCTAACCTTCAGAGCACCCAAGAGACATGGGGACGCCAGGCCCGTCGGCTCTTCATCGGACCCTTGCCAGACAAACTGTTGGGCGTTATGCACGAAATGATGCATGTCGACCATTCCTTTGATGCTTCCTACGTCTCTGCCGTGCGCGATGTCTTGGACCGTAATGCGCGCGCTTTCTTCCTTCGCCAGGGTGGAAGAGACGAAGATTGGAACGAGGGTGCACGCGAAAACGTGCGCGACGAACTCATGAGACGATGGCAAGAGTGTCCCTGGATGCTTTCTCTACGACGCAAAACACACCGTACGGTTGGCGTCACCCACTGGGTGGGCACTACCTTTGAGGTCGGGAGTATTCTCGGCGTGAACGTGCTCGACAATCATGCTTCGACTCCCAGTGCGCCCTCGGTCATCCCTGAGACGTTTCAACAGGAACCACAGGTGCCGTATGCGTCGACGACAGCGCTCTCGTCTACGGGTCCACGTTCATATTGGACCGCACAGTCACATCTGTCTCCGCCGTCTCCTGCACAAGGCTCAGCGTCTTCTTCCATCAGTCTCCCTGAACAACACGCTGGTGAATTATCTGCCTTTTCTTCCGGTTCCCCACTCCTCGCAATGGCTTCCACGCCTGCCTTGGCGACTGAACATGTACCGCAACAGGGGAGTGATGCTCCAAGGTCCATTCTAAAGCATCCGCCGAGGCCCACATCCAGTAAGCCAAGAACAAAACGCCGCGGCGTTTCCATTCTAGACAAGGATGCCAAGCGCAAGGTGTCGCTGCGGCCAAGGGAGAGCGGACCATCCCTCGCTGGCGCAGACCCCCTGCCTTCGGATGAAGAACGAGCTGACGAAGAACCTGTCTCTCCAGCCGCTGTCCTTGCGAGGTCGGGAAGTGAAGTCGTCGGATGCAGCGCTGGGGCGACTGCGGATGCGTCTCCTTCACAGGTGGCTCCTGGTGGCATTTTCCTCCGAGGTTTGTGGAGCTCTTTGGCGGTCTGTGTCGCACTCTTGACAGTATCCAAGATAGAATGCTTGTCAGAGTGTGTTACACCAAGTGCGAATCCCTTTCAAACCCTTTTGACGAGGTTCAAAACCGCCAAACAACCCAGTTGCTTCATGAAGATTGGATGGAGTTTTTGGTCGTGTGGAGGGGTGATAGGCTAGAGTTGTATGAAGATTATGCGAGTCTTTTACACGCTTCCTCAGTTCCAATTCCACGCTAATCGTATCGAGTAGACCATCCCGGGCAAGGAGTACATCACGGGGCACAAACACCTCGCCTTCCTGATCCCTTTGACTTCGGAACGAACCTCGGTTTCCTTGTATTCTTTCGTCGATCTTACCATCTGCATATTGTGTCCTCCGACGCCCGTGCGGAAACGATACTCTAGAGCACGCGCCTTTCTTAATCTTTCAAAGGAAGGTACGAACGTCTTTGTCTTTAAAGTCAAGAGTCGAATCAGAGCACGAGATTGGTTGTGGCATCTCTGGTAGGTATCTCAGGCCAACTGGCTGCATCTTTCTTTGACGAAGTTCCCGCAGGCACCGTCTCGGTGGAAAGATCCCCCCTTCCATCGACATTCGTTGCCCCGAGATCGATATGCGCATTTCAATCGACGTTCCAGTGCCCGAGGTTTTCGACTGCGACAAACTGTACGATATTTTCAGTTATAGGAATATTATTGACTTGGTACAACGATCACTCTCCTCTGAACGCGGGCCCTCCGGTTCGGTGTCGAGGAGCTGGGAGACCGTCATAGAGCGCGAGTTGCGGTCAGGAAAGAAGCTGCAGCTCGCGTGGAGATTTGGTGGGCAACTCGACTGGGTGTGGCAGGAACGAGACGTTGAAGGAAATGCGCGGCCATGGGACGTACTTTCCGGATTGTCTCTTCGACAGGTTCAGTCACTCGTCCTACTTTCTCTGCACGCCGGCCTGATATGTACCATCGACTCATTAGGGCCTGAGGTCAGCTCACCTCGAATTACGCATTGCGGAACACTTTCCAGATTGTGTTCATCACCAGACAGGCAGGAAAATGTACGAACCACCCGCTATCGAAGGGTATCTCGACCGTATCAGGCAGCAAAGTCGTCAACGAGTGTATATTGTGATACACGATGGCTACTTGTTTTCACTGTTGCCAGCAGACGCAAACCCACCACTCCCTCCAAGCGCGCACCTCTCGCGTTTGATGTCTGGGTTAAAACCAGGTGTAGAGGAATATAGCCAAACTCTTTTTGAAAACGAAGTTTGGAGAGGTGCAGAACAGATCCGTACTGCTCATGGGACATTGGACCTCAGAAGCATCCGCAGCGTGAGGAGAGCGTATGGCCCCCTGTCACAGGATGATGGTGAGCGTGTTGCGCACGATGCAGTGGATGCACGCGATGAGGGTGGACATCACGGGCACACTCAGGCACATTCTAAAGTACAACTGCACCTCAGGCGGGCATTCGATATTGCCCTTGCTTCTGGCCCGGTCGTACGGTACGAGGTGCGCGGCATTCAACATGCGTATTTTTGGATGACATCTGATTAATTCCACCGTAGGCACATTCAGCGCGCGACTGCATTGAATGGGTAACGAGGCTCCGTGCCCTCGTTGCATATTGGTCCCAACGCCACCGTGTAGACGTCAAGGACGAGATGGATGTCGCGTTTACAACGGGTACTCGTGCACGGCTAACACCACGAATGATGAAATGCACCCATGGGATCGGATACCCATGCCCGCCGGAACCACCGATAAATTCCGAATCGCCTGTGTTAACGTCACTATACAACTGGTGTCCGTTGAGTGCGTGCAGGAGTATCGTTAAAGCCGGCAGAGTGTTCACGCGAAAGGGGTTGAGGGGACCATACAAGTCAGTATACCGTCCATCCGTCCTCATCCACAAACTCCGCCATTAAATCCTCTTTTTTTGTTTATATGTATTACTTGTTATTTTTTTACAGACTCGTGCAAATGTTCCTCATAACCGGCCGACTGATTAAGTTCAACGTGTCCCCGGCCTCGACTCTGCATCACCGAAACTCGCAAGAAATTGGGTTGCTCGACGCATACGTCTGTTCGGGATATTTTGCCTCGCTCGCTCTGCGACGGAGCGAGTACAGTCCTGAGTTGCCCAAACTGCCGCGACGATACGACGATGGTTTGGAGACGGATGAGCGGGAGGAAGACGAGCTGTTTGTGATTTGGTATCGCAAGTCGACGCCGGCGCCCTTGGGGGAACGATCGAACGCGCCCGCGGGTGGTTTCCAGCCTACGCAACCTGTACCTCGTCTTTCGAAGAGGGATCATAAGCTTATCGTGTTCAGGACGAGGAGCAAGGTAGAGCGGGATGCGTGGTGTTGGGCGTTGGGGTGCGAGATCGAGAGGGTTGTGAGGAATAATAGGGATAGGGAACGAAGGGTGAGGGAGGCCGGAGGATTGGTCGAGTTGTCAGATTGAAAGGATATGCTTGCTCGAGGGTTCGTTCCAATTTTGAAGGTACCTCTCGTCGATGACAGCAAGCATCCTCACATTACGTGGGTATATTCTATTGTAACTGATAATAATGATTTATTCTACTACTTCATCGTCGTCTTCCTCACTTTCCTCTTGTTGTCTTTGTTGTCTCCTCGCCGCAATCCTTACCCTCTTTTCTAACTCCTTGTCAGCTTTGAGGTTGTCCATCGTGATCCGTTTGTTACAACCAGATGCAGGGCAGGGCTTTCCATCCAATCCCGCCCTCTTCAGGAACTCTTGAATGGCTGCACGGGAGTAAGAGTGACCGCACACTTGACTGTTTGTGGCAAAACGCTCAGACCATCTCAAATAGAAATCACATCACGTACGATGTCATTGGATCCTCCAAAACCATGAGTGTGATGGGGCATTTGTAGTCCTGCGTAACACCACCAACTTCTAGGTCCTCTTCATCGTCGCTAGGATCACCATCCTCTGTGGAATATTGTTAATTACATGGGGTTTTTATATATCCAAACGAACCTCTTGGAACGAGATCGTTGATAGGAGGGATCATCTCTCCGGGATGTTTCACTTCCTGAGCACCGAATGTCAACTGACTTCGTGAGATGGTAGGATCGACATACATATATTCCTTGTTTGAATTCCACGTAGGTATCAACGGAAGCATACTTTTGGCGTGTAGTCTTGCTGTTGTATTCATCCATTCGTCGTTTCACGTCGCTTTCATACATCTCAAGCGCATCCTCCTGTCAAGGAAATCATGGAACAATCGAGCAAGTAATACAGGCATGACGACGCACCACGACTTCTCCACGCATGAGGGACTGATGGAGGTTGTTCAATGTTGCTTCATGAGAACGCATTTCTTGATCGATATCAAGGAGCTTTTTCATGATGTCATCAACCCCTTCCAGCTCCTTTGACACCAGAGTCTGCATTAGGGACAAATATAACGGGGGATGACAGCACCCACTTTTCTAGCGTCGCCAACTTCCATAACTTCTGCGAGTGAGATCGCGACGTCCTTTACCAAACGAAAAGAGCTTTGATGGATTTGCTTTCGGATCATTTCCCAGTCTTGGGCTATACCATGCAACTTGGCACCGTCTTTCTTATCCAAGGGTTGGTCATGAAAGTTTTGGATATCAATTATCTCGTCGTCATTGTTGTTTGAGTTCGAGGGTCCGGCTGCGGGAGTTTCGGTATTACTGCGGTTAACCTTTGGCTTCTTTTCCTTTTTTACCGTCGCTGTCTTGCGGACTGGCTGTACAGCTGCCTCAGAGTCCTCATCGTTGTCGACGTCGTCGGCATGTCGATGCGAGGGGGCATCTTCCTCTTCTATGTGGTCTGACGACGGTGCTCTTCGAGCACGTCGATGACGGGACTTGCTGGTGGGGACAGGCATCTCGGTCGGAGGGAGAAAGGCGACCAGGCGCGACGCGACTATAGGGGACTCTAGGGCAGGCTTGTACGCGCTAAAGTCACTTACATAATCACCTGTGGTAGGCCGCAGAGCGCTAGCATTATGATACACCATGCTTTCGTTCATTCGCGGTCTGTCTAGATGTTCTCTTACATCGCCTGCTCTTGCCCCATCGCGGGCATTCAGTGCCTCTTCATTCCTCTCCGTCACTCTCAACCAGGCCATGCGTCGAAAGAAACCTCAGAAAGTCAACCCTCCAAAGTCACCGCTCCTTAACACATGTCCTCAGAAAAAGGGCGTCTGCACCCAAATTTTCATCATGAAACCAAAGAAACCCAACTCGGCCAAGCGAAAGGTCGCCCGTGTCAAGTTGTCCAATGGGAACTCGATCATGGCCTATATTCCCGGAGAAGGTCATAATTTGCAGGAGCACAGCGTGGTGATGGTCCGTGGTGGTCGTACACAGGATTTACCAGGTGTCAGGTACGCCTCGGACTTGACGCTCACGGTAGTAGATAGTGAGGCATAGTTCCTTCCACAGGTACAAAGTTGTCCGTGGCGCGTTGGACTTTGGTGGCGTCGTCGGTCGGATGCAATCAAGGAGTAAATACGGAGGTATTTGCACTCTTTTTTTTCGAGATTGAAACTCACGCTTACTCAGTCAAGAAACCAAAGAAGTAGTTCCTATTTACACTGTTTTCTATCTGATCTCGTGCTCTATCATAATTTCTTTTTCTATGAAGGACTGATAACGAATTGTTGTATCAGTAAGGGATTCTCACGGCCGTTGTCGCTGAGCGTTGATCGCGATGGATGATTACGCAATTTTGGTAAACAACATCTTGAAGTCACCAACATCCCCATATCATCGTTGACCATAGCATCATGATATGCCTTTTCTAGTGAAACGAACCCGCCGATAGCCAGGGGGATAAGAAGGATATGACAAGGTGGGGCTTGTTCAATGACCAATCATATCTCGCCCCGGCAACTCACAATATGAACCACTGTAGTTATGATCCCGCCCTATCAACCTACCTGATCGCAGCAAAGGAGAAATCAAGAAAGAACTGTACGCCTTGGAATTATGAAGCTGTGGAACAGCTTGGAGTTTTATTAGATGCATCAGTTCCAAAATCACTTCGATTTAAAACTATCAATGCCTGGAACATAAATTGTACGTCATATACATCAATTCATCCCGGAAGAGGGTTCTCTCTAGCGAGAAATTTGGACTAAATATGAAATTGCCTCCAAGTCGGAGATGGGGACGTATCACAGGATGTATCCGTTTCTCAGGCCACCGCAGTTGTACCTTGGTATGTAAGATCAAGTTTGACTATGAAATCCCTCTCCCCCCTTAAAGCATCACACATTAATTCTCAAAGCACGGAGAATTCGACATTCATGCCAACTTGCACTTCCCAATGCGCTCCTTATAGCCTTGAGGTGAATAATTACTGGATTCCGTTTCCGAGGTTAGCCTGATCATTCACTATAGGTACCTCCTCCAGCCGGTTCCCCTGACATCCCCGACATCACGGAAGGAAGTGATTCAAACAATGAGTTGCCTTTGATAGAGAAGAAATTACCCCCAATACCCACCACAAAGTCGGCCTGGTTGGCGGATGCTGCGGATCTCTTCGTCCTGTTGTGTTCTTTCCTCCTGACCACAGCGTCTATCGTCCTTGTATTCCTTGTATTCCTTGCACAAACAAACAACTCCTACTCTTTCCAGTATAGCAAGGTACCCCCGATCCTGCAGCGGGCAATATCGTCTCTGTCCCTAACGATCACCTCGGCAGTGTTAGCGGTTGCTGGAAAGCGATACGTGCTCTTCAAGCTCGCCAGGGGAGGTTTGCGTAGCCAAAGAGTCGCCGTCTACAGTAACCCCACCATCGGGAATCTTGCCAGATACCTAGTGTTGCATGGCGCGGAGTTGCCCTTGCTTGGTTTATCGGCTGTTTGGGTGTTGGCATTGGTTACCAGTTTGACCGTGAATGATAGTTGGGAGATGGGGCCCATTTCAAGCTTGGAACAGATTGCAGTACCCTTTGGTCCGCTCAATCGACCGGCTTCAGGTTCTTCCTGGGTCGTGCCAGCACTCGAACAATTAACCTTCGTCATGTCGTCGTGGTGTCTCGGTTTGGCGGACGCTGTCGGGCTCATCCAGTTTTCCAATACAACGACGATTCCCATATTCGGGACCGCCTTCTACTACCCTCCTCTTCCAGTCACATGGTCCCCATCCGGTGACTATTCTTTTTCAACTACTAGTATGTTGAATGGTTTCAACATTTCCTTGGACCACCCATCTTCAGTTCCATCCACTGCTCAAAATCTTAGCACCTGCTTTCAAAATTCAAATTTCCTCCCCATTCTTGAGCTATGGTCCGATGGGTCTGATAATCAGACACTTTCCATCGTTGCTGTTGCCGAAGAACTTGACGGTCAGCCTAACTCGATCATTCGGATCAATGCTACTGCGATCATCATGGGTGGAACACTATCCTCCTACAACAACCGCACAGAGTTCACGCCAAATGGGACATCGTGGCCCAACGTAATGTCAACAGGCAATCAATGGGCTCAAGATATTATCAGCATAGTTTGCAATGCCACTCTCCCCCAAAACATAGGGACTTGCCCTCCGGGCTTATCCCTCTCGCACTATCTTTTCGAATTTGACCGCGACCTCGAATCGCTCAGTTCAGTTGAGGGCCTTGAGGCCCATTGGGGTTCGGTTCTGAACATGGCGCTTGGTGCTTACAGTTCCGCGATGCTCTCACCCAGTCTCCAGAATGCCACAATGGTCCCCAATGTGCCAGAGATCTCTGTTCAGATCACATGGTACGGTGTTCAATTCACAGCGACTTACGCGATTTACATTCTCCTTGCCAACATCGTCGCGTCAATCGCCGTGCTGATCGTCGTGGTGATGCTGCGCCTTGCCAGCTGTCTGGGACCAGATTTCCTCAACTCAACACGATTGCTTTTGGATCCGCTGAAGAACCCAGAACTGTTTAATGCGTCCCTGCAAACAACCGTGGATGCGCTTGCAAATCCGTACATGCGCGTGGCGGCGGACAACATGTATTTGTTCGCAGGGGAGAAAACGACAGGGGGGAGGTGGAGGTGGTTCACAATGTTTTCCCTGCGAAAACGAAGCCATTCAGACTGAATAGAAAATTACCTGGCTGTGTTGCTAGTAGCGGTGTGTTGCTAGTAGCGGTGTGTTGCTACGATCTAATGTATCACGGTATGTGTTCATGCGTCAGACACCAATTACCAAGGCACGTGGTCGACATTCATGCTGACTTGTACTATAGCTTTGAGGTGAATGACTACTGGATCCTGTTTCCAAGACTCATTTGGTCATTCACCATACTAGGCACTACACTTGCACTCTTTTTTTCTAAGATTGAAACTCATGCTTGCTCAGTCAAGAAACCAGGGAGTGGTTCCTATTTACACTGTTCTCTACTTGGAAATGCCAACTGTGATTGGCTGTAACCTTGCTTTGATCATTATTTAAGGAGCATGCTTTATTTCGAACATATGTACATTATATTGTGTCCCCTCGAACGTAGTCCTGCTTACCCACCCAGCCAAAAACAACATTTCAAAGGAGAGAAAGAATAAGACTTGGATAAAGTGGCAGCTAGCGTGTAATACAATGACTAGTAGTGCAAAACAAGAAAGGCAGGCAAATCAAAGGAGGAAATGTCAGTTTTTGATATCACTTTATGATTGGGAGAGTGAACTGTAAAGTGGTTTTGGCAAGCGAGAAGTGGAATATGGCTTACCAACGGAAGATGCTGAAGACGCAGATCAAGAAATGTTTGTGGAAGCATTTGTTTTTCGGGATGGACGGGGCGATAGTTGGGAGGAGTGAGAACATCGCATCGATAACTCAGTCATGCTTACACAACATCATTCCTAAAAAGTGTTGTTTATCTTTATTTTGATCACATGACGGGCTCGAAATTCGACAGGACAATCTGATCTCGTGCTCTATCATAATTTCTTTCTTTTGTGCAGGATTGAACAACGAATTGTTGTATCAGTAAGGAATTCTCACGGCCATTGTCGTTGAGCCCTCGATGATCACGCAAGATGTCATTGGTAAGCAACATCTTGAAGTCACCAACAGCCCCATATCATTATTGACCACAACATCATGATATCCCCTTTCTAGTGAAACGAACCCGCTGATATCCAGGGAGATAAGAAGGACATGTCAAGGTGGGGTTTGTTCAATGACCAATCATATCTCGCCCCGGCAACTCACAGTATGAACCATTGTAGTTATGATCCCGTCCTATCAACCTACCTGATCGCAGCAAAGGAGAAATCAAGAAAGAACTGTACGTCTTGAAATCACGAAGCGGAACAGCTTGGAGTTTTATTATATGCATCACTTCCAAAATCACATTGACTTAGAACTATCAATGCCCGGAATATAGATTCGATGTCATGTTCATCGATGCATCCCGGAAGAGGGTTCTCTCCAGTGAGAAATTCGGACTGAATATGAAATTGCCTGATTGTGTTAGCAAGTCGGAGATGGAGACATATCACAGGATGTGATCGTTTCTCAGGCCACCGCAGTCGTACCTTCTGGTATGTAAGATCAAGTTTGGCCCCCTTGAAACATCACACTAGCCAATTATCGAGGTGCTAGAATTTCGACATTCACACCAACTTGTGCTCCCATAGCGTTCCCTATAGCCTTAAGGTGGATGGCTAGCTGTTTCCGAGGTCAACCTGATAATCACCATACTAGGCACTACTTCCTCTTCCATCCAGTTTCTCGACATCATGGAAGAGAGTGATTCAGACAACGAACTACCTTTGATGGAGAAGAAATTACCCCCAATACCCATCACAAAGTCAACCTGGTTAGCGGATGCCGCGGATCTCTTCGTCCTGTTGTGTTCTTTCCTCCTGACCACAGCGTCTATCGTCCTTGTCTCCCTTGTATTCCATGCACAGACAATCAACTCCTACTCTTTCCAGTATAGCAAGGCACTCTCGATCCTGCAGCGGTCAATAGCGTCTCTCTCTCTAACGATCACGTCTGCGGTGATAATTGTTGCTGGCAAGCGATACGTGCTCTTCAAACTCGCCAGGGGAGGTTTGCGTAGCCAAAGAGTCGCCGTCTACAGTAACCCCACCATCGGGAATCTTGCCAGATACCTAGTGTTGCATGGCGCGGAGTTGCCCTTGCTTGGTTTATCGGCTGTTTGGGTGTTGGCATTGGTTACCAGTTTGACCGTGAATGATAGTTGGGAGATGGGGTCCATTTCAGAATGGGAGCAGATTGCAGTACCCTTCGGTCCGCTCAATCGATCGGCTTCAAACTCTTCTTGGGTCGTCCCAGCACTTGAACAATTAACCTTCGTCGTGTCGTCGTTGTGTCTCGGATTAGCGGACGCTGTCGGCCTCATCAACATCATTGGTGCCAATACAACAACGGACCCGAGCCAACTAATGGTGCCCATCTACTACCCTCCTGTTCTAGCGGACCAATTCGGTGACTACTCTTTCTCGACTGCTAGTACACTGAATGGTTTCAACATTTCCTTGGACTCCCCCTCTTCAGTTCCATCCACCGCTCAGAATCTTAGTGCCTGCGTGCTAAATTCCTCCCCTATTGTTGGGCTATGGTCCGATGGGTCTGATAATCAGACACTTTCCATCGCTGCTGCCATCGGGGAATCTGACTCTCAGCCTAACTCGTTCATTCGGATCAATGCTACTACGATCATTATGGGTGGAACACTATCCTCCTATAACAATTACACAGAGTTTGCGCTGGATGGGACATCGTGGCCCAACGTAATGTCAACAGGCAATCAATGGGCTCAAGATATTATCAGCATAATTTGCAATGCCACTCTCCCCCAATTCATGGGCATCTGCCCACCGGGTTTATCTCTCTCGGACTATCTTTCCATACTTGAGGTCGACCTCGGTTCACCGTCCGATTCGATTGGGGCTCATTTGGGTTCGGTCCTGATTATGGCGCTTGGTGCTTATAGCGCCGCGATGCTCTCACCCAGTATTCAGAATGTCACACTTGTTCTCAATGCGCCTGAGACCCCCCTCGTTCAGATCACGTATTAGGCGTTCAATTCACGTCGACTTATACGACCTACATTCTCCTTGCCAACATCGTCGTGTCGATCACCATGTTGATCATCGTGGTGTGGCTAAGCCTGGCTAGCCATTTGGGACCAGATTTCCTCAACTCCACACGGCTGCTTTTGGACCCACTGAAGAAGCCGGAGCTGTTCAATGCGTCCCTACAAACCACAGTGGATGCGCTTGCGGATCCGTATATGCTCGCGGCGGCGGATAATATGTATTTATTCTTAGGAGAGAAAGCGACGGGAGAAGGGTTGCGGTGGTTCAGAATGTTCTCCCTACGAAGACGAAACCATTCGACCGAGCCTTGGGATGACTAGGCTACTCGGGGACTCTATAATCGCCGATGTTGGGATACTACCACCGGATTATATCCGTCTATATGGAACTTTGGGCTACCATCGGCCCGTATAAATTTTCTTCTCCCCAGAGCAGAACTAAATTTACGATCCTCCCGAGTTTCTGTACTTATGTATTATGTATAGTGTCCAATGATATGTGGCTGTGCTAAACCATCATTGGCTGCTACCGCCCAGTTACTTTTGCTCCACATGTCCTGTGTCCTCCAACAGGCGCGTCCTATACTACGCGTTTTCCAACGAGTACGATGGAACTCGACGCAAGCTATTGTGCCTCAAAACACACAACCCGCGGTCCCGGCATCGAGCTCAGCCCGAAAGTCGCAAAATCGACCCCATCTAGGTATCGACATTGACCCGAACCATGGTCTTTGGGCTTTTTTCCGGAAAAAGGAGGTGGACGGTGTAGTGAGATACGAAACGCTGGAGGCAAGAGAGTCGCTCACTGAATCTGGTGCGTGCGTGTAGTCTGAACGATGCTTGTGACCTGATTTTTCTGTCTGCCTTGGTAGGACGGCCTTGGCATGCTGCCGAGCTTAGGCGGAAGAGCTTCAGGGACTTGCATACACTGTGGTATGTTCTGTTGCGCGAACGTAACGCGCTCGCGACACAACGCGAAGAGGCACGGAGAATGGGTATTCAAAACGCAGAGGCACTCGCCGCTCCGACCATGGATCGGATGGTCGGTCGTTTTTCTTTGACTTGTATTTGCTCTTTTGCTCACACGTTGGTCACGTTTAGTGTCGCAAGTCAATGGCACGGCTCAAGTTTGTGCTCAATGAGCGGCGACTGCACTATGAGAAATTATCCAAGGAGGGGGTTATGTCGCAAGAGGCGCTGTTGAAGGTTCTAGAACCTCCAGCTCGTCGCATGACGCGGAGGGAACGAACGGCAGCACGGCGCAAGGCTGCCTCGTCACAACCAAGCACAGCGTGACCTTGCTCTCTTGCACGCCCAATCGAATTAGATATGTTAAATATGACACTGATTGGAACGCTAGCTGATCTGAACATTGCGTCCACGGGCTCGTTCCCAATCCGCCATGGCCTGCGAGATCTGACAATGCTTGATAGAAGGGTTTTCGTACATTTCTATCTGTCGCTTCCCGCGTCTAATGAGGTGCTCGATTGCAGCGACATTACGAGGGGATACTGAGGATGCCTGGGTGCGAAATGTGTAGCGAATGTAGAGGGAGAAGTTGGGCTGGGCTTGCGGTGGTTTCGTTCGTACCAACCGAAGTGCTCTGGGTGGAGATGTGAGCTACAGAGATGGCAAGAAAAGAGAGTACTCGCCGTCTGTATAAAGCAAGGATCTCTGTCTGCAGTCCAGATTTCTTGGTGGACATGACGAGTGTGTGGTGGTCCTGATCAGACCCTCGACACCGCCGGCTTGAAGGGCCGAATTTGGATCCAAACTTACTTTACGATGATCACGTTTGGAAAATGTCGTTTACCGTGGCAGCGATACCATGCCACAGTGATTCGCGACTTTTCGACGAGTGTCAAGGCTCGTTCGCAAGCTGGGACGTCGAATCCAGCACAGTACTGCAAGGATCTCGTTCAAAAACACGACTATGAGGGATACCTTACTTCGCAGTTCTACCCTCGGCAATACCAGAGTGCATTTTACGCTCTGAGGGCCTTTTATGTGCGTACAGTACGTCGGACCGTCCAGCGACTGAGATTTTCTATCATAGATTGAGTTGTCCATGATAAAAGAAACCGTTTCGCAAACAACGCTAGGACAGGTACGACTTGTGTTTTGGAGAGACGCTGTCAAGGACATCTTTGCTGTAAGTCACGCTTTCAAAGGGTGTGTTGTGATTTATCCATGTCCTCGTAGAACAAGCCGCCGCGACACCCCATTGCGCTTGGGCTCTATGAGGCAACACAGAAGAGTCACCTGGCGCCATACCACTTTCAGAGGATCATCGAAGCTAGGGTCGGTTTTTTGCACTAGACTAGGTTCCTTTTCTCAAGATTGATGTTGTATAGGAGCAAGAGTTGCACGTTCAGTCGCATCTCACCGTGGAATCGATGACTTCGCATGCCGAGTCTACAACCTCGACTTTCTTGTATCTGCTGCTCTCGCTGTTGAACCTGCCATCCGAAACGCTGTCGCACGCCGCGTCCCATCTCGGTGTTGCCCAGTCGTTCGCAACGTTGTTGCGCGCCTTTCCGTTTCACGCGTCCAAAGGGATGATGGTCATTCCGGCAGAGATCACAGCCAGGCACGGCGTCAACCAACATGAAGTGCTCACGAAGGGGGGGTCAAGCAAGGCACTCGCGGATGCAGTGTTTGAGCTCGCCACGATCGCGAACGATAATTTGCAGACTGCGCGGAGCACGTTCCGAGAGACCGGGGGCAAGGTGGCACAAGAGGCGATGCCGGTGTTTGCTGCAGCTGTGCGTTGAAATCCTGTGCGGTGTTGCGTGTGCTCATTGCGGGCAGATTCCGGTCGCGTCAATACTGAGTCGATTGGAGGAGGTGAATTTCGATGTGTATGACAGACGATTGCAGTCCCGGGATTGGAAGTTGGCCTTTCGAGTTTGGAGGTGTTACCAAAAGAGGACTTTCTGAGGATATGCCGGCATGACGATCTAGTTGTCCGTCTCTTGTAGTTTGCGACAAAGTACCAGTTCATCGTCGCTTTCTTTTTTTCTTTTTCTTCCCTTTTTATCCATCACCGTCGAATATTGTCGTCGTGACTGCGAGTCTGCGGGGTCCGCCAAGATGTGCGCGAAGTACTCAAATTTAGAAGTCCGATAGTCGTAGCATCGAGTGGCCTGCACAACAGCTTGACACCAGACCACCACCCTCCCAAACTTGTGTGCTCTCCCATCCACACTCTCTTCTTCCCCGCCGCCCTCATCCATCTCCATCCCCGATTTTCTCTCCGTTTTGTCCCATCGCTCACCCAGTTCAACTCCATCCATGGAGCGTCTATGTGGTGCGTTTTCACGACGGTGTGACCCTTTTCACATCACCTCAGTGTTCACTCAGACGATATCATCCATCTCATCATCTACGAACTTAGCGATCCAACCGCTCTAACCCTCACCTCCAAGCGCTTTCTCCGCGTCTCAAGGGATCCCTATGTCCGCGCTCACTACTTTCTCCATCGATACGGTCACATGGATGCCATGTTTTGGGCACTAGGCAGAGGCAGAGTCCTTAATGACCAAGTCATCGACGTACGTCTCTTGCACCTCACCCGCCTCTCCCCGCTGAATATATGCGCCTATTCTCAGATCTTGGTATCAAGTGGCGCCTATGTATCCCGCTATATTATTCAGGTCGCCATTCATCACTACTTCCGTTCTGCAGTTCACTTTATCAAGACACCTTGGGTCAGGTCCATACCGCTTTCCGTGTTCACGCATTTTATGAAGGTCACTACGGTGTTGTTTGATGACATACCACTCGGAAAGGGCGAAGACGACGGTTACATTTTTCATTCTTTTCTCAAGGAGAGCAGGCTCCCCCAGGATTTAAAGACTACCGGTTGGGCAGACGTGCGCGAGATTCTGGAAAAATATAAGGTACGCCCTCCTTCCTGTGGAATCACGTGGTTCGTGACTCGCGTCTAGTTCATTCCATTCAGCATGAAGGTGTGTGATTCGTTTCCTCGTCTTTCTATCGCTCATACGATGACTACCAAGGATCCTTTGATGGCTCAACTACCGATTGCACTCGCCATCGAACCGAGACTGCTACCATATGCGGAAGCCAACGGATTCCGCATGGATCCAAAGGTAGCTGAGAACTTGTTGCAACTTGCCCCTTTCTCACTCTGTGCAAACCAGTATCGTGATTTCGTCTTCCGTAAAATGTTCGAAAAGCAAGCGCTTAACAGCGGCGATCGAACGGACGATATCATTCGTAATGTTCGGGAGCTGAAACGTCTAGATCCAAGGTAGCTTTCCATTCACTCTGGATGAGACACAGCATTCATGCGTGGAACTCGACAGGATGTTTTTAAGTCGTACAGTAGCAGCAGAAATATGCATGGAAGCCAAGAGCAACGAATCCGCGTACCGAGCGCTCAAGGCACTTGATCGTTCAGGAGAGCTATTGTTTAAGCTTGGGTAAGCCAATCTGGTCAAATCCCCGTCGTCTGGTTTCTTATCGTTATCAGTCCCGCTGTCACGGAGTTGATGAAGGTAAGGCTGTGGGGTGGGATTCTGGAGGCGCGTGTTCACTCTTTCCTTTCTAGCTTTTTATGAAGTCGCGTTCGATCACATCCACATACACGATTAATGTCCTGCGTCAACTCTATACCGATTTCCCAAGTATGGACCCAACAGTCCGAGTTGTTATGCTTTTAACTGTATGTCTGTCTGATGGCACGTGGGGGCTCTCTGCTACGCCTGAAGCCATCACATCTTTCCGCGGCAAATTGGAAGCGATCGGTCTATTGCCATTGATGAAGGAGGACTTGTTTAATATTATGATCAATCCTTTTGTGGAGAAGCATGCTCTTCTACTCGAGTATGCAAAAGAAGAGATGGAAATGAGTATGAAAGACATTAAGGACCTCGTGCAAGACGTTGCGATCAAATGTTTGGAGATCGCAAGCAAGGTAAGAACACCCTTGTTTATATTGCATCGACTCACTCCTTCTAGGGCAAGACTCTGCGTAAGCTTTCCGAATGCTATTCTCTTCATGCCGCTCTTTCAGACGCTGCTGTACGGCGATACTCTGTTTCACTGGACGATCTGCCTCCGGTGGAAGACGAGAAAGCATGTGCTGCCTATGAAGCAGCGCTGTGTCGAGACTTTAGTAATGTGAAGATGATCCGAGCCAACTCGAGTGGGTCCTCAAATCAGACTGTGGGAGCTTCTGCTTCTTCCGCTAGTGAATCGGCAGAAGCCGAAATGGAAGGTCAGGAGGACGACCCTCGTGAATTCGTCGTCGAGGAACCGGAGGAAACGTCTCCCGTGGACGATGGACCTGATCTGGTTTGCACTTATCTTTTATATCCCGTTGTTCCTGTGCTGAACTATCCCTAGGGTGCCATAGGACAGGATACGTTGTCTGCCATGATCCGTCAAGATGAAATGGCTCCCACTCGATCTCGTAGACGGTCGTACTATTATAGCATTTATGGCGCTGATGTGAACGGAAAATTGGACTTTCCTATCGGTGAGCGCTCCGGGCACCTCTTCAAGTAGACTCCACTAACGAATCATCAGAGTCTTTGCCGGTCGGTAGGTGGGCCAAAGAACATTACGATCCATACAGTCCTATGATGGCAGTATTCATGACTCATGCTGTGATCAACAACAATACTACCGTACGTTCAGAATTGATCCCTGTGAGCTGCGCTCGAATGCCCTCCTAGCTTCTTCATCTCTATCTTTCGCCGGCTGGTGTGGGTTACACAATCACCCCAACCCACGTTCCTATTACTCTCAAACACTTCAAGTTACTTGCGCATCTAGGACGGGCCCCCGTAAGCACAACCCAACGTGTCCTTTTTTTTTTTTTGAGCTTAGTTCTACTGATAGAATTGGTGTCTCTATCATGAAATCGAATTTGGAGCCGAGTTCTTTTTCAGTGAAGAAGACTACCTCTCCAAGCAGGTACCTCCTCTGGATATTAAACGCTCTTGCAAGTCCCGCGTAAAGGCGAATGATATAAAGAAGGAAACCAGTCCCCCCACACTGTCCCGTTCGACATGTCATACGGGATTATCGACCCCATCCCAGGCAAGCACTTCTCCCCGCACATCCCGGAGACGACCGAGAAGGTCTGCTGCTACGACAGTAACCTCCTATACTGTCCCGGATTCTGACGATGAAGCGATCGTGGAGGACGACGGGGAGAACGCGATGATGGCTCTTTTAAGCATGCAAGCGAAGAAACGCAAGGTAGAGTCGAATCTCCAGCGGTGGATCAAACACTTGTCCGCCCTTCTTGTTGATGAGCAACGGAAGGTATATACCATCTTGGAGATTCTAGTCCAAGCCCTGACCCCAATCACGCAGTACAAGGATAGACGGAGACGACAAGACAGAAGTGCAGATGGTAAACGGCGAATCATGAAGGTGAGCGGCATATTGTATGGGACATGTTCGAGAGCTTAATCATCCGTTCTTTTAAGACTGAATTCCACAAGTCTCTCATCGTCCACCTCCGTTCCTTGCGCAAAGTCGACCTCGATAAGCGTAAGCAACTTTACGGTTCTGATGTTGCAGAGGAAGATTACAGTGACGATGATGACGATGACGAGTATCAAAACGCGCGCGTTCCGAAGCGGCGTCGCATAAACACCTGAGCCCATGGACACGTGAAGGACTGTCAAGGATGTTCGTACATACACAACCATAACTGTACTCTTTCATTACCGTAATTTCCTTTGCTAGATTCATCATAATAAATGTGACCGTTGTGCAGATCATAAACTTATTGTGGAGTAAGATTACGTGTGCGTTGGTTGATTTACGAATATTTCTCCTACCCCACAGGTGCAAAAATTCCTCGACTGGGCCTCCTGCTCCTGCTCCACTGCTCAGCTTCAGTTTGTCGACTCGGAACATATGAACCTACCTACCGCTAATTATTCTAGTTTTTCATCGGTTTGTGTCCACGCCGCCAATTCCCAACTCTTAGAAGACCAGTTGCCACAGGAGCAGAATTCAGCTCAATTTTCAAACATCACGACGGACCGAAGAGACTCCTTGCACGGACAAAATAAAGCTTGTTAGATCTCCTCACCTACGTTTCAAGAACTAGTTTTACGTCTCCCAGGATATCATCTCCGACTTGAAAACGAGGCTACAATTCTGGGTACAAGAATGAATGGTCAGTGAGCCTGCATGATCTCTGGTGTCATTAACTCAATGGCCAATTCCTCGCTTCCTCGTCTTCGACGACGATGACTGCTCCGCGAGTAAGAATTGTCTATGCTCTCTCACCAGCATGTACGGGTTCGCAAGCGCGTCCACGGTCGTATCCAAAAAACGCGTCGAACAACCCGGGGTTCTTCAACAAGTCCAACAACAGGCGGACAGCATGGATGAAATCCCCGCCGGGACGGCTCGCCATGCATGGTCTCACTACTATGACTGGCATGACGCACGACGCCACGACGAGAACGTAGACGACGTAGCCCGAGCGTGGCGTAAACTGGAGGGAATCGTGGCGCATAACGGTGACGTTTGACGTTGGCGCCAATCAAGGACCACGACGCGGAGCTGTAGTAGGCTCTCATCGCCATGCCCCCAGTAGAACCCCCGCTGCCATTGGCGAATTGGTGCCGGACGTGCTGTCTTAGAGGGGAATACTCGGCGTTGAGCGCGGTGGCAATGTCAATGAGAGAGGATCCGCTGATGCGGCTACCAGCGACGGGGGTACGTGGCGTTGCAGACTAAGCTGGGATATCTTGGACCCATTTGTCGTTGGAGATCACATTGGGTCACGTTCAACGGCCCCGTTTGACGTGAACTCGGTGGCGTTCAAGTTGCCTATGGATTGCAATATGCCACTGAAGGCGATTGCGGAAGGGAGAATAGTGATTGCGGATAGCGTCCAGTTTGTTACCCGCTTGATACCATGATTTACTGGCGCTGAAACCGTATCCAGTGCCGTCAGCGCAGGTGGTATTCTTGGCAGTGGGTGGGATGGAAGTGGTTCCATGGAAATGTTGAAGTCATTCAGTGATGCGGATAACGAATCCCGGGCCCGCTGTTGGGAATGGAATCAAGGTAAAGGGGGACCCTGCAGCCAGCTGTATGTCACCCCGAATCTCGACGAGTCCGACGATACCAGCCACGCCCAGGGTAGTTCGGCATGACACACCGAGTAATGACCAAGGTTGCCAATGGATAGACTCGCGTAAACAGCGACTCTTCAGCTGCGGATACCTCCTCTGGCAAATTTGAGGGTGATATCATCCGTTGAAGAGTCGACAAAGTATAGCTCACGCACAGCGACTGAGTTGTCAGTGGAACCCGGTGCTCACCTGGAAGTAGCTATGAACAATGTCAGATTCGCAGGCGATGACGGCATTGCTAACGTTGCCACTAAATAATACTAGTAGGCTGTACAGTAAATGTATCAGCACCACTGCCTGCCAGTGTGTTGAACGATTTGGTACCAGGTAATACCCCCGGTGGAACACTAGACAATAATCATCAAAGCTGCGCAAGAGATAGCGGTGTCATAAGCACCGTGACATTCCACACTCAAAGCTGGTATCTATAATGGATTGACCGATCACCAAGCCTAAGCCTTTCCTCGTACGTCTCCAACCGGACCTCTTTGCCATTGGCGAGTATGTCTTCACGTCTCTTATTTTCCCTTGCCATCATTACCCATAGATACGTGGCTACCAAGAGAGCGAAGAGAACGTATCCGATGGCGATAAGATTGGGCTTGCGGTAGAGTTGTGTGCTAAGAGATGGCCGATATACCAGGTATGCGGAGATGGCACCAAAGTCACCGACTGAGATTTGCATTGCGACTGCGACTGCTCGTTTGGTCTGTCCTGAAACATTATCACCGGGCCAGCTGTCACTTTATATGTAAACAAGAATCGGAGAACGTCCAAGCTCGCTATGCGAACCTGAGAAGCAGCGCGTTAGCAGCGTATACTCCGGCTGAAACGAAAAGGGTCGGTGTGTGTTCAGATGTCCAAAAGGGTGCCTCTACTCGCCTGCTATAAGATGGACGCCAAAGTATTGCACACCAGCTAGAGTTCCGTGAGATAAATATGATGAAACTGTCACTACAACTCACAGTTCGTCGATGAGACCAGAATGATGTATCCTAGAAAAAGGATTAATTGGTACAGTGCGCTCGTGTGAAAGATGCGGCTTACCGACGACCGCGACTACTCCAGAGATGATGATAAACGGCGCACGCATGTTCCATCGGCTGGACAACCAGACCATTCCCCACACGGAGAGACTCGCAACGGTGTTGGGAGGTACGGTCATCCTATCCATAGATCAGCTGAGTAGCCAGATGCGAATGACGCACGTACAACTGTGCCTGCCATGTTTGAAACCCGAGGTTTGCTATAATAGTGGGCTACCACCCAGTGAGCATACAGAAAGAACGATGAAACTAGGCAGGCACCAAAAAGAAGCTGAACGAATACAGCACAAACGAGAAGCCGTGGAATAGGAACGCGTACGCCCATACTAGATGATCCTGAAAGGCGGATCGGGCAGAAGACCATTGGAACGTCTGGTCCGTGCCTGCATCCGAGTCTGCTTGCAGTTTTTCTATCAAGCGACTGCGCTCCTCTTCTGTTAACTAAAAGGGTGTTGGCGGAACTACATCATATGACTATTAAAATGAAACCTCACGAATTTTGCCTTGTGGGACCAAGTCGGCACAACAAAATATGCAAAGAACGATATGACCACTGTAAGGGTACCTTCGAGGATGAAAATCCTGAATGAAGAGGTTGAATATTGGTCCAATGAAATGAAGTGGGATGTACCATTGCCGTCCCCTGCGTCCTCCAACACCGTCCATCAGGCCGATCGCATAGGCGAATATCCCTTGAAAACGCTTGTCACCCCCAAAGACGTCAGCAATAGGCGAGGTACCTCCGAACGCTCCTGCAAGAGCCGCACCACCAAAGAATACAGCTACTCGCCAGCTGCGCTCGCGTCTGTTCGCGGGTGCAAAGCCATATGAACATGACACCCTCCCGTGCTGGGGAAAGCGCCCCCCTCACCTAAGATAGTATACAGAGAACACGTAGATGACCCCAGGAAACAGACCTGCTTCCGTCAGGCCTAATACTAAACGGGAGATTGTCAATAAACATAAGAACGAACAAAGAACATACGGAATCGTATCCCAAAGAGTCCTGCTTAATTTGTCACAAGCCCTTGAGCAATGGAAACGACACCCCAGACGAGTGTCAAAGTTGGGAGCCAGAATTGAGGATCAAAACGCTTCAAACTACCCCTCGAAAGGTGAGAAATCGAGATATGCAAGAAAAACAAAATTACATGATCTGCATAGACAAATCCGCCAGAAAAAGAGATGGGTTAGCAAAGGTAGTGTGCGCTTTCAAGTTACAAACATTGGCAGGGATCTCAAACAGTATGTATCCAACGAAATATATTGTCAAAGCGGTATTGTATGCGGATGCTGACACGCCCAGATCCTGAATGACGGTTACCAAATTTCGGGGTCACCACTACAAGATCGTTGGACTCACTGTAGTCAAACCATCGAGTCTGGAATTAATAACGGGTCAACAACTGACGGTGAAAACGACGATTTAGTTACTTGGCATTCGCGATATTCGACCTAAGCAGATATTCAGTGAATACTACTGGATATCTGAAAATCATACCGACAGAGGAAGCTCAGCAAGTGCAAAAGTGTGAGGATCGGAAGCAGTCGAGCGTCAACCTTGCGTCGAAGCCTACGATCCTCTGGAGAGTCGTACTTGAGAGTGTTGGGTACCTGGATATCCACTTTAGAAGACTTCTCTGAGTCGTGGTTCGTCATGGTAAACTAGATAGATACATTGCACACTGTGATAGCGTGTGCGCGAGAGTCTATGGCGTAATGTCATTGTGAAATGATGATGATCGATCAGTACTCAACGGTCTCGTGGAAGATCTCCGAGTTTCACGCGCCGATTCAATTCTACACCGTGGGAATAATATTCCTCTTTGAACTACCAAGCAAGTCAAGCCGCAACATCGACGACGGTCATGGAAGGCTTATTCTTCAACGTGCGTTTCAATTCGAGCTTGAGGTGCCAGCGCGCTAGAAGTCTCTCACATAGGTCCACAACGGTTTCCTGGAAGGGATTGTACGTGGCTACAAGGCCGGTATCCTGAACCAAGGCCACTACGCGAGCTTGACGCAATGCGAGACTCTTGAAGGTATCACGCCAAAGGACCTTCCATATCGCCTTCGGAAAGACTCATTCTACCTGCAGATTTGAAGACTCAGCTTTCTGCAACCGATTACGGAAATTTCCTCGCAAACGAACCTTCGCCGCTCTCCCCGACCACGATTACCGACAAAGCAAGGCAAATACTTGTCGACCAGTTTAACTTCCTCCGCAGCAATGCCGTGGAACCATTGTCTAAATTCTTTGACTACATCACGTCGGTCCTGCCTTGCGATACCATCTAGATTATTACTCATAATTATTCAGGTACGGCTACATGATCGACAATGTCGTTCTATTGATCACCGGGACTTTGCACGAGAGGGATACACATGAACTTCTAGAGCGCTGTCATCCCCTTGGTATCTTCGATACTATGCCGGCTTTGTGTGTTGCAACCAACGTCGATGAACTTTACCAGAGTGTCCTTGTGGAGACCCCTTTGGGTGAGTGCAGAATCACAGAACATGAACTACGCAATATTTATCCATGTTGCAACCCAGCACCCTACTTCCGCAATTGTCTCTCCGCCACTGACCTCGACGACCTTCACATCGAAATCATCCGTAACACCGTCTACAAGGCATATCTCGAGGATTTCTACAACTTTGTCGGTACTCTGGGTTCACCAACTTCAGATATAATGCAAAGCATCCTTGCTTTTGAGGCAGACCGTAGAACAATTAACATTACTATCAACTCCTTTAACACCGAGTTGTTGACCAAGGAGCAACGTGCCAAGCTTTTCCCTGCAATCGGTAGATTGTTCCCTGAGGGAAACAATGCCCTCGCAAAGGCAGACGACCTCGAGCAAGTTCGACTAGTCTGTGACAATATCTCCGAGTACCGTTCATTCTTCGACAACTCTGCATCGGGGCAGGTTAACCATGATATCGGGGATCTGGGTGTCGCGGCACAGCTAGAAGACCGGTTCTTCCGGATGGAAGTGCACCTGAACAAACAGGCATTCATGCAACAGTTCCAGTATGGCGTGTTCTACAGCTATGTGAAACTAAAGGAACAGGAAATTCGTAATGTCACATGGATAGCAGAGTGTATCGCTCAGGATGCGAGGGACAGGATACAGGACTTTATATTAATTTTCTGATCATGCCTATTGTTGCTCATGTATTCCTTGCATAATACACATACTTTGTTGAAGCATTTGTTAAGAACACTACAATTGCTTCAATAGAATAAAACTTTAGTATATAAATAGCGTGACAATAGTCCGCAAAAGGTGGAGCACTAGGTGGAAAAGGACCTGATTTTATGATACCTCTGGCTGAGTCGCAGTCACGCCTTCCGCCGTTGAATCGCCGTAAACTTTCTCATGGATCAGATTCACTGGTACCCCCCCGTTCCCCTCGACATGGGTGCCGGTGCTCGAGGTCCATTCAAATGGTGTTTTGATCGGTGCGTTGGATTCGCTGGATCCAATGGAATGAGTGTTTTCCTTCACCGCAGCCCTCTTCGCGAGCTTTTCGTCCATCCAGGGACCAGCGCTACTCAGGTCGCAGCCACCTGCGCCCGAGCACGTACAATTTCCACCAAGGACAGTAGGAAGATTGTCAGCATCCACAATCTGTAGGAGAACCTCTCTGTAGTCCTTGCCGAAAATGTCGACCTTTTCTACGGTCTCCTTGGCAAGCCAAGGCTTCACCATGGACCAGATCAATGTGAAGGAAGAGGGTGCATTTATGATGACAAGTTGGCCCATCCTGCGTGACGAGCGGATGAAAAGGGAGAAAGAAAAATCTTGGCAAGGGACATACGTCTCTGGATAATAGTCTTGCGACATCTGAAACGACATCTGAACAAGGGCTTTCACTTGCCAAAACTGCGAGAGGCTGTACACAGATCAAACGCATGTCGATTGTGACCGTACATGACTTACCCGAAGCCCTTGAGATCAACGATAACGAGAGACTGCTCAATGGAACGACCAGCTGCCCGGGAAGCAGCGGGTAGAACCTCGCGAGGGAGGGCATCTGCGTTCACTATAAGAAATTCTTCGAGCGTTTCTGGTGTAACGTGCTTGTAGAGCTCCGGGAGGTTCAAACCACCGAAAAATTGTACGTTCACGGGCCGCCCTTTCTGCTCTATATAAGGTACTGCTTTACACGCATCGGCAGTCCACTCACCTTGTCTGTCTGGCAGAAAAACAGTGAGACAGATTCAAAACGTTCAAAACGTTATGAAAACATACCTTGTGGAAGTACATTGACCACGATTTAAAGACTTGTTCGCGGCCGGGGTACTTGCACGATGGGTCAAATATAACAAGTATTTCACAGTATTTGTCACTCACATCGAAGGGGTCCATCCTGCTGTTCAGTTCATCCATGCCAATCCCCGACACCGTTTTTCTCCAGTGTTGACAATTGTTCACCATCTTTTTCGATTCATTGAGATTGAACTTGCGCGCTCGCAGGAATCGGCTGGATTACATCGAGTTCTCGTACTTAGCCTATCTCGGGCGCAACAAATTGGAGAACCGGACCTTGATACACTTACAGTAATGTTGCATCATCTGTACCTATGGAATCCCCTTCGTGCAAGATGCTTTCGGCGAATAATTGATCACGGAATGTCTTGAGGGTGTCAGCTTGCTGAGGAGACAGTGGTATAGACTGCGATTCGGAAGTCGCCATGGTGAGACGTCAGCGTTCAGAACGGTCACGGGGACGATTGGGTGGATGGACTCTCACCATGCTATGCCGCGGGGGTGGTTCGATTTGTTACCAGACCGCGAGGTAATTGGGGAAAGATCCACAGATTCACGTCTCACGAACTTTCTTGACTGCGTGAGGCGAAACGAGATCTTGCTGCGTATCATAGCAGCCGAGTGACAACTTCAAGTTGGCAGATGCCCACGCTGCTTCAGATTTGACACGACCCTCGGATCAATATGTCGAATTATCCAAGAGGCATCTCCGTGGTGTTTTGTGACACGAGGATCAAGGGTTGAAGCCGAACTGAACCATCGAAGGGAGGAAGGCATGAGGAAGTACGTTGAATTCACAAGTCCTGTCACATTGACATATGAGAAAATTGCCAGCAGGTGCCAAGTTGTTGCTTCGTTGGCACTTGATAGTTAATCGTTCTTGTGACGCGTTCTCCTTGCTGTTCGGAGGTGTTCCCGGAGGTTTGTGGGTAACATTGATGCACCATTCACTTGTTTTGAAGGTCGCTTACTAACTACCTGGTCGTGACGCAAATTTCAGCGCATGCATCCCCTCTTGTTACTCAAGAGCCACTGTAGTCCGGCCAGTGACAACGAGCATTGACATTCCATTGGTTTCGAGATCGCTGTCCAAGACGTGAGTTCCTCTTTCATCCTACCATTTCTAAACTCAAGCTTCGTCGCTCTTCGTTAGTACTGTTTGCAAGTGTGATCGGACATTACTCATCGTGCAGGCCGGGAACTGAAAAAGGGGTTTCAACATTGGCACTTGCGACAGACAATCATGTATATCGCCGGGCTCCATCTTTCGATGCCTCCACCTCAAGGGGTCGAAGGACTAGCGATCCTGAGCACAGCGGATTTCTTCAGATATCTTCTGTGGGAGTTAAGAGCTCCAAAAGTTACCACAGAAGGGGAAGGCGGCCTCCCTGTCCCTGAACTCGCTTCGCGTTCACTCTTGGACAAGCTCGTCTTTCCGATCCAATCGCTGGCCATGCTACTCCCGCCCGCAGTTTACTGTACCACCGTGGTGTTCAACAACTTCCAACAGCCAACCTGGATGTTGAAGCTTGCCTTGCCAGAGGACATCGTTCGACCGGAGTGGAAAACTCCACTCAGACTTGTGGCCTGTGCTGCTGGCTTTTCTCTGAAATTCGTCCTTGACCGAATACTCAGTCATTCTGACGAACGCTGGCGAATGATAGGGGTATGTCTCCCGTTTACTCCGATTGATATCGACTGAGATCGTCTTCTACTTTTCAGCGTCGTGAGAGGCCCAAGATGATTCAGACCGGCCCATATGCCGTTGTCCGCCACCCTGCGTATAGGTGAGTAATTTGTGTTAAAGGTGCGGCATGGATTGATCTGCGTCACAAGTGTCATGCTTCTTCAACAAGTGTTTTATTCGGTCATGTACTGGTCCTACGTCCCTCTCGCCTCCCTAGGTGTTCTTGCTGGTGTGTTTGCGATCAAGATGCCCATCGAGGTGTGAATCCCGCTTCTGGTAAATTCGATCTAAAGAGCTGATGAGATACGTAGGAAAAGGCTGCCCAGGAGGATGATGTCATCGGGGACGAGTACACCGAATATATGAAACGAATCCCGACTAGGGTCATCCCATACGTTTGGTAGGCATAGGGAGGTACTTCTTTCTTACTCCTTTCCGAAATGTTTGTGGCGTGACGAGACATAATGTTCCTCTTCTTCATCAGTTGTTGATTAGTGTACGCTAGGCGTCAAGTTTTAATGATTTTTGGGATATCAATACTAGGTTTTTGACTTCCTCCAGCTCCATTCCAACAAGTGCACGTTCCCCACCGACAGAAGATCTAACATTGTCCATGACCGCCTTCACCCCTTTCCATCCTAGACCAGTCCATTCTGCGACGAGCTTTCCACTGAAATTATTCTTCAGCCATGTCTTTGCGTATCTTTCCCGGGCCATCGCATCCCATTCCGACCTTTTACCAAATACCGCAAGTGCCTCCTCGACTGTGTCTCGGTGTGGTCCATTTGTGGGGATAGCAGGGGTCTTGTCCTGAGCCCATACAAGGAAGTCGGTGTACATGCTGCGACCTTGGATTGACTTGTTAAACGAGTGCATCGCTGAAGGGATGTGGAGCAGACGGGGGTCAAAAAATCGTGATGTCGTAGCGAACTCGAATATTTCTTCGACCGTCTCAAACCCTTTCATCCATCTATCCATAGACAGCCCCATAAAGTCAAGAATCAATCGAGGGCAACTTGTGAGATGCACCGGAGGATCTGGGTGAGGGCTTGTGATCTGATGGTTGAATTGAGAACGCGGGCGTAAAATGCGGATGCAATCTTTACCTTTAACCCGTAGTGATTAACTGACAAACCGTGACTCTTTGCAATGGCAGTGATGATGATACCAAGATCACCGTAGCCATGAAGGATAATTAAGCGTTCCACTTCTTGCTCGTCATCGCACACATTGACATCAACCTGGCAATACACGTGCTCCGAAGGCAGAGGTTGCGTAGAATACATCAACCAGTCCTCTTGATCGATCTCGATCGCATAGTTGGACGTTCTGTTTCCGTCGAGCTCGATGCTCTTTACTGCGTCAAGAACCTGGCCTACCAACCCCGGAGTGATCTCATGAGGATTCAGAGGACAGGCTACAACGAAGTCGATATCTCCGTGATCCTTTTTTCCCGGTTTTTCCGCAGGCACTTTAACGATCGCGAAGAGAGTCAGGAGAAGAGCTGTAAGACGGGCCTTGAGAGTCTCGTAGAGTGTAGTCGGAAGCCTGGGTAAGGAGCCAGGAGGCAAGACTTGCAGAAAGGCTCTGCCTCCCATGAAGATTTTGTGAACCCTTGATCCATCGCACCTCTATTGGGGTCGAGCGTCGATCCTTCTGGAGGACAAGAATAGTAGTATAGGCTTGAATATTCGGAGTTCGAATCTAGAACTCTTGCCGGGTGCTCACCGCCAGTTTCTTCTACAGTCAGCGACCCTCTCAATTTAAATCTCCGAATACATTCAAAACTCCGCACCACGCTCGGCATCGCTATCGAGTATCCCAGTGGCTCAATCATGTCCAAGTTTGCACCTCACCGTACGTCCTACAACAACCCCCGGGCAGCATCCACGACCATTTGCCAGAAATGTTTGAAAACTGGTGACGTTGGACCATCTCTTGCAGTTTCAGACGTGAAACTGACGGTAATTCATCCCAGGTCACTTCACTTACGAGTGTAAATTCGAACGCCCGTATGTGTCGCGTCCTTCGCGAACGGAAATGCTTGAAAATCCAAAGGTGCTGGCCAAGCTCAAGATTGATGGAAAGCCCTCTGTAGAGGTGCCAGAGGAATTCAAGAAAAAGTATGTCACGAGTTTGTGTCGTTTAGGAGTACTTCTCACTGTCATCCAGAAGCGGTACAGCAAACTTGATTTTGGAGGCCAAGGAAAAGGAGAGGGAGAAACAGAAAGCGGTCGGGTCGGACGGCTATGCAAGGAAGAAGGCTCGGAGGTAAGCCCGTCCTCTCTCAATGCGTCCCGTCTCCACTAACATCGTGTTCTCGTAGATCAAGCCGTTCGACTAATTCTGAATCATCCTCTTCGAGTTCAGAGTCAGAGTCTGTTTCATCCGCGTCGGATTCGAGTGCATCGGACTCCGACTCAGGTTCAAGCTCGGGTTCAGGGTCTTCGCGCTCGCGAGAGCGTAATAGAAGGAGACGTATTCCTCGGAGAAACGATAGCCGGAGTCGTTCCACTTCTCGTTCCCGTGCCTCCGATAGTTTCAGTGAACGAGATTGATTCACAAACATGTACCGTCATTCACGAGATGTAGGACATCAGAAAGTGTATATTAGTCGCAACCACTGAGACCCGAAACTCGGGTGTTCATAAGCAGTGCCACAATCAATCTGCAATGTGCGGTTTGGGTCAAGCACCAAGCGAGTCAACAAGCCACTTACCCATACAGACCGAGCACCTCTGCGAAGATCAGAATGAGGACCATGGATACGAATATTCGTTGTTCATGAACGTATGCCCGAACGCACTATTTCCCAGTCACCAACATGGAAGAGAGAACAAATTAGTACTACGCACTGAATCGCCAACAAGACCGATTGCGTAACCTGCAGCAATACCGGTAAAGCCGCACGAGATACCTGCTCCAAGATGAATGAACCCAGCAGCGAGGGGATAATCCTTTGCAGGGTGTACTGCAGGGAATCTAGAATAAGCACATGGTCACATCACAAAACTTGACGAGAACGCACATGAGCCTGCGATGAGCACCGACACCACCAGACCATAGACTGCGATGATACCAGACATGACGACCGGCACCAAAGACTAGCACGACAGGGTCACTCTCAACAAGGTTCACAGGGAAGATTGTTTGGGGCTTGCCTTCATGATGAGCTCTGGTTTGAATGTACCCACACCAGCGATACCAATACCGGATTTAGCGGTTCCAAAGGCAGCACCGACAGCTACATGGCCGAAATCAGCGCAGTTTGAAGAGGTGTACGGACTGAACGTACTGCTGAATATCATCTGCAACGTCAGTGCAGGATAGTAAGTGGAATTATGCGTGAGCTGCTTTTTTGCGACAACTGACCGCAGAAGCAACCCCAGCGAACCCAAAGAAAGGAGCGTATGGTGGACATAGCTCGGATGACATTGCTGCTGTATGTATGACGATGATTATTTTGTCCTTTGAACAAGTTGAGAGTTACTGAGTGAATGTAAGATCACGTGTACCCAAATGACTAGTTCCGAGGCACGACTCAGTTTTCTAGTACCATCAACTTTTGGTCCAAAAACACGGAACGCTTTGTTTCAACCTGATTTATACTGGACTGCCTTGCCGGTGTCAATGTTCCACCACAGTCGAGTCCTTCAGGTTGGCGACAAGCCAGAGAAACACGCGCAGCCTTTTTCGCCCTAGCTCAACATGTCGTGTGCTCTCGGAACCCTCCCTTGACCGTCTTTGGAGTAAGCTGAGGTCACTAGAACCTCTCATTCGATGTTTCGCGACAGTTGCAGATGAGGCACGTCTCAGTTGATGTCCACTGTTAGATTGGTATCATCGCTCGTTCCGCCTACACACCACCATCCCCAATTGAACTTCGAGTCTTCATCAGTTCTTCCGACAACGTTTCACCTCGCTTTTTGCAATCTACCACCTTAATCCCATCGTTGCTTATACCGAATTTAAGGAACCTCTATTGGGACATGTTTGATCTGTTGCCGTATCTCAGCAATCATCTTTTTCCATTTTGTTAATCCGAAACTTGCTAAGTCCTCACTCGTTTCCCTGGACGTTTTTCTGGACGACGTAAACGACATGGCCTCACAATCATTCCTAGCCAACTACCCTCTCTTTTGCCCGAATCTCGGGTACATCTCCATCGAGACTAATGATTGCATCCAGGTATCCCCATTCAGCATCACGTCCCTTTCTCAAGCCCTTTCTATTCATGATTGCCTTGAACGATGTTGCCCTGTTTCACATTGCCAACTCCCCCAAGCTCAAAATATTGTCGCTGATCCTCGATCCTGAAAAATCGAATCTCCACCGGGTTCGTCTCCCACTTGACATCATTCCGTTCCACAATGTCGAGGTATTATCTTTGAGAATATGGGATCTCTCTTTTGCCATAGCCCTCCTACGAACCCAGGACCGAATGATCCGTTCCATGGAGCTCTATCACCGCTCCCAACCCACCACCGTTGAAGCAGTGTCCGCTTTCTTTGTAGCATTGTCGGACTCCAAATTCGTGAATTGCCTCCGATTGGTTGGTCGCATGCCCAATAGGATCAGCACAGAGAGGCTCCATCATACACGTCGACATACTTGGCCCCTCACTTCCCTACATCATCTTCGCACTCTAACGATCGATCTTGGCTATTGGATTTCGCTCAATGATGCTAACTTGATATCTTTCGTTCGCAACTGGCCGTCGCTCCAGGGACTGGAATTAAGCTGGGAATGATGCACCTGGACGTTCTTGGGAATCCGAGTCAGTCAAGTACATCACCCTCCAGGGGCTATTGTCGCTCCCCGTGTGGTGTCCAAATCTCGAATATCTCGTGTTACCTTTGGATGCAAGACAGGTTCCGGTGACGGTCAGCACAGAAGAGGTCATCGTCTGGAATCCCGCTCTTACGGTTCTTTCCTTTCACGACTCCCCCATTACCGATCATCATTTGGTGAGGGAAGTACTCCATCGACATTTCTCGTCTGTCTTCGGAGTGCTTGCTTCGTTTGGTTCGTCGTCGATAGAATATGAGTAGTTATGGGGTATGGTGGACGCGTACCTCCAGGATAATCCATGATCGATTGATCAACAACCGCCTCGTGGTGTAGGGTGTACTCAGCCAACGCACACAAGACAAATTTCACTAGGTAGCTTTTCTACACTCTGAGGAATTTGCTCACGCATTGTTCTGACTATGCACGTAGTGCATCAGTAACACTATGTTCACACTGTTCGTTGGTGGTAGGAAAAAATGGTAATGTCTGCTCTGCGTCGCACTCCTTGAGAATTCTTGTAAGCTCTGCCGTTTAAGAAAAATGATGCGATCGGTCGACGTTCCACGGTGACATGCCGCGCAGCGTTACACGCGGTGGACGCGGCAATTAATTAACGCATAATATATTAAAGATATCCCAACCCACCCCGCTACAGCACAACAGACTCGAACTATTACTTCAATCGAGAGGAAAGAAGTCACAAAGATCAACTTTCAGAACGGTTGAAGGCGCGCAAAAAGGAATCGGGTGTGAACTAAAGAGAGTACCTGAACAGGGGACTGTCATCTCCAAGTTCATTGAATTGTTCCTTGTCATCGTCCGTGATTCCGCGTTCACGGCACGCCCGTTCCTTCTGCTTGTTCAACCTGTTGCAATTCCACATTGAAAACAAAGACAGCATCATCCTAACGTGCCGTCAATAAACACAACGGTGAGAAAGCATGAGAGACGCACGTCAGACTCAGAAAACCCATGATTGTGCTAAGACCGACATGGAACCGTGGCGGATCGAAAAAGATAAAAGAGGCGCATATACTGCGACAGTGACACCAGTTCATGAGGTATCAGAAAATAAAAAGTGTCACTTACCCTCCCAGATTTCCGAACCCATTGACCATTGCAATAGCCACACCACGCTTAATGTCCCCTCCAGCATTTTCACTCAACCATGCTAGATCAACAGGTATGCATGGGAAAACGCCAATGGCGACGATCACAGTGCCGAGATACGAAATACTGGGATTCGTTTGCGTGTATAGGACAATATATCCCACCATGGCAATGAATGAAAAAAAGATCACGAATGGTCCCCGAAGTTGGACCTTGTCAGAAAAAATTCCAACGAGAACAGTGAATATGCAACCTGCAACGAAAGGAGGGATGGAGAGGAGTTGGGCATTAGCAGCAGAGAAACCGAGATCATTAATGATGGTTGGTGTAAAGAGCGCAATTCCATAGCCAGGGATTACCAAGCTAGCAGACGTCAGAGAGTCCCGTGTTAGAGTCCCGTTATCCACATACCCAATGTATAGAAGAAATTGGAGGTAGATCTTAGAATCCTTCAGGGCCTGTAAAACGAACCGAAAATTATAATGTGTAGCAAGTCCCTGGGAGTCCTGCTTTAATAGCTCAGAGACATAGTGTTTTTCTGCCTCCGTCAAAAATGACGCGGTCGCTGGATTCTGAGCAAAAATGAGTAATAGTGTAAGACTGAGTGTATGGATGCACGAACATCAAACATAAAGAAGGGGGATACGAGTGCGACGACCACCGTAGCTGTCGATATACAACTCAGGCAATTGCCATCTTGTAAGGACTGCAATCTTACCAAGACCTTCCAGGCAGAACTAGCAATTCGGGATAAATCCGATGGTTGCAGAATTAGTAAAAAAAAACGACTCACAATCCATTGCCAACCATGGAGGCCACCGATGCTGTCAGGAGAAAGCAAGTTTGGGCGATGAAAGAATACATCTCAAGAGTGTTACCTACCCTTCCATTTTTTCAATACCATAACTTTTGGTGTGTGAGTGGTATGTTATACTGAATCAAAAAAGTTGGCTCACGCTAAAAGGCCACCGAAAGCGCCTGCCACAATCGCCGCTGAGGTGAAAAGCGCGATACGCTGTGCTCGTTCAGCACGCGGATACCACAACGAAATATAGTAAGTCAAGCCCGGGTACAGCCCAGACTCTGCCAAGCCAAGGAAAAATCGGACGCTGCATACGATCGAAAGGAGGGTCAGAAAATTTGATTGGGGCCACTATTTTTTAGATCCTTACACAAGAAGTCCATGATATGTCTTCACGAGGGACATCAAAGTCATGATTAGACCCCAAATGACCATGATTCCTGGTACTATATCAGGCATTCTAGGTCAGCATCCAAATTTGTGTTGAAGGGGTGGTCGCTTACGCCATCGGGATGGGCGAACAAGCTTGAGGGCGACATTTCTGTGAATGTTATTTCTTTCACATGTCAACTGTATGTCGCTTCGACTCACGACGGGACTTGTGCAAGGCAGTACGGAATCTACGTAAGTGTTAGCCGTTCGTCAGACCGAATAGAACATGGATTCGCACGAAAAAAATTGCGGCAGCAGTGTTGTATCGAAGTCCAATCAGGTTCAAGTCGGTCGACATGCCAGCGATTCTGGCGTTGCCTAAAAACTGGCGTAAGTGGCATGGATATCCAAGGTGTCCAATGGTACTCGCCGATATTGACACGGTCTCTAAAGCCAGGATATTAGTCCAACGAAATTTGTCAAAGGCACTTTGACGGTAACTCACAAGAAGGAGAAGAGGTATAACACCGAGATGAGTGGCAGGATATGCCAATCTAGTTTTCTTAGTATCCTAGCGCGCTCCTTGGCGTTATGATCCAATGTATTTGTAACATCACCGGGAACCTCGAGAGACTTTTCCTTCTTGACGGTATCCATGTCGGGACCAACCTTTAGATCGCAAGAGGGTATTTGGGGGATAGGATAGTGCCAACTCGAAGCGCGGATGAGGTCAGGATTTATCTCGAATCTTGTCCCATGAACTTCTGAAACGGGGTATTGTACGTTTGACCGCATTGGCAGGAACCATACTCATTTTGGATTACGCGAAAGTCGGCGGTTTCATGAGTTATATATCATTCGGTGAGTTGAGGTGGAGGGTTGAAACATCGGGTCAAAGGCGAGCTTTGACAGAACACGAAATATCCTTCCATGATAGGACAATCCATCAAACACATGTATTCAGGGTAAGCGTGGCAATCCCTTACCACATGGTATACCAGCTGTTCCTGATGGCTTGCCCGAGACTTGCGAAGATGGGATCGACGAAACCACTCCAACTTGAAGCCCATATTCATGTTACACAAGACTTCCTGAACAAACAGCTGAGATGAATATACATGCCAAGCCTTGCCTGAAATGCTACCGCCAATAGAATCTCATGATCGCCCACGTAGTCACTTACCTGGGCCGTCGCGGGTGGCTCCGTATATGAAACGCACGACGGAACAACGGAATGTGGAGGCGGAATCGGCGACGATAGTTGGCATGGCATTTGTCATAAAATGCTCGTGAAACGAAGTTTTTTGGTCTTGCCAGCGCAACGAGGAAGGTAAGGAGGTATGTATTTTGAAAAAACGCATAGATAATCTACTTCTTTTTTATCGCCCTCAGACGTATAGTCTCATCGCCGATGAAAACACCCTTTTATACCGTGTGAGCAGGAGTAAAGAGCTGCGGGGTTCAACCTACCTTGCCCTTGTATGGCTCGGGGGGACGTAACCTCCGGATTTTGGCAGCAAAGTGACCCAAAGCAACATTATCCGTGCTTCCAAGTACGATCTTGGTGGCTGAAGGAACCTCGGCAGAGATGTGAGCGGGGATGGGGACGAAGATGTTGTGGGAATGTCCGAGTTTAAGATTGAGCCTTTTGCCGTTTCCGCCTGCGACGGTCCCTCGTGGGTCGTCCTCCAATGCAGCCCTGTACCCGACGCCGACGAGGTAGAGCGGTTTAGAGAAGGCGACGGTCAAACCGGTGATGGCATTATTTATGAGTGACCGGGTCGTGCCCCACATGGCGCGTTGATACTTGACAGTACCATCCTCGATGGTGAGCGACAACACGTCCGACTGGGGGAAGGAAAGACGCATATATGGCTCGAGCGGGACTGTTGTTTCGCCGAGAGGGCCTTTTACGAGGAGGGACGTTGGGGACTGCGTGAGGGAGACATTGGAAGGGACTGGAATGGGTTGCTTGCCAATATTTGAGATGAATCCACAAACTCGCGCAGAAGTGGTAAATCGTCGCAGCGTATTCATGACAAAGTCGCGTGTGAAATGACTCTCATGTCGCTGAGAATTACGACGATACTCTCTGGGAATCACGACTAGCTGGGAATCACTCCCCTAGTAGTATAAACAAGAATGCAACTCCCTGAAATATTGTTACCCTCCCATGGCGAGCTCACAGAAGGTCGACGAGACTATCGACGATACCAATGAAACAATCTCCGTCGATGTCAATGCCATCCACAGGGCCGACAATCTCTTGCTCCAGAAACTGGGCTACAAGAGCGAATTTAAACGAGAATTCTCGGTACGCATCCAACAATGTCGACCTCGATCATGATACCAACAGGGGGCCTAAATCATAGCTCCTCGAGACTATCTCGTTCTCCCTTTCTATAATGGCCGTTTCCTGTGGCGTTACCACCGGATACTCCTATCCCCTCTTATCTGGTTGGTGGTATCGTCCATCTTCTGTTGTCTTTTAACATGTCTACAAGGTGGGCACTTTGCTATGGTGTGGGGCTGGTTCATTCCCTGTGTCTTCATCACTTGCATTGCGGCTTCCATGGCAGAACTTGCGTCGTCCATGCCGTAGGTGATTTTGGCTTAAGCTCTTGCGGAGCAGTCTGATTCCGGCGTTGTCTCAAGGACGAGTGCTGGCCTTTACTATTTCTCCGCCAAGATGGCTTCCGAAAAGCGATCTGCACTTGCATCTTGGATCACCGGATGGTCCAACATCACCGGTCAAGTTACTCTAATTTGCTCAATCAATTACTCGTGGTATGCATCATTCACCGTCGCCGCCTGGGAATCTTGTTCATTTTACGATTAGTACCGAACTGATCTCCACTGGTATCGCGATGGCGACTGATGGCAATGTCGTTCTCGGTTCTGGAGCGTTTTATGGGATTCTCTTCGCTATCCATTTCACGCAAGCCATCGTCTGCTCAGCTGGCACGAGAGTCTTGGCTCGCATGACAGTGTTGGTTCTCATTGTTATCCGTGCGTGGCAATATCCGTCTTCAACCTTGTCCCAAAGACTGTTGCAGTGGCCACAACAATTTCCTGTATAATATCACTCTTGGTTCGCTCAAAGGGCATGGTCTCTCCTAAAGACGCGTTCACAAAATTTGAAAATAATACTGGGTGGTCCGATAGTAGGTTTCTCTCTTCCTCATGCGCCCATATACTCATGCTGTGTAGATGTCTGGGCATTTATCCTGGCATTCACTTCCCCAATGTGGTCTCTGACGGGATGTGAGTCAGTACCCATCTCCAAAGGCGTCTCTTCCAACATGATCCGTATTTCATGAAGACGACTCTGCTGCTCACATCGCTGAAGAAACTTCAAATGCAGCACACGCAGCCCCGATCGCTATCATGGTCGGGGTCTTAGGAACAGAAATTCTTGGCTGGTTGCTATACATTGCAATCTCGTTCGCTACTTATTCAGTTCCGGACGTGTTGCAGAGTAAATTCGAATTACCTATCGCTGACGTTTTCCTGAGTGTCCTCGGCAAAAAAGGCACGTTTGCCCTCTGGTGGTCTATTACAGTACTTCAGGTGGGTATATTATTAATCCTCAGTTTTGTTTCAAATCTGAGGCACGTCTAGTATCTGTGCGGATGTTCTCAAACTGTTGATGCATCAAGAGTGGTGTTTGCCTTCTCCAGGGATGACGCACTCCCAGGTTCGCGATGGTGGAAGCGAGTCAACCGATACACACGGACCCCTGTCAACGCCGTCTGGTTTGTTACACTGCTGTCGGTAATCTGTGGATTACTTTCCTTCTCAGCGGCAGCGTTCGACTCGCTTGCGTCGTGCGTATTCCTCCCTGCATCGCACCGCATTGCTTGACCCATCCCTGTAGTGCCTCGGTAATCGGACTCTACGTCTCTTATGTTACCCCAATCTACTTCCGCATAACCTCTGGCAAGGATAAGCTTAAACCTGGACCTTTCTACCTCGGGCGCTGGTCCAGACCTGTTGGGGCAACGGCGGTCGCATGGGTCGCTTTTATGGTTGTGATGTTGCTATTCCCTTATAGCCAGACTGTGGGTCCACAGACGACGAGTGAGTTTGCCTTTACCTCATCTCCATCCGCGAGACTCAAGCAGGAAAAGACTATGCTGTTGTGATCATCGTGACAATTTTCCTCTTCGCAGCGGGCTCCTGGATCTTTTCAGCCAGACATTGGTTCACTGGGCCCATACCCAACATAACTCGCGAGCCAATGTCACCGGATGGAAAACCAGAGTAAAAGGTTCAATGATGTGGATCATTAGGTAGCTGCGTATAAAATTTATGGGACACTTTGCGTGCCAACGGGTAGAGCTCCTACATCGAGCTAGTGGGTGAGCTAGATGTGTACAATGACGCCATTCTGCCCTGGTGAGTGGGGTAAAGTCATTTCGAGGATGTGTGACGCGCGTGGTAGCCTGAGACCGGCTGCCCATGTTTGTTCGACGAAAAGTATGGTGCCCCGAGGTGTATTCTTGATTTCTCGTGCACTGAACATGTGGAAAGGGCGTCGTGAGGGGGGATGTCTCAGGATGGCAAGTAGACCTGGTGGAGTTCAGAAGGCTTGTTCACATACACCGCGCTACCCTGGTCCCAACTCGACCAAACCCTCGTTACAGCAAGCTTTAATTTTCTCCCCGTCCCTCCATCCCATTGACAGACCCAACCTTTCTCTTACACCCACCCCACCGTCTCAGAACTTCGCGTCGCCGCACGCGCTCTAGCAAAGATCACTATGGCCGCATACTATGCCAACGATTCCGTGCTCACGCATGTCACTTCCTTGCACCCTTATGGTCAACAAGACGATCCAGACATGCAACCCCAAAGCTCTACTATATATAACCTACCCACAGACTCCGAAGGCGAGGCAGAGGTCGACGAACTCGAATCTGACACCGACTCGGAGCAAGGCACCAGCGAGTCCGCTACGGAAAAGAAATCCGGAAAAAGAATGGGGGAACGCGTCCCAGGAACAACGTTGCTTCCCATTTCCAGAGTTGAGAATATAGTCCAAGCGGATGGTGTGTTTCCCTCCCCCGCTCGGAAATGAATGGTGTTGACGCGATTTCACCTTCGTCTCCTAAGGCATTACAACCAATCTCTCCATGTCAAAGGAGGCTTCCTATGTCCTGTCCATTGCAACAGTACGTATTGCCTCCATCTTCTGCGATTCAGGGGTTTTATGCTCCCCTCAGGAGGAATTCATCAAACGCATGGTTCAAGCTGGCCATCGACAAGCTGCTGCATCCCGTCGAGGCGTTATCAACTACGTAGACATGGGTCAGCCTGGCGTCGCCTGTGCACATGCCTTTCGCTGATTGCTTTTCAGCGGCTTCCACCCAACAATACCAAGAATTCAGGTTCCTTCGAGGTGACTACTTTCTCGATCCTACCCATTAACATGCATTGATGTACTATGTCACTTCAGATACAATCCCTGAACCAATCTCTCTTTCTGAAGCATTAGAACGACGAAAGGCAAAGGAAAAAGAGGATCTAGAAACAAATCCTGCCATGTCTTCGGCTACCCAGCCAATTTTCCCAGGGTCGTCGTTGTCTGCCGCTCAGCTAAATGGCAAACTAAAATCCAGAAGTCGCCCCGTAAACGGAAAGGAAAAAGGGAATGCAAGTGCGACCCTCCCAGGTGAACATAGGAGGCAGCCAGGAATGTTCGAACCACCGGATGACCCCACTTTGGCGAACGTTGTCAGAAGTTCTAGCGGGAGAGTTATACGGAGCACGAGAGCTGCCCATCAAGACGAAGCTGCCGACGATGAGAGTGGGATGACCAATGGCTTCGTGTACTCTCGCGAACCTGAATCTTGGTCTGGCTCAGCATCACCGAGACGACTACCGATGTTGAACCGACCTCCTCACGACATCCTTAACTCGACACCACCATCTTTCGCACCTCCCTGGCCTGGCCAGTTCACGGGCCCCGCTAGTGCCTTTTTGCAGGATTCTCAGGGTGCGTTCGGGCGGGTAGTACAAAATCCGGGTCGCACTATTTATTCGCAGCACACGCGTCCGGAAAGTGGGTCTTACTCTTAACCGTAGCGTCGTTCATTCGGCCGGGATGTATTCACTACTCATCACTTAATATTCCATGGCACATCAGCCATACGCTGGGATTGTTGCAAAGGTGATTGTACCCATGATCTGTGTGCGATCATAGCGGGGGGAAATGATGCGGTTGACTGCGATCATCAGCCAGGAAAAGGCTGTGTGGTGTGTAGAATTCCAGGCTGGTTCGTGAGCGAAGGGCCTTAGCAATCTTATCTTATCTTATCTGAACGGAGTTCGACGGCTATCGATCATCTTCAAGCGAGCACGGCTACCTGTAACTTCAAGTTGAAGATGGTTGAATCCCGCCTACCTATCATCAGCATCGCACCGTACTTGGACACCCAATCGCCGGTCGACAGCCCAGAACGGGCGGCGGTATCGAGAGCTCTCCACTCAGCCTGTGTGGAATACGGGTTCTTTTATCTGGACATCTCTCAATACGTCGAACTCACTGAAGCAGAAGAGCTTACTCGGCTTGCCCGAGAGTTCTTTGCTCTTCCACAAGCTGAGAAGGACCAGATCTCGCTGAAACACCAAGATTACGCCCGAGGTGCACTAGCATGCGGACTCATAATACCTTGTTCACGGTCTCACCCATCTCACAACCACAGGCTACCAACGACTAAAGGAAAATGTCACAAACGGGAAGGCAGATAATCATGAAGGCATCGACTTTTACAAACCCGTAGAGAACCCCGACAAGTCGCGGCCGCTCTGGGGAGAAAATCAATGGCCAACGGTCCCCGACTTTCGAACTAAATATGAGCAATGGATCGAGAAGATGATGAAGCTCGGGATGATCCTTATGGAAGCGCAAGTAATCGCTCTATTGTAGACATGTATGACACTCAGTAGGTCACCAGGATGGCGTATGGGCTGGGGATGAACGCAGAGGAGTGGGATGAGCTTCGCTCTCAGGTGGATGACAGTTTCTGGGTGATGCGGATCATCGGTTCGTTTCCAAACCTCGCGGGATGCATATGCAATGGTCCAACGGACCGACTTCGCCACTTTGTAGGTTACCCGCCCCTTCCCGACGACCATGACGGTTTCTCTTGTGGGGCACACAAGTACGTTGATGAACTCCTGAAACCTTGGAGAACCATTTAACTTGTCTGCAGGGACTACGGATGCCTAACGTAACCGTGGTCTTGTAATAAAAAAGACGTGAACCCTCTGACGAGACGATCCTAGTCTTCTCTACGCAGACCCCACACGATCAGCGCTTCAGGTGTTCCTGCGTAAGCGTGGACATGTCCCGGGAGCCCTCGATGGACTCCCCGACGAACATGGAGGTGAAGAGGGATTCTGGATTAACGCGGATCCAATCCCAGGATGCATCGTCTGTAACGTTGGCGAGAGTGAGTCCATCATTCGACCGGAGAGGTTACTCACCAATGATCGTGTAGTGTGGGAGATATGGACAAATGGTCTGTACAAAAGTACCCTGCATCGAGTAGTTCATAGAGGGGCGAATTATCGGTATGTTCCACTCTTTGGCATGATTCCTTTGTCGTGTCGATTGATCCCTTTGCAGTGTCTCGTGCGGATTCACGTCGTCCTATGCTGAGCAGCACTAACCCTTCCCAAGGATTCCCTTCTTTTTCGAGCCGAATTTCACGGCACACATCAAGCCGTTACCAGCCGCGATCCGCCCTTTGGAGAACAAGGACGACATCCCGCACAAGGTTTATCAGCCGGTCGTGTATGGCGACTTTCTGATGAAAAAAGTGGGAAGGAACTTTGCTATCGGAGGTCGAGGAAAGTATGACTAGCTGGTTGAAACGTTGATGGTCGGGATCGTATATACTACTATCGTTCGGTGCAAGACTCGGACAAGGATGGCTACGTCACGTGCCCATTTACCTACTTCACTAGACTTTGCGCGATGATCTTGACTCGTAGATTGTTTTATCGACATCGATTTCTCCCCCATTGTCCACTTTGGAGATCTTTCTTTTCGAGAACGATGTCGTATGAAGTATCACTATCAAAACTGCCCTACCCTTTGAAAGACCTAGTTGAAAATGCACAAGCAGACGCAGGAAGGACCGATGCCGACAAACTAGAAGTGGTGAACTGGATAGATAAAGTTGCTGCAGGTGATATCGTAAAGTCTGAAAATTTCTCGGTGAGTTTATTGGCGAAACGTTGTGATGTCGATCGATGACTCTCCTAGGACTTGGAATCCCTTCTGGTTCCTCGGACGTACATCGTCAGCAATTACCTCACGACCGCTGACGTTGCGCTATACGGTGCCCTTCACCCAACACTGGTATGCCATGAAAGCTCCAATGCTGTTTCGTCTCGGGCTCACTCTGGCTCAAGTCTCAGCTGCAGCCAGACCAATATTACGCGACACCCGCGATTGCGCGTTATTTTGATCACATTCAGACGCGCACATCTGTACAAGCTGCAGCACGGGCACTATCGCCTGCATTCTCTACCGTACCCTTTGACTTTGAATCAGCGCCCAAGATCGAGAGAAATCAAGTACCTCCGAAGAAGAAAGAAAAGACTCCAAAGACTGTCGATCAACCAGCCACGGGAGAGAATACCGCAGCGGCAGCAAAGTCACAGGATAACGCTGGGGAGCCTCCGAAGGAGAAGAAGGAGAGAAAAGAGAAGAAGGACACTACTGCTGCCCCCGCCGAGGACGGGGGCAAGAAGAACAAGGGTGGGGGTGGAGCAAAGGCCCCTGCCGAGGATGCCGGTGAACCTGTGCCGTCCATGATAGATCTGAGAGTTGGCCACATCGTTGACGGTATGGTATCACCCGCCTTTATGTTCCCGCTGACGGTCTTGCATCAGTGAAGAAGCATCCCGATGCAGATGGGCTTTATATTGAAGTAAGTTTTGAATTATGAACTTTTTGATTTTACTGAGTCTTCTATCGTACAGCAAATAGATCTTGGCGAGGAAACCGGCCCTCGCACAGTGGTATCGGGACTCGTCAACTACATACCTATAGAAGAGATGCGCGACAAGTATCTCGTTGCAATTGTACGTAGATTCACCTTCCTAACGATTGTTCTGGGACTAACCAGTGATCTAACGTCGCCCAGTGCAACCTCAAGCCCGCAACTATGCGTGGCGTAAAGAGCTTCGCCATGGTTCTTGCAGTACGTGCATTCTCCAGCGATGTGTTCCAAATCCGACGATGTCCACAGGCCACCTCGAAGGAAGGAAAGGAAGGAGGTGTCGAGTTGATTCAACCTCCCCCTGGCTCAAAACCCGGCGAACGCGTGTATTTTGAAGGACCCGAATACGAGAGTATGCTTGCCGTTCCTTGTGGAGCGCCGTCTTTGTTCTAAAATTGTTATCAGATGCCCAGCCAGTATCTCAAATGAATCCCAAAAAGAAAATATTTGAGACCATCCAACCTGGTACGGACCATGGTGCTATCTTCTTTATCCGGATATCCTTTTTTCAACTGTATCTCCGCACCGTCAGGTTTCACTACCCTGGATACCAGGGAAGCAGCATGGATCAACCCTGTGACCAAGGATGTTTACAGAATCCGCACCAAGGACGGCGTTTGTGTTGCCCCCACGTTTGTTGGAGCTTCCTTGTCATAGAAAACATCGATGTATATATACAACAATCGACATATAATGATGAAACGATTAGAAAAATCCCGACTTTCCCGCACCGACTCTTGAAGAACAAACTTGCGACCAAAACTGGGCGAATCGTGGCTTCTATAAGCGGCCTCATTTTGACTCACTTTTTGCGCTCACGTCTATGTTGGGTATAGGTCCAGTGAACCAATGCCGTGCCGAAAAGACCCAGGTGCTTGATGCGAAAATAAAAATGGACAAGGTAATCACAACAGCATAGTCTGTCGTCGCATTGTCCAGGTCAAACGTCACACGAAATCGAATAACAGATCAGACTCACTCATCGTCTTCGGGCTGGGAGTTTGGGTCCAGGGAAAGAGCAGCATCACCACCATGAAAACAACCCAGGAGACTGCGGTCGCGCCAATAAACCTAGACCAGCGTCCGAGATGAAAGGGTCCAGGTGTAAACTTGTCATTTCCGGACGTTATGCGGAAGTAAATTGGGGTAACATAAGATATGTACAGCCCAATCACTGATGCACTACAGAAAACGTAACTCTTGGATAAGCGGCATAGAGTGTGCAATGGAATCACGCACGATGCGAGCGAGTCGAATCCGGTTACGGAGAAGGACAGCAATCCGCAGGTTGCAGAGAGGAGTATGACAAACCAGACAGCATTCACGGGGGTCTGGGTGTGGCGGTTGATTCGTTTCCACCAACGGGAACCCGGTAACGCGTTATCCCGAGAGAAGGCGAATACGACCCTAGATGCATCAACAGTCTGGGAACATCCACACAGGAACTAAACGTCTCTTAGAGATAACTATAAGGGCGGACCGAACATGCGACAAACCTGAAGCAAAACCATCGACCACCACAAGACAAATGTACCTTTCTTTCCCAGGACATTCAGGAAAACACTCCCAATTGGCAGCACCAATTCTGACTGCAAGGCTCCTGGAACCGAAGCCGTGGCAAACGACACTGCGATGTACATCAGCCAGCCAAGAATTTCGGTTCCCAGGACTCCAACCATAATAGCGATTGGAGCGGCCCAAGCCGCGTTGGAAGTTTCTTCCGCGATGTGTACCGCAGAATCATCTTAAAGAAATGACCAGTAAGCCAAGATTAACCCCTCCAAGCGTTCATCAACCTACATCCTGTCAGGGACCACATTGGTTGAGTAAACGACAAAATGAACACCCAGACATCTGCTCTCGGTCAGCACGCGTATGCACTGGTCGAGAAAAAACCGACATACTATTAGACCAACCAGTATTATTTTCAAATTTGGTGAATGCGTCTCTGGGAGAAACGATGCCCCTGGAGCAAACCAGCAGAGATATGATAGCCCCAATCGTCGTAGTCACTACTCATAGTTAACTCACATCATAATCAACGGGATTGCCACGTACATATTATGACGAGAACCAATACAGTCATCCGAGCCAAGAGCCTTGTTCCCGAGGAACAAAGAATAGCTTGAGCCATATGCAGTGCGAATATTATCCCAAACGTTGCTTCTGAATCTAACACGAGGGCACCGTCAGTAGCCATTGTAATGCCAGTTGTGATAAGTTCGGTGCTAGTGATGTCATGAACGACTCGGACGCAATCAAATAACGAGAAGCAAGATTTACCATGCATAGTTTATCGAGCAGATTAGAGTCACCTGACCAGTAATGTTGGACCATCCGGTAACCCAAGAAGCAAGCGCAGATTTTTTTTCTGATGCCATCTTGGCAGAGAAGTAGTAAAGCCCTGCGCTTGTCCTTTTTTGGGAAAGTCTAGATCAGACGGAGGCGAAGGATTTCAAAAGCAAGATAACACACGGCATGGATGAGGCCAGCTCAGCCATGGAGGCCGCAACGCATGTGATGAATATGCAAGGAATGAACCAGCCCCACACCATAGCAAAGTGTCCGCCTTATGCCACTCGTGTTAAAATGTACGCAAGTGTCTGGCGTGCCGCTTACCAGCTAAGAGGGGATAAGAGTACCCAGTAGTGATACCGCAAGAAACGGCCAAGATGGCGAGAGAAAAGGAAATCGTCTCAAGAAGCTGCAACTTTCGCGTTGGTGACTGCCACGCAGGTAGTCATCGATTGTGCACCTACCGAGAATTCTCTTTTGAATTCGCTCCTGTACCCAAGCTTTCCGAGCAAGGTATCATCTGCGTGATGAATGAAAGACAACGATTGACGAGCGTTATTCACGGACTCGCAGTCGATGTCGATTCCCTTTGAGCTAGCCATTTCGTAGTGCAGGGAGAGGGTTGTTTGGCAGTGTAGTTGTGCCTGGTCAAGTCGCCATTGTTAATATAGTACAGAGATGCGACGAAAGGGGAAAATGGCGCTGCGGGACAGGCCTGAGGTAAATTGCCGAAGATCCACTCATCCTGCGACTCTGCTGGAGGCATTCGTCAGGCTGTGTTGATTCGCTTGTGTGACGAGGTCCAGTCATTCGACACGTGAACGAGCGCACCAGGCACAGAAAGAAGACGAAGACGCATTGTAATAAGTGTCTGGAGAGATGCTAAGCCCAGGCCTTATTACGTTGTTGGCTCACCGTGACCATGCAGTTTCGATAACGCTGCGGCGGAGTTGTGTGTAACAGGCTATGATAAGCCTGTCCCCCAGTCGTAAAGCATCTCATAGACTTGAATTTCCCAGAGGAGCTGAGCGCGCATCCTCCTACTTATCATCCTTTACCTTGCTAATGTTCCGCGAATATCGGCGTAGCCTACCTCCCTTCAGATTTTGGCAGACCGTCATACGGTGAAAGCCATCCGCTCCGACTCGGAGTCCGAGACTCTGGACGAGAGCTGTTTCATCGTACTACTATAGTTAGTTACAGCGCCTCGTCTCATGCTCGTAAACCGAGCCCTACCATCCATGTTGAGGATCCGACTCGAAGTCACTGGCATGTGGAGACTCCTCACCAAGTTCCGTCTCCACAAGTTAGGTGCGTCCACGATTTCACCGGCGTCCCAAGGAGAGTGGCAGTATGCCCCCCGACTTCAGACTGTAAGCTTTGTTCAAATTTAAATTCCCTTGGCCTCGCTCCGAGTACAAGTACAATAAAAGATTTACCAGTGAGTGGGGCTACATACAGTTACAACAAAAGGAAAATGATGGGTGAAATCCCGTCCTTTTATTCAATCAATATCGATCTTGACGCTCTCTTTGTCCTCTATCTTTGGCGCCTTCAACGTGAGGACCCCATCCGCCAACCTTGCTGTAATATTTGAGCTGTCAATGGGACGAGGAAGCCAGACAGTTCTTGTGAATGACGAGGTTCCAGAGTAGAGACGCTCCGCAGTCAGTTGATTGGATGGTGCCAGTGTTTCGGAGGTGACAACAGCTCCTGCGCCCACAGCAATCAATAAATCGAGCTGGTACTGTGCGGTAAGTGTGCATACCTTGGCCTTGTGACGTGCCGGTCTCCACAGTAGACTCTGAAGAGTCGTTGGAGCGGCGGTTGACTGTCCTCCCCTGGATGGTGATGCTACGGCCTCCATCACTGACAGAGATGTCGATGTTCTCCTTCTTCACGCCAGGTAATTCTGCCTCGACGATGTAGTTGTCACCCTCCTCCGCGAGGTCGAGGGCAGGATGGAGGGTGCTGGGACGCGTGAAGAGAGGATCTGAAAGGAATGGACGGTAGAAGGTGGGAGTGCTGCTTCTGGTGAGAGGCTCCTCTAGCATGCGAAAGAGAGGTCTGAATTCATGCAAGAGTCTGCTGATCGACATGGTGGAGATGCGGCGAGAGTCTCATAGGGGTCCTGCTATGACGTTATCCAGCACCTCTTCGATTTTTCTGGAAAACAGTTCCCGGGGTCCTTGTCCTACATACACAATATTGCACCAACTACAAAGTCATGGCCCAGGCCATTCAACGACCCACTGCGCTAGCACCGCATGCTCCTGATCATCATCGTCCTCGAATTTCAGCTTATACATTGAAATATGTTTGGCAGACGTTCCCTGTATTAGAACAAGTTGTCATTCACTTTCGTGCTGCCATTACACCTCCGTAACTTACCCGACCGGATGCCAGTGGTTGAAGATCCTTTGGGGATGCCACCACCTCGGCTCGGTAGAAACAACTGGTATCGGGATACAGCGCCATGACAGTTGACCCAGCTGGGAATTCCTGATACGCATTAGGATGTGCCGCATTGTTTGGCGGTGCACTTGGATCAGGCAAAGGTATAATGGCTCGAAGTGTCGTGTTGTAATACTGCCCGGGCTGTCCGTCCTCTTGCGGCTCTGCGTCCTGGACTTCATAGCTATAAATACTATAGATAAGACATACCATCCATGAACGTAAAAAATAACTCGCCGATTCTTGTCTTGATTGATGCATTTCGTGATGACAGCTAAAATCCATGTGTTTTCGTCAACTTCGACGGTGCTTCCATCAGGATTCTTCCCTGTAGGCGCACGAAAAGCAACTTTACGGCCTTCTTGTAAAGGCAGCTGTTTTGCCAGTGCCTCTCTCCGTGCTTTTGGCTCTCGAGAGAACGGAATCGCGGGTAATGGCCCAGTGGATCCCCGCGCTGACGCTGCAGTCGTGGCACGTGGTGCTCCAGTAACAGGGGGGGTCACAGAAGTAGATGTGGGAGAAGGTGACGGTGGTCGCGGACGCTTGTTGCGTTTCTCTGTGGGAAAAAGTCGTTAGAAGACGGGAGGGTCGTTTATGGAGAAACAAACCTTGTGGCAATGTTTCAGATGCCTTTCGAAGTCCAATGACAACACTGACTCGTTCAATGGCATCATTGAGCGCGCTGTAACAAGAATTATATTTGCCGCCGAATGGTGTTGGGGGGACAGGTTCTCACACAATCTCTTTCTCGGAATGACGGCGCACCTCTTTTAGTGCAGGAGACAACCGCCTATAATTATCCTTGAGCGTTTCGTAGCTCTCAGCTTGGAGCGAATCATCAGTTGGCCACATGGCCATAAGCCTGTTGACGCGCCCGATTGTCTCGATGCTCGTTGGGTTGGCATAAATGCTGGAGAGCGTTGCCAGTGATTTGGTCGCATGAGACCAGTACTCTATCTCTGTTGGGTGGTCCGTATATATAATTGACTCAGGGAGGAAGCGTGGGAACTTGCCTTCTGACGAGGCTGGGCGTGTCGAACCTCGCCTTCTATCCATGGCCAAAATCTCAGATGGAAGAAGGTCTTTGGAGTTGCGAACGTGAATGTGAGGTATGCCAGAAATATTATACACGAAACGCAGGACACGGTCACTTTGTTGTGTGGAAACGCTGGCTGTTCGAGTGGTTTGAGCGCTCCCAGCAAGAACTCGGATGATCGCGGAGTTACTAGAACATGCACCACTGACTATCCTAATAATTACCCTTTGCCAAAGCTATTTTCTAACAACATTTGGATCAGCCAACTTGCGCAGTGACACATCATAGACAACTGAGGAATTGAACACGTAAGGGTGGGAGAATTCGAGGCCGATCAAATGCGACCGACCTTCTTCGATCTTTTTGAGATCATATTTAAGACTGTCAAAGCGTCGCCGCAATGTGTCATTTTTTAAATTGAGCTTTATTTAATGCCAGAAAGAACGGCGTGTCAAATCCAGTAATGAAAGCTTTGAGATGTGTTACCATTGAAAACCCAGCAAAGAGATCTTTCACAAAGACGGAGATACGAAGTGGTGCTTCGTAGTCTCCAAACGTCACCGCGTTGACAGCAAGTCGTGACTGGGACGGTGTGGTGAGTCAAGGGAGCCAACTCTGTTTTCCGAGCAACTGAAAGTCGACAAGCTTCATTTACCAGTTCATTGACGAGGCTAATAAGCCCATGCAGATAATCTTCCACAGCTACCGAGAATCTATCTGCCCATTCTTCTTTTACTGCGAAGACATGAGTGTTTTGACTTGGCAGAAGGAACTTGAACGCTCACTTCCAAGCAATTCGTTGGCTTGCGAAAAGGTGATCAAGGAACCACTACTTAGGTATTCCACTAGGGCGGCGGAATATACTGCCGCACGGATTGAATTTGACCACATCTCTTTCCACCGCCAAAGTTGGTTAGGAGGGACAAGAGAGGCGATGGCGGCACTGGTATCATGACAACTGCGCAAAATTGGTCGCACCGAATCAAGCAGGGGTGGGACTTGAAGTCAGCGGAGTTAGATGTCGATATGGGAGGTGAGCGAGATACTGACTGGCGTCGGTCGGGGTGGAGTGAATTTTGTTCAAGATGCCAGCGATAACGCGGGTTTTCTTGTCGAGATAAGATACTTGATCTTTGATTTTCTTTCATGGAAAGAAAGCATTCACTGTAAATTTTGGCAATCGAGACGTCATACCTCTCTGATTTCGACGTCTTGCTCGAGGAGCTCGTTGAGATGATTCACGTCTAGCGCATCCATTTGTCGATTTTTGACAAGTTGTGATCGACACTGACTCGCGCACACTCGGCTCCGACTGGCGGATAACCATTTCCGGAACACATTGCGCGTGTCTTCTTCGTCCACTTTCACTTCCACTCTACCCCATCTTCTTTCATGACCACTACCACCGATGTGGACAAAGTCAGAGTTTTACTCGCCCGGCTTCATGACGCGCCCGTCAACTCAGCGGACGGCTCGGACGACGTGTTATTTCCTGTCTTCAACTATCTTATGAAGGTGCCCTCCAACAGTTCTGACAAGTGCTACCATTGGTTTTGCTCTCGTGCAGATCCACTCACTGTCGGCGCTGCAACCTTTCTCTTGAGGTTGTTCGCCTATAATAGCCCCAAAGTAGATGAGTGGAAAGCTAGGCTCATAGGTTGTCTCGCGTGTTGTTGTGCATGTGTCAAAGCCTTTGGTGAGGTCAAGGTCACATCTCGATCAACGTGAGTTCCTTTTACTCCCTGTTGCATGTTTGGTCGGAAAGATTGAGGCAGATCTCACTTTCTGGCCATAGTCAGAATTAATGAGGCTGACTGATGAAACTAGGTATTTTGGCGCCTTTTCAGATGATACTCTCCGGAGATTTTATAGGAGCTACGACGACTGGGAGTTAAAATTCGTCAAGGATGGCTTAGCTTCAGCTGGAATCAGCGGCGACTCTCGGAACGACCCCTCCGCTTTTCGCACCGTGCAACCTGGTATAATATACCATGCGGTCTCGAATTTGCACATCCTCCAGGATACAGACGTCTTCGCATTAATACGTTCTCGGCCCTCCGCCGCGAGCTGGCCAACAGATGTTCCACCTCCCGGACTGTTCATTCTCATGTTTGACGAATCCCAGGATGTGCGCCAGTGGTCAAAGTCATTCGCAACTGCTTGTTCCGAGATCCCTATGGCCGAGGACCATTTCGTTACTGGACACGAGCTGGCTCTTCGAACTGTATTTAGTCTCATCGAGAAGGCCACAAACCAACAGAACGCTGTTGCGTTGCATACGCCCTCGGTGGGAGCGGAGACTTTCCCCGTCGGCTCCTCGACGTCGGATCCAAGTGAAATCTGGGCTGGGTTTTGTCAGGTTCTTCGTCAGATACCTACTGAAGTAATCTTGCGGTTGTATGAAGGAGTCAACTGTCGGAGAGTTGTCACAGGTCACGTGCATGACATTGGTCCCCGTATGCATATCAAGCTTCCGTGTAAGCAATCCGCATCTGACTGGTTTTCTTTTATCAGAGTTCGCGCAGATACTAAAGTGCATGCTTTTTCTTCTTAAGCGCCTGAATGCCGGTCTTTGGCAAGGCGAAGCTCCCGAGTTTCCACAGGTCGTGTTCGATGCGATCAAGGATAACCCATCTTATATCAAATTAATTGAGGAGGTTGCTCCTCTAGACGAAAAACCCTGGTTTCTCTCGTGGTTTGGAGAGTATCTATCATCGTTGAAGGATTCTAGTGTCTTTGGGGATGTGCTCGCAAAAATTGTAGACCTGCTTTGCGAAGAACTCCAGCACGAAAGATTCAAGGACGTCCGCCCTGTGGTCATGCTCGCTGCTATACGAGTCAGCTTTTACGCCCAATATCTATGACAGGATTACAAACTGATATTTACTGACAGCTACTCTCGTCGCTGGTTCGTAAGAGTCATACCGAAGAGCTGGCACGTCATCGTCAGGCAATATTCAACGTCTTTGACATCCATGTCGATGTTTTCATATCTGTCGCTTTTGGTCGCCATTACACAGACGAAAAGTGGAAGTCTGCCCGCAGCGCTGCGCGCGATCTCGTGACAACGAGCCTTGCGCGAGACGTGCGAGAGATTGCTGGTGCAATCAGCCAATCTTGCGCATTTCTTGCTGGTCAAACCGACACATTTTCTGTTTGCGTTGTACAAGAGCACATGTGGACGAAGATGTATGAGTCCTTACAGACAAATGACGCGGACGGCGCTACCTCCCTCCTCGATCTGGTTGCCCGGTATGCCCACCTGGACGTTTTGAACTCCCGCGCGTATAAACCAATTTTTTCAAAACCGAATGCCCGAGTCGCCTTTGATACCATCAATCGCTCTCTACAGAATACGAGACAAGGCTTTGTCGAGGCAATATCTAAATTTGCAAACTACAATCAACCGTCCTTTTTGCGCAATGTTCTCCGTCGCCCAGAGGTTTCCAGGAATGTCATGACTCTTATGCTGTCTCCAATTGATGATATACAAACTGCCGCCAAAACATTGGTTGGGCAAGCATTCGATGTGGACGTCCGTCTTGATTGCTTTCGCGCATTGCTCTCCAATCTACCAGACCCCTCTCTCTCCGCCACTTTCGGATTCCTCGAAACGTTTGTTCGACATGCGCCTCAAGCCACCGAGGCATGCAGCTTGTCAAAGTCCCTTGTACAATGTCTCACGGATGTTATCGAGGTGCTGTGTTCCAGCCCCGACGGTTTACTCCACTCGAACGAGTTCTTGCGGACTGAGGATCCACAAGGTCCTGCATCTCAACTCCCGCAGTTGTGGACACTCATGACTCAGTCCATTACTGTGATATTTAAACGGACTCCCCTGTGGGCGGACTTTTTCGAGATACCTGACATGACAGTATGGATGCGGGATGCGCTCATTTTTGGTCGAGATATGCTGGCGCAGCGGAGGGTCATGGAGTCTGCCGCTGTCAAATATAAAGAGGAAGAGACAACCTCGCTGCGTCGAAGACCTTCGAAGTTATCTCGGGTAGGAAAGCGGATGATGAATGATCTTCAACCTGTCTTACCCGAGCTTGCGCGGTGGCTTCGGCTATCAGACGAGGAACTGCTACATCAATCGTTCGCTCTCGTTCAAACTGTCTTGGACTGCTTTCGGACAACTGGTGTACCGCCTTCCGAAGCTGGCTTGGCAAAGTTGAACAAACACGTAGAAGACGCTCGCAAGACGACACATGGTGCTCCGAGGACGCGACTTGATGCCACACGTATAGCAAAACTCGAAGATGCCCTTGCAGTATTCGAGGACGATGATGACGACGTAGAGATTGTTTCAGTGACTACCGCCAGTGGTCACGCTTCGGGTGCTGCACACAAAGAGACCAAACCTGCTCACAAAGAAGTGCAGACAAAGCTCAAGCCGCTGGCTCCCCAGAAACCTGCCAAGCCCTCCCGCATTGACCAATCCAAGATGGAAACACCTGCTTTCCCGACTTTCCAGAGGGCACGGCCAACTATCATTTCCGGCCCTAGCCATCCAACTCATGTTCGCGATGATGCACGCAAGGTACCACAGGCGGTAGAAGCATCGTCCAGTGACTCCGAGTCCGACACTGATGCTGGGGCGCCGAAAGGTTTGGCGGCCCTTGCCAAACTCCAGAAGTCACCTAAAGCGCACAAGCCTGCTGAGAGACGCCAAATTAGGATTCTTGATGTCACAAACCAAACCAAGAACGCCACGATGGAACGGCTTTATCGAAGGGACGATGCGCGTAGGAGAGCCATGCGGCTTAAACCGGACGTATCTGGACTTCATCGTGCTTTGCTGTCATGGGATTACGATCATGAAGGCCCAGATCCTCCCGCTCAAGGAATAAAACCAAAGCTACTTCATGTTCCAGACAAATTTACAGATCATCGCCAATATCTCAGTGTATTCGAGCCACTCTTACTGCTCGAATGCTGGGCTCAGATCGTCCAGTCAAAGGAAGAAAGGCAGCCATTGTATGATTGCAAGATTTGCTCAAAGCAGTTCACAGACGACTTTGTTGACCTCGAGGCTACTATATCCGAGGCTCTTCAAATGGATTGGCGCCTGTCAGAAACGGATGTGATTTTGCTCAGACATCCTTCCGGGAAGAAATCACTCCTTGCCAAAACAATGTCGTACAGAACTACTCCGACTGGCGCACAGATGACTCTTCGATGTTTCGTACCCAATGGTGTTGATCCCGGTTTGCAAATAAATAGTGTCTGGAGCTTGAAAAAAGTTATTAGGTAAGTTATTCTTTCAACAACCATATTCACGATGGCTGACCTTTCCGCAGCTTGGCTACATTGTATCGCGAATATGGCGCCTTGATGGCACTTCCTTTCTACGATGCCTTTCAGGTCATCATGCAACCTCGTATCTCTGCTATGCTGCACCTGGACAGCCACGATATCAACCAAGCGATGTCAACCTACCGTGTTAACGAGCCTCAAGCAAGAGCCATTCTTAGTTCATTGCGAGTTGAAGGATTCGGGTTGATTCAAGGGTAGGTGCACTTGTCCATCCGATAGCATGATTGCTTAGGACACGTCGAAGGCCTCCTGGAACGGGAAAAACTTCGACTATATGCGGGCTGGTCGAGGCATTCTTGTCACGACGACCTCGGGCGACGACTTCCATACACGCAGGGCGAAACTCCACACAAGCCGACAAAAACCCAGTACAGAAAGTCCTTTTATGTGCACCAAGCAACGCGGCAATCGATGAAGTCGCCAGTCGCCTGAAAGAGGGTTATCGAAGTACTCAAAAACGCGGGAATCCCATCAAGGTAGTCAGAATTGGGAGTGATAAATCAATTGACATCAGTGTCCGGGATATCTCACTGGACTACCTCGTGGAGCAGAAGATGAACGGGGACAATATGCCAGATACCTCCAACGACGCCGGAAAACAAATAGCGCTGCTTCGACAGGAGATAGAATCTGTTAAACGCACCAAACAGGACAAGTTGGAGGAGCTAGCCAAGATTCAAAACAACACTGCCAGGACACTTGCCATCGAGGAGGAGATCAAAAAGCTAAATTCTCGGCGAATGACCCTGACTCAACAGTTTGATCGCTTGAAGGACAAACAAAAGTCCGACAACCGAACTTTGGATGCTGTGCGAAGGCGAATACGCTTCGAGATTTTGCAAGAGGCAGACGTGATTTGCGCTACGCTTGCAGGATCGGGCCATGAGTCGATCGAACAATTGGAATTTGAGATGATCATCATTGACGAGGCCGCTCAAGCCGTTGAATTGACTTCGTTGATCCCTTTCAAGTTTCGTACTCCCAAATGTATCATGGTTGGAGGTGAGAATTCGACCTCTCCACTAAGACGCGGACTGTGACCTATTTCCGTAGACCCCCAACAGCTGCCACCGACTGTGCTCTCCCAGGAGGTGATGAGTCTCCTTCCAATGTCTCGCTTTCGTCCTGATGAATCCTTTTAGGCTTGCAAATTCAACTACAATCAGTCCCTCTTTGTTCGCTTGCAAAAACACCGCCCGGAAGCTGTCCATCTGTTAAGGTGAGCATGGTGTGAAGCTTTTGGACGCCCACTCAGAGGTCAAACAGTATTCAGTACCGCATGCATCCAGAGATCAGTCAACTCCCTAGTCATTTGTTCTACCAAGGTCGTTTGCTTGACGGTCCTGATATGGACGTCAAAACCAAACAACCCTGGCAGTCTCATTCAAAGTTTGGTTGTTATCGCTTTTTCAACGTCTCGCGCGGCCAGGAAGAAGGGACCATCGGCCATTCAATGAAAAATGTAATAGAATCGCAAGTGGCTGTTGCTCTCTACGCAAGATTGCGCAAAGAATTCGTAGCAGTCGATTTCGACTTCCGGGTTGGCATTGTCTCAATGTATCGCGGTCAAGTGCTCGAACTTCAACGTGCTTTCATGAGGAGGTTTGGCGAGGATATTCGTGGAAAGATACATTTCCATACGGTCGACGGTTTCCAAGGTCAAGAAAAGGACATTATCATTCTTTCGTGCGTACGCGCTGGGCCGGGCGTACAGTCGATTGGCTTCTTGGCTGGTATGGTGAATGGACTTCGATATGAAACAGTAGCTAACGTTTTATCCGTCAGATGTTCGCCGAATGAACGTGGCTCTTACTCGAGCAAAATCCTCCTTGTTCATCTTGGGAAATGCTCCGACACTTGAAAGGAGTAACGAAGACTGGAAAGCGATTGTGAATAACGCCAGAACTAGGTCGCTGCTGACTGATGTAAGTTACTCGTTCACCTACAGTAATTGCTATTCACAACTTGTATCGCGTACAGGTGGACACGTCCTACTTCACAGAGCCTAACCCTGTGCGGTCAGCTCGACCTGCTTCGCCAACAAAGATCAACAGACAGCGAACTGTTTCCCAGGTTCTGGAACCACCAGACCTCGTCACTCCTCAAGGTTTGGCCGAATCCGTTCGTGCTAAGCCGCAATCGCAGGGTCTTTCTTCTAACCCAATTGGCCCAACCTCGGAGCAAACGGTTCCGAGCCCAAGCAACAATTCAGCACAGAAGCTCCCGTTACTGAAGAGACTACGCATCGAGGAGGAATCGTCGTCGATGAACGAGCAGAAGCCGAAGCCATCAGCACCACCACATAAGCGACCCAAGAAGGAAAAGGGTAGTATCTTCATTCCAAAGAAACCCAAGCTATAGTTATGAACTTTTTAGTATCTGCACAGCACATCTTTTACCTAAATCACCCTTGCATTGGTTGATAGCACAGGATATAACGTATCTTTATTATCGCTATGAAGCCTTTATTGGCGTTAGTTCCCACTGATCCGGTCCAAATTTCGGTATCGTCATCAACACGCCAGCGTTGTTTTTTGCAGGTTTACTGAAAGTGCATAGCGTTGGCTTTCCGAGTGTGGAAAGCCATGCCGGGTTAATCAACGTCAGTCCTGCAAGGATCGTGAGGCAGAATTCCAGTCAAGTTTGAGATACGCTACACACCTTTGAGCCACGGTTTGGTTGTCCTAACGATCTCGGTGAAAACAATATAGTCCGGAGGAGAACTTTGTGAAAGGACAGACGAAGGATGTATAAATACGTCCTCCTGGACACCCATGGCTCTGTAAGGGACCCCCTTAGCAGTCGTATATTGAACCCCAGTGGCCGACTTCTTTTGCACGAGATCCTTCCGAACGGCTACTTGATCGATGAACGCAGCAGCCAACAACTGGCGAAGGGCCCTCAACTGCAAAAGGTGTTGGTTTAGTGTAATGCCGTCCGATAGCAGGTGAAAGGGACTGGCCTGTATATCATTGGGTGGTTTAAGGGGTTGGGCAAGACCCGTATCTGCCCCAGGGAAGGTCGCACCAACAATGTTGCAAATTTGGGTTCTCAACTTGTGGATCTCTTCCATGGCCTGAACGCGACATTAGCTCAAGGGGCAACAAAACCAAAACCTCTCTTGTCGTACCTTTGGCCGAACGAAATGGTCCGAGCAGAACTGGAAACCGCCCCCAGCGAACTCGTATGCGCCAACGACGGAAAGTGTGCGAAAGATATCACTAGCGGACCTTCCCAAGGAAGCGTGGATCTAGGAATCGGAGTGTTAGTACCGCGTGGTGAAGAAAAACACCGATGAAACCTGTTGTGTCTCGAAAAAGGCCTTCCGGCGTGCCCTGCGGACCTCTTTCGCCTTTATTCGTTCGTTCTTGATGTACTCCAGCTCATCATTGTTCTCATCGTCGGAATTCTGGTCCTCGCCCAATCCTTCTTCATGCAAGAAAGGATCCCCCACTGTCATGATAGATACGATGGTGATCACATATGGTAAACAACCATGCTGTTGACCGGCAACTAGCATTCGAGAATATCGTGGCGCCAGAGGGAACAAACTCATGGACCTCCCAAGCGGCGTAATCTTGCCTCCGATTGCAGCGATGGACACTTCCGCGGTTACCAATGATGGGAGTTGCACACTGCTCACGGCGCCAAGATGAGTCAGTACCATCTCAGCTTTCTTCAGAGCTTGTGTATCGGGAGGAGTTGGGAAGGGGAAGTTGACCACTGTATCGATGCCCATACTCTTCATTTGAAGTACTACGCCTTCTATGGGCGTACGGAGAATCTCGGGCTGTGAGAATGATTCAAAATAGTGTTCGTAGAGTGCAGATGAATAGAGTCTGTAGCAATGTCCAGGGCCTGTTCGGCCAGCTCGACCAGCCCTTTGCGCTGCTGAGGCTTTCGATATCCAGTTCACCTGGAAAGACTGTATACAGTTTGCGGCATCGTATCTCCGCTGAAAAATTCTGTGAGAAATTTGAAGTTTACGACGACAAGCAATTCACCTCCTTTGCTCGCCCGCAGTCGACAACGTATCGAATTCCAGGAATTGTTAATGATGTTTCAGCTACATTCGTCGAAACGACTACCAGACGATGTCCGGGTGGTGGCGATTCGAAAACCCGCATCTGCTTATCACTCGGGAGAAGAGAATATAGTGGAACGACGTGCATCGGAGCTGATGGATATGTATTTAGAAGTAAGTATATAAATCTGAGGCTCCAACTTACAGTCACTCTCTTCAATATCGTCGGTGGCGTCTTCGTCAATGCTATCCAAGGCTTCGAGATCTTCTTCGGGAGCACCATCGTCAACGTCTAAAGCCAAGTCCTGGCTTCCAACTCCCAATTCCACATCCTCCGCCTCCAAGGCAACTGTTGGATTATTGATTACTTTCAACGAAACGGATAAGAAAAAAAGGCATACCTTCCACAGCGGCGACCGTCTTTGGAGGGTCTGGGGGTTCGTCTGTGAAAAACGCAGAAGCATTCACCAACCGCCTTTGACGCGTTCGGTTTTTGATAGCTTTGTGGCTAAATTTCGCTTCCAAAGTCCTACAGACACCCGATATCTCATTCTGGCCGGTCAAGAAGATCAAGATGCCGCCTGGGGGTAGACGAGAATGGATCTTGGCAGTTTTTTTGATCGCTTCCTTGACGTAGTGCGAGGGTGTTCGGCGACTAAAGTGGATCGTCACCGGATGCTGGCGTGCAGAGACATTGATGACCGGGGGAGGGGATAGAAAGAGGAGCTTATTCTCAGCAAAGTCGCTGACTCGGAGCGTGGCAGACATTATGATCAAGCGTAGGGGTTTTACACCATCCTTTTTGTCCCTCCACAGTTGCTCTCGCAACTTCAAGACACGGCTAAGTACACCGATAAGTATATCCGTGTTCATGCTCCGCTCGTGAGCTTCGTCGATGATGATGACAGAGTATTTGGATAGCAAGAAGTCGGTGGCCAATTCGCGCAACAGAATACCATCAGTCATGAATTTAATCGTAGTTGATGGAGATACGGTCGTGTCGTAGCGGATTTGGTAGGAGACCCGTGACGAGGTTAGAGACAGTTCATGGGCAACACGTGCGGCCATTGAAACGGCTGCGACTCGTCGAGGTTGGGTCACCCCGATCATGCCGGGGTTGTCTAGAACATAAAGAGTCAGTACGTGTCTGTTCAGCTTAGGATCTACACGCCTCCGTTGGGGTTCCCGAACCCCGCTTCGTAAAGAAATTGTGGTACTTGTGTAGTTTTTCCACTACCAGTCTCGCCGCATATGATCACGACGGGATGAAGTAATATAGACTCCACGATGGGCTGCTCCTCTGCTATGATAGGCAACATCAACCGGGCTTCTTCGACATCCGTGGGTCGCTTGACGGAAACAACCTCGGTCTTCTTTTCAGGGGAACACGAGCTCGACAATTGTTTCTGCTTCTTTGACAGATGCTCTGCCAGCGCAGTGGCAGGTAATTTTAGGACATCCCCGAGCGGACCACGCATCACACCATCCTGAGGTAGATGCGAAAGCTTGCGCTTTTTCAGAGGAGGCTGTATGGGAATGTCTGGCATTGGCTCTGACTGGGTGGATGGTTCATCCATGGGGGCAACGTAACCCTTGGCTGCAGAGAGCTGTTTCATTGCCCATTCCTTGAAACTTGGACGCTTTACAGAAATAGTATTGGTCTCCGGACGAGATGAGTCGTCGTTGTCCAAATCACTATCTGGTCCTGATCGCGAAGAAGAATCAACCTTGTCCTTGTCGCCCTCATCGTTGTCGGTGTCATTGGCGGAATCTGAGCTATCAAACGACGAATCAGACTCTGGTTCGGGATCCGGCTGCGCAGATTGCTTTGACCACCGTCGGAAGTTTGCCTGGGGGAACATAATGAAATTACGAATTGTAAATCATCGACAGACGGACTTTTTGACCCATCTTTTTTCTTTTGACAATGCAAGGGGCGGTGAAAGTACCATCCGGATTGGGTCTGAGGGCACCGCCAACAACAGGAGCCTGCGTTGATTTCTCCGGTGCAGCCAAACCGGCGGACATGTCCACAACCTGGACTTCGTTTGGAACGGAAGTGTTTAGTGGATCAGCGCTAGCATCGGAATCTATCACATCGAGTTCGGCATCTTCGTCCTCCGTGTCCGCAGTTCTAGAAACAGAAAAAATTTTAATACGCCGTCTCTGTTTGGTGGATTGACCATCCATGAGACGCCGAACATCTGTATCTTCAGTTTTATCCAGTCGTTCGCGATGAGAAACCGCCTTTCCTGTCCCTAGTGTAGAGGAGGACTGCAACTCCAAGGTCGGTATTGACGCCTGAGTCTGACTGTACGACTGAGTGGACGATTAGAGAGCATGAAAGTATCCATACGCCAGTTTCTCGAAGATCAGTATTCTCTCCTCTTGCCTGAGTTTCTTGTCCTATCGAAAGGTACGTCAAGAGACGTATTGAAAGAATGGGAAATGCCTCACAATATACTTTTCTAGTCTTTTTTTCTTCTTACTCGAAACCCTGCTCTCCGATTGTGCTGCAAGCTACACCAATGGGAGGTACACGACGCTATGATATTTTCGACTTACCTCCTGGACGAGTTTTTCTCTTCTCTCCTTTTCTTTCTGTTCTCGAGATTTCGGAACGAGGATTTCTGCATTAGGATCTACCGTCTCCCCTGACGGAATAGATGCATGTCGAGGCCGTTTCCCTTTCTTGAGCGATCCCGGACACGACTGACGTGCCTTGGCATTATACCTCTCTCGAACTCGGTTCATTACGATCGGTATTCAGTATGAGTAGTGTGCAGCAGATTACGAAATATTCGAATTGCAGAAAATACCTATTACATAAGCTAGGGTATCGTCGTAAGTACATACTAGTGTGAAGATAGATCATGTAGATCGTCCTCTTTCCCTTCAAGTTGTGCATCCAGCACGTTAGGATGAAGAAACGACAAGCGCATTGAAGTTGTACGAAGACGGTGAGGGGTTGAAACAAAACTCCTCAGGTCGAAGGTTAATGATGGTTTGACCGTTCCTTTGCAGTACTGCTTCCATATACCCGCCAGCGCTGATAGGAAGTGAAAGCTTTGTCATCCCGGTTTCAACACTGAACGCCTGCGACTCAGTGGACGACGTTGAAAGAGTGACAGTCGCCGGAGAAGTTGCGAAAACAACCACCCAAATCTTGTCCGCTGTCTGTATAAATCGAGGGATAACTCGTATCAAAATGGCTTGACCGTCGAGAAGAGAACTCACAATCTGATAATTTGCCGGTCGACCGACTGGATCCGGTGCACTAGCAAAAGCCGGGTGGGGACGAGACCACATAACAATCTTGTCCTTTGAAATAGGTGGGTAAGTACCCGTCTTGAACGCGGTAGCGAAATATGATGTCATATTGAGCCATGCTTGAAGACGTAGGTCGGCACTGAGACAGGTCAGAAAACGTGGCAGAACTAACCAGTGTGATCAAAACCGTTGACCCATTCCTGACTATTTGGTTGTGCGCCCTCAATTGGACCAATGTAATGCGATTCCCCGTAATCATTGTAAGATACGATCTCAACGATATCAACTTGGTCGCGGATTCCGATCAGATTTTCCCAGCGCGTCACATGTAAGTGTTCATCACTGAGATATATCCACTACAAATGAGCCAGAGTTAGAACAGATCTGTTGCTGGCGGTCAGTTACTTACGTTCTTATTGTAAGTTTGTGGGCTGTAGTGTGTGAAGAACCAAGGTGATTGAGTGGCCATGTAAGTTCCACCCATGGGGGACAAAGCATTGATGTACTCTTCATCAGTTGTCGTAGCCCCAACATAAGGTGTAAGCGAGTTAAGGGCAGCAGCACCATAGTTGGCAACAGAACTTGCTGTAATTTGTATGGGCCATCCAGAGTTCCACTTGAATGTGGGTGTCAGGGTAGTAGACAGCGTGACAACACCACCCTTACGTTTAACATTCCATTGATAGTGCCATTGAAACTCTGGAAATCAGACGGGGCCACGAAAAAAGAGGGAACGAAGTAGACGGCATTTTTGCCCGACAGCTGCTGCAAAAACTGCGTGGTCCAACCTGATGAAACCGAACTTTGACCAAACTGGCAAGACTCTCCGGAGAAAGTCGAAGCAAAGACCCGACCGTTGTAGATGAATTGGTTTGGATGGGTAGCGTATGTGGTGATATAATTTCGGAGGGTAGCAGCGTCGCTGGCGCTGCTACAAGGGAGAGAACTAGTGGTAGATGTGAAGACAGCACCACAGCAAAATACTGGTGGACGCACGTCATATCGAATGACAAGAAGAGCTTGAAGCCCGTGCCGGACTGCAGTGCGGCCTGGTACCTGGTCGAGGATAAGCCCGAGTTGGGAATGCATTGCGCCGCACTCACGCATTCGCGACCTGTTGGGGTTGCCAGGAATCCCCTCCTACGTTGAGCGCGAAAGCATCGATTCCATTTTGGTGGGCAAGGTATATATCGGACAACCAGTTTTGCGGATTGTAGGGATAAGTGTTTCCGACCATGAAATGGGCTACGACATATTTCGGTGAGTTTCTTTTGGTGAGTGGCATAGGGGCAACGCGGTTGCTGATCGGGCCGGCCAATGAAAAAAAGAACAAAGTAAGAAACACGAAAAGGCGAAGCATAGTAAGCGAGCGGTGGGACGAAACGAACGACGGACGACTTTGCGCGTCAAGCAACAAACGTGAAGGATCTGTGAGCTTACCGGGTCTCTCATTGTCTTTTCTACCCACTTGTTGTCGCTTGGAGACGACCTTTTGATTAACTGAATTACATTGAAAGTCACGTGACATGCGAATAACAATTGACATCTCAGTTCTCCGTCTCGACCAAACTGAGAAGAATTCATTGCTATGACCCAACGTATTCTTGTGGTCCTGCACAAATCTAATCTAGTAACTCTCACTTTAAGCTTTTGACTCTGTTGCAGACTCACTTCGAGTTCGTGATCACTTGGTCAGCCATTCGTCAACGTAACTTAGAGCCAGATGGACTTACAGCGTAGTAGCGCTTTGCGCCTTTTCCTCGCCAGTTGCCTGGGTAGCCAGGTCAACCTCGACAGGTACGACCGGAGCTGGGTTTGGCTCAGACTCGGGTACTGGGGTAGCGTCCGTTGCTCCCTCATCCTGGTGCGTTTCAGTAGCCGAATGCTCCTCGACGGCCGCCATCTCCTTCGCTACCACTTCTTCGCGTTCCTGGGCATCTTTTGGAGAGTCTGCTTTCTAACGAAATAAGAGTCATGTGAGACACATACAATGTTGTGACTCACAAAAGCCTTTTCCATCGATTCCTTGACCTCCTGGCCAGAAACCTCTGTGCCTTCATCATCGGCAATGGGGACAGCGTCTCCTTGGCTGCGAGATTCGACATGTTGCTACAGAAACAAATCCGCGTCACTACAATGCAAACTGGTGCATGAATAGATGTCACGTACGGCATGCTTGTCCTCATGTTCGTCCTAAAACGGTGGTTAAATTGCCATGTAGGATTCAAATCGACCTGTCACGTACATGGTGGCTTTTATGCGCGTGTTCCGCGTGACCGTGGTCATGGCCTTTGCGCGCCGACGGGGACACAAGGTACAGGAACTATATTATGACAGGTGGGTCGGAACTTGGAAGAGAAACTGTATCCACTCACTAGAGGACCAAACACCAGGGCCGACCCAATCTGTGGGGGAATAGGTTATGCAATTTCACAGATTAGTACGCTGGTAGCAAGACACACCATCCACGGTGTGTCGCTCGATGAGCTCCCGTGACTGGCGTGCGAGTCCGAGCTCATCATTCGGCGTGTAATTTCGGTGCGGTGCGAGCGGGCCGCGATGTTTTGGTTGAGGCGCGCGGAGAGACGCAACGAAGATGAGAAGAGACGGTGTCTGGACATGTCGGACGAGAAGGATAAATAATGAGAGAGTCTAGTACCAACAAATTTCAATGACGTTACCGTTGACGCCCGTTGGTGCGAACTTTTGAACGGAAAAGGCCGGAAAAATGATACTGAATAAACTACGAACATTTGATAGTCTTCATTTCTACTTCTCCTTCACTCTCGTCGGTCGGGTCGGGATTGCTCACAATCATGACCCGTCTTCTCGTCGCACGCTGCATACTCGCCTCCTCGTGCTGATGCAATTGATACTGTCTCGAGTCAGTCCACGTACCGTTCCTCGGATCACCGTTCCTCCTACCTTGGCTGGTGTCTGCCACCGACACGGCATCTGCGCACCCCGTAGCTCCGTTCGCACCTCCAGGTGTCTCCGGTTAATCCTGAACATGTAGTCCATCTCCTCCATTTCTCTCTCTGCTCGTGTCGACCATGATCTCGGAAACTCTGCGTATTGGCCGTCGCTGTGATGACGCCTCTTTCCCGTTTCCTTGCGCTGCGTTACAAATTCCATCGCTAGAGCAATGAACCTTCGAAACAGTTCCTGGATCGGAACCTTGCAAGTGAGTTACGGATTGTTGACATTCCACTACCTTGAACCTCACCAGTATTGACATCTTTCGCTTCGCACTTGCACTCACCACGTCACCCGTTCCCCGTGCAATGTAGAGTGACTTATGTATGCGCGGCATGTACATTTATTGCCTACGAATGGCACAGCAAGTGGGACTGCACCCTCGTTGATCAGATCGAATGCCTGACGTGCTTCTGCTTGCCGTCAATTAATCCTCATGACTTAATCTCCATGAACCCTCAGTCAAGTCTGGTGCCTCTTGCGTGCCATGGATAGTCTCAAGATAGGAGTGGGTTGTTCGGACGGTGCATGTTGAACCCTTTTCTCGGACACGAGTGCTCGCGCATGGAATGAGGCAGGGGTACCGTTTGCATACGTTTCTTCAGCAACATCAATGATTCATCCATCAGACACATTCATCCTGATAATTTTGAACTTTTTCCCACTTCTAGCCAAACTTTTCGTGCTGTCTCACCGAGCCTCACCGTACAATACCCCCAGGTTGGATGGGTGCACTTCAACAGGCGTATGGATTGGTATGTAAAATGCCACGGCGTCAAATGCGACACTACCTCCTCTCACGAGCCCGGTGATCTCCACCCTAAAGAATGCCCCCGGAACAGGCTCCTTTGCGCGTTTAACTCGCACAGCACCGATGTCAACTCCCAGTACGTCGTGTGCTACACGTGCCAGCATCTTAGTTTAAACATGCATGCGCTCTTGGCGGGACACGGAGTTCCACTGGTAAATGTTCCCGCCGAGAATGATGGACAGGGCCATCGGATATGATATGAGTACGACAAGGTGTCGTGCCCGTGCGAACAATGTCTCCATTCTGGCAGGGTAATATGCGGTAATGAAGAGCGGTGCTCAGCGTAGTGTTGAGCTTGCTGCACGGGGACGGAACACGTTATTGCTGTAAACGTCAGGTTTTCATTTTTAAACAGCAGCCCGGGCGTTGGAGAGGTAGAAAGCGCCGTGGTATACAACGTGTTTGGTGTCAATGACCATTGTGCATTCAGAGGACATGGCCAGAGTGTCATCGAAGTTACTTGATCCCCTCATAGAACTCCGGATGGCAATAATTAGTAGGCCCGCCTAGCTCAATCGGCCAGAGCGTCAGACTTTTAAGGCGGGCATGATCCCTCCAGTGATCTGAAGGCTGCGAGTTCGACCCTCGCGGTGGGCTATCGTTTTTCGTTTTCTCTTTTTGGGAGTTTTCCTTGTACTCTCGGATCTCATCCTCGATCAAATCATCACACATGGCATGTAATCTAAGCACTGTAATAAGTACAATTATCATGATCATGGGACCAAGATACACGCAGCGGAAAACGAAAGAATCTAGGAAAGGAGGTAAACAAATGTACATGTATGCATACACGCAACCACCATGGCGTCTGCATTGTGAAAGATATGAGCATATAGGCATGGTGGAATGTACGTCTGATCTCCCACATGTATCATGGTTGTATCGGGGAGAATCTAAAGGAAATATTCCAAGAAACGGTCAACTAAGTAATTGCACGGATAAATATGCAGATGAATGGCTTGGTTGTAACAATCTTTCGAAACGTGGCTTCTAACAACGTCCTGCGTGTTGCCATGCCGATCATAGTCGTACGATTCATGTAGGTTTATAGTAAATTGTGGTGAGATACTAAAAAATCCGTGAGTGATCAAACCATTCACAGAGGCCTGTATAAATACCTTCTGTCGGTAACGTATCGTGTTTCCGACAGCAAGAACACCGTTACGAATCGCACTCGTACTCAAATGATGCAGCACGACATGGGACGGCACGGGTAACACGCTGGCGTCATCTGACATCCCCGGTCCTTCCAGCCCAAGGCGAGTGTGCGCTTGTGATTGACCTGCAAGATGAGTTACATCCGTCCCGCTCGCAGTGGTGATAGGGAGGTGCTCATCCTCCCCAGCTTTCTCCTCCCTATAAACGTCCCGTGCAAGCGTACTAGTCATTCCGAGTAGCGATCGCCCTTGCTTCCGCCTATGCTCGCGTTCCCGTTCTTTCTCTCGCTCTTTCTCCCGCTCCCGCTCGCGACCCCTTGACGGTGGGGGTTGTCCAACCTTGACGTTTAAAATCAGTTTGTCCAAGTGTCTAGGAAGGACCGGAGCTGGAGGAATGTTTGGCGCAGGTACATGTTGGTGGGCGTTAGTATAGCCCGACTGATCATACTCTGCAGCAGCCGTGTAGGCGAGGTAAGCTTCTTCCTCACGGGCGGCCGCGACAAGTTCAGCGGGGATTTCATCCGACCACTTGGATGACGATCCTGTGGGATCCGACGAGAAAGGTGCGTCAATCGTGGAACCCTGAGTGGAAGTTGTAGTTGACCAGAATGAATGGACTGGCTGAGCGGACTGCTTTGGAGCGGCAACAGCGAGGGAGAGGCGATGAGGGGGGGTCAGACCGGAAATTGGGACTGCAACGTAATTTGCCAAGCTCCCTTCATCGTCTACAGCAGTTGGAAGGTCGTCGGCTAAACGCCATTGTTCATCGACAATGAAACGAATGTGGTGCGTTCCAGGCATGAGCGAGACCCAGGTGGACCACGAAGTATCTGTGGGAGGGTCACTATGATGCGAGTCAGACGGACTGGCAAATCGATAAATCGATCGGGATAAAACATACTCGGATTCCATCGGTTGACGGCCCTTCCAATTGTCGTCACCTGCGCGAGCAAGCATGACGGATTTCCCTCTCCCATGCCAAGTGATTTTAACATTCACGTGTTCTTTTGGCTCATCCGAAGAACGATTGGAAACAGGTTGTCCAAGCTTGTCTAGGCCGTTGTTCGTGGCGGCCGCAAGGTCTTCTTCAGCCTTGTGTAGTGCGAGAGGGATCGTGGAATAAACTGTCTCCTGGATGAACTCCTGTTGTCGATCGGGCTGCGCAGATACTTCAATCTGGCTCTCCGTATAGAGCTCTTGCATGCGTGGCTGCACGGCAGCCTGACCACGTGAAGTGAACGAGTGTGTAGAATTGTATTGGAGAGGGGCACCTCGAAAAAAAGGGCTAGCACGATTACGGGGATGGTGTTGATGGTGAGGAACCGGAATATGAGTGGACGGTGGTTGTTCGAGTAGCAAATCCGATGAAAAGTTGGACGTATTAGTCTCGTGTGCGAGATTCACTTTTACATTTGGATGCCTTCCACGAGGGGAAGTGCCCGTATTTGAAGCATTGTTCATAGTGCCATTGTTGGAAACTGGGATCGGGATTGGGATTGGGGAAGTAGTTCTGGGTGGACGACGGTGGGATGATAAGGGAGATGAGTTGGCGGAATTTTGGTGGGAGTGTGCAGGAGATAAAGAAAGTAGCGCAAGATCTGGTAGCTCAAGGGATTTTTTCTTTGTGCGCAACGAGCGGTGAGGCTGATTGGGGTTGGGAGACGGCGAATGGGGTTTTTGTTGGCTGCGACTTGGTGAATCAATTCGCTTGGTGGGAACTGGCGATGGTCGATTGTGGTTCGTGTTCGAGGTTGTGTTGCCCATCGTGTAAATCGCGTCGCCCGTCGTTCAAGGTTCGTTTCCACTTGAACTCTTCGTCCGCCAACAGTGAACTCGATGGACGTAAAAGAAGAGCTTAATCCAGTGAGGATCCAATTACTATAGCTTCCACTGATAACCTTATTATCAGTGAATTAGTATTGTTTTTATTATTACGTAAAGTAAAATTATATAATATCTCAGGTTGAGTACGAAGAGGCGTACCTGCACAGTTTTTACGTGTTAGTATGCTTATCAACGTTTCATGTTTCAGTGTTCAGAGTCAGCTCGTCTTGCCAGTGAGCGAATTAACACCGCTATCATGGCTGATAGTGCAAGAATGATCGCCACTAACGATACACCTCAAATTCCATTGAATGACATCGAATCCAACTCGGGACTCCTCATTCCCGAATCTAGGGACGGTTTTTACGGCTACAACGACGAAAAGAGCCTTCAACAAGTATGTGATCGCCAGTAACGTCCCCTCACTAGTGCTAGAAAATATACCCAGATCGAAGAGAAGAAATTGGCCCACCTCCGCACATCTGATGCCCCTGGCATCATCTCCGATGGTCCCTCATCAGTTCCTGGGACGTTCGGGCTCCCTGCAATCCACGAGGCCGAGCAACCGAGCAGTACTTCCCCCTTCGTCGAAGACAATGCGCGCACCGAGCCGCAGCCACAATGTGCGGATTTTTGCGTAGATCCGATAAGAGACAACTGAGGTACAACATTTTAGTGCAATCCTCCATCACCCCTGAGATGGCACGTACATTCAAGTTGTTTCAACACTGCCTCGAGCTACGCGACAAATACATTGCTAGGTCCCTTCAGAGACTGGGCGACAACCCTAAGGACCACGACGATCATTTCAACGGATTAGCGGAGGGCTGTGCAGGCGTATCCGGTGTACAGCCCAACGTTGATTTCGCTAAATCCAGGCTCGCTAAGAGCCCATACGATCCTTGGAAAATATACCCCAAGCCCCCGCCTCCACACTGGCATTTTACTACGAATCACGACGCTCCAGCCACTGATGGTCATGTCACCGCAGAAAAGGAAGAATTTGATTTTTCAACCTGCCATATCCCGGAATCGCACTCTTGGGAATTTGGGATCGATGACAAGGGTGTATACCAGGTGTATGCCAGTGCGACAGGTACGCATATTCTCGAGTATTGATACAGTTGGCGATACATCACAATCCTCAGATGAGACATCGTTGTTTGATATTCCGTCCATCAGGGAATATTTCGTCGATCTCGACCACGTTCTTGAAGTCATATCCGATGGTCCGACCAAAAGCATAGCATACCGGAGACTCAAATATTTAGCAAGCAAATTCGAAATGCACAGCTTGCTCAACGAGTCTCAGGAGCTCGCAGCTATGAAAGTGAGTGTATATTATTGATTATTGTCAACTTACTTCCCGGTTTTAGAGCGTCCCTCATAGGTCGGAATAGTTGTAAACTTGTGTAGTATCATTGATGACAGGTTCCTCTAGGGATTTCTACAACGTACGTAAGGTGGATACACATGTACACCTGGCTAGTTGCATGAACCAGAAACATCTATTACGATTCATCAAGGCAAAGATGAAACGTAGCCCCCAAGTATGTTTTGTATGGACATGCTTTGCTGTCGGCCTGACGCCACTCGCTTTAGGATATTGTCATTTTCCGCGATGGGGCCGAGTTGACACTCGAACAAGTTTTCCAGTCCCTTAAATTGAGTGCTTACGATCTTTCCATCGACACCCTTGATATGCACGCCCACCAAGACTCTTTCCACCGATTTGATAAGTTCAACCTTAAATACAACCCCATTGGAGAATCTAGGCTTCGGGAAATCTTTCTGAAGATCGATAATCGTATTGATGGACGTTATTTTGCTGAATTAACCCGAGGTTCCATTCCTATTCCTTCGCACAACGGGATACTTGGGTCACTAATCAGTTTGCAGAGGTGATGAACGATCTAGAGCAGAGCAAGTATCAGGTCAGTATGCTGGCACCATACTCTCCGATGAAACTCATACTTGAGTAGAATTGCGAGTGGCGAGTTAGCATATATGGGAGATCGGTAGACGAGTGGGACAAGTTAGCTAAATGGGTGATCAACAACAAGCTATTCTCACACAACGTTCGCTGGCTCATCCAAGCACCGCGACTATACAATATTTACAAAGAAAATGGTGTGGTCAAGACTTTTGAGGATATCGTGATCAGTAGGTTGCCTGCACGATGATCTCATTTGCCGGGTTGAACCTTTTTTTTCAGATCTGTTTCGTCCATTATTCGAGGTCACTAAAGATCCGACATCGCATCCAGAACTCCATGTCTTCCTACAACGCGTAGTCGGCTTTGATAGCGTGGACGACGAGTCAAAGGCGGAACGCCGAATCCACCGCAAGTTCCCGTATCCTCGGCTCTGGGACACCATACAGAATCCACCCTTCTCATATTGGTAAGCTCACTGGCGAGCTCTCTTCCTCTCCTACTGGAATACTTCTCTGTCGTAGGATTTATTACATGTATGCCAACATGGCCAGCCTCAACCAGTGGCGGCAGGCACGAGGTTTCAGTGCGTTATCTGTTTTGTTATGATCTTGTTTTACCCACTTCTCACGACTCCACATTAGACACGTTCGTCCTTCGACCACATGCTGGAGAAGCAGGCGATACGGATCATCTCACTGCTACTTTCCTCACTTCTCACTCAATCTCTCACGGCATACTTCTTCGCAAAGTTCCGGCATTACAATATCTGTTTTATCTAAGACAGATTGGTCTCGCCATGAGCCCTTTGAGTAATAATGCGTTATTTCTCACCTATGAGCGAAACCCACTGCCAGATTTTTTCAAGACTGGGTTGAACGTAAGCTTGAGCACCGATGATCCTCTTCAATTTCATTTTACCAAGGTATGTCACCGTTGTCCATCGACAGAAATCCGATGCCCATCGCTGTGACCACAGGAGCCTCTGTTGGAAGAATATAGTGTAGCCGCACATGTGAGACATTTCACAGCTTCTAGCGAGTGACATCTCACGACGTCTCACGGTGTATAGATATACAAGCTCCCTCAAAGCTCGCTTGCTGAACTGGCCCGTAACTCCGTTGTACAGAGTGGTTTTGAAATGGAAATCAAACGCCACTGGCTAGGTCAAGAGTGGTACCTTGCCGGAGCCGCTGGAAACGACATTCACAAGGTGAAATGATGATCACAACTAGATTCTTGTGGTCCCTTTACTAACCAGAAATGGTGCTTCAACATTCACAGACAAACGTACCAGACATCCGACTTGCCTATCGTCACCAAACGTTGGTTGAAGAGTTAGAGATGATCAATTTGTGCTAGCCCGTGTTTGTTGTTTGGCGAGGCGGTTGACAGCCTGAGCCTGGTCACTCATTAGCCACGTATGTACTACTAGCGCCGACGAACTTACTGAAGTGGAAGCGTTCCGAAAAAGCTTTGGCACTGTCAGCCAAGCACGAGGGCACAGTCGAGCTAAACCGGCTTTATTAGACAATATATTGCAGCAGATCATAATTTTAATAGCGTCCCTGCTCTCGGACAGCCTCCTTCAAGTGACAAGGTGTGCCAGTGCCACTGGTGGGTTCAGCCTGCGGTTCGGATGAAACTACATGTGGCGATCAGACAGGTCTCAAATTGACCTACCTAGACTGACCTATACTTGGCAGGCATGGTACAAAAGCTGCCTTCTTGAAGATTCGTGTCCATTCTCCCAGAATACCTCAGGGGGAGCGCTATCCTCAACTGCACTGGCAACAGCAACATGTCAGACGGGAGAACGAGCGAGGCATTCTCTAACGATTCTCATCCGACACCCCGTACCATTGTCCTTTGCTTCGATGGTACTAATGGACAGTATGACTCCATGGTATGTCTCCCCACGCAGGTGGTTTAGAGGCTAGCTCACCGGTAACGAGGACAGAACACTAATGTGGTTAAATTCTTTGGCCTCCTCCGCAAAGACTGTCCAGAGCAACAAGTGGCTTACTATCAGGTGCGTCTGCTTAGTTCCGCCGTCCGGGTTCCTAGGTTTCAGCTCTAGCATCTAGGCAGGGATCGGCACATATTTTGCACCTGGCGTTGTTTCACCGCTGTGGACTTCGTTGGCATCCCTTCTGGATCAAGCATTCGCTTGGTACGTGGTTTGCCAATGACTCGTAAGGATCTACGGCAGACGATTTATAGGTATCTGGACGCGCATGTAATGGCCGGTTACAAGTACCTCATGGACAATTATTGCCCCGGAGACAAAGTTTGCTTATTCGGTAGGTGATGTGCGCTGTCTCGATCAAGTTCGTTGTTCATTCAAAAACAGGCTTCTCTCGTGGAGCATACACTGCTCGTGCGTTGGCTGGAATGCTGACCAAGGTAATCCGTGCAGCGAGGAATATCATCCGCGACATTTAATTGACGTCGTACAGGTTGGGCTGTTGCCCAGGGACAACCTCCAACAAGTCGGATTTGCTTACAAGGCATACAAACGGACTGACAAGGAGGGAATCGAGCTCGCTGCTGGATTCAAGCAGACCTTCTCACGGGACGTTAAGGTGGAATTCATGGGCGTATGGTAGGCATCATCAAGATCGGAGTAAAACTTGTCGTTCACCTGCCATCAGGGATACTGTACAAAGTACTGGGGTGCTTGTCAATCGTGTACTACCCTTCACCGAGTCCAACGCTGGCATCAGGGTGTTCCGACACGCGCTTTCCCTTGACGAAGTAATACTAGCCCGTCCAAGATGTAGGTAGAACCTCACTGACCTTGGTCACTTAGCATCGTTCCAGATTCCGGCCAAACCTGTATCATTGGCCCCAACAAGACAATGGGCCCAACAAAGTGGCAGACCTAGAAAGAGCAGCAATTCGGGAATTTCGTGCTGTGAAATCAAACTTCAGGCGACTTCTCAAGAGAAAGAATCCAAGAATTCAGCAATACCAAACAGAAGGCTGTGGACTCCCAGATGATGCCCAACAGAACGCGTGTGGTGATGAGGTGGCCCCGAACGGACCGCAGTCCAAGGGAGAGTTGATCGATGAAGAATCCTTCCTGTGTACAGATGTACTGGAAGTATGGTTTTCGGGTTGTCATAGCGGTCGGTCCGAGTTCCACAACCTCGCTCCTATGAATGCTTAGGCCTTGGGATTCATTCAGATATTGGTGGAGGAAATGTTCAGGATGATGTCGAGGTGTCCCTTGCGCAGATCCCGTTGCATTGGATGGTAGAACAGGTCATACAGTCCCCATGCGGAATCCTCTTCGACAGCGACAAACTGACACAGATCGGCTTTAAATTCTCGTCACTTCCATCCCAGCCACCGGTCACCTGTGGACAAATATTGCCAGATTCCTGTATCGATGAACCGGTTGTACCTGAGGCTGGGGCAACATGGGACATTGTGGATACTGGTTGCTCCGTTGTGGGAGAATTGCCGAATCAACCTACCCCAAGCCCGGAAACCTACCCCGAGCATTCAGATGCTGTCGCACCGTTATTCGACGAGCTGAAGATAAACAAATTCTGGTGGTTACTTGAAATCGTGCCTACCTCCTATGCTTGGCAGGACTCTAATGGTGTGTGGCACACTAAATGGAGGTGAGCGCTCCAGTATTGCTTCACTGAACTTTTTTGATGAGCTGGAAAATTGCTCCCAGCATCAACTTGGGCAGGGGCCGCATTATACCTTTGCAAATACCCAAGTTTCACCATACCGTGAAGGAAAGAATGGATTACGAACCACTGAAGTACAAACCACGCGCAATTTACAATCACCAAGAGGTTTACGTTTGATCATCTATGTTGAGAACCTTTGTATCAGCTGGACTACTCTTCAATACATAACATATTTTGATTATCATGATTCAAGACTGTGAGCCCAATGCCCATTTAATTATGTTCTCATACCTGAGTCACTACTCTTACCTAGTTTGTATTCTATCTTTATGCGAGCGTCAGGACGGCACAATCACCAAAAGCCAATCTTTGGAGAAATAGACTCGGACAAACCCGCAGTGCCAGATGCCACTTGTGAACGTCTGAACGGCGTTCACATGGCAACAAGTTAAAGTTTAGTAAGTTGCGGCGTTAAATTTACGCATGCCGGCCGCATTAGTCAAAGACTCGAACAACTTCTTTTCCGAGGGATTGATGGGCTATCCTTGGGAATGTTGTCCATGTTCAAGCCTACGGCGGCCCTATATACATGGCATAACTTGTAAGTACCTTTCCACGGCCACACTGCCCTGGTATGACGCCGTCATTAATTTGGCTTCTTTGCTCCAGAGCTCTGATACCCGGACCGGACAGCCGCTGCAACCATAGTGCTACTTATACCAGCGACATGCTGTTTGAAGCTGTCATATTGTCACGGTCTTACACCCGTGGGTAAGCCAGAAAACTCTGATAGGTAGACCTCTGAGTCGAACTCGGTGGCCTACGGTTGCTATCATATACCAACGGCGCCATTCGTAGGTAACATTTATTTGGTCTAGTCCTTAATCCCAAAGTTAAAGGACATACTGTCTGTGTTCTAAGTTAACCGTGGAAGAGGTGGCTTGAAACGTTGTCCCTGATGGCTGACAATAGTTGGGTTCTCGTTGATGATCGTGATCCAGGAGTTGCATATAGTGGGCCGTCTGGCGCGACGATATGGCAGGGAGGTGTATCCCAGGAATACTGCCAAACCACGACTGGCCTTGAGAGCGGGGACACATTGACTTACCTCTTCAATGGTATGATATTTATTGTTTGGATACATTATACGTAGGAGGGATAAGGCTAATTTTCTCTGTACTCGTTTTCCAGCTTCGAGTATATCCGTCTATGGAACTTATAGACCTACGGGGGCATCTGGGCCGCCTGTCGCCATCTACCAAGTGGATAACACTCCTGCTGTTACATTCACTGCTCCCATCACTCAGTCGACGCTGCATCGACAAAACTTTTGGGCATCTCCTCAACTAGTGTCTCTGGCGCCTGGGGATTTTCATACTCTGGTCGTAACAGTACCGTCGAACAGCACACATTGGGTCGACTACCTTGCTTATCCCGCTGTCGAGGATTCTGCTACGTCCATAGCCATGCCCTCTTCCGCCTCCGCCTCCACCTCGGACTCCACTCCCACCCCAATCTTTACCCAGACAACCGGTGTCGGCATCCAGTCGGCATCCTCAGCTTCAATATCAAAGACGAATACTAACATCGGCGCTACAGTCGCAGCTGTTGTCGAGACACTTGCATCAATCCTGGCTATTGCCGCACTGGTGGTTTACATGCGGCGTCGCAAGGTACGCTTCTGAGCCCCTAATTTGTTCTGCGCATCTTTGAGCTACTATTCAAGGTGAAATTAATGTCCCCCCCTTCTTATACAAGCACTTCGGAGTCACTGGAACGCTTTCTAGACCATTCTCCAAGACCTCTACCACCAATCCCGACGAGAGCATTTGATGGAGGTGTCCGGCTGATGGGAGGACCTCTAGAGATACCCCCTGAATACCAGGAGCATTATTAACTCAAAGACGGATAGGTCCGAGGATCGCGTTTCTTTCCATTTACTATCACAGTACTATCACTTGGGGACCCTTTAGAGACGAGAAATGGGCGTCTAACGCGAGTCTTGATGTGTACAGCGCACTTGGTTCAATATCATAATTTACATTCACCATGTCGAGAACGATGACAGGGAGTGATGACTGGTCTAGACGGGCCTGGTACCGGACTACACAAAGGAACATTGGGAAGCATTCTTCGATCGAGAAGAGTTGCTTCTGTCGGACTGCACCAGCGAATCGTGATATTCAGCTTCACCGTGGCGAAACCACGGGTTGACGGTTTCGTCATTGTCTAGGTGGTATCTCTGAAAGCTATCGTGAAGCTGTTACGCATGGAGTAACGAAACTGATATACCTCCTGTTGTAGTCGCATTTGACTTCTTTCAGTGGCTTTGGTGTTGTGCGCCATCGGCAACCCGCGCCGGCGCAGACCCCGGCCGTCTACCACTGGCATGACATTCGGACCTGGACCCGGGATAATTGCGAACGCGCGCAGGTTGGTCCCTAGATACGGGAACCAAAAGTTGGTAGGATCTCCTCTAGCCTCAGGGCTTCGCCCATTTCGAGATGCCCCTATTGCTAAATGGTCATCATTCAATCAAATACCGGTGGTTCCACTATCTACAACGAATATTGGTGGTGGATCATCAGCAGTGGACTTCTGTACCTTCCCGTGTGATGAAATGCCTGCTATCGGCGGGTGAATGACCATTGAAAGTATGTATCAAGCATGCGGTTTGGTGATCTGAAAGGTAGTTGATAAATGCTTGGCCTTTTCTATAATACAAGAACATGAAGGGACTGAGATAATGATGTGCGAGGAAGTAGCAAATGACGGCTGGTATGATCTAAGAAAGAAACAAGCCCAACACACGACGCAAGCAATGAGAAGCCAGCTCAAAACGTGCTCGCCCATGTCTCGAGATCAAACTTGGACATCCGCGCCTGTTCTACCCATTGATGTCGCTATAGGGTCTTCAAGTTAGTGTGATCGATGCTTCTGGGATGTTGGGACATACCAACAACTCTTTGGGCGTCTTTCGAGCATCAGGATCTTTGAGCAAACAACTGTCTACAAAATCCTCTGCTTCTTTGGGGAATCGTCCTTCGGGCGTCAGCCGAGGGGCAGGTTCGTTCACAATGTGTTGAAGTAACTCAAGGATACTCATCATCATACCCCCTCCTTGTAAGCTAACACCCTTGGACTTTCGTCGGTCCTTCTTCATATTCTTGTCCTTGTCCTTCCTGATGGGTGGCATAGTCATGGTATTCGGAGAAAGGGTTCCTTCCAAGTCGGAGAGATCAGAATCGTCAGGATCAGATTCTGAGAAGGGGAAGCGTCCCAGCGCTAGCTCGATTAGCGAGATTCCCAGCGACCAGACGTCCGATTTGACGGTATATTGGGCACCTTGTATACGCTCAGGCTGCGAAGATCATGAGGGTGACGTAATTGGAATAATGGCGAACGCACGCTCATGTAGGTTGACGTTCCAACAAAGGTATCCGCGATCGAATTGATGAGTTCTCCCGATACTCCGAAGTCGCATATTTTGATTTGGCCGTGGGAGTTACATAGAATATTCGATGGTTTGATGTCTGGTGTGTGCATCAGTGTAGATCATCGTGAAGGAAGTGGTATACATACCGCGATGAATGATGCGATGTACATCGTAGAGGTATGTCAAGCCCTCTAGCACAGCCAATGCAACATGCCCGACAACTTCAATATCAATAGCTCCAATCTTCTTATAGATACCATCAAGAGAACCCTTGTCCATGTACTCCATGCAAATGCAAATGTTTGGGTCCGACAAGAACGCGCCAAAGAACGAGATAATATACGGAGAGTTGCAATCATGCATGATGTGCAGCTCGCGCAAGATTTGTTTGCGCACTGATGGTTTGGCATCAATAAGAACGATCTGTGCACGACAAAGAATAAGACTGCCATCAGGTTTGAGTGAAAGAACGTTAGTTAGTAGTTCACCTTTTTCGCCATGATGGTCTTGGTAGGGACATGTTGGACCTTTTTAACACTCCCACCATTGCCCTGTCCAAGTTCCTGCAAGTCTTTGAGATCCTCATTCCGAAGGTCAAAACGCGTCTCTGCATTCATGTCCAAGTTTGCGAGCGTGTTTGAGAGGGTCGTATGATATGTGTTCCGACGTGCAGATTCAGCGGTTGTCGTAGGTGCAGACGGGGCACCGATACCGACCGCGAGCAAGTTCCCGTCAGCATCGTTCGTCACGGGGGTCTGACCGAGCTTTGGGGCGTTCAGAGTCATGGGTGGTGGCCGTTTCTTTCCCTTTGCTACCCCTGTCGTTGCTGGTGCTGCGCGTGTGGGGATCGGTTCAGGCTCTTTGGGCTTGGCCGACTGGGTGACATCGAGTTGGAGAGCCTTGAAGTTACGTTTCTTGCGTATGGGAGTTGTCATTGTGGCCGACCCAAGGGAATTAAGTAGAGACGCTGGTGCCGCACGATCCAAACTTTGGGCGAGAACAACGACGGGCAAACTTCGAAGAACTCCCCCAGAGTCTACACAACTTTGCTTATTATGTAATACAACACTCATTTGTCTCGAGGTTTGAATCAAGGACCCTTGTATATCTGATACACGCGGACTGCAGTGCTATGCGAAATGATTCCATCGTGCCAACGGACGTAACTCATCTCAAAACGAATATTGTCCGACGACTCAGACATGGCTACAAAACTTGATGATGATGTCTCCATCGAACCACGTCGCATGTCCCTACGTTCATAGATCAGTCTTGGGATCCGGCAACAAATTATTCGCTATGGATATGCAAGTGCGGAATACGTGAGTAGCACGTACGCAGGTGCACGACTACATGAACCTATCAAAGAGCAGTACCCATCGGCTGGCCTGGCTCCGTTTCTCGGCTTGCTCTCGAGAGATCAGTGACTACAAAATGCTTCTGTTCTTCTTCAGGATCATGCTCGACCACCTCCATAACCGTGTGCACACTCGGACGTGACTTTGGAGGCGACGTCTGCGCCGTAGGTAACGAGCTGCCCTGCTGCCGTACCACTGTCGAACTGGACACCGAATCATTGGACGCGACACTTGCAATGCTCGCACGCGAGAGCGAGAACCTTGGGGCTCGGTTCGACCACAATGATTGTATTCCAGCCCCGAGAGAGCTCAACGCCGCTTTCGTGTCCGAAGCAGCCTGTGCCATGCTAGCAGGCCGTGGGGACGAAAGCGTACCTGCAGCAGACTCTCGCGAGGTCTGCCGAGATATATTAACCCCTGATTTCGTGGAATCTTGCGTAACTGTAGGGAGGCTAGCTTCGGATTTCGTGATTTCGACGGGAGACCCATAGGAGCTAGATCCCACATCTTGTACAGAGGGGGAACTGACTGTTCGTTGTTGCCATCGCTCACGAACACCCTCGACAGCTTTGAAGAAGTTGGCTGAACCACTAGTGAGCGTCCGTGAGATGGCCTCACGCGTGGGCGCAAGTTGTTGTTCTAGTCTGAGGTCTTGGATACCTTCAGAGAGCCGGAGCCCTATATCTGACACCACCGACGGTTTCTCGTTGCAAGGGTGTCTAGTGACAAAGTGATCGTCAGAACCTGGTGAATCTCGGGTTTACAAACTAACCTAGCTTCAACAATATCGAATAACATCGGATCCGTTGACCGATCCCACACTTCATAAGCATTTGTCTTTGTGAATTCGGCTATCCACACAGTGTTGAAGTCCTCTAGTGCGCTTGCATCGCCACCTGGTATGATTTGAGTCCTAAAAGCGCACGCTGACAGCCATCAATCAGCTTACCAGTCCCCGCAATGATGGTTCCGCTACCCTTCCCTTTCGATAGAAATTCTCGGTATCGCACTGATGCAAGTGCCGCGGATACATACTCCTCAAACTGTTGTTTGTAAGCCATCCGTTCGTATATTCATGGAGGTTGTCTGACATACCTTTGCTCTCAGGTAATCGTCACTACCCTTGAAACTTTCAGGAGCTCAACATTAAGCACTAAAGTCTGATGGAAGGATAACGCACTGCATGGCGGCCTTGGTGGGGTCGGTGTCGTCCCAAGAATCGTTTACGTCTCGAACAATTTCATCAACCCATTTCCGGTCCGCAGGAGTGAGAGCAGCCAATCGTTCCAGTCTGGAATTCCGAAACTCAAGTGTTGCCGTCTCGGTCTGCAAAGAATTGCTCAGCAACGGCTGAGGAATAGAAATGAGGGCCATACGTTTACTAGTAAATCTATCTCCTTTTGCTGCGTCACGATTGCATTAGTACTTCCACAGAGCCAACTTTGAGATTCCCTCAAGAGGTCGAGTTGTTGCAGTGGCAAATATGGTTGGAAGAAGGCATCCTGAACAGGGAATTTCAGTTGAGATCTTTCGGCGTAGCACAGCTGGATCAACCTTTCCGAACAAGTCTAATGGTAGACCAACGTATGCCAGCATACTCTTACGATCTGAAGTTTTGAGTGAATTAGGTCGAGATAGCGTGGGCGCTCGCGCTGCTAATGGAGGGGAGCCACAGTCATCCAACGTTTGTAGTAAACCTACAAATAATGAGTGGATGGATAATTAAGTTGGTGGACACGAACTGGGTATAAGGGAGATTAACGAATATTGATAGGTGCACAACCTCTCAACGGGATGTCCATAAAACATGATCTGGAAAGTTGTGAGTAATGGAATATAACGCCCGTACGCCGACAACCTTCTTCTGTAATATAAGGGCCTTCAACAACACTAACGTGCGATGCCGGAAAACGTGAACGAATTCTCTCCTGTAGGACTAGTTAGCGCCAGCGTAAGACAAGCATCCGAAAATTTACAAACTGGTCCCTTTCCCAGTAAAATCAGCAATTATCACAGAAGGATAGGTGTAGGCTGCTGCTAACCTATGTACAGACCACTCTCCGTGAGTTGTGTCCGCAGCGAGATTTCTAGTGAATTTCCAAATTCAACTAGAATTTGCGTGTCTGTGAAGTCTCTGCGGATGGTTTTAATGTCTGACGGAGAAGAGTCAAGTAACAGGAGCGTACCTTTGGGCAAACAGGGCCCTTGTGACGACTCCCAGTCGGTCACTGTAGGGACCTTTCAGTGTGGCACACTGAAATATCCACATTTTTTCACACTGACCGTATTGGGCCAAACACTGGCTTACTGGCCAAGACGACGACTGCTTTCTGAACGATGGAACGTGTTACATCGACATCTTTGACAAGCAAGGTAGAGGCAGCAATTTGTCGGTTACATCTATGAACGTATTCAGCCCGTCTTCTGACGCGTTATGTAGAAACTTACGATATCCCAAATATCGTAGTGGGGTTCGACACATCTGGGACGAGATGGAAGTAAGAATAGTCTTCCAGAGACTGTACGGCAAGATGAGATGTGATATGGATACGTGACAGATGGAGCACACCAGATGAGCCCCGTCCGGAAGTGCGAGAAAAGGAAGCACTTTTGCGATCTCCTCGTCCTCGAAGATATCGCCTTGGCTGAATTCAATCTTGGGGCCAACCTATGGCTGGATCGACATGATGAACGGATGTCGTGTCCAACGAGCCTTACCAGATGGTTGAAGTCTACCAAAGCGATGCCCAGTACCAGAGGACCACGCGGAGGCTGCAACAGCATCGATTCCGGTCGGGCTTTCCGCGAGTAAGTTGACGCAGAATCGACATCGACGGGAGCGGAGGGTGAAATTGGGGGGTAGGTGACTGACGTGTGGTGCGTCTTTGAGAGCTCTGGTTGTGAGAAAGTGGACGGTGCAGTGGAAGTGATGGAGCTTGCTCTCCGAGGGTCTGGATCGCTATGTGAATCGCTGACTTCGTCCGTTTCCGAGCTGAAATCGATTTCGATTGAATCAACCTGAGAGTCTCTTATAGAAAAAAGGTCTTGTGCGCGCAATGTGGTGGTGACACGGTGCGGAGAGTGGGGTGGAGAGAGCGGAATTGAGCGCTGGGACGCGGTCTCTGCGTCGACGTCACTCTCGCCGTCATCGCGATGGGGCGCGTTAACTGGGCTGCGGTTCACATCGTCGTGCGCGACGACGAGGGTCATGATGATGAGGAGTCCAAGTCAAGTTTGTCGTCTAGTTGTTACAAGCGCACGTGATCCGGCAGATCACAACCCGATCCGATGCAATGCGTGTACTATAATTACAGAGTACATGGCTGTGAGACTCGGGGACTTTCTTTGCTTTGTGTACTACTGTCATGTTCCCCGCGCTCTCCCTCCTCGCCCTTTCCTCCGCAGCGCTTGCGATACCGTTTCCTTTCTCATTAATCAGCTGGAACTCACAATCCCCCTTTATTCCTTCAGTTCTCGAGGTAGACTTACCCAAGCCCGAGTTTGGCTGGACCGATCCCCGAATCCTCGGTGGCCAGTTCATCGATGTGAGCCTCCTTTTCTTCGCGTCGATATGTCCCTTGACCTTCCCAGTTCACGACACCTAGATACGGAGAACCTTTGAATGTCATTATATCTAATCTATCGGATCCATTTGTTCTCACAGAGGAAGGTTTCCGCTGGTACTACAAGTGGGCTACCCTGTTTTCTTCCCGCTGCATGCATGTCGCTCATATTCACAAGGTCCATTGGATTCTCCGAGGAGTGCTTAGGATTGCATTACGGTCATGTCCACAAGGCAGATCTCGGTGACGGTGACGGCAGAAAATCCGAACATATTCTCGCACGTCAGCATTATTTCCCTCGTTGGGGAACGTGTTGGGAATCCCTCGTTGGCAAGTCACAAGTGACGACCTTGGTTAAGTGCTGTTATAACACCATCTCCAGGGGGAAACCACTTCCGCGCCTGGAAACAAAATGGATCAGAGGCCAATACCGGCGCATGGTTCCTTGGGTGCGTTGAACGAGTTATATATCTCTTGCTCCAATGATCCAATCCCATATTTAGCGTGTCAAAGGAGCAGGTTCGCTCGACATTAGATCTCTCTCTTTATTCTTTGACCTAGCTTCCGCTTAGGACTCCAGCAAGCACCATATGATCGTCCCTAATGGATACAACATCGGGCGCGACTTGCTAGTCCAGTCCGCCGTGTCCGGCAGTTCGTGGAAGGGTATCTCATGGGTAACCGACGTGGAGTGGCGTGAAGGGCTTCTCGAGCCCGGTTTCAAAGGTATCGACCACGCAGGCGTTAACATGCTTCCTCACCTTTACATTCTCCATATAGGAATAAACCATGCCATCGCACAGGATGGACGTATCGCGATCCTAACGGCCCACCGCGTCTAACGCATTATTTGACTTGTTTCGTTATTATCCTAGGATGACATTCAAGGTTATGGGACTGACGATGTTATACCACTCGGTATTTCTTGTAATTATCCATATGCCACCCCTGATTCCTCGTTGTGTATACCTCGTAGACTATCTTGTGTGTTTGTTGTGCACCCGTGCCGTAACCTATCTGTTTCGTGTATGTTAGAAGAACTCTTCTGCCACTAGCAATTAGTCTAGTGACCGGCCTGCGGCAAACCGTCGATAGTCACCAGACTTAGCAATGTAGAAGCCTCATGCAAAGCAACAGTATAAAAGGATCGATCTTCCGCATATACTCGGTCAAAACTTGGAGCTTCCTCAGAGTCCTCATCGGCCTCACCGCTCGTTCAACAGATATTGGTATATCATTTATCGACCATGAGTACAACAATGCAGAGGCTAGTACAGAGTGACAAAAGCTGAAGGACAAGACAAGCACAGGCATACTACACGATCCAAAGCAGAAAACGAGAACAACCAATACAACAAGCTCAGCCTGAGCACATCACGCACGCCTCCTTGTTCTCTAGAGAACATATCAACTTGGCCTCCTCCAGCTCGCGATCTTTCTGACGCTGGAGGGCTGCAACATACTCCGGATCAACCTCATTCCCCGCAGTTGTTGAGCTGGAAGAAGCCTCCAGTGATGAAGTAGAAGCAACTGGGACATTTGTTCTGACACTGCGGGCAGGAGACGGAGATGTCGAGGGAGTCGGTATGCTACTGCTGTTCCGTTCTGGGCCGCGTGCTTTGTTAGATGCCTCATGCATCTTGGCGGTTTTGAGAGTGTTCTGATCGATCGTGAACTGGATAGCCTGGGCAGCTGGGCGCGTACGGAGGTAATACATTCCGGTCTTCAAACCCTTCTTCCATCCATAGAAATGCATGCTCGTGAGCTGACCCAGAGTAGGAGCTTGTAAATGGATGTTCAAGCTCTGGCTCTGACATATAAATGCGCCACGGTCTGCAGCCATGTCAATGACTTTCTTCTGGCTGATTTCCCAAACTGTTTTGTAGATCGCCTTAACATCGTCGGGGATACTGGGAATATTGGCTACTGAACCATTGTGCGCGATTATCATGTTCTTCATGGTGTCGTTCCAAAGGCCACGCTCGACAAGATCTCTAAGAAGCCACGGGCAAACAACTTGGAATTCACCAGCAAGGACGCGACGGGTGTAGATGTTACTGTACATCTCTTCAGTTATTAAATATTTACGAAGGTGAAAAACCGACCTGGTGTATGGTTCGAAGCATTCATTGAACCCAAGGATCTGACTCGTGGAGGCTGTAGGCATAGGGGAAACCAGTAGCGAGTTTCTCAATCCATGTTGAGCAATCTTCTCCTTCAAGGAGGTCCAATCCCAAAGGTCGGTAGGTGTGACCTCCCAGAGGTCGTACTGGAGTTGACCATGATCTGCAGGGCTCCCGCGGAAAGTATCATAAGGGCCGTCCCTTTCCGCCATCTCACAGCTCGCCTCGAGACTTGCATGGTAAATTGTTTCAAAGATCTTCAAGTTTAACTCCCTGGCTTCCACAGAGTCAAAAGGAAGGCGGAGGATCATGAAGGCGTCAGCTAGACCCTGAACGCCAAGGCCAATGGGCCGATGACGCATGTTAGATCTGTGTGCCTCGGGAACAGGGTAGTAGTTGACGTCGATGACGCGGTTAAGGTTGTATGTAACGACCTTTGTAACATCATGGAGTTTTTGGAAGTCGTATTGGCCGTTCGTGATGAAAGTAGGGAGGGCAAGAGAAGCAAGATTGCAAACAGCGACTTCATCAGGGGCAGAGTATTCAATAATTTCAGTGCACAGGTTGGATGATTTGATCGTGCCGAGGTTCTGTTGATTGGACTTTCCTAGATAAGGGTCAGTATGTGACTCCAAATGATAAGGATGCACATACGATTAGCGGAATCCTTGTAAATCATGAAAGGGCCTCCTGTTTCAATCTGTGCCTCGAGGATAGCGTACCAAAGTTTCTGCGCGGGAAGAGTCCTACGTGCACGACCTTCTTTTTCATACCTCTCATACAAAGCCTCGAACTCTTCACCCCAGCAGTCAGCCATCCCAGGTGCCTCGTTTGGACAAAAAAAAGACCAATCCTGGTTCGCCTCGACACGTTTCATGCTAGAAAGAAATATTCAAGCTCGTCCACAGGGTGGGGAGGAAATGACGTACAAAAGATCTGGAATCCAAAGGGCGTAGAAGAGGTCACGAGCGCGAGCTTCTTCCTTACCGTGGTTCTTTCGAAGATCAATGAAGTCGAATATATCGTCGTGCCAAGGCTCCAAATAGATTGTAAAAGCACCGGGACGCTTGTTGCCTCCTTGGTCAACATAACGCGCAGTCGCATCATATGCACGGAGCATGGGTACTATGCCATTTGAGTGGCCGTTGGTACCTGCGATGTACGATCTACGAGAAAATGTGTTTGGCTTGAGCAACGAATGGTATGGGGAATACAATTACCCGGTGGCCCGAATACAGTGTATGCTCAGCCCAATACCACCAGCAGTCTTGCTAATTAAGGCGCAAGTTTTCAGAGTATCATAGATCCCTTCGATAGAGTCGTCCTTCATGCAAACAAGAAAACAAGAACTGAGTTGTGGGCTGGGTGTGCCAGCATTGAAAAGTGTGGGTGACGCATGCGTGAAGTATCGTTCAGACATCAAGTTGTAGGTTTCCAATACGCGCTCGATGTTATCGCCATGAATGCCGACAGCTACTCGCATGATCATATGTTGAGGGCGCTCCGCAACACGACCGTTGATTCTGAGCAAATATGATCTCTCAAGAGTCTTGAAGCCGAAACTGAGCCAGACGGTTAGACAATAACGATTAGAATGATCATGACTCACTAATTATAACTGAAATCGCGGTCATAGATGATCGCAGAGTCCAGCGTGGCAGCGTGCTTCTGCACGACGTCGTACGTCTGCTCTGAGATCATACCTGCGGGCTGACCATTCTTTGGGTTGACTGGAAGACATCAGCGAACAGTCTACCAAACAGTGGATTGGCCTACTATACTCATACAGATCCTTGATCACTCCCGAGAAGTTCTTCTTGGTTTCCTTGTGGAGGTTGGATATAGCGATACGTGCTGCAAGAACGGCATAGTCTGGGTGTTTTGTAGTGAGGCAGGCAGCAGTTTCTGCAGCGAGATTCTGCAAGGCCCCATTAGAATGTATATGGATTGGCACGTGCTGGAACTGACATCGAGTTCGACGGTAGTGACGCCCTGATATACACCAGCAATCACTTTTTTCGTTACTCTGTGTACTATTAACACATGGCAAAAAGCACCCGACACGTGGGACTCACTCGATGGGGTCGACATAGCCAATATCAAGACCATAGCAGAGCTTATTTATCCTTGCCGTGATCTAACTCTCGAGTGAATAAAATTATCGTGGCACAATGAACGCACACGATTTACCTTATCAAACTGCACATTCTCCTTACGTCTGGGTCAAGAGGTGTCAACAAGACGCGTCGCGTCACGCCCGAGGAAGTGACTCACCCATCTGCAACATGGACCGATGCACCAGTCAACTTTGGCTGATGAAGGTGGTTATAGACACTAACCTCTCTTGAAAACATACGCCATGAGTAAGATAAGATACAAGATAACGATGCTAGTTAACCGAGGTAGAGATGGGAGTAGAGACGAAAGGGAACAAAGACGCAGTCAGGAGGATTTTATGTGGAGATTTCGCGTGACTGATTGTCACAAGTCGCGCCCAATCAACAGCGTCACACCGCGTCGTGTATTCACGTTACCGTGATGCCAAATGCCCCGCTAATCCACACAGGCGATCCTGCCTATGCCTCACCCGTCATTCGTGCACCGTCACCTGCCAGTTCCGTAGGCACCGCATATGGACCAGACGAAACAACTCAATCTGACTCGGAGCTGAGTCCGGATGCATTCGAACGGAAATGGTCCTCGAAACTCAAGTTAGACGCTACGAGGATCGAGGAAGAGCTCATGTCGTTTTCTGCATTGATCCAACCTTTGCCACAGAATCAGATGGAAGAACAAAGTTGGTGCGCCACCCGTGAACGCACACATACGCTTACGCCGCCCAGTGTTCTTTGACGTGATTCTTCGCGGTCTGCGGGCGCGTATACTCCACGTAGAGGAAGAAGAAAACCTTCAACAGTTGCTCAGGCAAGGATCGCAGATAGGCCTGGAACAGCCCCCATCCGACGACAACATCGATAATCTGATGTGTAGCATGGTGGCCATGTCGACGGCAGATACCCACCAAATATCGGACGGCCCTTGGAAGGGAAAATTCTCCAACGTTTCGAACGATTCGTTCAACTACGAGGATACGGTTGTGAAGGGAAAGCAGAAGGCATGAACTTACCAGAGCATATCCGTATAGCTGTATAACAATACTAGTGGTGGTACATACGAAATACTTGTGACAGAGTGAAGTCGATGATACGAAATGTACAGTGTAATATCCATGAGTACTTCAGTACTCTCCAGCTTCATGGAAAAAGTCTGGTAACGAGTCGCTGATATGCTTCATCGTATCTTGAATGGCTTGTCTCGCAATCAACTTGCACTCATGGTGCATGTACGTCGTAGAACCCCACTTGTCAAACTCCTTTAGTATCACCTGTAACTTTCCAATCACATTGGCTGCATCGAGGGCGAGTATCCCGTTCGCTCGCGTTGTCTCCTGCCAGAACTCTGTCCAGCTCTGAGAGCAACCGTGCCGCTGAAAAGGTCCGCAAACAGGAGCATGCTCGAAGGGTATGGAGATAGCGCGCAATTTTTCCCATGTTCTCGAGAGACGGTAGTATCCAGACAGCAGGCGAAGCTGTTGTGTTGGATTGACAACGAGACGGTCCAGTCCATCGGAGCTTTCGTGTACATCGCCTTCTATAAGCTCGTTACCGTTCTCATCACGGCCGCAGATGAAAACAGATCTTTGCAGGACTTCCAAGTATGCCAGACCCCGCAGTTCCCTGAGATTCAGATCATCCCCCAGAGACATTGCTAGGTAGGAAAAATGGAGCGAGACTGACATGAGCTGCCGGAGTAGCGTGATCATAGTTTCGAGAAGATTCACATGTCCACACATTTGCGCAAGCTGCACCACACGTGATATTTGGCGCTTGGTCTCCACAAAAAGAGATGGTGGTGAATTGGCGGAGAAGGGAAATCCGATGGGGATGGTGTCAAGCAACGGGGACGGTTTTCTTGCGATGAATTCTTGGATGAAATCTAAAGCCCACGTCTCGATTGACTTGAATGAGTACTTGCTGGCCACCTTGACAATATCTATGAAGCGATTGAGGTCAAGATGAGGACCTCGGGAGATTATTATTTCGTGTGGGCTGTTATTTGTGCGCAAATGAGGGTGAGTAATCAAAAACTGGGCTGCAAGTCTCACAGTGCATATAAGGACCAGAGGAAGCTACGAAACTCTTCAGGGGTATCCCCGTGTAAGACGATTGGGTTGTCATCCGACGTGCCTTCCACGGTGACGTCACCCTGAGGGAGAGTAAACAGGGTGCTAAACGAAGAAGAGTCCACCGATAGGATACTGCGATGAACCTGGAATAGCAATCATGTAATTTATGTACTGAACTAGCACGGGCATAAAAAAATCGCACATTGAAGAGGGTGTTGCCTACGCGCAGTATGCAACTTCCATCAGCCATGTAAAATTGTGGATCTCGGTGTGGTATGTCTAGTTCCTGTGAGACTCCGGTCGATGGCTGAGAAGCACCACCCTTGGCACATGGACTTGAGCATGAGTCTTGGCGCTGGGCTCGTTTCCTGATGGACGAATCGGAGTGCTGAACCTGAGGCGGCGGCAGTGCAGCGGAGAGCACGTCGTGTTCTGTAGGGATGAATGGCGTGACAGCCGAATCCTCCGCCATGTCTGCTCAGATGTATGTGACGCTATGTTAAGATGCTGTAGCAAGATGTACTAATCTCAGTAGGCATCAGATTATAATAGGCCATGCATTACAAGCGTACATGGCTCCAAGTAACGGATCGTTACCAGCTGGTTTTAGTATAACTTGTCTTCCTAAAAGGGTCATTTTTGCGCACAGTTGTACTACAATCAGTTTGTTGTGCCATGGACAGGACAAGCAAGCGTCCTAGCTACCATACCAGTAGCTTTGAGAAATCACGAATTCATCTTGTGCAAACACTTGGATGCTTCAGTACCACCAGTGAGAGCAAGTGCTAGTAGAGCGTCATGTGGCTGTGCTCCAACAAGCCTTCTTGCGCCGTCGATGGCGTCGGACGCGGTGCGCGCCCAGGTCGCTGCGAAATGGCAGGAGTCCTTTGCCCGTATAAACCGTGCCGAGCCTGGGATATTGGGTCTTATGAGCTTTAGCCATGTACGCGTTCCGTCCCCAACTTACGGCTATTCTTCATTTTTGAGCAGGCGTGGACTTTGGCGACAGCATTCCTGAAGCCCTACGACTTGAATGATTCAAGTCCTCGACCTCGGCACGGTAAAGTGACCTGTTTGCTCCTTTTTCCTGCGATGTACTAATGTAGTTCTTTAATAGATATACGTCAGGTTAGGGAAGCTTTCGATACCATAAACAAATGCAGACGATTGCCAGCAATGCTCGAGGTCTTTCTTGGTCCGATTTGTGGCACCGTCTTTCTGGCTTGCAATCTAACCCGATTCTACAGAGGATCTACATAAGAGCCAGTATCTGATTGCGCGTGAGGTCGAAGTTTACATGAATCTTTACGAGGTATGCCCTCGTATGACATGAATACCCTGACACTCACATAGTTTTAGTCTAATTCGGATCCAGAAACAGTGAGAACACTCATCTTCCGACTTGTCGAGTGGTATAACGCATGGAAGCCGAGTGCCGAGTGAATTCCTGTCTCTAGTCTCTTGTTCAGCATCTGCTAAACACCTCGACAGGCTCGGTCAAACCATTACATCTGCATACACCCTCGCATTCCAAACCCACCTATTCTCCATCCTCCCTGCTTCCTTTGCGCGAGGAGTCAAGGCACTCGTCGCCGCGACGCTCGTCAGGACAGTATTACAACCATCTGATCAGCAAGACCGTTCTCTGTGGCAGGCTTTTGACACACTAAGCCTCGTAGAGCGTTATGAAACACTTATAGCTAGCGTAGGATACGAATATATTGAAGCTCACGTGCTGCAGACTTGTGCTGGCTCATGGGAAGAATCAATGCTGGCGAATCTCCGTGCTTGGATGATCCAGAAGATTGTCCCTTGGATGGTGTGGCCATTCGCTAGAGGCGCAACTACCGGTATGGTTTGCGTTCACTTATACATCCTGTTCTTGCTCACCTTCTGCAGCCGATGAGGCAAAAACGATGATGCAGGGAGTTGGATCCAGGTTTGACTTTCATATGCATAAAACGCTTTGTGACTTGCGGTACGTGAGTTGTCTTCCTCGTGGTGTCGATCTACTCATTTCTTTGTAGTACACGTGAAATATTCGACATCATTGTAGATTTCCCAGATTCTATTGGTGCTCTTCAAGACCTTAAGGTGACTTTACTTGCGCAATACCTTGTCATCTTTTCTGTACATATTGATTTGAGCGTAGGAATGTTTGCAGAGAGTTGATCAACGCGCAGAATTAGTCCAATCTATTCGACGAGCGTAGGTCACGGGGACATAGTATCTGTTTTTATTATAGTTGATAAATTCGACAGGAACAAGAAACGTCTACTTCATCCAGGGGCAGACACGAAAGATATTCTCTTATCCTATGTCTCGACGATCAAATGTCTGAGGATCGTAGACCCTCCAGGCGTTCTGTTATTCAAAGTCGCAGATCCAATCCGTCGATATCTCCGGTAATGCCAACAGTATATCTTTGCTGTCCTCTTGTTGATACCACTCCAAGCGATCGACCAGATGCTATCAGGTGCATTGTCGCCAGTTTAGTCGGCGACGGCGAAAGTGGTGACTCATTAGTGGATGACAACGAACCTATTCAACCTCTTCAACAACCAGAAATCGAAAATTATGCTGATCCCGAATGGACTCCCGAACCAATAGACGCTGGTCCCGGTAAATCTCTTCTCGTTGACCGTTTCTAGTGTATTTGATTTCAAAAAAGATTTCCGCGCTAGCAAAACGAGTGATATTATAAGCACCATTGTTAGCATATACGATTCTAAAGACCTTTTCATCAAGGAGCTGCAAGTGCTACTTGCACAGCGACTGCTTGCAGTCAAAGACGGTAACTTTGACCGGGAGGTTAGTCGCTCATTTGCACTCATGTTTGATGTATTGGTAATTGTTTTCAAGAGACGAAATATTGAAATTCTGAAGATTCGTTTCGGGGAGCCAGCTCTGCAAGTTTGCGAAGTGATGCTTCGGGACATGACAGATTCAAGGCGAATCGATCAACATGTTCAGTCTCAGCGGTCCGTAAGTATCAGTGCACCTTGAATACGAGACTATACTTACATGCAGAAGAGCGTCCTACATCCAACAATAATCTCACGACATTTCTGGCCAGCTCTGGAAACCAGTAGCATCGTCATGCCGGGTCAATTTCAAGAGTGAGTCTGCTACCACGACATCGCATACAAGCTCACTTTTTAGGACAGCACGCAAGAACAGTATACTAAGGAGTTCACTACTTTTAAGCCTGACAAAACTCTGCGCTGGTTACCCCATCTTGGACGAGTACAACTTGAGCTCGAATTTGACGACCGCAAAGTAGATGCGGACGTCCCACCCTTGGAAGCTGCGTTTATTGAGCTCTTCTCGGAAAAGGGTGCGAGCGAGTCACTCTGATTGTTTGATTGCGTTAATTACGACCATTTATAGATACGTGGACCGTTGACGAGCTGATCTCAAGAGTAGGGACTGTGAGCCGCAGTGCCGCCTTGAAGTCGCTTGCTACGTGGGTTAACATGCGTGTTTTGAAAGAGGAAAGCGAACATATGTTCAAGTTACTTTCTGTGGCGGAAGAACCAACACCAGGAAATGGAACAACGATTCCTAAACTAGGTACATTGATCCTCGTTATTAACTGGTCCATTTTGGCCCGCCATGACACTCAAACCGTAGCTAACGCAGAGGACGAGTTGCCGCCCATGATGAGTGTGCAACAACAGCAAGCAGAACAAATGAAGGTCTACTGGAAGGTAAATGATCCCATTACGTGCACTTGGATGCATTATTTGATATTCCGTTGCAGTTCATTGAAGGCATGCTCACGAACTTGGGTTCGCTACCGCTAGACCGTATACAAACGATGCTTAGGCTTGCTCCTGGTTATGATCGCACTATCGAGCAACTTGGTAGCTTCATGGAGGCTGCGAAACGAGAGGGACTAGCTGCTGTCAAAGATGGGATGTGGAGATTAGGTAAATAGGTAAATGATTATTGAAACACATTTTTTGAGCTCGGGTGACATATTATACCTCGGCTGTTTTTCACCTTCACCACTGGTGGATGGACCAGAGATTGTTTGTCTCCTGAAGTTTCATGGTTGAGCCAAGTATTACACAAGTCTGGCGTAGGTAATGCCCCTCCTGTAGGAAAATTGAATGGCGTTGCCGATCATTATTGGTCCGAGTCGTACCAGCTGTGCCCCCGGTGGACAGCTTGAGGTAAGGCAAAAGTAAGCACTGCACGACAATGTACTTAGGAGCCTACCAATCTGTGCCGCAAGGAATACTTAGCTTTGGGCGGGTCACGGTGTGCCAGGTTCGCGTATTCATACAGATATCAGTAACCTTGCATGATGCAAAGACCAGTCTGGCAAAGATGACCTGGCAGTGGTAACCGGTAACCTTCCACCCACAGTGGCGCGTCTCCTTGGTGCTATGGGTTAAAAAAGGGGTTGGCTACTTCGGCCCCATGGGGAAAGAAATACATACTAGTACTGGGCGGCTAACAGTAAAAGTAATAAGCATGGTCGATTGCCGGTAAGTATCGATTATCTGCCGGTACCGTTAGCGCAAGCAAGCGGCGAACTTGACCTACTAGTACGCCTCATGCCCCGCCTATGGTGAGCGCTGAGCGGCAAGCGAGTCACTCTCACATATGTCACGACCAACCCTGACAATATTGTCCTTGCCGGGGTTGAGCAGACATATAAAAGGGCTGGACTATGGCCATCGTTCTCCAGCTCAGTTCTCTCTCTTCGCTTGTCTTCGACGGTTTCGATTCACTGCTTCTAACGTTTGCATACGATGACCCACAACGAGCTCTGGTTGACTTACCACCAAGTCTCTCGCTGCAACAAGCCTGCTACTGCCCAACTTATCGAGTTGGAGTTCCAGAACCATCGGCTCTTGGACCTGGAGGACGTGCTTGAACATCTTTTCCGTCAGGGTTTCATCGAAGCCAAGCACCGGTCCATCTCCTTCTGGGAAAATCACGAGGGCCATCGTGTTAGCAGCGCACACCTGGTGGAGGAGTTGCTGAAGAACGGTGCTGGCAAGTGTCCGGAGACAGCTCTTCGTTTGGTTATTGGTAAGCAAGACGAACGAAGCGAAACTTTACTGCTGAGCTTGACATGGTCCTCAGCTGATTCTGCGCCTGCTATTTGATTTAGTTATCACTATCTTCACAAGCCCACCAGTGCACCCGTTGTCACTCAGCGTATCAGGCTTGATGTTCCCGAGACCAAGTTTGACATTGTTGCCCAGTTGACAAATCACATTTTCAGTAGCGGGTATCTTGCATGCCATCTGAGAAGCAGAGTGTACTGGCAGACTGCATGTGGACGGAGGGTCGAGGAGCACGAGAATTTGCAGGTGCTCTTGGAAACGGGGCAAGGTATCAGTGAGACTTCGTGTCTCCGCCTGACCATTGGTATGCTGGCTGTTTATTGTGGTTAGTGTCGACCGATCTAATGGTTTGGTAGACCAAGCGTCATGCAAGTGTTCATTCTAGTTGATTTGGTTGTGTTGGAGATAGTAAGGGGTTAATTACGGCATTTAGGGCCGGTGTGATGGATCCAGGCTAGTGCGGTTGTGATCAAGTTCGTCCCTGTATCTTAGTTATGAGAAAGCAAGCTCAACACTATTCTGCCCTCTCGCAGCCAACGCTCGCCATGAGCGAGCTCGTATGCAAAACACTCGACCACGATGCTACTGACATGCTGATCGACAAGTGGCTCGAGCATCGTAACGACGCGTACTGGGAATGGTTCCAGGCAGTCCGGGAACGCAAGCACGCATCCAACACTCTCAGGCGCCAGGTAATAGTCTGGAGCAAAGGGGACTTTGTCCCAGAGAACATCTTCTGTCGAACCGTCGACACCGGTCGTCTGATCCCCCTCGACCGCACCTGGAGTACCCACGTCTACCATCACGTCTCGATGCATGACAGAAAACTATCCATGATGCCCGTCGTCTTCACAATGGTATCACTCTATTCTATCACCTATTCCGTCCCTGCTGATCACTCCCCTGTCAGCTTCCTGAACTCATGCTCCTACGCGGGATGCATGACCACGGCTGCGACGATGTATATATCATCGTCACAGATTTGAAACGACAAGAGATGGACGACCTCACAGAATATTTCAGACTTGTCTGTCGGTATGCATACGGTGGTCGAACCTGTAAACCGAGCATAGCCAGCCAAATTCAATATAATCGTTCGTCATACATCTCTTGTCCGGGATCTAAAGACTCATTCCTTCTTCGCTTCACTCAGACATGCGGTTATGTCATACGCTACTCAAGCAGCGACGCACTCCGTGCTTTCCTCAGATCGATCTTGCTTTCCGAGCAATCCTATACGAAAAAAGACCACCATTCATCATCCTGTTCTCGCATCAAACAACTTCTTACTCCCAAATTCTCTTCACGCATCCTCTCTTCGTTCCCGCCGAGGACATCTTCTTCGATTTCCCTAGCGGATGCCCAAATCCGTGCTGCAACGACGACTGCGAAATGATCCGCTTCCCTAGAAGGGGTATCGAAGGGGCAGCGGTTCTCTCGGTAAAGCGCGGAGGTCGGTATGGGAAAAAGATTAAAGCAAAGGAGATGTGTAATTGGATCGATTGCGATATCTGCTTCAGTGAAGAGCCTCAACGATATGCCGAGAGCAGCGAGGGTTCCGAGGGTTCTCAAAGCAGTGCTGATTCCGCCGACACACCGTCGACAAATGGTCTTGTTTGTAGCAAGTGCAGACTGGTCAAATACTGCTCTTCTGAACATCAGAGGAAGGACTGGGACGAGCATCGCCGTGTCTGTGCGAAGCCTGCTTTACTGTGAATAGCCCTGTTAAAGGTCCACTGGATCTTGAGGTCTTATCCCTGATTTCTACCTTGCATACCTAGCGTTCTTTCCTTGATACTACGTGGCTGATGGTGTTGTAGTTACATCCTTGTACCTGTACCATACTCCTACGTGGTATGTCGCGAAATGTGCTCCTAACCACTAGTCGGATTGAACCGAAACCATCATGTCCATCCGCTATCTCACAGCAAGACTTGCCCAACAGGTGGTCAATATTTGTGTACGTGTGCGCCGTGACTAAAACAGCGTCTAGATTGACGAGGAACTCATGAGTGCGACGGGGGCATTCAGTATTGACCAGGTACGGAATAGCTCGCACTCCTATGCTTGAATCTTTCAATACTATGCCATAACCAAAGCTGATGGAATTGGCGGGACTTGCATGTGCCCAAGCGCTTGCGAAAGTCTACGATAAAGAGAAGTACCGAAGAGTTCTCGTATGCTGTGGCCCTGGCAATCAAGGTGGCGATGGATTAGTAGCGGCTAGACACCTTGGTTCGTCCGTCGTTATCTCGTGCGCATGGATCGCCAACAAGAAAGATGACTGCCATTTCAATCAGGCATGTTCGGCTATGAACCCACAATCTATATGCCCAAGGTATTCGTACATGCGTGCGTCTGATGGGACATAGAGCCTGACACATCACTCACTAGCCAGGGTCCAAGGATATTTACAAGGTCCCTTTTATACCGTTTATGTTTAATCTTGGTGCCGACTATCTTCCTGGGCACAGAGACTTCACAAGCAGTGTGATAACATGAAGATCAAGTCTCTGCCCCCCGACACTACTCTCGACGTATTCCGTTCGACCCTCTCGTCGTCTGACGTCATCTTAGACGCTATCTTTGGGTTTTCATTCAAGGGACCTCCCCGTGCACCTTTCGACGAGGTTCTGCCACTTATTTCGTCCTCAGAAAGGCCTATTGTCTCGGTTGACATTCCTAGTGGATGGAATGTTGAAAAGGGAGACAAGGAAGGGGTGGGTATCGTGCCTGATGTGTTGGTAAGCTTGACCGCACCGAAAGAAGGGGTGCGGTCCTTCAAGGGAAGACACTTCCTTGGGGGAAGGTTTGTCCCTAGGTAAGCCCTCGGTGACTACCTGTTTCCGGGTGGGATTCTGACACAAATTGTAGAACGGTGGAAGACAGGTTTCAACTCAACTTACCTGAATACCCTGGATTTGAGCAGATTGTCGAACTTGCTCAAGGCCAGGAACCTCAGCGATTATAATGCAATACATCTTCATCCAATTGTTAAGCACATCTTGTTATCTGTTATCTACACCGCCATGTTGGCGGATCTATGGTCCGAATCACATAATCTCTATGAATAACTGGACGAAGACACTTCCGTCCCTTCCCGTCCCTTCCCGTGCGAGGATATTTCTGGCATTTGATTCCCACTTTGATAGCAGGTCCGCACTTACGGAATATATCAGGACTGCACTGCGGAATTTGCCCCGAAGATAACTCCTTATCAGGCAAATTATGATTAATCGATCGTGGACTCGGAATGACGCTTGGGTAAAAGTTGCTCCTTGTAGACTTCAAGTTAGTCAATACAATCGCACAAACAATCGAGAGCGCACATGTCCATTCTGATCATCGGCTTCAAGTTAGCCCACGAGACTGGCACCCACCGCAGGCTAAATGAAGCCGACCTCAGTGAGGCCTGAGGCCTGATGAGCCAGGTTCCACTGTCCAGATATATGACTGGTACAAATGATAATATCATGATGACGAATGTAGCCTAGGATCTATGTCCACTTATCAGCGGAAGGCTTATGAGAAATACCAAGTATATCTTGAATAGATGTCATGGCACTGAATTCCGAGTCCGACATAACCCACGTAGCATTAGTGACCTTCTCGACATCCATAATTTTCCGCACACCTCGATGAATCTCCGCTTCTTTCCTCGTGAACGTTCTCCAAAGGTGTTAGATTCAGACGCAGATGATCTTCAATCACTCGTCAAGTACATGAAATCTGACAGCTGTCGGAACGTATTTCTCATGGTAATTCCACCCCTGCTGTCGTTGTGCGTTTTACCGGATTAAAGCGCATAGTACGTGTAGTTAGGTGCCGGTAAGAGCTACCTTCGCAGCCAACTGTGAGCGACTGGCTCAGGATCGGCCAGGCATCAGTACCTCGGCTGGCATCCCTGACTTCAGGTCCCCAGAAACGGGTGGGTAGCTTGCATTGCCGATTTGTCAGTCACGCTCAATAATTCCAATCACCACAGGTTTATACGTGAGCACCACCTTATGAGTGGGTCAACCTTCCTGACAGTCTAGTCGACTCGTTTTAGGCCAATCTTGCCCGTCTTAATTTACCATACCCAGAAGCAGTGTTTGAGATCGGCTTCTTTCGAAGGAACCCGGTGCCTTGTAAGTAATCAATCACACTCCAAGCACGCAGGGTCGCAACTCACGACAACCATCCGTCACCGTGACCAAGTTTATACACTTGCGAAAGAGTTGTACCCCGGTCGTTATCGGCCAACCATCACTCACTCATTCATCAAGGTGTTGCACGCGCATAGCCTTCTGCACACTTGCTTCACACAGAATATCGACACGCTTGAGCGGAGAGCCGGAGTTCCAGAGAACAAGATTATCGAAGCTCATGGAAGTTTCGCCACACAGCGATGCATTGAATGCAAACGTCCCTATGATGACGAGATGATCAAAAAAGCTGTGCTAAATTCTACGATACCACGATGCGAACGTTGTAATGGGTTGGTGAAACCCGATATCGTGTTCTTTGGGGAGTCGGTGTGTATTTTATGTTTCAATCTCAATGGCTTCCCGGCTTATCCCGGCAGCTTCCACCGCAATTTCACACATCCATCCGCTCGCTACGGAAGGCTGATCTTCTGATAGTGATTGGAACTTCGCTGAGTGTCCATCCGTTCGCATCCCTGGCAGATCTTGTTCCAGACAACTGTCCCCGTGTTCTGATTAACCTGGACGAGGTCGGGCAGTTTCACAAACAAAACGACATTATTTTATTAGGAAAGTGCGACGACATCGTGCGGAAGCTCTGTCGTGAGCTTGGGTGGGAGAAGGAACTTGAGACGGCATGGGCAGCAACTGCAGACAGCATAGACTCGGAGGTCAATGTTAAGCTGGCTGTGTCGGAAACAAAAGGCAAGGTTGATGAAGAATTGGATCGAATTACGAGAGACATTGGGAAGTCTCTCGCGATCTCCGAAGACACGCCGGAAACTTCTGGCGCAGCGAAAACACAAGTAGAAAAAGAGCGTCCGGAGAAGAAAGAAGTGGATAAAAGAGGAGCGGAAGGATCCGGAGAGGCCTCTTACTCAGATTAAAGGAGATTTTTAAGGCGATGCTATCAAGAAGGAATGCGACGGGGGAATGTGTACGTTAACTTTCTCGTAAACAGTACCTAATTGACCAGGATCAGGACCAACTTGAGCATGTCTTTGTGCTGCCAACTGCACGGAAGTGAATAATAGTACGTGACATGGCGTATTAGGGGCGTCATCAATATTAATCCCCGCGGTCCCCGTATGTATGATGCCCAGGCTGTCATGATATACCCTACAGTTCATAGTACCAAATACAAGTTGGTAATGTCCGCCGATCGCAGAATTCAAGTGGCAAGATGCGGCGGCCCACATAGAGCTGTGTGTGCACTGTGCCGCCTAGACGGTTAGGCAAAGGTAATTACCGGTGTGGTTGCACGATCCTGAATCGCCCACTCATACCACCAAGCCACATATGAATTCGAAAGCGTGCTGTACGTGAACGGAACCCGCGGTCAGAACCCCATGTGCCTGTCGCCGGTTGCCAGTGACCGGCCGAAAATTCCCATCCGCTGGCAGCGGACCTGATGTGGCACGACGACCTTTCTCCGATAACGACATGCGTTCGTCTTCACTGGCAGATTCACGAGCAGAAGATGTCTACGACCAGCAAGTTAGTACCAATGGATCCGAAAATTTTGATGACGTCGACACCATTTACTGAAGCAACTATTGGTGGTGATTAGACTGATCAACGAAAATTGACGTGCGTATCCGAGAAGATCGATGAGCATGCCCTAATATCCTGTTTGGCGAATGGCAAATTTAGACGGCCCATTGCCATGCGGTTCTTCCCAACATGTCGCGTCGGAGATTCGAAACTTTTCAGCCCTTCAGTTATAAAGCCTCGGTGGGCTTGCCTTGCATTTTCCTCAGACACGCTATCCAACAGATGGGAGTTTTTGTACGCTTGTACCAACGTCTTTGTTCGTTGTTCTTCCTCATGCGCTATCGTTTTCCTAACTCGCCCTTCCAGTCTGCTCGCCTCCACAGGTAACCCACCCTTAAACGCCTGATCTAACGAAAGAAAGGTAGGTCTGTTCTGCCACCTGATTGCAGCCCTCTTAATCTGTGTGTAGCCCTTCATCATGCGGTTCTCATTTGATACCATTCTTGCATCGAGATTTGTTCCTGCCCGTTTCCGGGCTGGTGGAAATTTGGACAAACACGGTCCAGACATATCAAAGTCTGCCACTACCAGGGAGGCCGACCTCACTGCCAAGCTTGCTCGGCTCGCTCGCGTCCCTGTTTTGGAGTTATTCCAGTAAGCTCTAGGTATGCTTATTTATTGCCCTCTCTCATCGGACATTTAGGCTCGAGCTCACATGGAGTCCTGATGGATTATCAGAAGAGGTGGCCACTGAGATCCTCAGCAGCCATGGTTTGAACGTACCGGTCAACGAACGTCCCTTGGCCGCATTGGCGATCTTGTGGACTGCCATTTGGAACCCCTTCAATATTCTGCTGACAATCCTTGCCTTAATCAATATCGCAACGGACTCCGTGCCAACCTTCGTAGTTATGATAGCCATGGTTGTCGCGTCCACCTCGCTGAGGTATTTATCTTTCACACTGTTCTCTCGACTCCTCAAACTGGTTACATCTCGCATGTAGGTACTGGCAAGAGATTAAGTCTATGGTTCAAGCACTCAAGCTAATCAAGTCAATTGCGACCCGCGTTCGTGTCGTTCGTCGTGTTAACTCTGTCCCTCAGGAGATGGAGATAGATCTGAGACAAATTGTTCCCGGGGATGTCATTGCTGTTGCCAGTACGCTCCTTCATATTCATATAACGTCTCGAAATCCAACTATTTACAGGTGGTGATGTATTCCCTGGGGATTGTGTTATCATCTCTGCTGAGGCATTGTCCGTCACGCAAGCGTCTCTCACAGGAGAGGTATTACCTATTGACAAGGTTGTTCGTGTAACCACTGTGGACGAGTCAGAGTCGTTCCATCTCTTGGATAATCATAATGTCTGCTTGGCTGGTACATCAGTCGCAGCTGGGAATGGTCGCGCGATTGTAGTTTCTACTGGAAAAGACACATACATGGCTGCCATCGCCGACGAGCTCAACAGGAAACGGCCTGAAAACGCCATCCAGATAGGTATCAAGAAAGTCAGCTACGTCCTCTTGGGTTTCATGGCGGTCAGTTCAGTCTTCCTTTTCGTCTTTTCAACTTACACAATCGTACATTGTAGGTGATGGCACCGGCGGTGTTCATTGTCCAAGGAGCAGTTAGCAAGGACTGGAAAGGCGCTATTATGTTTGCGATTGCGATTGCGGTTGGAATTACCCCGGAAATGCTTCCCATGATAGTCGTCAGTGTCCCCTCATTTCTCTAGTTCGTCGATTGTTCATCTACGATTGTAAAGACCTCCAACTTGGCATTGTCAGCTGTTCGCATCGCCAAGCAGAAGGTCATCGTAAAACGCTTCGACGCCATCCAAAACTTGGGTGCCGTCAGCGTTCTGTGCTCTGACAAGACAGGCACATTGACCGCTGACCTCGTCCGTGTAGCGAAATCAGTCAACATCAAAGGCGAACCATCGGACCTTCCCGTCAAGCTATCCTTCATTAACTCCCTTCTGCAAACGGGATCTCGCAGTCCTATTGACGGCGCCATTCTGGATTATATTCGCGAAGATGAGAAACTTTCTCATAGTGACAACCAATTGGACTGTTGGTCTAAACTCGGCGAAGTTCCTTTCGACTCCACGCGTCGGATGCTCTCAGTTCTCGCATTTCGTCAGTCTGCGGGTGAAGAAGCATTGATCATTACGAAGGGGGCAGTGGAGGAGGTCCTAGAGCGATGCGTTTCCGTCTTGAAGGGTGAAGAATTTTCGAAGCCGATGAGCAACATCGTGTTCGACTCCTCTTCGTCTACTCCACTGACGGAAGTTGATCGTCTTGAAATCCTCGGTTCTGCTAAGCGACTAAACGAGGATGGACTTCGGTTGATCGCTGTCGCTTTTCGCAAGGCATCTATCAAAATAGGTGTGACCGTCTCTGCCGAGGACGAGGAGGAGTTGACCTTTGTTGGTTTCGTCGCCTTGTTGGATCCACTGAAGCCAGACGCAGCTGAGGCAATCCAGAAACTTGGGAGTCTGCATGTCCAGGTATTGCTGCCCTTTCATTGTCGACCGCGCACTGCCATAGAACTGATCATTGTAACCCAGGTGCGAATTCTCACTGGAGACGCCCCAGCGGTAGCTGCCAAAGTTGCCCGTGACCTTGGTTTATTCAATCCTGTCAACCTCGCGAACGTGCCCGCCGCCCGGTCCCAAAAGGATGAGGAGGCAGGATTTAACATATCCTCTGAAACAGTCAATGAATCAAGCTTGATTGTTACGGGACCTCAGCTCGCTGAACTTGCCAAGGACCGCGAACTTTTGAACGAGACAATCGAGCGTGCAATTATCTTCGCAAAGTTGTCGCCATACCAGAAGCTTGAAGTGGTGAAGGCTCTGCGAGCAGGTGGTGGTGGCCGCGCTGTCGCATTTCTTGGAGACGGTGTCAATGATGCATTGGCTCTTCGTGGTGCTGACGTCGGGATATCCGTGGACTCCGGGACCGAGATTTCTAAGGAGGCAGCAGATGTCATTCTCTTGGAGAAGAGCCTTGACGTTGTCGCGCGAGGTGTGGTGGAAGGCAGGATCACGTACGTTCGAACTTCAGTGGTATGATGTAAACATGAGGCTTACGCTAGAGAAAAGGCTTCTAAACACTGTCAAGTATATCAAGATGGCTTGCTCCTCGAACTTTGGGAATGTCTTCTCGGTCTTGGGTACGTTATATGCACTCTGGGAGGATCTTACTATGACGCTGCGAACTTTTAGTCGCTTCTGCTTGGCTCCCTTACCAGCCGATGTTGCCGTTGCAATTATTGGTTCAGAACCTGCTCTATGACTTCTCTCAGGCATCGATTCCTTGGTTTGTGTTCTTCCTCTTTCCCTTGGATGGAAAGCTTATTCATGGCAGGGACAACGTTGATCCCGAATACCTCGAACGCCCAAAGACATGGAGCGCTTCGTCCATCATTCGGTTCATGGTCTGTTTGGGTCCTTTCTCCAGCCCATTCGATATCATTACATTCTCCATCAACTGGTGAGTCACTCTTTCGTTTCAAATGTCTTTACCTGACTTTGCCTCAAGGTTCTACTACAAGATTCGAACCTTGGATTCCCCACTGGTCCCACTCGCGCAGACAAACTGGTTTTTGGAAGGTTCCTTGACCCAGGTATTTTATTCCAGCATGTCTTACATATTGCATCCTAATGGTTCCCCGAAAAGCTCTTCATTATTCAGTTCCTCCGAACACGCAAGATTCCCTTCTTCCAATCGCGAGCATCCCTCCCGGTGGTCCTCGTCACTTTTGGGATGGCTTGCGTATCGATGGCCATCCCGTACATTCCCAAGATCAACTCAGCTTTACAAATGAGACCCCCGGAACCAATGTTCTACACCTACTTGCTTGGTATGATTGCGGGTTATGCTCTTGTCATCCACATCGTCAAGACTATCTATCTGTGGGTTTTCAAGGGTGAATGGCTTTAGGACGGAATCAGTGTTTACCATAATGGCTCGAGATTGCATGACTAGACGACTGACGAGCTTGGATGACTATAAGCTTGGATCCTGGTACATAGAAGCTACCGAGGAATTTAAATGAAACTTTTTGCATTGTTTGAATTGCCAGTGTGTTTGGAAAACTACGTACAGTATGGCAGCTCTTGCCGATCTTGCGAAACCACTGTTTAATCATTGCCCAAATATTTATTGTCGATCTATGTATATACGAGCGGGGAATACAGAAGAAGTTGATCGATGTAAACTAGGGATCCAGGAATTGTCCAGGAAGGATCGAATGGGACGAGCTGAACCCGAACCTGTCACAGGGCAAGCCGAGCAGTGAGGGCAGGTTGGGTGAATTGGTGTCGAGTGGGGACAAAACGAACACTGATGTGACTGGCCCGGAAGCTTGCGAGAGATGTAGATGGGAAAAACCGGCGAGTCAACAAAGTTGAAAGAGACGAGTGGTACTACTACAGTCAACTCTCTCTTAACCCATACCCCTCGGGACAACGACGAAGGGTATGGGTTATGAGAGAGTATGGGTTAACTAGGGTATGGGTTAGGAGGGAGTCGACTGTATCTCATGTCTCACGCATAGACACTTTCGCACTCCCTCCGCTTACGTAGGCCAGCAACTTCGAGAAGCTTGGGCTGCGAACTTTCACACATTGCTAGTGAGGCATGAGATCATCCCGTGGGCCATCACTGCGAGCGCGAGGTCGACGTGCCATTGTTCAGCCGAGTTCCCAACTTGGAGGGCCACAGGATGCGGCACGAGGCAGACAAGGGAACAGTTTGGTCTCAAACGATCATGTTCGTCGCATGGAACACATTCCCTCTGTGAGCCGTAGCAGTGGTCTTGAAAAAGATGGTGATGCGTGAGCACGTTCAAAATGATGTCTTGTTTTAACATCCGTTTCACCAGCCGCCTAGATTGAAGGAATGTATTGTGCAAGAAGAATTCCGAACCTTTATTGACGAAAAAGTGCGTTGTAGCCTTAGGCTGGCTATGACGGACCACTGTGATCCCAATATGTATTCATCGATGTAGTTGAGGGTGTTCTGGGATTTGTACGGGCCCGGCTCTCTTACTACTAAGTCCCAGATTGAGTCAGTGCAAAAACTGAAGCAGGACAGCCAGGAGAATATATTGATATTGTTCCGTGAGTCGAATTGATACCCTCGCTCGCAAGTTGGTTAACCAGTTGTGCACCCATTGGCAGGTAAATTACGCGAGGGATTGTTCGCGTCTGGCCGGAAAGATGGCTTCGCACTGGAAGGTCTGTAAATTGGTTTCATGTTCAAGGTTAAGACGTGTCTCAATTTCCTCACCCATTGGTTTAGTCTACCAGACCTCGCTTCACCTGTCGGTCATCTTCGACTCACCGATACAAGTAACATCCATCTTGTCCCGTCTTGTCCCAGGCATCTATTCGGCAGTTCCCGCTCCACAGCCATCTCGTCTCCCCACCATCCTAATCCTGCTTCTTCACCAGCTCGTTATCTCCTTCCCATCCCAACAAACATATATGGATCAGATTAGATACCTTGTTCCAAACTTGCTGGAACGACCATCCGCTGCTTATTCGTGGATCTCAGCATTAGCTCGGAGCTTGCGCACCTTGAACTTTGTTCAATTCGAGAGGTTATCGCACCCCGATGCATTCGAACACTTGCTTCCCTCTTCACGTTCGATCCCATCCTCAAATATCATGGCCGCAACCATGTTCCATGATTTGCCCCGAATTGCCGTAAATGCGCTGGTTTCCCAGCTTCGATTGAAGGCGCGCGATGAAGCCTGGATAGTCGTTCGAAACACGTACCGGGAGCTCTCTTCATCTGACGAAACGCAAATGTGGCTAGGGAAGCGACTATTTTTTGACAATTTCGGCTCCGAGGCGACTGTTGTGCGATTTGATGAATGGGTGCGGGAAAGGTGTCGCGATGGGCAGCTGCGGCCCAAGGAAGGCGTCGAAGGCAGGTGGTTGGTTTGTAAAGCAAGGTAGTACTCCGGACTTACACTGGCAGAGGCGCGTAGACTTGCTTTGATTTTCAGTAGTCTTTAGTCGTTACCCACCCACTTTCTCAGCTTACTCTCAAACAGCCGAATTGTTTGTTTTCCCAAAGCCAGTCGCCTGTACACCTGAGGCTCCGGTCGAGGCGACTACGAGGACCTATTACCGCGTTCTCACAGCTCAGAGTCTCCCATCCACAGGTCAGCCTTCCGAGAGGCCTCAGGGCCAGCCTCGGACCGGAAGCCCGACGAGTTTCACCCAACCGCACGAAAACGACATTTCATCTCTTTTTTTCCCGCCAAGCAGGCTTAATCCACTCGATGTAAATCTGCCCGCTCTTGTACTATTTCCAACTTTTCTCTGTCTACTCGAGCGTCGCGCGGTATCAACTTGAATGCCGTGGACACCTTTGTTCAATATGACCGTTAATTACGTAGGGCATTTGCCCCGGTCGCCGAGTCAGAGTCCGCGGAGCACGTACCACTTGGCATGGCTAAATCATTGACATTGTGGGTTGACAACGCCATCGTTGACAACCTGGTGGCATGTTCTTAGTCTGGGACCACGGTATTACACCGTGACAGTGCTATGATGATACAACAACCGAAGCCTCGCTAGAAATGTGAGCGCTCAGCTGGTACCACACTGACAGCCATACTAATAGGTGACCAGTGGTTACACTGCTATTTGTATGTGAGTCGTCATTCCAAAGACTTTAAAATGAACAACGACTCGGTGTCAGGCCTTGCCGCGAACTTACGTGACGCTGGTCCGACGCCGGCCGATAAATTCTCGCGCCGAATCCGAGTGGAACCCAGATCTAGCAAAAAGTTGGTACGTTTCAGTGCCAAGTTCGTTGATTCGTCGATTCATTGTACTAGCGACAGGCTATGGCTCCTGCGAAGTCCCGTCGTATCGGTTACCCTCGATACCTGACCAGTCGGGATGCTGATCGGCTGGGAGTCGGCCCCTACTAGTCCTGCAGCTGGCGCCCGTGCCAGTGTTTAATTCACGTCAATTCTAATAAAATGGTGCGCCTTCGGCGTGTGATCCCATCCATTCTCCTGCTGCACTACTGACCGACGGAGAAATTTACGAACCCCGCTCGACTGTCCATTATATCAAATCCCTCGCCCTTGTCTGGTGCGCTTTGGGTGTGTGATCCTATCCATTCCCCTACTCCACACTGACTGATGATGCTACGCAGAGAAGTTTACGGATCCTGCTCGACTGTCCGTTATGTCAAGTTCTTGCTCCTTATTCCCATTCGACGCTGATCTCACGGACTGTTTCCTAACGGCGCTGCTTGATTTCCAAAGCTTGCATGCTTTCATCTCGTCCTCCAATTTTGTCTACTCTGTCTTCCAACGCCGACAAAACTCCATCCTCAGCGCCGTAGCCCAGAATCAGTTCGGCCCCGCTCTTCCACAAGCCATGCGTCTCGTCTGGTACCTTGATGGTCATTCTTCAGAGTTGACTTATGAAGTTAACGGGATAGCCCAAGATTTCATGATTACTGCGGCGCAAGTACGCCTTTTGCGAGACCATGCCACCATCGTTCAGACTCTTGAAGCTATCTATAGCAGGCGGTAAGCATACTTCGCGCTGCGGGAAACGTCTTAGTGATTATCAGTTAAAGTGAGAAGGACCCGAGGTTTAGAACTAGCCGACTCTCGCCAACTGAGTCGCTGCGGTTTCACCAATCGGTGTATAGATTCTGGCTTCTTGCCGCAGTACATGGGCCAGGAGCGCCAGTAGACAAAAGACTCGAATATAGTGACGGAAACCGTATACAGCTCAAAGACTCAATCATTACGAAACAGCGGGCATTTTTGTTGAGTTTGGAAAGAACAGAACTCATAGGTGTCGACGAAGTATATAGGTTCCTCTTGGACCTTGCCAAATGGGCAATAGTCAACCGCACCACACTGCCAACACGTAAGTACCTGCCAGTGAATGTCAAGCAAACGTCGCCATTCACTGATTTATTCTCCCCAAAGGTTTACGCCAAGGGCTTGGTGATAGAGATGATATTTATCTCGTCTGGGGTGGGCCAGCGGTCACACTGGACGCTGTGAGAGGAAAGTGGCCATCTTTTGGTCCTGTCGATTCACAGTGGTATAGTACATGGCGAGCCATGACCCATGCCTTTTCTACAACAGAGATTGTATCAATCACCGGTGGGGGCGTGATGGCGACCCCTCGACAGTACTTCATACTCGACGACTACTTCTTGAAAACCATTGATTGTATGTTTTTCGAACCATTGATTGTAGCGGATGAGACCTACCTAACTTCTACAGGTAGTCGCTGCCAAGGATTATCAGGTTCCCGTTCTAGAAAAGATTCGTTATGGAGTTTTTGCAGTAAGATCACCTTCCACTTGCTCGTTTGCTAGCGACAATTGATCATCCTTGCAGATTGGGAATACATGATACTAGCTATTGCTCCTTCGCGCCTGGGGAGCTTGCTATCATTCGAGAGGAGAAGACCGCTTGAATTGCTCGTTTCTTTCACAGAGGCGATCAAATCGATCCCGTACTCCCAGTTTATTGAAGAGATCTTCGAGATTCGTTCGTCGCGGTACAGGGAATGGAAGAAAGACGACTGGTTATGTACTCACTGCATGACACAGTTACTGTCGGATAGCATTCATGCCTGGTTCGACAAAAGGATCAGATGCAATTACTGATTCTTGTGCTAGTAGTCCATTTTCAATAGCATGGTGTTTAATTCTTTAGTTTTAGTCTTTCTTTTCCGGCTGATCGGACGACATAAGTACTACCAGTCACGGTCTCGTTAGCGGCAATGCACACGACTTCTAATTACCCTCTCGTCCATGTCGAGGGGTAGTAGTAATATATTTATACTCGTTTCTCAGCCATTCATATGGTTAGGTATTAAGTGGTATACACGCCCTCTACCCTATTCAACAATTGAGATCCGCCATCGCGCTGAGAGTCAATGGATAGTGACTTTGTTCATAATGTCAATTAGCGCGCTCACATCCCCGTCGAGTTTCAGAGCCTCCTCGGATGGTGTCTGTTCTTCTGCTTCCTTAATCTCCCTCCTTCCTCCTCCTCCTCCTCCTCCTCATGCGCGAAAAATCTTCCACCACGTTGCTTCATGATTTGTCGGATGGTATCAATGTCGTCTTCCAATTCTTCGTCAACATCATTCCATTGTAGTTCTAGCCGCTTCAGTTTGGGTAGGGTGGCCAACGAGTTTGCGAAGAACTTGAATGTTGATGCATTGAGATTGTTATTCTGGAGTACTAGACTCGCCAGATTCTTGTTTGATCCCTCTGCAAACTTTTGCAGGGGTGGTGGTACCTCATCATCGCCTTCCTCTGATAATACGCAGTCCGAGAAGACGAGGGTCTCCAAGGCAGACAACTTTGGCAGGACATATGCCCATGCATTCACGGCTGCCTTTGATCCATCCTTGATGAACGTATTGTCCTGAAGATCGAGATACCGTAAGTCTGGGCATTTCGATAGGCCCTCTGCCAGTGCTTGTATACCATCAGTCCAGATGGCGTTCTGCGGAAGTCTGACCTCCACCAGCGTCCCATGCTCAGCGAAAGCATCCGCCCATGCTGACGCGGACCCATTTTCAAGCCTGTTTCTGCCACAGATGACCGTCTTCAAGTTCGACGTCAAACCCTTCTCTTTGCTCAGCTCCGCTGATTTCTTCAACCAATTTGCAATCATGGTCCCTGCCTCTGGTCCTAGACCGTTGTTGTTGAGCCGGAGGATCTCGAAACGATTATTTTCGAGAAGCGTGCGCAACGGTTCGACAGAGCGAACACCAAAAGCATTGTCGCTGAGATTGATTTCCACGAGTGTTGATTTAGGTTCAACAGCGTCACATAAAGCCTTGAGTGCGTCTGGAATCTCGGAGATGAGACGACCGGTGAAGATATCAGCAAAGTCCGCAACCTAGTTCGCGGTCAAGATACAGAAGAAAATGGATGCTAAGAGAAATACCTTTAGTTTCTGTGTCTTTTCCAAGAACTTTGCAAACTCCTGTGCGGCTTCAATGCCGATTGTATTGCCTCCCAGATGGATCTCTTCGATCAATGTGGGTTCAAAGCTCTCAAGGAGTGGTGCAACGTCCGCTGTCGTGTTGAGCTTAAGACTTCGGCCTCTAATGTCTAGAATTTCCGTGTTTTTGACCATTCTGCGGTGCGATGAAAATGCAGATGAGGGTAGAACGACGTGGGCTGAAGCTCGCCGAGTCAGATCTACAAATATCGATAACTGCCGTAAGAGAACGCGTAGTATTGCTTGTAGTCACGTGCACAAAACGAAGTCGAAGCATCGCGAATTTTTTGTTTGTCTTTTGACTCCATCGTCGGGGACGACGACGAGCTCGAGGTCACTTGTCTAAGTCGGTCGCGCATACTCTTTCAAACGTAGCAATCGTCATGTCGCTTCATAATACGCTCAATGATCCTCTTGCGATCAATCTCTCAAAACAGACCCGAGCACTGCTCGCCATCTTGCCTCCAGACTCTCCTCATTTGAGTCAGATATCGCTCGCATCATCACCAAAAGTTCTACTTTCAACGTTGTCACGACTATTAGCGGTTCCTTCTCTTACCGTGCCGATATCAGACCTTTTTCGACCCTTATTGATCGACTTGTGCGCAAGATGGTTACATGGTCAAGAGGACCTCGAAGCCAGATTCATCGCTTTTTGTACGTTGATAGAAAACCACGAGGAACTATATCCGTAAGTCCTCTTCAATTATTGCTTCAAGTATTTAATTATCTCAGGATTTTGTCTGCATTCTTGTGTCGGCCATGCTTTTTGCAAGGTCCACTGGGTTTTGTCGAAGATAGTCAATCGATCGCCATGCTGGACACCATACGGCTTCAGGATCTGCTTCTTGCTTACTATCGCTTACTTCGAGCCAACCGCCTACTTCCCAGCGATTTCTTGTGGCCTGTATCACATCTATCAACTCTCTTTACCACACCTCACCCCGATTCTGCAGTCAAGTACCTGGCAATCAGGTGTTACTCCCTCTACACGGGTATGGCCGAAGTAGAGCGCGTCCAATTGGAGACCCACGTTCTAGGTCTGCCCGGTGTGGTTGACTGCCCGCTTTCATATGGGCAAAACATTGACGGGAGTCGAATTATTATCGATGGATGGTTGATGCCCGTGCTAGAACTTGAACGAATTCATCAAGCTCGCAATTCTGTTGCTGCTGGCTCCGACTTCTATTCGCTCGACGCTGATACATTCCAACCATTAACCAACAGTGATTTATCGTAATGTTTCCCGTCTTAGCAACCTCTTACTTCATTCTAACCTCTTTTCACCAGCCCGTGGACTGCCAATATCCATGGCATACTTATGCTTAAATCTTCCCTCTCCACCCGTTCTTCTGTAGAGGTTGTCCCGACACCTTCAGCAATCGGAGCATTGCGACAGCTTGCAATTTTTGCCTCCCTCCGCTTACCTACCCTCATGACATCCCCCCCTTCGTCTGGAAAGTCACTCTTCCTCTCGCATCTTGCTTCTGTGATATACCCCGACGCAAACGACCAAATTATCACCATTCACCTTGCCGACACCTCACTTGACCCTCGTTCACTACTTGGATCCTACGTTTCCTCTTCGACCCAACTCGGAACATTTGAATGGAAAGAAGGTGTGCTTGTCCGTGCTATGAGAGAAGGGAAATGGTTGGTTTTTAAGGATATCGATCGCGCAAGTATGGAAGTGTTGGGACTTATCAAGCCCCTTACCGAGTCTTTGTCTCCTGGCACATGGATTGGCAACCGCGCGAGCATAGATGTTCCAAACAGAGGCAAGGTGAGGGCCTCCGAACGCTTTGCTATATTTGCGACACGTTCGGTGGTCCCATCGACGAGCGGAAGCTTTCCGAGTCCAATTTTCTATGGGGCACACAGATTCCAGGAGCTCATAGTTGATGCGCCATCGTCGGATGAAGTCAAGATGATCATTGGATCCCGATTTTCCAAGTTAGGGGAACCACTTGCACGGGCAATCATACAAATCTGGATTGGTATTCAGAGACTTGGGATAACAGCTTCAGCGAGGTGCATTGGTTTGAGGGATCTCGAAAAATACTGCCGTCGGGTGGAAACACTCATCTGCTCAACCCACGCTTCTATGGGTGTGGACACCCCCAATCAAGGTGTCATTCCTATCGCTACACTCTTCCCAAATCTTACTCTTCGGGAGGAACTTTTCCTTGAGGCCAGGGATGTCTTCTTTGGTGCTGGTGTCCTTACAGCCCCGGCCCACTGTGATCGCATCGCTGCGCTTGTTGCTGATCATATCGAGCTAGATTCCGAGCGTCGCCAGTGGGTGCTCAGCGGGCGAGTTCCTGTGTTCGAGGAGGAAAGAGATGGGAACGGTGAAATCAATGCCGTCGTCATTGGTCGTGTACGCCTTCCTGCGCGACCTCCAAGGCAGAGGTTCCTTATTACGCCAACTCGTCCATTCGCGCTGCATAAACCTGCAGCATGCCTCCTTTCACGAATTGCCACTGCTATATCCCTTTGTGAACCTATACTCTTAACCGGAGAGACGGGTACCGGAAAGACCAGTGCTATCACTCATCTTGCCTCTTTGCTACGCCGGCCCCTGGTTTCGCTCAATTTCTCTCACCAAACGGAAACCTCAGACCTCCTTGGTGGCTTTAAACCAATTGATGCCCGCGTTCCTGCTTCGGTGCTTCATGCAGAATTTTTAGAGCTTTTTGGAAATACCTTTAGTCGGAAGAAGAACATTAAATTTGAGGATTCTGTCAGGAAAGCAGTCCAGGAGGGCAGATGGAAGAGGGCGGTGGTTCTTTGGAGAGAGTCAGTGCGGCTTGCCAAAGAACGGATCGAATCAAAACTTAATGAATGCACACTGTGAGTATCGAATATCGCATGATATCGCTATGTAATAACTTTGCCAGGGAGTTGTCTCTGGCCTCCACGGAAGCGGATGGCCCGAGGAAACGGCGAAAGCTCGATCAGGCATTACTTCAACAATCTGCAGAGGCTTGGGACAAGTTTCAACGTAACATTGATGAGTTCGACATGCAACATGCTCAAGGACAAGGGAAGTTAGCCTTTGACTTCGTGGAGGGCCCTCTCGTCAAGGCGCTCCGTTCTGGAGATTGGTACGTCTTCTTTTATAATTATTCACCAAGCTTGTGTCTGACCTATCATCAGGATACTTCTTGACGAAATCAATCTGGCAAACCCGGAAACGCTCGAATGCATCACTGGACTTCTAAGTGGGCCAACGGCATCCATTTCTTTGACCGAGAAAGGCTCTCTGGAGGCAGTTCCCCGCCATCCTGATTTTCGTTTGTTCGCTTGCATGAATCCTGCGACGGATGTCGGAAAAAAAGACCTGCCTCCGAATATCAGAGTACGGTTCACCGAGATTGATGTTCCACCGCCAGATGCTGAACGTGACACCCTTCTTACCATCATTCACCAATATATTGGCCACTGCGCAGTTGGAGATAAAGCTGCAATCATGAATGTCGCTGACTTCTACGCCGCTCTTAAACAGCTGGCAGAGAATCGCCAGTTGGCCGACGGATCAAATCATTGTCCTCACTACAGCATGCGGACGCTCGCCCGAGCTCTTACCTTTGCGGCCGACATCTCCCCCACGTACGGCCTGCGACGAGCGCTGTGGGAAGGTTGCTTAATGGCATTCACCATGGTGCTCGATGGGCCCAGTGCAGATATTGCTATTAGTCTTGCCCAGAAACACATCCTGTCTGGAGTCCGTAATCCTAAGTCCTTGTTGGCGAAGGAACCCTCTCATCCTGCTTCTCGCTCCATCGACGAATTCGTCAAGTTCGGCCCATTTCACCTGGAGAAAGGCCCACTTCACGTTGATCCAATGGAGGGCTACGTCATGACTCCTTCGGTGGAAAAAAAGCTGATTGACCTTGCCCGGATCGTCCTCACTCGTCGTTTTCCGGTGCTTGTTGAAGGACCCACATCCAGTGGAAAAACCAGTGCGGTAGAGTACCTTGCGCGGCGGACGGGCCATCAATTCATCCGTATCAATAACCATGAACATACTGATATTCAGGAGTATATTGGCTCCTATGTTTCTGATCCGGCCACCGGGAAGTTGATATTCAAGGATGGTCTTCTTGTCCATGCTCTCAGACGCGGTCATTGGATCGTTCTCGATGAACTGAACCTCGCACCAACGGACGTCCTCGAGGCCCTGAATCGACTACTGGATGACAATCGTGAATTGGTCATTCCAGAAACCCAGGAAGTTGTCCGGCCTCACCCTCACTTCATGCTCTTCGCCACACAGAATCCGCCGGGCTTATATGCCGGTCGAAAAGTTCTGTCACGTGCCTTTCGCAATCGTTTTCTCGAAGTTCACTTTCAGGATGTACCGCAGGCAGAACTGGAGTCTATCTTGTGTCAACGGTGTCGAATTGCACCCTCCTACGGACAAAAAATTGTCAGCGTGTTCCGAGAATTACAGAAGCGGCGACAAACCGGGCGTGTTTTCGAGAGTAAACAGGGCTTTGCGACCCTCCGGGACCTGTTCAGATGGGCTGGTCGAGATGCGATAGGTTACCAAGAACTTGCAGAAAATGGCTACATGCTTCTCGCAGAACGAGCTCGGCGCATTGAAGACAAACTTGTGGTCAAGGAAGTGATAGAGTCTGTTATGAAAATTCGGATCGACGAGAAATCACTTTACAATCTCCATGCCCCTCAAGCTGGTACATATATCGGATGCCCCGTACCTTCATCTCCACAAGTTGTCTGGACTCACGCTATGCAACGGTTATTCGTTCTGGTCTCCAGAGCTTTGAGGTTTAACGAACCGGTCTTACTGGTGGGAGAGACTGGTTCTGGAAAGACATCTGTTTGCCAATTGTATGCTGAAGTTGTGCTCAAGGAATTGCACACACTCAGTTGTCATCAAAACACGGAAACTGCAGACCTCATCGGTGGCTTGCGACCAGTGCGAAGTCGTGGGGCGGCTTCTTCGGATGTCTGTCGTGATGCATTGTCTCTCCTGACCCGCGCTGGTGTCGTGAGCCCACGCACGGATACTCGGGGGATACTTGACCAGATCTCCATGTTATTGAAGACGGACCTCGAGTGCTCACTAGAGGCTGTACTCCGGGAATCACAGAAGAATCTACTCATGTCAGAGTCCCTATTTGAATGGAATGATGGTCCTCTCATTCGAGCCATGCGGGGTGGCGATGTCTTCCTACTCGATGAGATCTCATTGGCCGATGACTCGGTGCTTGAGAGACTCAACAGTGTACTAGAGCCCGACCGGACCATCGTACTTGCTGAGCGGGGGGGTACAGACGGGGAATATCCTGCTGTTCGCGCTGCCGATTCTTTCAAACTTTTAGCGACGATGAACCCCGGAGGTGATTACGGGAAGAAAGAGTTATCTCCTGCCCTTCGAAATCGTTTCACGGAGATTTGGGTACCCCCGATTGACGATTCATCCGACCTTAGGATGATTGTCGAGAGTTCCTGGGCCCATGATGCTCTGAAGGTCTTTACTACGCCAATCCTGCGGTTCAGTGAATGGTTGTGTGAGAGGTTCGGGGATCGTTCTGTTTGCACGTTACGAGACATGCTGGTAAGTAATCTTGAAAGACATTTCGCCACATTCTATCTCACCCCTTCCTAGGCTTGGGTTACATTCGCGAATGTTGTGTTTACTCTCAAAAAAGAAGATGCAACCCCAGCAAGCGATATATTTGTGAGTTGATGATGTTTTTCCGTTGGTGTTCGAGAGTTCACTCGCAGTTTAGCACCATGGAGCCCACATGACATTTCTGGATGGATTGGGTTCCTTGCCACAAACGGCATCATATTCGCTGCAGGCCTTGCAACAAATCAAGGATGAGGCCAATCGCGAGTTGTGTCGACTTGTCCCGTTTACCACGCAAGGTACAATACCTCACTACGATCCGCCTAGTTTCGTTCAGTTTGGCCCCTTCGCGCTTCCCAAGGGACCGAAAGGCGTCATGATACACAGTTTCAATCTTCGAGCGCCAACTGCTTATGAGAATGCTCTGCGAGTGGTCAGGGCCTGCCAAGTCCGCAAACCAATTCTTCTAGAAGGGAGCCCCGGAGTTGGGAAAACCTCCCTCATCACTGCCTTAGCCAAGGTTGCTGGTTACCATCTGTGTCGTATCAATCTTTCAGACCAGACCGATCTGATAGACTTGTTTGGGTCTGACTTGCCTGTGGAGAATGGTGCGCCAGGAGAGTTTGCTTGGAAAGATGCAGAATTCCTCCAGGCCCTGCAGCAAGGCCACTGGGTTCTTCTCGACGAAATGAATCTCGCCCCTCAGGCAGTCCTTGAAGGGTTGAATGCAGTCCTGGATCATCGAGGCACGGTTTACATACCTGAGCTGGGACGCAGCTTTACACGACACCCCTCGTTTCGAGTATTTGCTGCGCAGAATCCGTTGCACCAAGGTGGTGGCAGGAAGGGTCTCCCAAGATCTTTTCTCGATCGCTTCACGAAGGTTTACGTTGAGGAGCTCACTCCCGATGATATGCTAGTTGTCTGTGGGGAACAGTACAAGGAGTACGACGAACGAGTCCTCCGTGCCATGATTGCGTTCAACACTCGCTTGAACCACGAAGTTGTCTACAAACGGGCCTTTGGTCGGGAAGGGAGCCCCTGGGAATTCAATCTCCGTGATATCACCCGATGGGGCGAACTTCTACGGGCATCCACCATAACTAATCCCCGACACTTTATCCGTATTGTCTACTTGAGCAGGTTTAGGAATCTGCAAGATCGCGCATATGCCCAAGCGATATATGATGAGGTTGTCTCGGCCCCCGATTTGCCGAGCGTGCCTAACCCCTACCCGGTTATCTCAAGTTCGCATCTACAATTTGGTTACTATAGTACTAGAAGACACAATGCGACTTTACCTCACAGAACTGCTGACGTCCTGCAGGTACACCTTACAGCGATCGAATCCATTGGCGCATGTCTCTCTCAATCCTGGCTAGTCGTCGTGACTGGCTTCCGTAACAGTGGCAAAACGAATCTGATAAGGACCCTTGCTAATCTTTCAGGCAATTGTCTCGAAGAAGTTTACATCTCCAAGGCAACAGACATAACGGATATCTTGGGTGGTTTCGAACAAGTCGATCACTTAGCACGAATCATCACAGCTGCAGAAGAGGCAGTTCAGCTCACCGAGACGTTCGCGCGTTCTACTTGTGGGATCACTTCAAGATATCGATACCGAGCGGTCATTCAACGTGAACTGACCTCCGATCGGAGAACTTCCGCATCAATTTTGCGAGCTATCTCCGGGCTTTTGGAGGAGCTATCAATGATTGATGTTGATGACTCCCTCGACGCAGCGCGGAAAGAGTTGGATTCTAGAGTCCGTGACCTGACCCAAGTCAGGTCTACGAAGGGCTGTTTCGAGTGGATCGATGGCCCATTGATACGAGCGATGAAGAACGGTCACTGGCTTGTTCTCGATGGCGCGAATATGTGTAACCCTTCCGTCCTCGATCGACTTAACTCCCTTTGTGAACCGAACGGCAATTTGGTGCTGACTGAACGAGGGCTCGTCAATGGCGAGGTACAGATATTGACACCCCATCCAAACTTTCGTCTACTCATGACCGTGGACCCACAATATGGTGAACTATCTAGAGCGATGCGCAATCGCAGTGTGGAGGTTTCTCTGTTGAGCTGCTTTACTGACGAGGACCGGTCCCGTTTACTCGCGCACTCTCGCCTCCCTGTTGGTTCGACGACGACGACATCTTGCCACGTATCCTACGAACAGGCTCGTCGAGGCATCCTCTCGGTGTGCCCACCCAACTCGTCTCAGTCTCTTCCATCTGTTGGTATTGACCATGATTCAACCTTGTCCGCCCTGATCGTTCATGCGCCAATCATGGACGTCTCCGATCTTCAAGTGTCACGCGCCCTCATTTACTTCGCTGTCAGGTCAATTCCCATACCTCTACAATGGATTTTCAGGCGTTATCTTAAAGTCTCGTCACCCAACGGACTCCTGTGTTCTGTACTTGCAGACCCCGCCTTCAGTGAGGTCTCTAGAACACTTTCTTCGAGGGTGAAGAGAGTCTCTCAGATCCTTCCGCGCCAACTCGATGATGTGTTGGTCAGTGTTCATATGACAGGCGGGACCGCATCCGCTTTTTCCATACCGATGTACTCAATTTGCTTGAATATATAGCCAATGGATGATTTCATGGTCTATCCACCGTGTCCGTGCTGTGCAGAACGGGCGGAGTACTGCTCGCACCACGCACTGAAACTTGAAATTCTGCATCTTTTCGCTGCCCTCCTCCTTGATAAGAGTGACGATCGTGGATGGAACCAGTCAAGTAGTTCACCCCGCAGCGCGCTTGCTCGATGCTCGTCGGATCTAATCGAGGCATTACAATCGGTGTTGGCGGAAGTACGAGCGGTTGCCCAGATATTACTGGAGCAGTTCGTCTCTGGCTTGTCTGGTTGTCAATCCGTAAGCATTTTAGCCCCAATGCCTAAACCATTTTTCAACGTTAGCTGCAGGATTACAGTAAATCTGCCAATCTTCTCAGTATTTCGAGAAAACTTTGGCAGGTTCTCGCTCAGAAAGAATTTGACTACTCCTGCGTTCAAGTTCTATCCAAGATGATCTCCAAGGCACTTGACAACCACTCTCCTGCATATCAACGTCTTGCTCGTGCGTCTGTTATTCTAGAAAGTGCGATCTCTCCGTCGTCAGGTCTTGGACTGGTGGAAATGTGGTCGCAACTACGCACGGACAGGTCCACCGAAATTGCGTCAGTTGATATCAGGTTGTTGGCTTGCTTGCCTAGAGAAATTTCAAAACCAGGTATGCTAGGGTCTTGTGAGGGGTCACCAACTTATTGGCTTATCTATCTAGTATCACGTCGAGAACAGTTAGACATCCTTTCTATCGCGACTTTGCCGATGCACTTACAGCCAGACAAGGATGAACGAGTAGTGCATATATCTGGCCAAGTCAAAGACGTAAGAAGGCACTTACATTGTTCTCCGCAATACCTGATTGTCTACCATAGTGGGTTTCCAAGGTTCCCAGGAAAAATATGGGTCTTCACGCGACTTGCAATCCTGTTTCTCTTCTGGTCGAGTTACAGGCACTGTGCGACCTTCATGCGGAAAACAAGGATGTAAGTGTGCTGCGGGGCAGGTATATATGAAATAGACAGTTGAAGCAATAACATGCAGGTTATTATACTGATTCTCCGGCGGCTTATTGGGATGGCTCTTGAGGAGCCGAACGAAGATCTCCAGCGATTTGCATCGTACCAACATGTAATATGGAATTATGATGCGGATCATTATAGTGCGTCGCATCCTTGTCACCATTCGTATCGTTCTTCATACCGTGGTTTTAGTTTCCCCTAGTATCACCGCAACGGTGGTGACTCAATGGCTTGAAGCTTTGTGGCAGACAGAATCACCAGGAGTGGTATGTAGCAAGATTTTGAGTTGCATCCCCAACCCACTTGTTTTTCAGCATGTCAACGAACATATCATTTTTCGCCCAATTCACTTTTTCAGCGCCTTTGAAAAGAGGTGTGAGCTTGTGCTCTGTGCGCTTACTTTCTTTAATACCTTTTCACAGTCAAATTACGGGGGTCTCTTTGGCGTCGCTCGAGGAGCACGGAGAGTCGGTCAAGCGTCATATTGGACTAACTGCACTACAGTGCTTCACGAATACTTCGCGGCTTCAGCAACTCACTGCATTGTTCAACCAAAGCGTAGTATTGGTGAGTAAAAGCGGAAGCTTGCATAGAATATGAGCTTATCATTTTCAAGGTTGCATCTTGCTTTGCGAAGTCATTTGATGAAACCACTTTCTATCACATGTATACAGGCCTCCCCAGAGACAGCATTGAGGCCTCGAAGACTCTTCTTGAATTTCTGGGACGAACAAATCACGAACCATTGCGGAAGGCCGTCCGACATTTGACTACTGTGTTGGAATACAAAGTTGGTGCGCTCTCCTCCCCTGAGACCACGGTGTCGCATCTCGGGCGATGTTGGATTGGGTTGAGCAGAGTCGTCCTCGATCTCTTCATCCCCGATGTACCTGTCGACCCCGCCGCGATGATACGTCACGCGGCGGTTTACGCTCAGGATCAGGCAAATTTCCTGACGCAACAAATCGCACTCCACGCCCATCTGGAGCTCCGAACAGCAGCCAATAAAACAAATGATGTCATCGCTTACCTTGAAGCCTCCGCAAAGGATTTGTTGAAGACCACCCACGCTTCGGCGAACGTTCCAACTCGGGATAACCTAACAAATCTCCACGCCTATTGGCTGGAGGTGTCGCAATTCATCAGCCAAATGATCCACCATTCCAAAATTGACGACCTGATGCATGTTCTGGAATCGAGAGATGCTTCTGCCTTGGATCGCGAGGTGGTTGTCCAAGAATCTATCTCAGGTTTCTGTCAACGCATAGAAACCCTTTACACCGAGTTTGAAGACATTACGTGTATCCTGCGTTTGGCATTCGCGGAACTTCGGTTGGGTCTCCACCTTATGCGTTGGGCTTCGCAGCAATCGTCCTTGCAGAGACACAGCACGGGACTCGTGACTAGTTTGGCTGCGTTCCCCTCAATACGCAGTGCACTGCTGTTACAAGATCTTCCTGCTCCCAGTGCAAGTCTCTCTGCCGCCGAGCTCGTCATATTAAAGGTTGCCGCAGCAGCGCATTGTAGTCAATTCCCATCGGCAGTTATAACAGTCAGGACTGCCTATGAACAAGCTTATCGCCTGTGGTCGATAGATCGAGCTCGTGATGAGAAGAGAGAGCAGGGTCTAAATTCCTTATATCGCACAAACACGACGACGCATGACGTTTCGACGGAGATCGACGCTGAAGAGAGGGAGTTCTTGGAACTGTTCCCCACTTTCGAAGATTCTCTTCGCCCTTCCGATGTCTCGGCTGTGCGTGCCAATGACAAGCCAGTATATCATCTGACCCCGGATCGGCAACGACAACTGCTCGAACTTCATCTGGAACTCATGAGCGACACGGTCGATCTGACCAAGATCAGCCACACCGCAAGCAAATTCAATGCTCTACGGGAAACCTTTCTGCGATCCTGGATCGATGCCCAAACATCTTTCTTACCAGATTCGCTGGAAAAACAGTCATTACATCTTCAGCTCTCTGTCCTCCATGGCTACTTTACGAACATATGTGGAGGTTCCGATTCTTCCCTTAAATCTTTCAACTTCTACGCCGATGCGAATATCCGAGAAGCCAAAAAAGCGTCAAGCGTGATCCGATCTCTTCGATCCCGGTTGATTGCTATCCTCCGAGATTGGCCAGACCAGATGGTACTCCACCATCTCGTTGATCGCTGTGATATCATATTGGGGTTCGATCTAGCCAGTCCGATTTCCAAGTTCTTGTCAGCCCTAGAACAATTGCTGATGCAAACGGAAGACTGGGAGATGTATGCAAACCGTGACAACAGCCTCAAGGAGCATCAGCATGGATTCACCAGTCTCATCGTCGAGTGGAGAAGGTTAGAACTATCATGTTGGAAGAGTCTACTAGAATCCCAGAGCCAGTCATTCGTTGGGCATGTCGCGGAATTTTGGTTCCACTTATATGAAGTCCTGATACGGGGACCATTGAATGCCGCGGCGGAAATCACAGACGGCGACATTGGCAACCTACACGGTTACCTCAGGCAACTCCCTTCGCTGCTGGACGAATTCGTTCGATCCAGCTCACTCGGTCAATTCCAGGCCCGCCTGGACCTTCTCCGCAGCTTTGAGAGCTTCATTTACAATATAGCACCCCAAGAACCCCATATCCATCAAGAAACTTTGCTCCAAGTCGGTCGTGTTGTTCACTTTACCTGGCGATACTTTTGCCTTTTTGTACCAGAGCTTTCTACGTTGCTGAAGGACCAAAGGCAGGCGCTGGAGAAAGAAGTTCAAGCATTCATCAAGCTTGCTAGCTGGAAAGATGTTAACGTCCAGGCCTTGAAACAAAGCGCGCAAAGGACGCACCATCAGCTATACAAGATTATCCGCAAATTCCGCGATGTTCTGAGACAGCCTGTCGCGGACAAAATGAATCCGCTATTCGCCGGAGATGCCGAATGCCATCACTATCAGGTGGAGCGGACTGTCTTCCTAACTTCACCACCCCTTCCATTGGTGGTCGCTTTCGTAGACGTTGACTCCAGCTCGACTTCCATTCCATCTCACCTCGCGAATCTTCACCAGACTTTTGGCAGATTCGATGGCTTCATAAGCAATACAATTCGTCAGTTCCTCTCGAAGTATTCCGCCGAAGACGTGGAACAACTTTCTTTGGATATTATCTTGGCTGCAAGAAACCTCGCAAACCATGCCATCCCTCCGGATCTAACCAAAGAAAAGCGGGAAAAGTATAAGAAGAACTTACTCCTCCGTAAAAGAAAGGCTTGGAGTGACCTTCTCAAAGAGCTCAAACGTGGTGGTCTGGCTCACAACGTCAAACCCGAAATTCTTAACAAGCTGAGAGACGAGTGTTGGATCCGAAATCAGCCTTTGATACCCGCAAGCAATGCGATGGCATCTGTGAAGAAAGTGGAACATTACTTTGACCGACTACGTGGCTGTATTCCCGCGCTCAGGAAGGTACTTTTGGGCCATCACTCGGACTTGGGGACACGTGAACTTTCTCGAGGTATCTTTGCGGTTGAATCAGGGTATTCTTTGGCGCTCGAGGGTAGATCGGGGTAAGCATATACCTGCATCATGGTTCCATGACGCGTTTTGATCAGCGTCTGTAACGTCCAGGCTGTCTCGAACTCTTTCTGGATACATGTCACTTCGCCAACAGGTGGACCGACTTCTGGCTATTTCGGAATGTCCGGAAACGGTCGTAATTGACGCACATGACAGAATTGAACCAATGTACAATGCACTGAGTCATTCCGTTCGCGCACTGGAGGAGCTGGCAGAGGGCATGCGTATTTTCTCTGAAATAGAGAAGAACATCAACGTCGTCCCCGATCTCATTGGTAGATGTCAAACGCTTGCTGCATCAGCATGCATGTGGCGAGACCGTGTATCCAAGGTGCTACAAACATGCCAAGTCATCGTACCTTCCGTACTCCTTCGAGGTACGTTTTGAAAATCGTGATCAGGGAGTAGAATGAATAATGTCCATCTAGACGATTACAATGCCGTCGTTGACGCTGCAAGATACCTGAGCGAGCTTCCAGGACAACTTGAAGATATGTCAACAACCTGTCCTCAGCTGATATATATTCTCCAACCAAGCCGAGAATGGATCTGCGAGCAAGGCAGTTTTTCGTTTTCCCAGCAGATTCAGCCCGAGGACGACGCCACCGCAAATGTAGATTCCGTCATCGACACACTCCTTGTCACCATCCAGTTCATACTTCGCCAATGCCCCGAGTCGGCCTCGCTCCCCGAACCCACCCTTGAATCCGAAGAGGCCAAAGACAATTATATTCGACATGGTGTTCAGGCGACATCACTCTTTGCCGTTCTCCTCGACCTTTCCACACTGAACGAGCAATTGAGCAATGCTAGCGCGCATCTTTCGTCTCTGCCGCATGCCTCGCGTCAGCGAGCGTTGAGAAGGGTGATGCCCTTCTTATCGCGTTTCTTGACCTTTGCAGGCGAGCTCGTCGAAAGTCTGGCAGGGTGGACACGCGCACTTTTCAAGTTGGACTACGTCGTGTGCTCCGTCGTACACACTCTTGGAACTCAAGGGTTCTGTATACCACCTGAAACGGAAGAAGGCGAGGCTGATGGCGACGAAAAAGGACATGCGACAGAGCTCGGAGGAACGGGTTTGGGTGAAGGAGTTGGAAATGAAAATGTGAGCAAGGAGATTGAGGATGACAGTCAGGTGGAGGGGCTCCAAGGCGAAGACGACGGTGATGGTGAGATACAGAGAGAGAAGGGTAAAGACGAGGAAAATACGATCGAGATGAGTGAGGACTTTGGAGGGGAGATGGAGGATGTACCCGAGACAGAAGAAGGCAACGAAGATGAGGAGGAAGGGGGCGAAGAGGAAGGACCGGATGAGCAGCTGGATAAGCTTGACAAGTCGGATCCAGCTGCGGTAGACGAGAAGCTGTGGGGAGATGAAGGGGGAGACAGCGATGGAAAAGGTGAGGATGAGCTGCAGAATGACAAATCGCATGAGAACCAGCAGAAGGACACGGACGTCGTGGCGAAGGAGGGAAAGAGAGGCAATGAAAAGAAAGACGAAAAGAAGACAGAAGACTCGCAAGGGGAGGAGAAAGGGGACGAACAGGTCGATGCAGGTGGCGAGGATCTTGCGGAGGAGATGGAACCCCCCAATGCTTCTGGCGCCCCAGTGGACCAGCACATTCCGGATGCGAATACCCTTGACCTCCCCGATGACATGCATCTTGATGAGGACCAGGACAAGCAAGACGATCCCGGAGATGATTTGGAAATGGAAGACCTCAGCGATGAGGAACCTGCACCGGATGATCAGACGAACGAGGATGTTAGCCAGGAACGAGAAAGGGACCAAACTCTCAATGACGATTCAATGTCTGCTGAACCTGAGGATACCGAACAGCAAGCACCTCGAGCCGTCGATGAAAGCAATATGGATGAGGAAAAGGTCAATCATGACGAGGAGGAAAGCAAAGACGGCGCCGTCGCTCAGCCCGATCTTACCGCTGGTGATGGTGATGCCGGGACGTCCGAGAACGAACAACAACCTAGGGACAGTGCCCAAGAGGGGCAGCGAGGTTCTGCTTCCGCTCAAGCAGAAATGGACATTGATGGCGATGAGACCTCCAGAGACCCCGATCTCAGAAAACAGCAGTATGTCTTTAACATTGCCCGTTCACTTGAGCTCATGTCGACCATTCCAGGTCCAGTGATGATGTCGAAAACCATCCTCAGCCGAGACCTCCCTCAACATCCGACACCCAACCTCAATCTTTCGATTCTAGTTCCAGTGGTGAGGGCACGCAACGCGGTCCTGCCTACGCTCATCAACCCCCTCCTGTATCATCTCCTGATCCTCTGCGAAGCCTCGGGGACGCACTCGAAACAGTCCAACAACGCTTCGACGAGATCTTTGGACCAGCCGATCAGCAACAGCCTTTACCAGTTCCCCAGCATGGAGACGCAGAGCAGGTCGAATATATTCACCAGGAAGATGCCCCAGATAGCAATGATATGCAGGCACTCGGTCCTGCCGCTGAAGAGCAAGTTGCAAAATTGAGGGAACTCAAGTTGGTTGACGAGGGAAACGACAAGATGGATGCCGAGGCCATGGATATCGACGAGTTCGACCCCTCGGATAGAAAAGAAGAGCTAAAAGAGGCGAAAGATGTCGCCATGGAGAGGTTGGAAGCGGAGAAAACGGCTGAGCGTCTTGCTCCCGATCTCAAGAGTGCCATTGCACACTCGGAACGAGACAATGGTGCCACTCAACAATCCCATCAGCCTCCTGTTCCTTCCGCGCCCACAGCCGAGGAAGACATGGAGCCAGAATCAGAGACACCCTCTTCTGAGCTCGTTCTCGGTGCCCTGATAGATCACGCTTCAAACCCCACCCCCGCCTCTGCCTCCCATCTCTGGACCCTCTACACGACATTGACTGCATCCCTCTCCCTCACTCTCTGCGAATCCCTCCGGCTCATCCTAGCGCCTACCCTTGCAACGCGCCTAAGAGGCGATTTTCGGACCGGCAAAAGACTAAATATGAGAAAGGTCGTAGCATGGGTGGCGAGCGAGTACACCAAGGACAGAATATGGATGCGAAGGATAAAACCCAGCTCGCGAGAGTATCAAGTTCTCTTGGCGGTCGACGATTCCGCGTCCATGCGCAACTCGAGCGGTGGCGCAGTCCACCTAGCCTATCAAACCGTCGTTTCGGTCGTCCAGGCGCTCGGAAAGCTCGAGGTGGGAGAGGTGGGCGTGGCGAGGTTTGGAGAGGGATGGGAGCTTATCCGGGGATTCGGCTCGGACGCGACGGGAGCCAAAGACTGGGGATCTTCGCCGATCGAGGGTGGACGCGTTCTGAACGCGTTCACATTTTCCCAATCGCGCACGGATGTCGCCGCTTTTCTTGAAGGCTCCTTGTCCGTGTTGGAAGCCGCACGCGAGAATTTGAGCAGCACGAGCGGCAGGGAGCTTTGGCAACTCGAGATCATCATTTCGGACGGTATCTGTCAAGATCATGAGAGGTTGAGGAGGATTTTGAGGAAGGCGAGAGAAATGAGGGTGTTGGTGGTTTTCATCGTCATCGATGCGCTCAACAATGCGCCTTCTTCCACTTCAGGTTCATCTGGCGTCGCCACTACGTCAAGCGAAAACCAATCGTCTATCCTGACGCTTTCCCAGGTCTCTTACAAGCCTTCGCCCACGACCGGGGTGATGGAACTCACGATGGAACGTTACCTGGACTCTTTCCCCTTTGAATACTACGTGGTGCTCCGAGACGTGGAGGCTCTACCAAGGGTGCTGGCAGATACGCTGAGGGAATTCTTCGAGAGAGTGAATGAAGAGTAGATAACAAGATGACTATATGTATTTACATGCTTTCACCTGTTCTAAAATAGGGCAAAAAATTATAAACTTCCAAGGTTCTGCTCCCATCTACCGGATATTCGCCGAGGGTTTGAGCGCGACAGCGTCACAGATCGACATACTTGTTCCAAAAGCCGGTCGTCCCGTTATTCGGTGCTGCCCAAGCTTCGATGTCAAGCAATCGCATGATGAGGTTATAAAGCTCGACATTTGCAAATCCGGGTATAATATAGGTACCGTCGGTCACAGAGTGCCACGCAGAAGATTGGGTATCGGCTGCGTAGAGCTTGGCACCATGCGAGAAGGGACCATGGGCGACGAATATCGCATGCATAGCAGATTCCTCGTTGTCGTAGCCATGATTCTTTATCGAGCAAGTGAGATCAACAAAGAGTGGCAGAGAAGAAGCGATAGATGTAGCTTACACCAATGCTCATCCCATCTTCACCCATATCCTTGTTCGTCAAAGCACACCCGAGCTTTGGAACGACCCAGATAGGAGCGATTCGCTCATTTGCAGAAAAGTGGTAACGCGCGGGCATGGGTGTTGCTTCTTCGAGGTACCCTAGACGAAAACAATTCATAAATTTTCAGGTTTGAAGGGATCAAGGTAGAGGTGCATACCACCAGCATAAGACTCTGTTGTATACACCTGGAACTTGCCACTGAATTGTGGCCTGTTGGATGCACGGATGAGTTTCTCCAGAATGAGTTTCTCATCTGTTCCTTCCGAGAAGCGAAGTCCGAAGGAAGGCCAGCCATCATAGTGCGTAACATTGTTCCACGCGTCGCCTGTCCGATTCGAGAATCAGCCAGTCGTTCTTTAGTGGAAAATGGTGAAGAGGCGTACCTAGTATGTCATCCCCGTCTAGGTAAATCCACTCGACGTCGCTGGTATCACCCATTCCATGGTCACTGACAAAGACTACGTCTACTATCTGGGAGAGATTACGTGCAAGAATGGAATTATGAAGATCGCGAGCGAACATATCGATCTTGGCAAGTGTTTCCTGTGAGCGTGAGTGAGACATGACGACATATTGAGGGTACCGCTGATGAACTCACATTCACGAGAGCAGACATGGGCCCGGTCGAATGCCCAGCCTGATCCAACGACGGTTCATATGCTAGCTTGGGTTGAGCAGCCGCTGGATCCTCATACCACAATCACTTACTCAGAATGAGCTCCGGCCTCTTTTCTATATCCGCAGTATCTACCCACTCTAGGATCTGATCCAACTTTTCTTGAAGGGGAACCTTGTCGCGCCAAGGAACAAAGTAAGTTGGAGAGACTCCCGAGAGGGTGGTGACAGGGCCGGGCCTGTTGTAGAAGAGGTTCGGGCATAAGAACATACGTAAAGAGAGAAACGCACCACATTTGGTTCGCGGTAACGAGGCCCGCACGTTCAACCGTCTCCCACAGCTACTTCAATGATTGGTGAACGATGCAATTATGAGTAGTCATGCACTTACTGGCTCGCCTAACCACCAATTGGGTACATGCGCGGACTCTGCACGGTTGTACCAAAACTCCGTATTCGTTATAGGGTCGAAGAAGTTCTATGACGAGACGTTGTTAGTCGCTGCGAGTAACCGACTAGTTGGACGTACATTGGCGACGATTCCGTGCGATTCGGCATACAGACCGGTCCTGCAGAACTGGCGTCAGACTTGAACGGATAACGAGAAACGGCGTACATTAAAGCCCAGTGGTTGCTAGAGGTGGAATGGTCAGCTAAGAGGGTATAGCTTCAAGTGTGACTCACGGAAACGTCAATGTCTGGTAAAGCAAGTCAACGATAGCAAAGAACACGCAGTAAATAGACTGACAGGGAATACAGGCTTCATGTATTTAGCTCTCAGACCTTGTTCACTTATATCTAATAAATGGGGGGTCAAGCCACGGTCGAGATAAGTCGCGCTGTCGTCGAGATGAGTACGTGAAGGAGAGCAGACGAGGCCCGACTTGCCTGAGTCCATCGATAGAAATGAGAATGACGGTCCTCTTGAACTCGTGCGTCCCGTTAGAGAACGTGTTTCTTGTCGGTTGTGGTGACGTCCGAGCACCCAAGTAGGCAGCGCCGGTGACGGAAAGGAGGACGAGGGCAGATAGGGAAGCCAGAATCTTCCATGTCAGACATGAATTGACCGGTTTAGTTTGTTGGACGTTGACCTGAAGTTCGTCTTCCAACAGCGGACGCTCCTCGTCCTGGACGTTGGTCATGGTTCACGTTCAACGGTAACAGGACCGTAAAATGTGGCTGTGCGAACCGACCAATGTTACTCTCGAGTCTCGTCGCGTTCATCCGCAATATCAAAATATGGTTCATTTACTCGTTACTCGATATCCTGGCTAGTGGACCTATGCCGAAACACATCTCGTTTGAGATGGACGGGAACAGGAGGTACGCAAGAAAACTAGGCAAGCAAGGCAGACAAGGCCACCCGGATGGATTCAACAATCTGCTCTGGGTATGTATCCTAGCAGAAAAAAGACGATATATGCCCTCACATGCCTGTGTCTAGGTCCTAGAGCTCTGCCTGCGCCTACGTATACACTGCGTGACGGTGTACGCGTTTGCAATCGAGAACTTTAAGCGACCCAAGGATGAAGTGGACACGATCATGAATCTTGCCGAGGAGAGGCTGGTCGAGATGGCCCAACGAGGGTATGTCCGTGGTCCTTTTTCGCATTCGACGAGTTTCGTTTATGCCTTGTGGCAAAGCGAGATCCTCGATAAATACGGCGTCCGGTTGAACGTGCTGGGAAGACGTGAGCTGCTCCCTGCGAGCGTGCAGGCAGCCATAGAAAAAGCAGAAAACATGACCCGGCACAACAACACGTACGTCTGTTTCTTGCTCGTATTCACCTATTCTCAGACATGACAGTGCGATCCTCAATGTGTGTGCACCTTACGCGTCGCAAGATGAGATCACGACCGCCGTCGAGAGTGTCGTCCAAGAAGCGATTACGGCCAGCGATTTGGATGGCAGGTGAGCACGGTTGGACGATCCTATTTCCTTTGCTCAACGTCGGCTAGCACGATTACCGAGGAGTCTATCGACTCCCATCTATCTACCTCTCTTGCAGGCAGTCCCCCGCTCGACATCTTTGTGCGTACGAGCGGCGTCAAACGGCTAAGTGGATTCTTGACTTGGCAAGTGAGTTGTCCTTTGCCAATCTTCTTGTCCGCAATCATTTACACGTTGCTCCAGTGTTGTGAACACACACAATTGCACATGGTAGACACGTATTGGCCAGAGTTTGGACTGTTTGATCTTGTTCCTATACTACTCGAGTATCAACGCAAAGTCTGGGCTGGTAGACTGCGTATTACATAACCCATCATCCTGTACGGGCGCGCAGTTGTTGCACAATCATAAACCTTTACCGCGATGTCTATGCTTGACAAGTTCAAGCGAGGTGCACAACGAGCAGGCGTACAAGCTACTGCACTCGTCAAAGAAGGTTCTTCACGCGTCGCCTCTGGCTCACGCGATTTGATTCAAGGATTCACCCTCCCTGGCGAAGCAGACAAGGCAGCCAAGATCCTAGAAAGTTTCCTCGGTCAGTATCACCAAACTTGTCTCAGAGACCAAGCTCATACGAAACCAGCCGATCCTAATCGCCCCGAGTCTGCGCTCAACGCCGTCCCCAAAGCAGTTCTACAACATGCACGAGGTACGCCCGACCCACACCACACCCGTCTCCTCGTCCGTCTCACCCTCACCCCCCAGGTCTCGCCGTCTTTCAGGTGATCAAAGCGGGCTTCATGTTCTCTGGAAAAGCCGGCTCAGGCCTCGTCATCGCTCGTCTCCCCGACGGCTCCTGGTCCGCGCCATCATGCATCGCCACAGGTGGTCTCGGATGGGGCCTCCAAATTGGCGCCGACATCACCGACTTTGTCATCGTTCTCAACTCGGAAGACGCCGTACGCGCGTTCTCCCTAGGCGGGAACGTTACCATCGGTGGAAACGTCAGCGCTGCAGCGGGGCCTATCGGTACCGGCGGGAGTGTTCAAGCGAGCTTGGCTCATCCTACGAGCATGTTTTCGTATTCAAAGAGTAAAGGTTCGTTTATCACTGTTGTTGTTGCGTTTGCTTTTTGGTTGAAACGCTCGTCTTAGGTCTCTTTGCGGGCGTTTCCCTCGAGGGTACTGTCTTGATCGAACGCAAGGATGCAAATCGCGATTTCTATGGTTCGCCTGTACCAGCGCGTGATATCCTTGGTGGGCGTGTTCCCCCACCGGAAGTGGCGTCGAGATTGTATGAGATTATCGAAGCTGCCGAGGGTCTAGATGAGACAGGTGTTCCCGACGTCGCATATTACCCAGGTAGCATCGGTCAACACACTCCTGCACAAGACCATCAGACTGTGTTTGATTCCGAGGGCCACTAGGCAACGGTGATGATGATGACATTCACGATGACTACTTTTTTCTTTCTTTCTTTTCCATACATGCTGTTCCATTTTTCAATGTAATTTCTCTTGGTCATATTGATATCCGGAATCCACTTCTCTTGTTCATCTCAAGATCGGTCGGTTTCTATGACAAGTACAAGTAGGTATCATTCCAACCACTTGATTTAGCGCCACCCGTCATTCAAGGTTTGAGCACCAGACGCCCCTGTGGTGAATGCATTGTTGGGGTCCGACTCCCATGTCATTTGGCCATTGTTGATCCTGATGTACTTGTATTGAATTGCAGTATTCGCGGGTAAATTCACCGTTGCTAACGACGGCAGTGCTGTATGAGGCTACATTCAGAACATGACAGAGGGTACGACGTACTGCTCCAGATGGGGTAATCGGCAACGGACATGAGGATAGGGTCGGAAGTGCTCCAGTCTTTCAGGGCGCTGACTGATCCAAGGAGGTATATGTTCTCTATGCCATGTCAGCATTCCCCAACCGAGCGAGTGGTTGCCACGTACCACCCAAGACGGTGGTCGCATTGACGTTGAACTCGACAGACACTGTCGGGGCGTTGCTCGTCAAGCAGGTGCTCGGGACGGACAATCCGTTTGCGCCCCAGCTGGCCGAGGTCTGTCCTGAGCGAGCGGCAGAGACGGTGAGTGCAGAGGCATAGCTCCAAGTAAGGTTGACTGCGCTAAGAGGGGTGCCGTCGTCCCTGCTGAATTGCTCCGAGAGTTCGCCGCTCGAAGGGGTGTACTGTGCTGCGATGGTCATGAAACCGTCGGCAAACGTCTTGATGGCGCTTGTCAGGGATGCAAAGATCGAGGAGGAGGAATCATAGGTTCCGGTAGAAAGGGAGGTGTTGAATTGCTGAAAGAAACCGAGGGAGGTCGAAGTGACTGTGAGCGAACCTTGGTTGTTCCATACGATGAGAGCGTCGTAGAGTTGTTCTGCGACTGCGAAAGTGGTTAGATACCATGGCTAGATGATGTCAGACAGGAAAAGGTGAAAGGACCAGGCGACTGACGTTCCCGCCTTGGTATGTGTCTTCTGGGTATCGGCCAGTGGCGACAGCAGCGCTCGCGGGGATGCCAAAGTTGATTGAATAGATGTAGCGGAACGAATCAATATACGTCTTTAAGTTTGAGAGGGCAATGTCTGAACAAGGCTGGAAGGTAGTAGGGTCGCAACCAGCGTCGACGTCAAAGGTGTGTATGGAGGCAAGGACGGTGTTTGCGTCGATACCGGAACGACCGCCTGCAGTGTTGGCGGTCATGAATCCGGGGGAGGGAGACCAATAAGACTAGGCAAGGGGGTGAGGATGGAAAGTTAGAATGGGAGGGGATGCATGCCTGGAGGAAACAGAGTGTATTGTCAGCTTGGGAGGTGTACTGTGTAGCGGAGGAAGTCTGGCCGATAGCGGATGCAAAGGCGGCACCCTGACGCAATGCACGATGTTGTACTGCGGTGGTGAAGAAGGAGGAAGAGTCGATTTCTTCCCAGAGATCGAAAGTGGACTGGTTCCAGTAGTTTGCGACATAGTCAAGATCGAGCTGGATGACGGGCCAGAGTGTGTCGGTAGCGTAAGAGATGTTACCGTCTGCGATGAGCCAGTTGGCGTAGGTGATGATGGCGGTGGATCGGAGGGCAGGACCGTCACGCTGAGGACGTCCCCACGGGCCGGTGAACGCGGTTTCGTTGATGTAAAACTTTGGTTCGCCAAGACCACCGGTAGAGACAGAACCGCTTGGGTTTGTGACCTGCTGTATGGTCGACTCTGCGTGGACAAACTGGTCGATGAGAGGGCGAAGGGAAGTGTCCTGACCGAGTGTGAACTTGTCGATGAGAAGGTTGAATACGAGGGACGAATCGCGAGTCCATGTGTAGAGATAGTCTGGATCGACCGTACTAGGACTAGCGATGACGACACCTGGCTATGCTAGTTAGTAAACATCAAGCTCAATGAACGTTTTGTTACATACATATGCGCCGTAGGATCCAATGTTGGCAAGAACGCTAGAGATGGACATGTTACTACGGCAATTCCCGCTCTGTCCTTGTACCATGACCTTCCTGCTCGTGCTCGTGCTGCTGCTGTTCATAAATTCTTGTTCTGCCTCTCTTTTCTTACGCAGATTGTCTCCAACTTCACCAGAAGGTAGTTGGTTATGGGGTTGGGTTTGGGGTGCAGAGAGTACAGTCTCCGTCGTTGACCGAACACCTCCGCTCACCTTTCAGTCTCGTCCTGCTGCTTTCGGTCCCCAATTCGACGATCCCCTCCTTGGCTACGTCCTTCCCATCTCCTCTTTCACTTTTCCTTGTCCCTCTTCTGATCCACCACCCAACGCATCAAACTTTGCTTGCCCTCCTCTCTGCCATTCGGGTCCACATCGACCCGATCCTCATGAACCTTGGATCGCCCTTGTGCAACGAGGACACTGCACCTTTGTCGACAAGGCACATCCATCTCGTTGCATCCCATCATATCCACCTCATTCTCTCTTGATCTAGGTCAGAGAAGCACAACGTCTCGGCGCAAGAGCAGTCGTCGTAGGCGGTCAAGATCCAATCCTCACTGGCCTACCAGACACCCTCGTCAACATGTTCAGTAAAGGTCATCTCCCCTCCTTCTTACTCCCTTGTCTTTTTGACCCCTCCCCAGGCGATGCGTCCGACATCCTCACCCCTTCCACCTACATCACCCATGCCGACTACAACGATCTCGTCCATCTAATCGACTCTTCCACAACTCGTCACGCAGACCTAAAGACCCTCTCTCTTCTCATCACGACTCACTACTCTGCTTGGGAATGGTACTCGTATGTCCCATTTCCTCTCTCCATCCGCTCCTCCGAACACATTCCTACCTAGCCCTATACTCACATTTATCGTCATTCTAATCCTCCCATCTTGTCTCACCTTTGTCACCCTTCTCATACATCGCGTCCGCATGGCACGTGCCGCTCAGCGCGACCGCGCACCAGAACATCTCGTAAAGAGTCTCCCTTGGAGAGTTTGGAACGGCACCGCTTGGGAAAAACACAAAGGCTCCCCTCCACATCCACATCCTTCCCCTCCGCCCTCCATCCTCGACATCGAAGCAGCCGATCAGTCTGCTTCCAGACCATCTGGATCACATGACCCAATCCCTTGGTGTGAGACACAACTCGAGTGTGCAATCTGTCTCTTCGAGTTTGTAAAGGGTGACCGCGTCCGTGAATTGCCATGCCATCACATCTTTCATCTCGACGAAGTCGACGCCTGGTTGATCAATCGCAAGAAATTCGTACGTTTACTGTCCTCCATTTCTTCTCTTTTTTACCTTCCTCGTCAGTGCCCCGTATGCAAGGCAGATGTCACCCAACCTTGGCAACTTTCCCTTGCCAAAAAGCCACCCAATACCGTCTCGAGTGTCGACACAAACCAGCCATCGACACCCATCACCCCTTCGCCACCCACCGAACGTACCCCACTTCTTCACGACAGACACGAGGATCCCCCTTTGACGAACGCATAACTCTGCTTGTTTTATTGTACGATAGCGGCTTCCGGAAACTTTTGACTTTGGGAGATGTGCTACTGTACAATAGTCTTGTTCACGCGCCGTTTTATTAGTTTTTGGATACTTTAGGTTTCATCATCACCGTGTGATTCTTCAAGTCGCCCATCATCATCTCCGCGAACAAAACAATAAGTCACTGACAAGGTTTGCCACCATCTCCATGGTACGAATGGAAATTTGACATCCAAGCCTTGCATACGCTATTGTTATCTAGTCACCACATGTCTCTCCGAACCATCACCGTTCCTCGATGGCAACCGGTTCTTGCATCCCAACTTGTCCATTCCTATTGTTCGTGCGTTATATTTGACCGCACGCGACACGCAATGTACCTGCCTGTGAGTACACACATACCATTCAACCGTCCGATAGTCTCTGTCTGTCTATCAGCGCATCCAATAGAGCTTGACGCTTTCACTTCCGCCAAGGGTCGGCCTTCTCCTGAACCTTGCCGGTAATCAACTTTGGTCTCTAACCATCCGTGTGAGGGAAATGCGCGTTATCTTTTTCACTTCACCTTGATCATCATCATCAACTTTCGGAACTAGACCGGTTTCGGATACATATAGTCATTGTCCTGTTCTCAAACGTGGCGGCGCGTGCATGTTGATGAACTAACCAACCCAGATTGAGGACACCCGTCCCTTGACATATCCTTCCTCTTTGTCTCACCCGTGCTTGCTACCTTGTTGCGTCCCAACAAGAAGCGAGAGGTGGTTTAAACAGTGCCGTCTCTCTTTTCTGTTGACCCCCCTCTCAAAAATACCTCGACGCTATTCCTGGAACGCATGGCACCCGTCGACTATATTCACGAAGATCCGTTCTGCGCTGTATGTAACGGTGAGCTTGCTCCACTCCAAGTTGGCCAGTTCTCATCGCGCCCACCATGTCGCCTTCAGGCACTCACGACTCGTCCACGACAAGCATTTACAAGAAACCACCCATCTGCCGATACTACCAGACAAGCAGTTGCAGACGTGGCTCCAATTGTCCCTTTGCACACGTTCCCATCTCAGGTCAAGTAGAAAGTCAGTCTCCTCTTCTACTCCGCGGTTTGTTTCATCTGATCCAGGTTAGCTCCCACGCTATCTCATCCAGCGTACCAAGCCGAGAACATGTACAGTGAGTCACGCGCATGGCATGCGCGAAACACGACTTTTGATCACCTTGGCCGATAGTTTACCACCCTCTCGGGTCAACCCCTGTCTATCGCCCTCTAGACTCCCAAACATATCCACTTTTCCTGTGGAAACCATACCCTCCGCTTTCCCCTTCTGTTGATCTGCGGTACGGCTTTGTCCATCAGGCAGAAATATTGCACGATTACCCCGACGATAAAAGTGACCCGTCTTCTGCTGAATCATCGTCCACGGTGATCAGCATGGATTGCCAGCTTCGCACGGCATACGATACAGCCCGGCTGGAATTTTTAGATTCGGCGACCATCCAGGGTACCGCCAGTCCACCTGACGACCTCGGGGCCAATTCGTCACCAGGATATGTAGCCTATGGTTATCCGGTATATTCCGGAGTCAAGGTGGGATGCGATCATGCAGTGTCAGTCCAAGGGTCGATGGTACCGATCCCGTCTCCATCCTCACTACCGTTGCGGGATGACTCTCGAAAGAAACCACTCGCGTATAAGAGTGTGTCTGTTTTTTTTTTTCTTTTTTTGATGCAACAGTTATTTATGTCCCTCTTAGCGAAGCCGTGCAAATTCTACGCGGCTAACGGCAAATGTACGAGCGGAGAAAGGTGCACATTGTAAGCGTCTTTTTTTTTTTACCCATGTTCCCTTGTCCGACATGTGCGCACCTCAGCATCCACGATCCAGAGTCCCAAAAAAATGTGGGAAATTCACGTACCGAACTAGCTCCTCCAACCGACGCAAAACTACCTCCAAAACCAGTCAACAAATACGACGAATGTCGAGCGAGGGACTTTTACCCGATAACGTGGCGTGTGATTGGGGGCGGTGTGATGATGGGAGGACAGAGTGAGTTCCCCGTGAACCTTGTCCCGATTCTGATCTGAATGGTCTAGGACAAATATGTCCAGCGTTCACTGCCGGTCACTGCAAGTATGGTGATGACTGCAAGCTCGCGCACGAGACGGAGGTCGAAACGGACCGTAAGTACCGTGGCATGTTTAATAGATGCGACCTGACGGGACTCGGCCCTCAGCAGTCGGTTTCGTCGAGCCCAAGAATGAGCCCATTGAAAAGGGTGACGGATCGCTACGGCGACCCGGCAAGAGCGCGAAACGGGGTCGTCCGAGTTCGCAAAGACCCAAGGCCATCAAAGTAACATCTCCAGAGATACAACAACCGGCACCTTTTCCCTCGACAACGCCGCATGCGGAGAAACCCGACGGGAGTACACTCGAGGGTACGGAAATAGCGAGAAAGAAGGGACATGAAGTGACGGGACCATCCGGTCGAGATGGTCCCACTTCGCCGGTGCACAGGCGGACGCGGTCAATGTCAATGATTCTCACCTCACCACCGCCCTTGGATACCACGCAATCAAACGTACGTCGCGCCTGCATCCACCCGTTTGTACGTGACGCTAACCAGGTCATAGTACGCAGCAGAGCTGTAGGGTTCATTCATGTAACATTTTCATTTGTACTCCTAGGTATTTTTTTGTTATTTTCCAGCTTTGTCCTGATGAGACCAGGATTACACTAGAGTCGCATGTACCATTTCGACCTTGCATGATATCCACATCGTTTTTCCACTCATTTTCAGTGTGGTCAAGGCGTTCATTCATTGTTGCTGAACTCCACGCACCATCATATTTGATCGATGACCCACCGCTGCCACGCTTTGCCTTGCATTCCGAGTACAAAAAGCATGGTCGCTCACCATCTAGCCTCACCCATACGATTTTTCTCCTTGCCCCCAGGCCCATCCCACCGAAACATTCATGTCGCACCTCACCTTACCAGACGCGATACGTGACGTAGCCCAAGGCAGTGTCGACTGGCTACAATGCGACGGACACGCGTCCAACGGTCAATCCGTCTTTCTGCTCGCCCTGTGGCATGTTTGCAGGTGAGCCGCACATGCCACACCGCGATACCGTTGCTGACCTACACGTTCCCCCGGCCCTGTGACGCGCACAGCGTCCTGCTGCCTCGCGCCACCCTCAGGCTGGCCTTCGACCTGCCATCCACGTGCGTGCTCTCCCAACCAGCGCCCCCCCGGGACCTCTGCGTCGCATGGCCATCACACCCGGTACACGTTCTGATGTCATCAAGCCAGCAAGCGAATACGATGAACGATGACGATTTGAACGACAATGACTCGGGCTGTGTCCAATGGCTGTGCGATACCGTCAATAATTTGATGGTTTGGGCGGTGCCGATGGATAGCGCGAACGCGGAGGCCGCGTGGCGAACTAGTGGCACTGGCAGTGGCGGGGTAGCGTACATGCTGCCAGTGCCACTGCGCGATCCGGACTCGTCGATGGAACGTGCTCGAGGGTGCCGTGATCCGTCGGACTCGGACTCGGACTCGGGCCCCGGGGATCTTGGAGGGTACATGAACGGATCCACGACCGGACGGGCACTACTCGAGACGTGGACGTGCACCGTGACGGTGCGTACTCATGGGGGCAGACCCGGCGGTGGCAGCGGTGATCGCCCGAGTCGTTCTTGGACACCTGTGGTGCGAGACCCACACGAGGCGCACGGCGTCGGTGTGATCGTCAAGGCACTGGTTCAGCAAAACGCGGGTGCATCGTTGTTTCTGAGGATGGTCGTTTGCGTTGTGGCGGTGGTGGGCTTTATACATTCAATTATTGTCGTTGGCGAGCGTCCTGGATGTCGCGAGTCATAAGTAAAGACTTGTAATGAATGATGATATTCAACTATGTGCAAGTCCATGTAGCCGGCTACTCAAGCTTGCGCGTTGGTATCTAACAAGTCCGCGAATACATCATACTGGTCCTTCTCGACAGGAAATTAGTGCCGTGCTTCGTTGTATTCATCTTTCGATCCCAGTGTGGACGCTCCCATGGGCTTCATCACCAGCGACGCAGTGCTTCCCGACTCCGGCAACTGTGCGTACGGCCCAGTCTTCAACCCAACATCTGCCTGTTGCTTTGCCGCCTTTTTCTTGGCCAGGCGTTTGCGCCTGCAGCAGCAACGCCAGATACAATAGGCAACGAGGAGTAAAACGACGAGAAGACATCCAGAAAGGATGTAGGGCCAACGACTCAGCACCTCTTCTTCGTACTGCGCCTTCTTCTCTGCCTCCGTCTCGGGCGAGTGCTGCTCTTGCGACGCGGGCAAGAGGGCATACTGAGAAGAATTTACAAGGTTTTGGCCGTTCAATCGGACATTGATGAAATCGTTGACTGCAGCAGTTTCGTCGGTGAGGGAAACGAGTTGGACATAAGGATTAGTCGAACTCGAGCCCCCCTTGACTAGGTTGCCAAAGTTGATCAGCGTGTAAGTGTTTCTCACTTGAAAAACGACAGTCAGTAGGGATTGAATGAGACGAACGAAATGACCATACGAAATGCCATGCCAAGAATCATGTCGTATTCACCAAGCAAACTGAAAGCCGAGCTAATAGGTTGGAACTGTCGGGAAGTTAGAAGTGAACAAGGCCTCTTTGAAATGACTCACAGTCCCAACACAAGCAGGGCTGCCATTCGAAAAAGTCGCACCGAAATCACTAGAAGATACATCTAGTGGATGGATTGGATACGATATACCACCAAAGTTGAAGGTGAGGTTGATCAACTGCCCACACGGTACGAGCCATGCCTGGCTAGATGTGGACCATTCTGCACCCTGCACCCGTCCATAGATGGCGTCGGAGACTGAGCGAGGCACCTGGGGTAACGTGAATCCGGAATCCAAAACAGCAACCAATTGACCGCTCGGTGCCTTGGGCACGATTGACGAATACTGAATTGGCTGTCCGTCGGGACCGATGATGCCGACATTTTTGTCAGTTAATATTTGCCAGTGCTGATCCTTGTCGGTAAGCTTGTACACCTTCTCCACAGGAATTTGGGGCTGATTTGTTATGTTTTCAAACCCTGGGACGACAGAGGATATAGTGAATTGGCCAGTTATCTGGTTGCCTGGGTCGTTAATACGGCTGAGCATCAAGGTGATGTAATTATCGGATGAAGAATTCTGTTGGAATATTTGATTGATAGCGCTGTTTCCGGAATCACCGCTGAGCTTTTCATATATTGAAGAGCCAGAGTTGGGACCGAGGCCAATAAGGCCATCATATCCTTCAGCGTGAATGTTGGTGGAGAAAGATGAAGTATTCGTGACGAGAACTGTAGTGAATGATCAGCCTGGGTAGTATTGTGGAAGGAATGGAGCTGACGAAATGCCTGGTCTTGAACTGTGTAATTGACGAACTGGAATGGAGCAGTATAGACATCACCTTTACAGACGGGAGTGAGGACAAGTGTGATAGGTAAAATAGGACATACCAGCGGCATTACCGACGGCATAGGATAGAGTGAGTGACTTGCCAGTATCCTGAGCACCAGGCACGGAACCGGTCACCCATAAATCGGAGCTGTTGACGAGTGAAGAATGAATGAGACGAGGGAACAAAGGACCATACCTTCCAGTGTCTAGCATGACGGAAATTTGTCGGCCACCGAGGGTGATGTTGGTGTAGTAGAAGGCATTTTGGGTGTTGCCAACGGGTACTACGGCACCGGTAGAGGACTGTCGAGGTAGGTGGCGGACGTTGAATGGGATAGAGACTGCAAGGACGGAAAGAGAAGGGAGCGACAAGAGAAAGGAATGGAGTAGTAGTAGCAGTAACATTACGAGAAACGAGTTGACACGCTCAAGAACATTGACAACGATGTGTATGTATGTGAGCTTCACACCATCTCAATTGACCTGTGCATCGTTAACAGATGTTAAGCGAGACCCTGCACCCTCCTTAAAATCCTCGCCAGACACGTTCGCTTGTCTTTCTTTCTTCCCTCCTCGTTTCCTTCATGAGGCTCTCCTCTTTCCTTTCCATCGGGATCGTTGCCTTGGCCTCTCGCTGCCATGCAACCCACATGCAGCTCTCAGGTCGACTCAGTCCCACCTCTCCCGGCGATGGGCTCCAGCGCAGGACTTCAATGTCAGGATCCATGTTTCAATCAGTGGGTGACTCTCAAAACATGGTCTACCTGATCAACGTCACTTTCGACGGCGCACCGTTCTCAATCATGATCGACACGGGCAGGTGCGCATCATTCTGGTCACGAGGGATCGCCACTACTGACACATCTTTCTCTGGTCAGCTCCGACCTATGGGTCTCCTCTTCTGTGCCCAACGCTGTCTCCGAAAATTATCAAGCAGGTGTAGCCTATGCATCTGGCTCAGCTTCAGGTAACTACAGCATTTTGCATATCTCCCCTGCATTCTATTCAAATTTGTACCAGGCCAGGTCATGTCCGCTACCTTTGATTTCGCTGGTTTTTCTATCCCGTCGCAGTTTTATAGTGAGTTTATTTCACAATCGTTTGACTCAGCTCAGCTCATCCTCTTTCAGTCGATGCACCAGATGGAAATGCTGCTGGCAATGCCGATGGCTTGATTGGATTGGGACCCAGTTCTGGATCGAGCATTCGAACATTGGGAAACTCATCTGCAGCCAACCCACCTCTGGACCGGATATTTACTTCCAACTCTTCACTCTCGCCTACGATTGCCATTCTTCTCCAGCGTTCGGATGATCCAGACGAGCCCTACCCAGGCGATCTTGCCGTTGGAGAGGTCCTCTCTAATTACAGTGACATTCTTAATCAACCTCACCACGCTGTCACCCTCGCTCCACTTCAAGGTGGCCAGCATTGGCAAACTTTACTTGATGTTAACGGCATCATTGGCCCGGATGGTCAACCAATTCAGATCAAAACTCAAGTAACAGGCGCACAAACACCGAATGCAACAGTCGTATTCGACACCGGGTTCACTCTCCCTCAGGTTCCTTCGTGAGTACCACCGGTGATATACGTGTTCACAATCTCTGAATCTTGTACCGCAGTAATGTTGCCCAGGCTTTGTATGGTAATGTCCCCGGCGCTGCTCTTACCAACGTCTCCGGTCTTGGAGAGATCTGGGTCCTCCCCTGCGACCAAGAGGTTAACGCTACTTTCCTCTTTGGAGGCGTCGAGTTTCCTATTCATCCTCTCGACTTGAACTTTGATGGATTTGACTTGCAGGAGGACGACGGAGAATCCGTCTGTGTTGGCGCGGTAAGTGCGGTTCTTTTACGCTCAACAACTCTTTGCCGATTCCCCATTAGTTCCAGCCATACTCATTCGACATTGTGGAGGAAAATGAAATTCTCTTTGATATGATTTTGGGAATGGCATTTTGTGAGTGTTGCTTCTATTTCTGACAAGTCACAGATCTCATAGACTATCGGCGTCTCTTCAGTGCGCAACGCTTACATGCTGATCAACTTTGGTAACATGCTGGACGCGGCCACTCCATCGACGGACACTGCATACATTCAGCTTCTCCCAACCACAAATGCAACCAAAGCGGCACAAGATTTCGCAAATGTCCGCAATGGCACCGGGAGTGCTAACGGAGATGATTATGGAAATGAGTTCGATTCAAGTGGCACCTCTGGCTCCAGCTCCGATTCCAAACCCTCGACGGCATCGCTGATTGGCATCATCGCTGGTGTTGGCGTTGTTCTCATTCTGCTCGTCACTGGCTTAGTCTGCTGCTGTCGCCGCCGCCGCATCAGGAATGCCGCGGTACCCGCTACCGCGTGGGCTGCAAACCCACCGAGCTACCAGCCGATCCACGAACCATCACCTCAGGCTGCGTATGACATGCATATGACACCCGGCGCTGCTCCCGGCTATACTCCCGCGTACGCACCCGAATACAGGACGGCGTGGGACGCGCGCTACTAAGGCTACTAAAAACTGGTTCTCTATCGTCTTTCATGGATCGTGTTTTCTTGTCAGGTCACCTTTTTCATCGTTACTGCCATTGCTTCTACTGAACAACTCCATTCATTGATAACCGCTACTGTAGGGATGTACGCTGGTTCGGATCTATAATACGGTTATCCAGGACTTTCCTTAAATATTGACCAGACATTCATTCCTTTTTTTTTGTACATAGTACCGTGTACATGCCAGTGATATTCTCTCCATCTCGTATTATCAACTATGCAGACTCCAAATCCAATGCTCTCAGGAACTGTGGCGTTTCTAGGCCCTGCCTAACCTTGACCACAGCCACTGACAACGAGGTTTGTGCTCTCACCCTCTTTTCCTTGAGGTACACCTCCCCATTTGCTAGTGCAAAGCGCGCTTTGGCATCGGCGACGCCTTTACCGACCCATACGTAGGCCACAGGATAATGCGCATTCCCATAGTCATCGAGAACGTAAATGGCGGTTGAATCAAGCCCACCCAGCGCGGAAGGCGATTCAACTGGGGAATACTCCAGGTTAGGAAGAGCCTGACTGAGGCGATACAGCTTGGCGGGGGAACCCACGGTGTGATCGTACACACGCGAATGAAGGGGAGTCACTGCCTTGACCCCGACCAGCTTCATAAACTCGGTGTCTCCCGGCGTGCCTTCGTCTAAATGTGTGGGAGAGCGTTTCGTGATGACATCCCTTGTTTAAAAAATAAAAATAAAGATAAAAATACTGGACTCACCAAATTGAGCAAAGTTGTTGAAGAAACCGGTCCTCGAGTACCCAATATGCATCGCCATCTCCCCAACCCAGAAACGCTCCCAGGCGACGCTCGCTCTGGTAGAGAACAATGCAAGTTTGTCGCTCGAATCGTAGACGTAGACACCCCCCTGTTCGATCTCGAGATCATCAAACGAGAGCTCGTACGAGATGATTTGCTTTCTCTTTGGATCCGAGTAAAAAAACTCTTCGTGGACCTTGTACGTCGTTGTCCACATCCTGTAGATCTTCTTGACGCCTGGTTGAATGGGGATAGAAGGATGGTGCCATTCCGTGGATTTGCCTCCTCTGTACACCATGAAATTGGGAAAGAGCGCAAGGAAGCGGTCAGATTCGTGGCCTTGGGCTTCGCGGTACTGCACCGCCTGTTTTCCGAGGACTGTGTGGCAAAAGCGATCGTTACCTCGGTCTATTGGATAGGTTATTTGAAAAACGCACATTCATCGAGTTCAACGCTCCGATATGCAGCAGTCGCAGTATCGTCCTGCGTCGCTTTTTGGCCAATCCAATAGTAGACATCGTACGAGAACGATGACTTGCCAGAATCTGCCTTGTACGTCTGTTTGGTTTTGGGCCGTCAATCACATCAGTACATGGGAGAGCAAGAACGGACGGAAAAGGCTTTACATGCACTACGATGTACGCATCTTCATCATAGAAGTACCCGTACCGATCGTACGGTCTAAAGATATTTGGTCCTCGATCCGGCCAGTCGATCAGTTTAGATTGCTCGATACGCCACATCTTCACGCCCCCCTTTTTGGCGACGTCGTCCCATGAAGGATCTCGACCAATTCCCTTGGCTTGGTGTTTTGCTTGTAACTGCGTGGTGGGTCAATTGTTAATTTGCAGTGGTCACCGATCATCAAGGTCATTTCTACCTCTGGGCGGCCTAGAACGGCAATGTTCGACTCGTTGATCTCAACTTTGGTCTGTCTCGTGAAGAGAGCCGACATGGTATTTGGTGGGTGGGGAGGGCGGTGAGGCCGAACCTGGGCGGGTCCCATCGAGATAGCACGGCACGTGTATCCACAGCATGAGCCTGAGCGCTAAGTTACGGGCGTCTCAAAAAAAAGGAAAAAGAAAAGACCCGAAATACAGTAATGCTGCGAGGAAAAGGAATACGTGGGAGGACAATGGAGCTGAACATCGGGTCTCAAGGTCCAAGCCATCGATAGAACACCATGGTACGACCCAGTCGCAATCTACAGCACCGGCAAGCTTGCACGAACGCCACCTACTCGATGGATTATGATGCAGTCGGGGAGTCCATCATATCAACCACGAGGTGATCATCTTCGATATCGGAGTCCTCGTTGCCTCCCCAATGCCGCAGCGTGAACACGTCCCCGTCACCTTCTTCCCTCAAAATACTGCGTACGGTTCCTGTGAGGAGTTCCTTTCATGGTCGATCAAGACTGCACTTACTGATCAAACAAGGATATTGCCTCTTCCTCGTCGCCTGCCTCGTCAACTTCCTCGTGTAGCGTCGGGTGCGGGCCTAACAATAATGTTCTTAGGAAGCGGGCCGATTCGTCAATGGTTTGTTCTCCCAATCTTCTCGTCTCGGGTGGCGTTGTTGACAGTTGTGGGGCGACCGGCGAAGCGGGTGTCGGGCTGTGCAATAATACATGGCGTTCAATGCCAGACGTGACAATATGGAGAAGCGACGGATGCATTGCAACAGCGTTCACGATGGATCTGTGCCCTAAGAACGCAGCATGCTTGATCAGACGCGTGCCAGGCTCATTCCGATCAATAAACGGACCGTTCAATCGACACAGTGGAGTATTGATTTGGAGCGGGATGTACCGTGTTGCCCATTGGCTTTCGGAGTAAGCTGGGGCCCACGACAGATAAAGTGATATTACATTGGGGTATTGATGAACTCACCACAGACACCGGACCATTCATGTGATACCCATTCATCCGCACTAATCACCTGCCTGAGTCCCAAAAGAGTGCTGAGTTCTGGTATCTTCCAGACATAGCCTCTGAAGTCATCGGACCCTGCCCCATAGAGAATGTCTTCGCTCATGCCGGGACCACCAAGTGCTCCTGACTATTTACGTTAGAGTAGAAGAGAAACTGGCCCCCGAAGCACACCTTCATGGTGCATGAATTGGAGTACGTTCTTTCTCCGACATGGACAGGTGATCCATCAGGATTATTCTTGCCAGTCAGAACAGCAAGAGGGTGAGGATCCGAAACAGCGTAAATGGTTGGAAACCAATGCTATCCTAGAGTTCGGAATGAAGTCACTAGAGTTTCGAGGCCAAGACTCACAAGCATTGTCACGGCCAACCTACTTCCTAAAGAAGGCCCAACGTCAAGCTCAGGGATGGTAGGAGCCGATGGCGCAATAAATGCTGACCATCACGATCAAAAACAATACTGCTACTTTCGGGGTTGCTTAGATAGCTCAAAGACCGTTTTGACAATCTTGTGTTGTACTTTAAGAATGGTTGAACTGATGCGGCGCGGTAATAAACGGTCTTGGAACGCTCACAATTTGCACGATCCCATGGTTTGACCTACTAGATAACGGGCCGAACGCCATGCGGGTGTCACGAAGGCATACTTGACCATGAGATTCACTGGTTGCAAAGATGTGTTCCATTATAGGATGTGTTTGTACGCCCGTAAATTCTGTTTCGTATTGAAGTGTTCCCTGTGCAGATGACAGCCTCCTATCAACACGTGCATCGTGGAGAATGATCTTCCCATCTTCACTAAGACCACGGGAACGATCACGGAATCAGAGAAATGCAAATTCATGAACTTAAAGTTTCGTCATGAGGCTTACCTCGCGCTGAGAAATACTTCATCTTGATGAGGGTGTGCACTCACGCACCGCACGCTGTCCTATATGCGTCATAGCTGGGTTATTGTGGCTGATAGAGGGGTATATTGATAGGCCCCACTTACATCATGACGTCGATAGACGGCCTGAGGTGAACATGCTCCTAGGCCGGAACTAACTGCTAGTCTCGATATGTCAAACCTGAGTATGAGATTGTCTGCGCCGCCGCTAAGAATGTTGGTAACCAGGTCCCAGGAACGAGGACGAAACAGTTGCGGACCTTATAAGATACTGGTTACTTGCGGAGAAGTCGAGAGATAGCACATTGCCCTGCAAGTCGTTATCGGCCTCGATGAGCAGTACAGTTATCTCCGAGGAAACGAATACCGACGGAAGGGCCTGCGTAAGTTTGGGACGGACATCGCACATCGTCTTGATGAAAGTCCCAAAGCTGGACACGAAAATCTTGCAGAACAAACATGTGTGCGGTCAGCTTGTGGCGTTAAGCATGGACGACTTTACCATCTCCTGCGCTGGCCAACCATCTCCCGCCATTGCGCGAAAAGGACAGAGTGTTCACGCAAGACTTGTGCGCGGTCAGTTTCCTGCCAGTTCCGACGCTTTGGCCATCGTCAGGGATGAAATTGACACCATGCATACCTGGAGAACGGAAAACCGTCGGCACACGTTCTCAGCAACATATCCTTTCTCATTCGTTTGATGCCATTCGAGGTTAGATTGTCCATGTGAACTGAACGCGAACTACGAGAGTGCATATGGGTCATGCCAGTATTTGATGTGGCTCATCGGGTCGGAGTTCAAGTTATGCACCCTGAAACGACCGGATCCCCACGTTGGCAAAGATACAAATCCTGCATTCATACATGCCTCGGAGCCAAGGGAGGCTGATGAGTAGATACACCGAATATTAGGACTACATAAAATACGTCCTCAAGATGCCTGATCCCTATATATGCGACGCATCTATGCAAAAGAAGCATACCTGAATATGGACTGTCTAAAAGTGAATTCTATGTCAAAGGAGGGAGGTCGTTGCATGTAAAATAGACAAAAAGATGAGTTGTGGGTAAGGAAAGAGCAGGGAATGGGGAATAGGATAGAATGCTTCGACAGAATGACGGAAGGAGCATAATTAGGGAATGAGATGAAAGGCCAGATCCATGAGTTGATCACCGAGTAGCGCGTGTAGCAGCCTCGAATTCTCGGAAACCTGGGAGCTCGACCTTGCGTGCGTTCTTCTCACGGGTGCCTTCGTCGTCTGAGCCATTCATCTCTCTGTCGCAACCCGCCGAGTCCTTGAGGGCAGTCGAGTTGAGTTTCAGGGGTGGCAACGTGATGGGTGGAGAACCCGAACGGGAAACAGGAACCGAAGCTGACGAGAACGCATTCGAGTTTAGAATCGTGCTTGGCGAACCGTTTAGCTTGGCAAGTTTGGCGGATGGCCACGACGTGTTGCGAGGAGGTCCTGACAGGTTGATGGGAGTCATACCGAACGCAAGGCGGACCGAATGAGCAAGATGATGGCTATTAGACGGAACCGCTCCATTGTTATTGACACCGGGAGGGGGTGAAGCGGGGCGGGAACTTGATGGACTCTGTGTTATTGGCGCAGTCTCAAACATTGGGCGCACTGGATATCCACTCCCATGTAGGGGATGCGTGAAGCTTCCAGGGCTGCTCCCGTTGCTGCTGGGCCCACTCGAGAGCTGCGGTGTTGGTAGAGAGTAGAGACTTTTATCAGCTTGTACGGCATGTGACAAGTGGCCAGGGTATGTATGCGCATGGGGTAATGTCGCCATCTGTGAAACCTCGCCCGAGCTCCTCTTGCGCGATGAAGGACCGAATACACCTTTCGAAGCCGGCGGACTTCCGACGATGCTGGAACCTCTAGAGCGTTGACGGAGACAGTGTGCCTCTATCGGGCTAGCAGGCAAATCGTTCTGAGAGTATCCATGTGCAGACGGGAGCAATATAGGTGACGGCGCTCGCGAGGGGTTTGTGGAATGAAGATTGAGGGTGCGAAGTGGGCCAAGGAATGGGCTTGCGGAAGGTGTAAACGTGAACTCGGGCTTGATAGCCGACCCGCCTTGTGGCGAAACCTCGGCGGAAGCACCGGGAGCTGGGTATGAAGTACGCGGACGCGCGAATGGTGCGTGCGATGGGTGCTGTGTAGCATGATGTAGTGGGATAGAATCTGAATCTGAGCTGAGAGGCGAGGGTGAATCCTCGTGTGTAGCGAGTTGGCGGTATATGGGTGGGTGAGACGAGTGCAATGGATGGAGGGGTATTCCAGGGCCAAGGGTTGTTAATCGACCATTTACTACTTCAGGTAAAGCGACAGAACGGGCTGATGAGTCCGACGTCGGACGCCCATCTTGCGCCATCGGGGTCATTTGCCAAGTAGGACCGCTCATTCTCCTCTTGGCAGGATTGAGCTTGTCTGAGGCCCTACCTTGGTCTTCTTCGACTTGCCGGTCTCTATAGCCAGCATCGGTGCTTGCGCCTTTGAGGGGCAGGCCGGTGTGAAACGGTGTTGAAACTGGACTCGTTGTGGCACTTTTACTGGAACGTCCGCGGAAGTAGATTGCTTCTGCATTACGAGCTTCGTACTCGGCACGACGAAGGGCCTCTGCATGGCGAGCTTCATATTCGGCACGCCTTAGGGTTTCTTCGCGTTCAAGGGCGTAAAGTTCATCCATGGCTACACTAGACAATGTGGAGAAAGCGGAAGGATTTGCGGGAGGGAGTTGAGTTTGAGATCGGCGAGGATGGTGAGATGCCTCATATGACCCGAGAGAGGTGGGACGTGCGTAAGAATCACCCTGTTAGGACAAAGTGATTAGCCAAATATGTAAGCTGTGGGGAGCCGAGCATGGGGTTTGAGTGCCGTCAAGGGCCGCGTACCTCGTCATCGCTGTTGGCTCGGCTTCTGGCTTTTTTCTTGACTCTGATGGTGGAAGGATCTTGGGTGCGAGGGTCGGATCGACTGAAAGGATGGAGAGTGATGCCGGGTTCCAAGTCGTCTGTGATGGTATTTTCGGACTTTGGTTTAGCTTTAGCTTTAGCGGCGAGGGAAGAGACGCTGGGTGTGGAGTGGTCGTTGTTGTGTATTCGAGAATGACGAGTGAGTTCGTCTGAGCGAGAGAAGCGTTTCTCGCAGGCGGGGTGCGTGCAGACAAAAGGCTTTTCGCCGGTATGGGTACGAATGTGACGAGTCTGTGGGGTGATCGGAGATCAGCGCGCAGTGGGTGCAGATGAAAAAGAACGGACCTGGTGTTCGAGTCTGCTGAACGCACGACCGCAGAGGGGATATGGACACTTGTAAGGGCGTGGGGTAGCCTTGTCCTGCTGCGGGGTAGGATGTGGGGCGGGATCCATAGGTGGGAAAGTGAGAGAGAAAGAAAATGGAGAGGACTGGAGAGGAGAGATATAAGTACACATGTTGGGAGAGGGAGAGAGATGATGACTGACGTGTTTTGTGTGAGGAGGGGGGGGATTTAAGCCAGGGAAGAGAGCATGCGACCAGTTGTGGCAAGAGAATCGAAGTGAGGAGAGAAGAAGGGCGTGTGTGTGATATTACGGCGTATAGATAGGGATCTATAGACGTCAAGGAGAAAAGTGAAGAAGGAGAAAAAGGATAGAGTCCGGGGTAAAACAACACAAGCCGTGCACAATTTAATTGGGGGGTGAGGCTTTGAGGCGGGGGGAGAACGGGCTGTGCGTGGGCGCGATACTACGGTGGCGGTTCGAGCACACACTGCGGGGGAACGAACGACTGTGCTGAGTCTCTTCTCTCCATTCTACTACGCGGCTCCGTTATCCGTATCGGTCCGAGAATGAATAAATAAATAAATAAATAAAATAAATAGAACATACCCCGCATCCCGATACCCCGGTCTAGAACGAAACTTGGGTCGTCATGTTCACTGAGCGCACGTTCAAGCTAGTACTGATTCGGAGCCATCTGATACGGTTGATAGGCCACTGTCAACACCCCAGCGTTTCACGGCGCTCTGACGTTTATCCGCCGTTCGTAATTTAACCCTTCCCCGTTCAATCTGCCCCGCTGCCAGCGCCCATCGCGCTCTGCTCTCGTAACCACCGCCCAGACGGTGCACGGCGAATCCCGGAACACACAGGCGAGTATGACTACGGAGACGTTCGCGGAATCCCCAGAATTTTAAAGAACCCCCACCCTCTATCGACCCTCCATGTGACAGCATTTGAAACGTGCAAACGACAGAAAATCAGTCGAGAATAGTATTTGCGAAGACACTATGTCATAAGATCCGCGGACTGTACGTTGGGGCTCATATGCTATCCCTCCGCAGTTCGCTGCTCCACCTCCAAATATCTTATAAATCACGGCTCCCTCTAGCCAAGTCGCGAACCAGGATAAAAGGCGGTAAAGAACGACCCCACCAAGCTTGGCAAGATCCCACCGCCGAGAAATTTTAGCGCATACGATAACCCTTACGGACATCCAAATCACCTGATCATCGCTCTCAGCTAGGCCCATCCATTTTCCTCAGCAGCAATACCTGCTGTCGTTGGAGTCACAATGGAAGAGAATTCCGCTCATTCCGCCTTCACCCTTCGTCATTCGGCACCATCACAATTACCCTCTTTATGGAACAGGGTTTTACTACCTAATCTTCCGTCGCTCGTCCGTATACCATGCATGTGCACCCGATGATCAATCTTCTACCACGCGCGGACACAACGTTGTTGCTCTCGTCTGCGAACAAACCCCACTGGCTTGAGCTCGGCATACATATTGACTCACTTTCATCCCTCTCTTCAATGAGACACGTGGCCAGCGCTCTCGGCTCCATCGTTCGTCTTCCTTCATTGTTCTCTCAGTCTGACTCAGCCTTCCCTCTTCCCAGCTTATCTCCAAGCTCCTAGCAGAAAAAGGAAATCGGTTGGAGCTCGGGAATGAATCTTGGGGGACTTTACGTGTTCTCACTCCGAATGCCCTCAGCCTACTTTTTGCTGTCAGATGAGCTGCAAAGTAAGCCGTAAGATGATCAATGGTACTAGATCGATGTCGATGCACAACAAATACCGGAATAATCTAGTTTGCGCCAGTAGACACATACACATAACTCGGAATCAGTACCTGTTATTCACCGTCGCCTTGTCCGTGTCGTCTGGAATTTAGACGTCTCCCTTCGTAAACGTCTGTAATCCATCATCTTTAGCAATCCGCCATGCCATCCGGAAATACGATAACCCACCTGCTGGCCCTTTCCTTTTCAATCTCCCTCCTTTCCACTTCCTCTGCGCTTAGCACTTCAAATCGCGTCCTGAACTCCTCGGCCTCTGACCATTCCCTCCACACGCTCTTCAGGGTTTTGGGACCCCTCCCATCTTTCGGCGTCCGTCCCCATCCCCCGAGGCCAAGTCCCGTCTTGTCTTTCATCACCATACCACTGCCACCCACAGAGGTGCCTGTCACAGCTGCGGCCCCTTCCGTCGTGGAAGACGCTGGTTCGCGTTCTCCAGCGATGACACCCCATTCAATAGCATCCTTCTTGTGTTTCATGAGCTCCTCGTGCACCGCATGCGCAATGAGTGGGACTGCTTCTCCAGATAGCCCAAGTTCAGCGCAAAGTTGCTGAGAAAACGCCTCCGGTGTTAGGGGCGAGAGAAGATCCCACTCGATGTGGTCGAGGAGGTGGTAGGTAGCTATCTGTACGTCAATCTATGCGTGTATGGGGCTGAGTCAGTGATCCTTACATTCCACGCACGTTCAATCAGGGTTAATGGCAGTGGGAAGACGCAAAAGAACAAGGACGACGCAAGGCATGACGACTCACGCTCAGTATGACTCTGCACTCGGGAATCTCTTCGACATTTTCACTATCCCTGTCCGTGTGCCTGTGAATATAATCATCCACACCCAAATCCAGCGAAGCAACACCCTCGTGCTCTTCGAGCTGTGCCCTAATTTGATTAGCAACGGTCTCGGCCCAAGGAACGATCGGTAGATCAAGGTCCATGCAAAATATATTTGCGAATGTTTCGGGCTTGATCAGCGTTTCGTAGAGGTTCCAAACGAAACAGTCTCGAATTCTATGCGTCTCGGTCTCGAACTCCACACGAATTGGTACAAGGGATGTGCGTTTCACAGAATGGATTTCGAGAGAGTCTGTGGACCTGTGCACGCCGTCATATTAAAATCGAAAATCAACGTGTGACAGAAATGGACGGCGGGGCACCAAAGTTTCCATCGAAGAAAATAAACGGGAGAAGACTCACGGATATTCATGCGCAGTGGGACCAACAAGCTTCGGCTTGATAAATCGGGATGGGGGGATCATACCCAAATAGCTCTGTTCCAGCTCCGCTTTTTCTGTTTGTACTGGTTTCAGCTGCTGCTGCGATTGTAGTTGCAACGGTTGAAGTTGAGGTGTCGATAGTCCACTGCCAGAATGGAAAACTGTCATCCCACTGCCCAAGCGTGACCTGGATTGTCGCAGAGCTGTCCGAGTTCCCCCACTTGCGACAAAGTCCGAGTCGTCCGAGTCGATGGCACCAGCATCGGGGAACTCGTCGCCTGATCCTGGTTCGGTATAGTTGACCATACCCCCGCGACGACTGGAAGTGCGTGCATTTGCAGAGGGAGCGTTCAGGATGGGCTGTATTAGGAGAGATGCACCTGTACGGAGACGCGGAGGGTAGGTGGAATGCAGGGCTTGCGTGGTGACGGGAAGGGGATGCAGGGGTGGATTAGGCAGGGATGGCGGTAGGGCGGGTGCTGTGGGAACGGGTGGGGGCGGTGGCTGGTACGCTGCGGGGATGTACGTTGTCGGAGCGGACGTCACGGGTGTGGCTTTTGCAGCGCGAGCGCGAGAACGCGTCCCGGTCTTGGGCGTCGTCGTCGCCGTCGACCATGTGTGGACATTTTTGAGATAAGCTAGGAGTGTGTCAGGAGGGACAGGACGGAACGAGGGGGAGACGAACTGACCTTTAGATGGAGCTGTCGGCTGGAATTGGCTCGTCGCAGCGTTGGACAACTGGGTTATTGTCTGTCTGAGCTGGGCGTCTGTGAGACTGGTCATATTCGTCGTCGGGTACGTCGTCGGCGTTTGTGGCGGTGGTGTGTCGGTCATCGCTGAGGGTAGAGCGAAAAGACGCGTGTTACATAATCACTGAACACCTTGCCTTTGCCTTCACGATGCTCTCGGCACTTTTCAAGAAACGATCGACCTCCCTCGTTCCTCTTCGAGCCTTGAGATACCAGTCGACCTCTCCAGCGAGACCAAACGAAGAGTTGATTCAAATGTTGACACGACGTAAGTCTCGGCTTCAAAACTTGGCAAGAATGCTAACAAGCGTTCAGACATGGAAGAGGAGAGAGCATCCGCCTCCTCGAATTCTTACAAGGTACGGGCTTACTCGAAAGCGATCAGTGCCATTGGTCAACTGCCCGAGCAAGTTCGCTCAGTCGACCAAGTCAAGCATGCAAGTCCATCCTTGTCCTCATAGTTTATTCTGGTCTCATGAGCCCTTATAGCTCGACGGGATAGGTGCACGCATCGCGAAACGCATAGACGCTTACCTCTCTGGGACTCCGTATGTCCGTGGGTGATTCACCTCTAATTCCATGTCACGATTTCATATCTCTACTGCTACAGGAACCACCCACACCATCCAGATCAAAGAAAGTTGGAAACTCAGACCACTCTCTACAAGACCACACGAGAACCAAACCACGAAAGACCCTTGACGAACTACGCAGAGAACAGGTGGTATCCACATTGTCAAGCATCAGTGGCATAGGGTATGCAGACCTATTATCATCCATCCGTGCATCTGATTTTGCAACCACAGATCATCAAAGGCCAACGCGCTCTACGACGCAGGCTGTAGATCCTTTCAGGATCTCAGAGAGCCCGAATTTCTCCACATGCTAAGCCGCCCTCAGCAGATTAATGCACATTATATGATCAGCCTTGATCGTCGTATCACTCACGAACAAGCATCAACCGTCCGTGTACGTGTCGCGTGATACTCGCTTTCCCCCTATTTGGTCCTCAAATTTGCCCCTCGAACTAGGACTTCGTGACACAGAACATTTCATCCAAGTTTACTGTTTTGTTGGGTGGTGACTTGTGAGTCTCGCATCCTTGTTCTCAGTGCTGATTTCCACCCTTCTCTCAGCCGCCGCGGTGCAGCCAGCGCCCAACACATCGCTCTTATCGTCCTTCATCCTCAGAATGCCGGTATATTTCCGCCCGAAGGTTCTCCAAGTGTTGATCCCACCATAAAACAAAGGGCCAAATACCACACCATTCCTTCTCCCTTTGCAAGTCGTTCCGAGACCAAGGTCAAGTCCAAGGGCCTACCAGACACTGCTACATTTTCTACTGAAATTATCTCACCACTCGAGTGCCGAGGACTTCTTGCTACCACTATCGCTGCTGGTGCGCAGAAGTGGGATGGCATTATCAGGATACCTGAACGCGCCGATAGCGAGACGGAAGGGAATGGGTGGGAGATGAGGGCAAGCAGGATTCAAGCCGTACAGAGTTGTGAAGGCCAATTCTTCAGCGCTGAGATATAGTGAGTTTGATCCGCAATGACCTTGCGCGTGGCCAGTGACTTGATTGTGACACTAGCTATGTCCCACGTCAATCTGCAGGTGCAGCTTTGATAACGCTGACAGGGGACCTTGAGTTCAATCTTGCCATACGAAAAGCTGCCTCCAGACTTGGATTTCGCCTGAACGAATATGGATTATGGCGATGGCGAAGCATGGCTACGACGACTTGCGTTGATGACATCGAGAAAAAATGGAGTATCGAGCAGCACGGCGGGTATTGGGAATTGGTTGCCAGTGAAAAGGAAGAGGGTATCTTTGAGGCGGTGAGGATGGAGTGGGTGCCCCCAGAGAGGAGGAATTTTACGCATTTGAATGATCGTCGGAGGAAGCAGAAAACAGAGGACCTCTGATCTGATTCGTCTTGCCTTGGCCGCGAGGAAATTAAATTGCATTAATTAAGGGTACAATCCCTACCAGACTATGTTTAGTACCATATGCTCCTTGTTCTATGAGCAGGCAGAATTTCCACGCTCTCGATTCCCTCTACTCTATCTTTCCCATTCTCGATTCTCTTGGCCAAGTCCCAAAGATAAAAATCAATCAACACACTGCTAACCTCTCCCCATGGTTCGCTCCCATCGTCACCCTTTAGCCTTAGAATCTCATCCCTGATTCGCTCGACGCTCACGATGCTTGCTGCTCTTAAGCTGATCTCCTCGTCCGATCCTGGCGGGATTTCCTCGCCATTCCTCAGCTTTTCACGCAGCGACGGTGGATACAAAAGTATGCCAATGTGATGGAGAATCTGGGGAACACGGTAGTCCGCGAACATGGTCAGGGCGGACATACAAGCACCGGGACCGTGTGGAAAGAGGGGATGTGAGGTAGAGGCGTCTGCGGGAAAGAACGCGGCCCAAGTTTCAGCGACGAGAATCTGGGCCCGCTTCCAGAAGAAGACTACACGACTGCGTCAAAGGAGGAAGATAAGAGGGATTAATGGATTGCAGGCACCTACCCCGATGTCCGCGGAGGGACCGTTCGTCTCTAAAGGACGGGAAGGTGTCGACGATGGCCTGGACGAGTTCCAATGCAGTTCCTCGCCTGCGCCGGGGTTTCTGGAAAGCGTCCAAGAAACCCGTGTACGACCCCCCAAAGTTCTGCGTGTGACAGTCGGACGGTGAGCGATTGGTCAGACCAGATGACGTACATTGCAGAGGATGGAGCCGACTTGTCGCATGATCGCAATCCGTTCTTTGAGCAGCGGCATTTCCTCTTCTGACACTGATGCAGCACGGAAAACATGCGCGATTAGCGCGTCTGGACAGAGCACCTCGGACGAGTAAAACCGAGGATCCGTGATCGGAATGTTTTCTTCAAGAGCTGCACGAGTGTTACAGCTCCGAGGACACGCCACGACGGGCCCAAACACTCACCCCGGTTTAGAGCAGCGACGAGACTCCAGTATCCCGTATGGACACCACGAGTCTCCGTGTCCCATCCTGTCCGCCATTCTACCCCGTACCGGCTCGGGGTTCCATCCCATTCCGACCAGAAGCTGAAGTTGAGCGACGAGATGAGGAATATCCAATCGAGACATTGTTTTGTGAGTGGGTGCGCGGCTGAGTATGGTTCCAGAGGGCAAATATGTAGAGGATGGGACCGCCATGTCCGTGGCGTGTATGACTCCATGGACATCCTGAGCGAAATCTTGGGGCGTCCTCGGTATCCTGACTAGACCAGCGTAGAAGAGTAAACACGTACATATGCAGCAGCCTTCTTCACGCCATCCTCGCTGATGTGCACAAGGTTTGTCTCCTAGCCTAACGTCCAGAACTTTGCAGAACGGTAGAACGGGGACTCACCGCGAGTGCATATTCGCAACTAGGAACGACCGGATTGATGACCCTCGCGGGTAGCTGTCGTATCGGCTCTATCATGCATAGTGTCTGTTTGGACAACGAAGGGTCGATGGGGCTCACCACGGACAACATGGTGGATTCGGTGAGAGCGTGGATTTAGGGTTGAAACCGTTTTAAATGTGCCGCTTTGGTACGGCCTCGTGGAATGGTATGCTTCTTGCAAGTCTTGGGCTCGTTCGACGGTGCAGTAACCTTGCTAAACGTACAAAAAAAAATAAACTTTAGCCTTTGCAGCGCCCGAGTGGATCTCAGATCCCATCAGTGTACAAGCGCTCAAAAATACATGCACCACCATACTAATCATACAACTATGCCACAGTACTAGCAATCCCTACTTGCTAGATTGAGAGCCTTGCCGCAGGGGAATGCCCTGCTCCCCACGGAGCACCTGCGTACCCTGCTCCTTGACCTCGGACTGACCAAGCACCTGCCAGTCGCATCATCCATGAGATCCATTGATACACTGGCAGCAATGGGTGCAACTTACTGTGCCACGGATCAACTTGATACCACGTGTCGAGGACCACGTCAACAAAACTGACTCGGACGTAATCAGAGCAACCTTACCCTGGCATAGCCTGTCGTTTCGTTAGAAAGAGCCTCGAGCGTACCTGAAAACAACAAGACTGACCATACACTCGCTCCTTGAACGTCGGACTACTACGTGGCGCAAGTTCCACAAGGTTGATATTGGGATCATCTCGGCTGACCTCGGATGGCTTCTTGATCTGGTCCGCAGGCACATCACTTGCCAGTGGGGGCACAGAGGCTGCCAGGAACACAGCTATTCAAAATCAAAATATTTCCGTGCACGCGCGTAACATACCCTGTTGGAGAGAGGGGTCGACTCCAGTCGACGGGCCCACGGTAGAAGATGGTGGTGGTTGTGCAAGCTGCTCTGTCTCAAGCGGTTCGACGTCGCTGATGCTTCGTGGAGGTGCTGTCACTTGGTTGGTCATGATGAGCAGATGGCTCCAAGTAGTTTGACCTCACCACCTTATAGCGGGGAGCCCACGTGATATGACATCACCATTGTTAGCTGGATCTACAGCATAATTACGCGATGCGACAACAGTCGCTTCAACAACATTACATTACTACGTCCATAAGCATTCCGAGTGACAAACCAAGAATCCGGTTTTGAGCGCCACGTAGGGTCCTCTATGGGGTGTATGGAAGCTCGGGCGATGCAGCGAGTTCCTCGGACGAGGATATGGATGGCGGATCATATGCACCCAAACCCGTACCGTCGTCGTTCCAACCATCAGTAGCTAGTCGGATGGGTACAGTCATTCTGAGCTCCTTGAAGGGTGATTTTGAAAGGTCAGGAGGCGTCATGGTGAGCACCAGATAGTCCTGTGGTTTGGTTGAAATTGACCCCGATTGGTACCAAGCGAATAGTCATACCCGTACAGAGAACCCGCTAGCTCTGAACCCCCCGACTGTGATCTCATCACTGATGAAGATGTCGCCAGAGAACGCTGCCCAGTCAGTCCCAATTCCCTTCATATAGCGTCAGAATAATGCAACAGCAACTGGTTTTAACACGCACAGCCTCTCTGAAAGCACCTTCACCAATACAATCTACACGCCAAATATCCGCCTTGGTGCCTAAAATGAGAGCATTTCTGGAACTGTGATCAGAACGACGAAGTTCCATGATTCCATTGATTAATCTCACCGAACGTCTACCGATGTTTGTCGCATGAGCTGAATCCGCGTGGCCTGTCTCTTCGGAGCGATTAGGCCGGCCACGGGAGCGAGTGGTAAAAAGTCAAGCAGGGAATCGGCATCGGAATGGAACGACAGATGGAACGGGATGGGCCGACGAACACAGAATATTCGTGTCGAGGGGATGTACAACTAACACAGCAGCATTATGACTGTGTGAAAAGGATGCAAACAAACGAACCTTGGCGACCAGATCTCGCATCCCTTGTCGATCAGCTGCAGTAGTCGAGGAAAATAACTTCCATTGGGGCGTTTCCGTAAAACCATTATTTGATGCGCTCGCCACGAGAGGTGCAGGTATTGGTACGGATGGGCGAGTACGAGGGAGATATATGAACGGCGTAGAGATGGTCCTGTGCAGAACGATGAATAATTTGAATGTGGACATGTAATGCGCCTACCGACGTACCAATCATCTTTGCGGAAGAACGTGGACTTGACTATACTAGAAACATCATTAGGCTTGACCACGACCGCGCTAACACTGTAGCTGACGTTTGCGCGGAAACCAGGGAGCCCTGAAAGACGAGCTTCAAAGCTTGGTGGCAAAGACTAGCGTGACATGTGAAGGATAGTGTCATTCTGAAACCTGTTCGGACACGTACATACGTCTTGTCTCCATCAAGATAGGTTGTGGGGAGCGAGAAGCTAAACCGTAGCGAATCGGGACATGGTGCATGTTGAACCCTATCCTTGACCCAGAGTATGTTTTTGTGCGAAAACAACCTGCGGGTAGACGCTCCGCCTTCAGCCACCTCTTCCAGCTTGAGTATACCTTCAGCCTGAAGGGGCAGTCGTTAAGATCTCGTTCCTATCCAAGGAACGATCGACTAACCTGTACCTCGACACTGGTAATGCCCTCGATCTTGTTGATTTCTACCGCGCCCTGGATGGAGGCGGCGAGACCGTAAACGGGAAGTGCTACCCGATCATCTTGGTCAACCAATCTTAGACTCACACTACCACTCTTCGTCTGTTTGACGAACGAGCGGGGTGGTCTGTTGGGCCGCAGTCGAGGGTTGAGCGCCAGTTGGTACTCATGTGGTTGGGGTAGGGCGGTATATGTCGGTGAAAAGAGCCGCGATGGAGGAGTGTATTCAGGGAGACTCGCAGTGGGCATGGGAGTGTTCTGGCGAGGTGCAATGGACAGACTGCCCCCGGAGACGAGCAGTGAACGTGTGATTGATTATTTTCTTTTACCATATGGCACCGTCAAGCTATACTTAAAACTGGCTTCCCGCGCAGCGTGGCCGCATGGACCTGTGTGTGCTGATCTGATTCAATTCGCGGCGCGTATTTATTTGAATCTCGGATTCATCGTATCCGATCCGGGGTACATACTTATACGCATAGCCGACAGATGAGTTATTGTCGCGATCCCCAACTTTTCGGTGCCATGATGACGGCTGATACGCCGGCAAAATTTGATGAGATTTCTTGGCACTGTTTCATCATATGATGGAGCTATATGGATCTCGGTGGCTACCGTGAATGAAGGCGTGGCTAAAATCCGCCCTTGCCACGCGCTCGAGCAATAGATCCTTGTACGCCTTTAATAATACCCTTGAGCCCACTCCCGACCCCCGTCGAGTCTGTCAGTGGATTCCCATCTCGGTCGAGGTATATCCCATCCTTCTGCAACTCATGGAGGTGCGTGTTCTGCACCCTCTTGATCGTATCCCGCCAGTCTTTACACACCGCCGGGTTATCAATCATCACGTTCACTTCCTGGCTGTGGTACCAAGACTGTGTATCTGGTGGGTGTCTGTGTTACTGTTCACCAAAGTCTCTATCAACCGAACTCACCCTGGTTTCCGTTCCCAGCGATGCCTACAGCATCATCAATGACCATCAATTTGACCTTGATCACAAGCTCCGGTCAGCAAAAAGCCACAATTCAATGGCACACGTACGTGGCAGTTTCGTTTCTGTGCAGACGCGTTGATCGGTTTAATTTGGTCTTTTCCTGTGGAGAGATCATTGCGGTTGGATCATTCCACCGTGTTGTCGTCTGATGGCAGTGAGACCCACCAGTATACCAGTAGAATCTGAGTCTCTCTTTCTCCTCCTCGTTCAGTCGTGCATACATTCGTTTCGAGACTTCTTCGTTGATCCCACCTTGTCCAGGCAGTACTTCTCCCCCATCGTTGTACCCAACATCTATGTATAGCGTGCATTCGACCCCGCGACGCACAGCATTCAAGACACCTTCTACCACCGGTACCGCATTAAACGTTGGTGACTGAATGAACACGTTCTTCTTTGCGTACTTCAGTCCCGCCAGCCAGGCAGCGTCTTGAGCATTGAGTGTTGCGCTATCTGGGTTGCCTAGTTTTCCGTACGGCGCACGATTCAAGAGAACCATGGGACATTCTTCATGGGGTGCGTGAAAGATGTGAGGAAGATATTCATCATCAGGTGATTCAGGCGGTTCGTATTCGACGGTCTCGTACGTGTCAGGTTGATTATCTGCGTCTAGAGTCAAGTACATCAACACTCAAATGCGTGCGAATGTAAACAGAGACCAACTTAGGTGTTGAGTGATTGTTTGATATCTTCCTGAAATGAAGATTTTGCCATCCAATAGTGCATCAGAGGGGGGCTCTTCATTCCTCAGCTTGTGGTAAAGTTCCGCGCCTTTCTTTCCATCCAGGAGATGTATCGATGCATACTCATTGTCCATTCCAAACTTGTAGCCACCCTCGGGGTTTTCGAATGGACGGTTCAAGAGAGGCAGCCTTGGGTGCATCGGTCTAAACCAACTAATGAGAGCCATGTCGTAAAAACCATCCACGATGGGGCCTTCGAGGTGCACCATCATCTCCATGTTTGCACGATCTTGAATATTATTCGAGTTCACCAGCGCCACCTTCCTGTCGACGATCATGAATTTACAATGGAAGGTCCCTAGCAAGGGTCTTGGGGAGTCTCTTGAGTTATACGGTCGAAACTCTTTTAAGGTATCACTCACTGGTGAAAGTTCACGAGCTCGAAATCAAGCCACGGCATCTCACTTCTCCTTGGAAGTTTGACTTCATCGCTCAACCATTCTTCTTCTTCAACAAGAACATGGCTCTCTTTGAGCATCTTCAAATTCGCGCGGTCATAAATCATCTTTACGACGACTTTCTTGCCCCGATTTTCCGCCCGTCTCGATAGCTCCTTAAAGGCGTCGCAGACGTATTTGGAGGCCTTGGATGCTTCCCAATAATTTGTAGCAAGAATGACTTCGTCCTTTGCGTTGACGATGCAATCGTAATAGTGTTGCATGATATCTGGTATCCTGAAAATATTTCAACCTTCAGATCGCACGATGCACTAGAGAATCCTACAAGGATATTATAGACAAGTTCACGACTCCCCTGGAAGCTAAAAGAGGCGGGGACACGACACCAGCCCAAGGATTGTTGTCGAGCGTGGCCAGGACGTCCACGTATATCTAAAACACATACCATCATATAGTGCTGCCTTTAACAAACAACTTGAAGGCGTTATCGCACTAACCTTCAGAAACAGATCGCTGGGTCGCGAACCGAAATTGCCGCACTGAGCAGCCTGGTCGAGGTCCTCTTGAGTCGGCTCGATCGCTTGAATACGCTCCACATCCTTCTTTCCTGCCTGCTGGACAAGTCCCTTGAAGGTCTCTAGATGACCACTACCATGAAGGCTGTGACGTTTCTTGTCATGCTCGTCGTCATCGTAAAGTGTCTTGGCTAGATGACCCGGAGAGACAGTGTCAGGGTCGCGATCCGAGTCTGGTCCGGTCGCGCTGGCGAATGCAGTCGTCAGTGTCTTGTGTGAGTGAATGAGGGCGTAGACCCTCTCTGAGATAGCCATCGAATACTGTTATACCCGGCGATGGCAGATTTAATATCACGGTGACAAGCTTGTTTAGTATATTTCCAACACTGCCCTGTCTCAATTCGACGCAGTGCCAGTAGTGTTTGATCCGCAGTGCGCAGTACGGTACGGTTGGAGCTTCTCCGGACTCCGAAATACTTTGAGAGCCTCGGCTCGAAACACTAACTTTCTTCAAAAAGACTGGCACACGCACAATTACTAGAATTACCGGCGCTCGTACAAAAAGCCATACCAACTATGATCCTGGTTACTCACAGATGAACCTAAGTATCATTAAGATGTACAAATGTACATATAAATAATGTATAATGCCGGGCGAAACCTCGCATAATTTAATATCTTAAATAAATGATGAGTGGTATATCTAGGATCTGCAAGGATGCGTGACCAAACGGATGGGAAATGCCTGGTAAAGTTGTGGGGGAATGGATTTCAGTGGGCCAGGGGGGGTGAGCAATGAAAGAACCAAGAAGTCCTGGCATCAATGTTTGAATTGGCAAGGTTCTAAAATATGCAGACAGGACTCACCCTGACTTCGACCACAGAGGTAGCGAAGCTAGAATATTCAATCGGCCGCTCGCAATGGATTTCACCGTCCCAGCTCAGGGTCGCCGAGTTCTCCATGATAGGCTCGATGGTGGCTATGGGATTGGGGAATATCCTGCCTATACCAAGAACTTCCTCTTGAACATTCTTCCAGTTCTTAATCGACACGGTCGTCCGTCGAAGAAGGAATACGTGGATGGGTTCCTCAAGGGAAGTATCGCTTTGTCTCACATGCTCGGCGATGCTACCCAGAAATGCAGTTGATGAACAGAATGATATGTGGAATGGTACAGTCTCGGACGACGAGAACACTCGAACTGAAGGTACGAAGAGCTTGCGGGAAAAGGTTAACTACGAGTAAAGAGACTTTGTAATGGGTGACTCACATGGCATTGAGCAACGAGTGGTTCGCTACCTTCATTCGAGGGTATTTTTGTCATTCCCCAAATCTCTTCTTGCCATTCTTCCGGGCAAATTTTCATGGAAGAGAGAGAGGAGGGTGACGGCCTCGGTGGACGTACCCGGGGGCTATAGTGTAGATACGCAGACAGGCATATTTCCCTGGATAATTTCGGATCAGCTCGAAGTCATCAATTATACATTCGCAGCACGGACTTTGTTCGGGAGAAAATTGAGCCTGTGGTTTTCCGGACCACAACGCTGAGCGAGTGCACAATAGCCACCCGACATGGTTCCGTGATAGACATAGAAGGCGGAAGACGACGTGGGTGATCATGATCCTTGTCCCGATATGCGGAAGGAAATGATATCGAGACGGGTACCAGACTAGGGCATACGTCGGTCGAGTCGTTTCTGCGCCACAGCAGGCGCTCCTTGGAGAAAATGGTGTGTAATAATAATCCCGATCTCGCTTTCACCCTAATTTGAGCCTCCAACTGTGTCCAGGGTGAAAAATAGCGACAAGAGGAAAGGATGCGATACGAACCTTGACTGCTACATACACGATTTTTTCCCTATTTGCTGGTGCAAACTCACCGTATACAGTACTGCATAGCCCAAAAGTGGGTATGCCATCCTCCTCGCGACAGCCTCGCAACGTGAGAGACATGCCATGCTCTTCATACGTGAAGGCACAGTTGTCGCGAGAGTGATCTGACTGCCGTGGTGTCCTTTGGATGCACTGCTCTCCAGGTAACGGCGTCGAAGAGTAATCGGGGGGGATAGAGGGTGAGTAGTCCGGAAGATCTATTTCTGTGAATACTTCCATGGTTCGGAACAGGGTAAGGGAAGAGACCACAATAATCAGTAGACTCGGGCGGGAGATGAGTCTCGTGGCAACGCTTGGATATATATGAGGAACAGCTTCCAGTAGTCTGCGGCATCTTGTTGAACCGGTGGTCCCTGCAAACACCGTGTGGTCAGGAACCAGGTCTGGCAATGCGTGAGATCATTGAATGGCAGTGTTTGATGTAACGGATCCACTGCATAGAAACAATGATACGTGCTGTGGCCTGCGTACCGCACACAAAGTTGATACTGTGCATTCATCCGAACTTGGACTAGGCTTGATAACTCGCACAGAAATACCTCACTGCGAGTCAGTGGTATGGCTGTTGAACGGACCCAGTGGCAGTGCTCTTCAGGCGTGAGCCCGCTTGGCGCATCTTTTGATTACGATATTGTGCGCTTAATGGATCTAACGCAGCAGTACTGCCGTCAATTCTCAGCTCCGTGGTCGTCGTCAAGGTACCACTCAAACCTTACTGAGTGAAACGAGTTGACCTGCCAGTGTTGTATCGGTACTAATTCATGACCACTCAGAACTCAGAGATCTGAGAACAGAAGCAGATATTGCCTGCAAGCAATTGTTTGCGTTTTGATGCCCTGAACCTGAGAAAGAACTAAAATAGTTCTGCCCGCTCAAGACTTATGTGCATTCACCCGAGCCAGACTCACATTTCTACCTCAGACGGAGACAGCCGCCCCCTGCTTGACCTCTGTCGTGCTAACTTATGGATCCTGATGACGTGGCTGAAAATGACGGTTTCTAAGAAAATGAGTTGTTGGATTTTCGAACGCAACATGGACTTGGTTCGGTCTCTTACTTACTGGGGTGTTGGCGACTACACGAAATGGTGGGTATAAACCATTGCTGAAGGTAGAAGCAAGCAGCAGGGTAAGTCGATGATATTCAGCTGGGGACCTAGGGCTTGACAGTGGTATCTATCACAATGCGACCGCAGAAACGCCGTGCGCGACTTTCCACTATAGAACGCTGCAGCGCTGCCAGTCGCGCTGGCACGTCATGCCAGCGCGTCATATCTACCTCTGGGTATCGACACACTCGCGAATGTCACGCAATTGAAGTTCAAACAGTTTTCCCGACCTGTCAATCAATATTCTCCCTAGTGGACCTTTTGCAGTGCCAGCTCATCAGCACTAATCATTCACTCCCCTGCTTGAAACTTTTGAAAACCGCATCCGAACATAAGCTACCTGCAGCTACTTCGTCCGAGTTGCAGTGATTGGCTGGCTAGCCAGAGCACTCGAGCAAGCACCAGAGACAAGTTGGTAAGCCCGCCATTTGGGTGAGATGCGCAAACATAATCCCGTTTCTTTGCCGTTTCCCGCTATTTTTTGGAATGAACTATTTTCGGAGGACAGGTGTATAAGTCTTGACTACTGGATCTATCTGCTCACATCCTGTATTGGTATTTCCTGGAGAACAAATATATGTGATAGGGTATGCTAAAGATACTCCCTTTCGAATATCTTATGTCTGCCTCTCTTTGGCCTCCGAGTCTCTTCCAGAAAGTATCCCAAAGCTAATGCCATATGGTGCGATTACCGGTTTACAAGGTTACTGTAGCACCGAGTATTGAGAAACTATCTGAATCCTAGACTTAATAGTTATAAACAAGGCTCCACTAAGGAGAAGATCAATTGCTTTGCGTTGGTATACCCATCCTCCCTCGTGACGATAGAGGTACAGAGAAGGGCAACACACGGACACAGATATGTGAAAATGTCAATATCACAAATTGAGAGCTACGGTGCTTCGAATTCGGGGCACGCAGTGTTCGAGCCCAGAGGAGAAGTCCGTCGAGGGAGGGGTCCATCAAAGGGTACTGTGCGTCGTAATGGAAAATGGAAACATGACCTGGAGGCCTAGGTCACGAGAAACATCAATGGAACGGACAACTCAACATCAGAAAGTCGGGCTCACCGTAGTTGGATGCGTGGACCCAATGCGATTACAAATTAACCAACTTAGACTCACGTACTAAACCACGGCATCGTTCGACCAAGGATCTGTCACAAGCCGTATTGGACAGGAATGTTTGACACCTAGCAGCGGGGACCTGAGCGGTTGTCTAGGTGTGATCGACAGAACGATCGAGTCCTGTATTGAGGAAAGGTAAACATATAGTAAATTATACCTCAAGGGGACGGTCATACCTTGACGGAAAATTGATCGGCGGAGAAACCAGGAACGGTGACATCTTCACTACATTTAAGTACCCCGTCCCAGTCAAGAGAGTCCAAGCCCTCTCCGGGAGGATGCCGTAGAAATGCGTGATGACTTAATGGCAAGGATTGTGAGGGTTCCATTTTTCCCTCACCGAGTGTGCAACTCGCCGCGGCAGATTGTCCACGTATCCTAACACTTGTTTGTCGAAGTAGATATATTCTGATGACTGCTCCCCCGTTCCGTTGTCCTTGACGACTGTCTTGAGCTTGTTCAAGGAACGGGATAAGTGATGCGGGACTACCACGAATCTGCAGATGGAACGGGATTGTATCTGAGGAAGCATAAGTCTGCACAGAGGGGATGAATAACTAGAGAAATTGTGCAGTTGAGTATGATTTATCGCACATCTGAACTTGAATGACTTACGAGACATTCGACAGGCGCCAATCCGGAACCCTGTGACATTGGTACGGTACACGTTACTTCATGCCATTCTTCAGGCGAGGATTTGACGGTAGACATAAATGGTAAATCACTGGGAAGCATAGGCAGATGGGGTCGACTTCGCGGGCGGTACACGAGGGGCACATTAACACTGAAAGGAATCATTATAAACAAAGTCCTAGATCGTATAACCACAATGCTTACGCCTCATTTCCCTTTATGAAGGATTGAAACCGCCATGGACGTGACAATTCGACGGCCAGCGAGTACGAGCAAGCTGCATGAGGCTCGCTACTCTCGAAGGTCGGCGGCAAGGCCCGTGTCTGACCTCCTTCATCGAAGGTGAGCGGAAAAATGGCCTCAAACGCGATGGTCCGAGGACAACGTTGTCCATGAGACGCAGTCCACAACACATAGGTCGTGGAAAGAAATATAGTTGAAACAGGGACTCCAGAGGCACGAAGAAGTTGAAAGTGACCTTGGAGCTGCCAAGAAGTTGTGGTAAGAAACCCGACTACAAGATATACAGACTCTTGACTCTCACCTTTAATATCACGGACGTTAAATCAGCCGTGTTCAATTTGAGGGTCACTTCCCCTCGGATGATTCCGCTCTGACCGTATATAGGGTATACACTGCCTGGATGCTGGTCTTTGAGAACAATGGTAAGGTGGTCTGTTATTCTACGGTATACCCCGGCAGGATGTGGTGACGAAGCACGGCGAGTGAATTCAACGGTGTGCTCTCCTGGCAAGAGCTCACTCGAATAGCGCGGTGAAGGAGGAGAGGGAGTGTATGGAGGTACAGTGTCGTTTGCCATCTCGCACGAGTGGGCGTGATGAATACCGATCAAATGCGGTAGCACGAGTGTATGCACCGTGCAATGCTCAGTATATAAACATCATGAGGCGTAACAATATACCCCTCGACGAGTCAGATCTGAAAGGTGAGGCATTGTGGGACCAAATCCGAGTCACATCGTATAGTGAGTCAGCTGTGACTCACTGCAGGCATTCGGAACCTTTAGGTCAGGACTGGCCCAATTAGAGTGGTTTTCTGTGCCTAAATATACATCATATGGGGTCTAAATGAATAGCCAGGGAAGGCAATACTCACGCAGTAATTACAAAAGCGATACGAGAAAATGAATCCTACATATCTGCATCTGATTTGTCATCCTTCGAAACTACACCAGGTCCAAGATCAACGACAGTGTAAAAGGAAAATGTTTTGACTTCAGGGGCCTTTGCTGTTCTAGATGGTGTACCCGCACCATCCTCAGAAGGCAAAGGATCATCGGCTCGATATGTGTACGACACCATCATGTTAAACTATGTAGCCGATCAGTCTATCTCTTGATTGTCCAAAGAGGAAGATACAGACCTTGATGTTCCCCTTGACACCCGGTTTGACATTTACCTCACCCCCCACGACGGTGACGTTCGCCCTCCTTTCCAGCACACCTATGTTTTTAAGGCGACCTCGGGGATCCTTGTCCCTGACCCCTTTTCCAGCATCTCCAATACCAATACCAAGTTCGTCGTCCTCTACTCCGAACATGTCATCATCATCGTCATATTCCCATGCCTCCGCAAAGGCTGCAACAGAGAACGGCGTGGTTGGCAGCGACACCTGGTATGAACGCCCATCCGCAACTCTTTGTGGAGATAATCGCACTTGGATTGGATCGTATAATGGGTTAGTCAGCGCAAGCTGAAAGGGATTGGTTGTTCCGGCGTGTATAACGCCACTCTTGGCGTCTGTACCAGAACTTGAAACCTTGCCAGCCACACGCTTGGCTGCCGCTGTTAGAGGAAACCCGACAGTAATAGCGGGCAAATAATTGGCTGCCACAAGCTTGATCTTGTAACGCACGGACTGCGCCTTTTGTTCCGGCTTGATCAATATATGCCTGCATGCTGGACATCGTTTCGAGACTTTCGCGTGCAGAGGTATCCGATGTGGTCGTAGGTCGCTTGAACATAATTAGTATGTTATTCTGCCCAAACTCAGCACTCATCGACGATACCTCGATCGGGGCGGCGTCGTCCAGCTGCTTCCCCACCGTTGTTCGAGCTTGGCTACCTCCTCGACGCCTTCCATGTATCTGAGAAGTTCCACATCCGCGTCGTCTCCACTACCACCAAGCTGGCTGAAAATAGCGGCTTCCACTCTGCTCTTGTACTCAGGCATCTCATCTTTGTTTGTTGTTCTATCCCGACCGGCACGACTGCGACCGAGCGGGTTATACTTGCCAATCCCGGGAATGTCGCGCGCGAGCGCAGCTGAAGCAGCAGCTGTAGCAGAGGATGTGTGTATGTGATGAGACGGTACTATTGCCAAATGCGATGAAGATGAAAGGGACGATGTACGCAGAAAAGGTTCGAAGTGCTCTTTCAAACGTTCGAATTCCAGCGACTCTGGGACAGAATCTTCGAACTTTTGTAATTGCGCTAAAAACACAGCACATCAACGGCAGCAAGGTGGGTACCAATGGGCCGCTGACCTGCCAACCCAGTCGGCTTTTCAAAGGTGATATTGACTTCGGCTGAGTCCCAACGACAGTGACCGCAATACAAGAAGTACGGAGCTTCTCCGACATTACTGAGCGAAGCTGAAGGTCGACCATCGTCCTCGGGGGGGTCGGATGCTACCACAGACAGAGTAGAGCGACATATGGGGCAAGAGAAACAATTGCGTGCACATCTATAAATAATGAGCTTGGACATCTGCACTAGACTTCTGAAGCTTCAAAGATGACTCACCGGTTCTTTTCTGCCCTTACACTTGCACTAGGCACCTCGAATAAGCAGTTTGGGCAGTAATAACCACTGACTTCAACGGAGACGCATCGATTGCATCGGACGGCATCACATTCTTCGCAAAAATAAAGGTTGTGCAATGGGTGAAAGCTTGCGGAGGATGAAGCCAAGATTGGAGGTGGTGGAGTCTGCAAGTTTGACCCAGACATGCAAGAGCAGTAGTATTGGATGCTTGGCCACATCACGCTTCGTCTCAGACGAGCAGAGAACAGTCTCGGAAGAATGCACTGGTAGAGGTGATAAGTTTGAGTCGGTAATGGCAAGTACTGAAAGAAAAGTGTTGTGCCACTACGATTATTATCATATCACACTTGGCACAAACTATTATTCTTCCTAGCATCAAGTCACTCATTCTGGATACAAATACAACCTCTACGAGTAGTACACAAAATAGCAATCTGCTTGTTTCTTACACATCATATACAATTCTCGCACCAACCCATGGGTAGGGATAGTTGTACTGGTACCAGTTGCGCACGCTGCGCCGCTCAGCGATCCGTGGCATCGTGGCATAAGACCCTCCCAGCTATCGAGAAACATTAAATGGAAGGAAGACAAAAGGGAGATCCAGGACAACATACCACGACTTGGTGATGGCCATCAAAGAAATCAGCAGAGTACCTAATGACGAATTGAATGCACTGCAACGTCAAATAGATTTTGCTCACCCTGGGTACAGCTGAGATGGAGCAAAGCCCTCAAACTCTTCCACTATGGTCGAAGTCCATTCCCACACACCGCCGTTGTGTCCTTGCCCACCGTACTTCTCTATCCCGGTCGTAGCACTAAGCCAGCGTCCCGTTAGTGAACAATTCCAGATACTCGAGTGTGTACGGAATCACGTACGGGACGGGATGCCAGTTCCTAAACCCGATATTCGCACCGCCTTCGAAGCCGCAAACAAACTTATCCAAGAATACCCGGAGTTCTGGTTCAGTAGGAAGTCGTCCACCCTTGACGCTTGCATACACTGACAAGTTGTCATAGGAGGTGAGAACAGGCCAATCATAAGCAATGCTCATGGACACGGGGCCATAGAGGGTGCGGACTTGAATCTCCCCGTTCGCGTCTTTCACCCAGCTAGCAGGAAGCTTGGCTATTTCCTTCCCGGTACCCGTGTAGAACTTGAAAAATTCACTGTTGGTAACGGGCCGCCACGAGATTCTAAAGGCATCGACAGGAACCTGGCGGGATGGACTCTCGTTATCCCAGCCAAAGACATGCCCTTCCAGATCCAGCGCTTTAGCATCATCATCGGCTTCAATATCGTCAATGCCGAGGGTAACGGTGGTAGCTTCAACCACAACAGTAGGAGAAGAAGGCTTGGGGGCAGCATTCCACGATGCAAGCAGCGAGTCCCATGGAGGTACAGCAAACTCTGGGGGAGGAATTGTTCCACTGCCAGCTCTCTGCATAAGCATGTACAACAAGGTCTGACATCCGGTGAAAACGACATCCAAAGATACGCGAAAACATAAATACCTCAATGTGTAGTCCCTCGTGCTCATATGTCATAAAGAGCACTCGACCAATCTTTCTCGTCAATTGGATAGTGCCGCTGGACATATTTACGTACAGCTTCGTGAGCCGCTCACGTACGCGTTCCCTGAAGGAGAGAATGCTACTGAGCGACGGCCAATCTTCGTTATTTCGTGGGACTTCAGAATGGGCCTGACAACACTATTAGTACCTAGAACGGAAGGATGGAAAGGGAAACGAACATGGCACTGGGTTGGGTCGTCTACGTTAGGGTCAATACCTCTCTATTTGTAAACAGGGTATTCAGTGGTGTCCAATACAGCGTAATACAACCTACTTCAAAAATAAACTACAACGCAAGAATGAGTACGAATCAGTGTATGAAGAGCGAAACGAAACCGACCTTGAACTCCTCGGGTTGCGTGTGAGGTTCCTGAAGTAGACGGGAGAGATGAATATCCAAGAACGTAGGAATGTGGCCAAGATAAAACAAGCAGATGTGACGGACGTCGATAGGCTTCTCGAAGAGCATGGATGACGGAATCATTCGAAGGGTGACGAAGTCCCATGCGTCCCACATGTCTTGCCAATCCCGCATGCTCGGAACACCAAACTTTGTGCCGATGATTTCGTCTGTGGGTGTAGCAGGTGACGACAGCAAGGGGAACATGAATGGTGGACGCTCTAGCAACCACAGGGAGTAACGTGACGTGGTGTCCGTCCAACGCTGGATAGGTCGCAAGTTGGCATTAGCAAATAAGGTATAGGCATCCCTGTCCGAGTACTAGGGAAACCGTAATGATGAGTATTCAGGGTTTGACATTTGGACCACTTTTTACCTTTACAGACATCTCTATCTTGATAAGTTCATCTTTAGAGAAATGTACCCCTTCTTTAGTGCCTGGTATAGTGATGCAGTGAGGATGCAAGCACTTGTAGAATGCCTCATGAGCACCTGGAACAGCATAAGCAAAGAAGCGATGATTCCCGTAGTCCGATATACTCACGGACGCCCTCATCATAAGAGTTGGTGTATTCCCAATTACCCAGATCAAAGAGTTCCGAGTCACCAAGAGCGCGCCCGGCAGCCTTGAGGCCATTCATAATAAAGTCTGCGGTAAGACCTTTGGGGTCGTTGTAAGCAGTCTCGATTTCCTCGCGGTCATTGTTATGATCTAGACCAAGCAAGAGTGTGTCTCCGTAACCAGAGCGCAAAGGCAATGAGCGAAGGAACTGAGCATCTTCTCCTCGTGAAAAGTTGCCGATGGAGGAGCCTAGGAATAGGAGGTGAAGTTGCGGGTGTCCTGGAGTGGACGACGTTGTTGTATCAACATCTTGAGTGATTTCTTCAATGGTCGCAGGTGATTCAGAGGAAGGATCTCGAACAGGATTGTCATGAAGCGTATGACGCTCAGGAGATGGGCTGCCACTATCAACATAAACCGCATTGGCAACCGTCTCCTGTAAGCCCCCTTGGAGTACAAAAGCAACGCCGTTTTCGTAAGTGCCGAGGATTCCTTTCGCCTCAATCTTTCCCTGGATAGCGGGACCTATGTCCGATTTAAGCAACTGAGACAGAGTCCGCTCAATCTCTCGCTCTTGAAGATCGAGTGCAAAGAATATCCCATAAGGAATGGCGGGAGTTCTGGATACCAAACCCGCGAAAGCATGCAGTATATGCGAAGTCTTCCTAAGGGAACTGTGACACGTATCAGCGACACCATAAATGGAGAGACTTCAAGCTGGATACGCGTGGATCTCTCCGTATGACGACAGTATTTTGTCCGAGTGACATGATGACAGAAACCTGACGTGGCTTACCCTGCGCCAAGCTCCAGTAAGACTGGGGTTTGTAGCAAGTTACGATCGCCTGCCAGCGAGCAGCTTTGCATGATTCGAACAATTTCGGAAGCGTATCTTCGAAGTATTTCTTCCTCGGCACCGAACAAGTAGTACTCTGGTGCATCTGTCGTAATCTTGTCATAAAGTCTGAGACCGCGCTCATCGTACAACAGTAAGGTAGGCAACGTCTTTGCATTGAGTGGTGCATTGAGACTCCTATTGATGATGCCGGGGACGTCCTGCTGGGGTTTCTCCACGTTGTTTCGATAGTTTCGGATGTCAAAGATGCGAATCGCGGCAGTTGCATCGCCCATGGTTGCGAGGTGGGAATGTGAAGGGTGGCTCCTGCTGGCAGTGGGAATCAGTTACATCCTTTTATCTAGTACCAGCTAGGTCTGGTGCTGAAGTAAGCGGAACCCTCTAAAGCTGACCAGAAGCTAATGAAGGCTCAGCTCCGACGTGTGACAAGAAGGCACGAGTCGTTTTGCCAAAAGGTGATGGGAAGGCCAAAGAAATCCCTCAATTGGGTTTCATTCGTGGTCATGGGGCCAAAGCGCAATGTGACTCTTTCAGGCGTGCTGCCGACTTGCAAGACGGAAATTATGGTGGCTGGTAAAATGTTATCAAAAGGTAACTCAAAAAAGTGTGTGCTTACTAGTCAGATTGGCGGCGATGAGAGTAGGGTGCGAGAGCTGGGTACCTTTATATATCTGGAGTCGACCCAAATCACGCAAGATGGCGACATCATGATATTAGTACGGGGTGTGCACGTCATCTTTACACAGCATCGCGACATGTGTCCAGCTTCCAAGTATTGCTTATTGTTGGGCTTTTGTAGAAGGTATTTTAGCATCGGGATCTGAGTGAACCTTCTCGGTCTCCTTGAAACAAGACTTCCAATGAGCTCAGTCCGTTGCCGCGGCACGGCATGCCATCTGGTTCCATAATCAATACCGACCAAGACCGTATACCTCAGAATGCACACCAACGACCAAGTTTTTTTTTTTTTTTTTTTTTACCAGAACCTTGGTTGGCAGCAATTCATGAGTAGATGCATGAAGTTACGATCGCATCCGCTCACTGCATAGCCACAAACAACTTGGAGTCGGAACTTGAAAATGGCCAAAGTACAACTTAGTCAGCAAAAGTCGCTTTCTCTGTCGCCTTCAGCATCGACGATGAGCGTTGCTTTTGTTCCTCCACCACCAGGCATGCCGCCCCCACCACCGGGCATGCCTCCTCCACCGGGCTTCAGCCAGCATGCTTCCTCCCGCATACCTCCGGAGATGCTCGCGCAAAAATCGCATAAATGGGTTTCGATGCAAAAGAAACGTTATGGAGAAAAGCGCAAGGGAGGTTATGTTGATATGGGGAAACAGGTTTGTGAAAAATTCGTGTGTTGCTACTCTTCTCGCCAACATGTGTGATAGGATCTGCCTCCCGAACACGTCCGTAAAATCATCAAGGACCACGGAGATATGAGCAACAGAAAGTTCCGCAATGACAAACGCGTTCACCTCGGTGCGCTCAAGTACGTGCCCCACGCTGTCATGAAACTCCTTGAAAACATCCCCTACCCTTGGGAGCAAGTCCGCGAGGTCCCCGTCCTCTATCACATTACTGGTGCCATTACCTTTGTGAACGAAATACCTCGTATCATTGAACCCATTTATCATGCGCAGTGGAGTGCCATGTGGCTCGCGATGCGCCGGGAAAAACGTGACCGTAGACACTTCAAGCGTATGCGCTTCCCTCCTTTTGACGATGAAGAACCGCCACTTGATTATGGTGACAACGTTCTGGATGTTGAACCCTTAGAGGCAATTCAGCTAGAACTGGATTCCGACGAAGATGCTGCAATTATCGACTGGTTTTACGATCCCAAACCCCTCGTCGATGGCCCCGCTGTCAACGGTTCCTCATACCGTTATTGGTCACTTACTCTCCCAGTCATGGCAAACCTTTATCGTCTTGGGCGCACTCTGTTATCGGACCGTCCCGATAGTAATGCGACCTATTTGTTCGACAAGAGGTCCTTCTTTACAGCCAAGGCGCTTAACATGGCCATCCCAGGGGGTCCCAAATTTGAGCCGCTTTATCGTGATATGGATGCGTTCGACGAAGATTGGAACGAGTTTAACGACATTGGCAAGGTGATCATCCGGAACCAAATCCGTACCGAGTACAAAGTTGCATTTCCTCACCTGTACAACTCCTTGCCTCGGTCGGTTCACTTGTCCCCTTACCACGTACCCAAAAACGTCTATATTCGGACGGATGACCCAGACTTGCCTGCATTCTACTTTGATCCTCTTATCAACCCCATTTCTTTGCGAGGGGCAACGCCGAAGAATACTCCTCTTGTCCCCCACGAGGATAAAATCTTTGGCCCTAATGGTGCTGATGAAGATGATTTCGAGCTTCCTGAAGAAGTGCAACCGTTTTTGGAGGAAAAGCCCTTGGAGAATGATCTCACAGCAGATGCCATCGCTCTGTGGTGGGCTCCCGATCCGTATAACCGCCGGTCTGGTCGAATGAGGCGTGCACAAGATGTCCCGTTGGTGAAGAACTGGTACCTCGAGCACTGTCCCCCCAATCAACCTGTGAAAGTCCGCGTCTCGTACCAAAAACTGCTCAAGTGCTATGTCTTGAACGAGCTCAAGAGTCGTCCGGAGAAGGCTATGACGAAGAAGAACCTATTCCGACAACTGAAGGCCACGAAATTCTTCCAGACCACAAGGCTTGATTGGGTGGAAGCTGGCTTGCAAGTGTGCAGACAGGGCTACAACATGCTCAATTTGTTAATCCATCGCAAGGTAATGCTCTTTCGCGCGCAATATAGTCCTTTGTTAACGTTCGCATCACAGAACCTGAATTATCTTCACCTCGACTATAACATGAACTTGAAGCCCGTCAAGACACTCACAACTAAAGAACGCAAGAAGTCTCGGTTTGGGAACGCTTTCCACCTGTGTCGTGAAATCCTGCGGCTCACCAAGCTCGTCGTTGATGCGCACGTTCAGTTTCGCCTTGGCAACGTTGATGCTTTTCAACTTGCCGACGCTTTGCAATACATCTTCGCTCATATCGGTGCCCTCACAGGGATGTACCGTTACAAGTATAAGGCCAGTTTTTCACGATATCGGGGTGTTTTCGTTGGCTAATATGTTGTGTTGCCTTAGCTAATGAGACAAGTACGCATGACCAAGGACTTGAAGCACTTGATCTATTATCGCTTCAACACCGGCCCTGTCGGTAAAGGCCCCGGATGCGGCTTCTGGGCACCTGGTTGGCGAGTCTGGCTCTTCTTCATGCGTGGTATTGTTCCCCTCCTTGAACGTTGGCTCGGGAACCTTCTTGCTCGTCAATTCGAAGGTCGTAACAGCAAGGGCATCGCGAAAACTGTAACGAAGCAGCGCGTAGAGTCACACTATGACCTTGAGCTCCGTGCAGCCGTAATGCACGATATTTTGGACATGATGCCGGAGTCCATCAAGCAGAACAAGGCCAAAACAATTTTGCAACATCTGTCCGAAGCTTGGCGGTGTTGGAAGGCAAACATTCCCTGGAAGGTCCCAGGAATGCCGACTGCTATCGAAAATATTATTCTGCGGTACATAAAGAGTAAGGCCGATTGGTGGTGCTCGTAGGTCTTCTATTTTTTTCTAGGCGGGGAACGACTTTTGTAATATGTTACTTCTTCTAGCGTTGCTCACTACAATCGCGAACGCATCCGGCGTGGTGCGACGGTCGACAAGGCGGTCGTGAAGAAAAATTTGGGTCGGCTCACCCGTGAGTGGTATATCGTCTTATGCCATTGCTACTCTGACGGTCAATCAGGTCTCTACCTCAAAGCCGAACAGGAACGACAGCATGGCTACCTGAAGGATGGTCCTTACATTAGTGCAGAGGAGGCCGTCGCTATATACACTGCAACTGTTCATTGGTTGGAGAGCCGCAAATTTTCCCCTATTCCTTTCCCGTGAGTCGATCTTTCTCTATTGGGGGTTTCCTCTCACGCAGTATACAGACCCTTATCGTACAAACATGATACAAAACTTTTGGTCTTAGCCCTTGAGAAGCTGAAGGAGGCCTATTCAGTCAAGGGGCGACTGAATCAGTCGCAACGTGAAGAACTTGCTCTTATTGAACAGGCATATGACAATCCACATGAGTGTGAGTCACCATTTACCAAGCTTGGCGATAAAACATCTTATGCAATGTTAGGCTTGTCACGCATCAAACGACTGCTGCTCACACAACGTGCCTTCAAAGAGGCGGGCATCGAGTTTTTCGACACCTATGACAAATTGATCCCTTGCTACGATATCGAGCCTGTAGAGAAAATTACTGATGCCGTAAGTATGCCTCTGATTTGCATTCGGTTACTGACGAGTCGTCGGTAGTACCTCGATCAATTCCTGTTCTTCGAAGCGGATAAGAGAGGATTGTTCCCGGCTTGGATCAAGCCCGCCGATACTGAGCCGCCCCCTCTTCTCGTGTACAAGTGGTGTCAAGGTATCAATAACTTGACTGATATCTGGGAGACTGGTGAGGGCGAGTGCAATGTTATGATGGAAACAGTGTTTTCCAAGGTCTATGAGAAGATTGACTTGACGCTTCTTAACCGTCTACTTCGCCTCATCTTGGACCATAATTTGGCCGATTATATAACCGCGAAGAACAACACTGGTAGGCTTGATGTTTATTTTGTGGCGGTCGATGCTGATATTTTCTATCCAGTATTGACATACAAGGATATGGCGCATACTAATGCGTACGGTCTCATTCGTGGTCTGCAATTCTCTGCCTTTGTTTTCCAGTATTATGGTCTCGTACTCGATCTTTTGGTCCTCGGACTGCAAAGGGCCAGTGAAATGGCTGGACCGCCTCAGATGCCAAACAACTTCTTGCAGTTCCGCGATTCTGCCACTGAAACGCGACATCCGATTCGATTATATTCCCGTTATGTCGACAGGTTGCACATTCTTTTCCGTTTCACTGCCGACGAAGCCCGAGATCTGATTCAACGTTACTTGAGTGCCAACCCAGATCCGACGAACAATAATGTCATTGGTTACAACAATAAACGCTGTTGGCCTCGTGACTGTCGAATGAGACTCATCAAGCATGACGTCAATCTCGGACGAGCTGTCTTTTGGAACGTGAAACAAAGCTTGCCTAGATCTTTGACCACCATCGAATGGGAAGACTCGTTTGTCAGCGTCTACTCTCAAAACAATCCTCAGCTTCTGTTCTCCATGTGCGGATTTGAGGTTCGCATATTGCCAAAGATTAGGACGATGGGTGGAGAACAGTTCTCATTAAAAGATGCTGTTTGGAACCTCACGAACGAGCAGACGAAGGAGCGTACTGCTCAGGCTTTCCTTCGCGTGTCAGATGAAGGTTTGTTGGGTTGACGATCCTTTGCTTCAGATACTGAAGTTGTTTTTTTTTTTTTGCAGGTGTCCAGCAGTTCAACAACCGCATACGACAAGTGTTGATGAGTTCTGGTTCAACGACCTTCTCCAAAATTGTCAACAAGTGGAACACTGCCCTCATTGGTCTCATGACCTACTACCGAGAGGCAGTTATTCACACGAACGAGTTGCTTGACGCGCTGGTGAAGGCAGAGAACAAGATTCAGACACGGGTCAAGATCGGCCTCAACAGTAAAATGCCCTCGCGTTTCCCTCCGGTCGTGTTCTACACTCCCAAGGAACTCGGTGGTCTCGGAATGTTGTCCATGGGTCATGTTCTGATTCCTCAAAGTGACCTTCGTTGGTCGAAGCAGACCGATGTTGGGGTCACGCACTTCCGTGCTGGTATGTCTCATGAAGAAGATCAACTTATTCCCAACCTGTACCGCTATCTCCAACCATGGGAGGCGGAATTCCTGGATTCTGCACGCGTTTGGTCTGAATACTCGATGAAACGAAAGGAAGCAAACGCGCAGAACCGTCGTCTAACTTTAGAGGATCTCGAAGATAGTTGGGACAGAGGTATTCCTCGAATCAACACGTTATTCCAGAAAGATCGGCATACGTAAGTCTAGAAAACCATCGCCGCTCCTCTGCGCTAACCATGCTTTTCAAGTTTGGCCTATGATCGCGGTTGGCGTGTGCGTACTGACTGGAAGCAATACCAGCTTTTGAAGCAGTGCGTCCCCCTCCTTCCGATGCTCATATTCGACTAACTTTACGCAGCAACCCTTTTTGGTGGACCTCACAGAGGCACGACGGAAAGCTGTGGCAGCTTAACAATTACCGGGTCGACGTTATCGCTGCTCTTGGTGGTGTTGAAGGGATTCTTGAGCACACGTTGTTCAAGGGCACTTACTTCCCCACATGGGAGGGTCTATTCTGGGAGAAAGCGTCTGGCTTCGAGGAGTCCATGCGATACAAGAAGCTCACGAACGCCCAGCGATCTGGACTGAATCAAATTCCAAACCGTCGATTCACTCTATGGTGGAGCCCAACGATCAACCGCGCGAATGTTTACGTTGGTTTCCAGGTCCAGCTCGATTTGACTGGTATTTTCATGCACGGCAAGATTCCTACGCTCAAGATCAGCTTAATCCAGATTTTCCGTGCTCATTTATGGCAGAAGAGTAAGTCCACATTGCGTCTTGCCAGCTGCCATTGTCTAAAGACATTATGTAGTTCATGAGAGTGTGGTTATGGATCTATGTCAGGTATTCGACCAGGAACTCGAACCTTTGCAGATCGAGACAGTTCAGAAGGAAACAATCCACCCTCGTAAGAGTTACAAGATGAACTCGTCATGTGCCGACATCCTGTTATTCTCTGCGTACAAATGGAACATCACCCGCCCATCCCTTGTGACTGATGTAAGTCCTTACTGGCTACGTCACGCGAAGGCTCATTCCTTGGTACAGAACAAAGACGTCTTGGATGGCACCACAAGTAACAAGTATTGGATTGATGTACAACTTCGATGGGGCGACTTTGATTCACACGATATCGAACGCTATACGCGTGCAAAGTTCTTAGACTACGTAAGCGGTTATGATTTACGATTGGTCTTCCGGATCACATATTATTCAGGTATCCGACTCGATGAGCATTTATCCATCCCCTACTGGTGTCATGATCGGCATGGACCTTGCATACAATCTGTGGTCGGCATACGGTAATTGGTTCCCTGGCATGAAACCCCTCATCCAACAAGCTATGGCAAAGATCATGAAGGCAAATCCCGCATGCCATGTTTTGCGCGAACGAATTCGCAAAGGTCTCCAGCTATACTCTTCAGAACCGACGGAACCGTATTTGAACAGTCAGAACTACTCAGAGCTTTTCTCAAACCAGATCATTTGTATGTGTATTTGATTCAGCACGTGAAACATTTTTCACCTTTGATACAGGGTTCGTTGATGATACAAATGTCTATCGCGTTACGATTCACAAAACCTTCGAGGGTAACTTGACTACGAAACCCATTAGTATGTAATCAGTTCTTATTCTCAGCGCAACGCCAACTTATTTTTTCCTCTTTAGACGGGGCCATCTTTATCTTTAATCCACGATCAGGGCAACTTTTCCTGAAAATCATCCACACTAGCGTCTGGGCCGGTCAGAAGCGATTAGGACAACTTGCGAAATGGAAAACGGCCGAAGAAGTAGCCGCCTTGGTTCGTTCTCTCCCCGTCGAGGAACAGCCCAAGCAGGTGATCGTCACTCGCAAGGGAATGTTGGGTAAGCGCCGACGTTCACCATACCCGGAAACACTGCTTACTCCGTCTCCCAGATCCCCTTGAGGTGCATTTGCTGGACTTCCCAAACATCGTTATCAAGGGCAGTGAATTGCAGCTTCCTTTTCAAGCATGCATGAAAATGGAAAAGTTTGGTGATTTGATTCTTGTAAGTCTTTTAGACCCCTCGCCAACTCTTCACATAAACAAAAATACTTTCTAGCGCGCCACACAACCCCAAATGGTGCTTTTTAGTCTATATGGTATGTCCGGTTTTCTATTGACGATGCTAATCTTACATCTCCAAATAGACGATTGGTTGAAATCCATCTCTAGCTACACTGCTTTCTCTCGTCTTATCCTCCTTTTACGTGGACTCCATGTCAACAACGAGAAGGCGAATATCATTCTTCACCCCGACAAGTCCACGATAACGGAACCACATTTCGTGTGGCCAACTTTAACAGATGACGAATGGATTAAGGTTGAGGTTGCCATGAAGGACCTCATTCTGGCTGTGAGTGTGATATCATTACTCGTTAGTTCAATGGTGTCTTACCCTTCTCATCGAAGGACTTCGGCAAACGTAACAGTGTCAACATCGCGTCGTTGACGGCCAGTGAGATCCGTGACATCATTCTTGGACAAGAGATAGTTGCTCCTTCTGTACAGCGTCAACAAATGGCGGAATTGGAGAAGGGAACCGAAGCTCAGGGACAGGTTACCGCTGTTCAGACGTGAGTCACCGTCGAAGCAATTGTTGGATATGCAGCTAATTTTCATATTAGTCAAACGACTAACATTCATGGTGACACCATCCAGACGGTCACAAGTGAGTGGAACTTTCGTTACTTCGCACGTGTTGTGCTGATCGACTTGATAATATTACAGCAACGAGCTACGAGCAACAGGTGTTCAGCAGTAAATCCGACTGGCGCGTCCGCGCCATCTCCGCAACTCATCTCCCACTTCGTCTCCAACATATCTACGTGTCCAATGACGACGTGAAAGACGATGCCGCTTCATATACATATGTGCTGCCAAAGAATGTTCTGCGAGCTTTTATCACTGCTGCGGACTTGCGGACCCAGGTCGCCGCTTTCATGTATGGTGCCTCCCCGCCAGACAATAAGCAAGTCAAGGAGATTAAGGCAATAGCTTGGGTACCTCAACGTGGCAACAACAACAACGTTGAACTCCCAGCTCAGTTCCCCAAGGATGACTTCTTATTGAAGGATCTCGAACCTCTGGGATGGGTCAAAACCCAGGCGCTCGAGCTCAACCACCTCTCGCCCACGGATGTTACCACACAAGCAAAATTCATGGCGGATCACCCCGAATTTGGATCGTCAACTATCTGTATTGCGGCTTCGTTCACCCCTGGTTCCGTCTCTCTGTCTGCCCACTCGTTGGCCGTTGGTGGATTTGAATGGGGTCGTAAAAACATGGACAATTCAGCCAATCCACCGGGTTTCAACCCCAACATGTCCGAACGTGTCCAGCTTTTGCTATCAGACCGTATCTTCGGCATGACTCTCGTGCCTGAGGGCAAGGTCTGGAACTATGGTATCGGTCTTACTCAGTTGTGGTCACCCAATTTGCCATACAGTATGATTCTCGATACACCACTCCTCTTCTGGGCTGAGGAACACCGACCCGCTGCGTTCTTAACCGTGAGTTGACCTTTCACTTGACGGAAACTTTTTGCTTATGTATCGTCCTGCAGTTTGCAAGTTTGGAGCAGGGTGAAGATAGCGCAGACGTGGAGAATAGTTTTGCTTAACGTATCGTACTTTGATATCCTCTCACACTTGGTAGACGTATTTGTCTCAATCATGACTGTCTTAATCCTGTCTTGTTCTTAGTAACTTACTTGGGCATTAAAAGGTGTTCGTGATCAAGGCAATGTTAAGAGGCAAGAAATTAGCGGCGAAGTATTACAATCTATGGTGTTACGAGGTCAAGAGGAACTACTGATCCCTGTTGAGTGTTTTACTAGTTTATTCTCCTCTCGCTGCAATCTTTCTACCTCAAAATTTTCTGGTCGCTTCATCGTAACTATATGGGGTCTGGAGCCCCTCCGAGGGGGTGGAGGTGAAAGAGCTACAAAGTCACGGTCTGGCTCGAGCAGCGGCAAGCCACTCGTCGTACTGGACAACAGTGGCGGAGGTTGGGAGGAACTGCGGGGTGGAAGCTTGGGAGCAGTCGGGGTCACCGGGGTCGAAAGCTGGAGGAAACTCGGTTCGTTTTGCATCGTCATGATATGCTCACCAAGCCCAAACGGTTGGGAAGATTGATAAGAAGGCGTAGGAAGATCGTCGTCGTCATTGTCATCGCTGAGATCCAGGGTGCTAACCTGGACAGAAGGCGTCAAGAATGAAGGTGATGGGACAGGGGAAGATGAAGTAGGAGGGGTGCTCAAAATGCGCAATCGTTGTCTGATGGATAGACTCTTTGGGGGAGGAGACACAGATTCGGTGAAATTAGACTTTCCGGAGAGGGCCGAAGTTGGACGCGACGATGGAGCAGATATTGGATCAAGATCAAGATCCGGTGTGCCAGCGCTCGAGCTCCGGCGGTGGCCCGGAGCAAATACAGCTTCGTCGGGTCGAAGAGGGAGAGCAGTGGAAGGGGGTGGCTTGGGTGAGGTTAGAGATAGCCGCGGGGCCCGCTGGGCAACTGAGCTCCTGAAAGACTTTCGCGGCGCAGGAATAGAAACCAAGCGAGTAGTCCCTGACGCAGATTCTCGAATCCCTGGGGCAGGAGGAGGGGCAAAATTGGGCGCCGGCCGTGGTGGTGGCATTGAACGCCGCTTAACTGTACTAATATGTCCCACATGTGACGAGATGGGGATTAACAGGGACATCGGCCTCGACGACGCTCGTTTACCAATTGATCCTAATGATGACGTCAAAGGCTCCCCGCCAAAGGACACCGCTATCTGAGACCGACCACGCGAGTCAGAAGTGCTTGATGAACAAATGCTATACGTTGAGGAACCAGAGGCGCGTTTCCAGAATGTAGGCGACAGGGAGGCTCCACTTCTGGAGTAGAATGGAGCCTGAGAGTGGGAATTGGAAGATGAACTACCCGGAGAACGGTCAGTGGCGTAGGTGACCGGCATAGATACACTCGATTCCATTGAGGTACGATGGGTATTCTCCGATGACGGCGGAATGGAAGGTGGGGGTCCTGAGGGTGGTGTAAGTCGCTTCGGAAGGGGACCACCTTGCCGAGACCATCTTTTGGTGACAGTAGCGCCTTGCAAAAGCTCACCCGATGGTACGGACCTACCCCGAGGAGTTGATAAAGGATTGACAATGTCCAGCAGAGTCAGGGCCACGTCATCGCTCTGTTCGTCAACATGTGCTTCACCGACACAAGGGGACTGCATTTCAAGGCCCAAATTTAGCGAGAAAGATCCAGACCGTCCACCTGAAAAGCTGGACAAGCCTGGGGAAACGGGCGAAGTTTCCCTCGGTGTAACGTCACCAGAGCCTCCTGATGAAATTCCAAAGTTCCCTGCAACACTGCGATTACCACCAGCTTGTTTGTACATTCCGTGCTGCTCAGGTAGAAACGTTGCGGGAATAGTGGCGACATGCTTGCATTTCCTGGGAGGGGGCTGGAGAGACAACGTCACTGTGCCTTGGGGTGAGAAGGAAGGGGTAGGTGAGGTGTTTGAACTTGGGGGTGTACTAGAAATGGCTTCCGTAACGGTAGTCGATAACTCGGGCGCATCCCGCTCCTTCGATATCTTTAAATCCGATGCGTTAATAATAAGTGGCGCATTGGCTGATTGCAGACTCGGTGCAGGCGAACCCTTTCTCGACACGTGTGGGAGTGGTAGAGGAAGCGAGTGAGAAGGAGAAGAGCTGGAATCTGCGGAAGATTTGGTGCGAAGCATGGTAAGAAGGCTAGTACCCGCTGTACCAAAAGAGTCCTCCGAATGCCCAGGAGAATAGCCAGAGATAGGTGTACCTTCAACGGAAGGCGAACGAGGCCGCGTCCCAGAGAAGATTCCTTTCACGGCAGGAGTAGGTGATGGTGACGTAGGAATGTTAACCTTTAGGGAATGAAGCGACGGAGGAGGAGATGGGGAAGCTGGGATAAGTGGTGATGGGAACGAAATGGCAGTTGAAGGTTTGTTTGAGTGGGTTGATATAAGACCCTGCAGATGCATTGAGAGCATGACATCTATGTCGCCCTTTGGTTCGTTCCGTCCATCCGTCTGCGCCGGGATATCAAGACCGGCACGGACAGCCCTACACAACCTATTAGAATTCTGGGAATGCGTAGAGCTTAACGACTATACCTCCGGGTCAATACCGCGTTCTTGACCGCCGCAATCCAACGCTGAGACTCCGCAGGATCCGAGAGGTGCAAAAACCACATAGTGTACAAACCCTCCTCTCCACTTGACCCAGACCGCTTTGCAGAGACGTCTTTTCCAGCGAATTTGACCACGTTGCGTCTCCCACCGACCTCCTCTTCAGCAACAAAGATGACACTATTTTCGGTGACTTCCAGTCTTTCAATCTCCCTCTCATCCTTTGAGGAACTCTTGAATAAATGGGCGTGGGTCTTTTGACTCGGAGAATGTGATGTGAGGATGATTATACGGGACTTCCACTGCTTTGCAAGCGCATAGACAAGCAATGAAGAAGGCGGAGTAAATTTTGGTAATGTCGAAGATAACTCCGTGAAGGGGCGAAGTGCGGCCAACGTTGCGGGAAATGGCGGTATGCGTGGAGGTTGGGGCGGACTTTGAGGGGAATCCAGTGATGACCGACTTTCCGACTTGCACACGTCGTGTAGAAGCTCTGGATCAAGTCCAATCGACTGGGCGGCCACATCGCGTAACCGTTCGCGCTCCTCGTGCTCATAGTCTCTATGCGCAGTTGTACCACCAATCGTTGAGGTGACGGTTGTATTATTGCAGGCAGAGATTTCGATCACTTCAGGCACAACGTTACTTGCGTGGGATAGGGAGTGGAAGTTTGATTTCTTCCGAGAGACAGAACCAATTTTCTTGCGAAAATTAAGAGCGTCGGAGGCGACTGACAAAAGGCTTGCACGATGTCTGGACGGGAGGGATGACGAGTATTGCTGAAAGTGCGAATGCAGCGGAGCAGAATGAGAAGAAGGGTTGTGTGCGGTAGGTGAGGTGGATGATTCTGAGGACTTTGAGCCAATATTGTCGGCATCTGCATAGAAGGGGGGGGGGAGAGAAAGAACTGAGTGAGTGACTCGGACGCGGCCCTTTTGCTTGTCGTCGTGCGAGTGCGTCGACGAACGGGTGAGACGAGCTATGCGCTCTGCGCCTATTGCCAGTGCTTCCGCGCAGGCTCGCTTGGGAGAGAAAGAGAGAAATAGACACTCACTGTGACCGTGTCTGTAACCGAAATCCGGTTGCGCCGAATCTGCGCCATCGAGGGAGCGCTCCTTGCCCTTCGGTTTTGGGCTTGGCGTGATGAAGGTGGTAGTATGGCTCGGGGTGGTGGGGGATGAAACGGAGGGGCGCCTGGGCAACCAGGACTGTTGAGAGACGTTGAGAGGCATCTCTGGGAAGGCGTCGCGGCGGTGGTGATGGTGGTGGTGGTGGTAAAACTGGTAAGAGACGGGTCAGAGGTGGTTGTCATCAGAGGCAGTGGACTCGCGCGAATAGCCACGGCACTTCATTGATGGAACCGCCGCAGTTGAATTAAATTAAATACTTGCCTTACTCCACCCGTTGTCGTCGTCGTCGTCGCCGTCTTGCATGTCGAGTCTCGTCGCCGCACAACGGACGTGAAGCTTGACGACGTTCGGGTTGTTACGCAGGTTTTGGGTAGTATTACTCAGTATTAAGTTTCGACATTCCCCCACGTCAACGTCAACGTCAACGTCAACGTTAACATTGACCCCGAACGAACCCACATCTGCTTCCCCTCGTCAGTTGACGTTCCCGTCCCTGGTACCTCCATGTCACATAGCCAGTCCCGAATTCATTTCAAAACGCATCCACTTCTTTCCCCAATCGTTGATGGAAGATATCAGGCATGACCTGTCATCAGTTCTATAATTGTAGGGATATACAATTCCATGTGCTAGAAAATGATCTACCGGCACCGCTGTGGAGGCTTACCCTGGCCTCCCAGTACTCCGTTTATACGTTCCATAAGGACCGACGGTGCCCGGCGCTCCGCCCAACATCTTCTTTGGAACCATTCCGTCACTGTGTCGCGGAATAGACGCTCGCTGTTGGTCAACAGGATCAGCTCCTCCAGATCCTGCTCTGGGTAAGTGCTCAGGTTCCCGAACATCAAGGCCAAGCAGACGTCTAAGGACCGCATTTTCACGCTCCAGACGCGCAAGTTCGCACTCCCGTTCCAGGGCCCAATCGTCGTCCTCTCTCCGCCCAAAATCAGACTCGTCCGAGTTGTTGTTTTCAGGTGGTAGACTTTGAGAAGTTGGAGATGGAACATCTTCGCCATTGAGAACGCGCAACAGAGAGCGCAACGTGGCGGATATGCGACCCAGCGAGATTGATTCCGCGGTGGTCGATGAGAGTACACGGAGAAGATTCTCGGATTCTTTGGCAAGGAGTCTCGCTTCATACTCACGAATAAGTGCGAGTTCGTGTTCTTGGACATCCCGCTGCAGGAGGGGATGAGTTGAGGGCCAGTGACAAAGAAATAGCACGCTGCAACGACTTACAGCTCTCGTGCGGAATGCGCTCATAACATTTTCCAACGTTTGCTCATACTCTTTGATAAGCGTGCCAAGTTGCTTGTTGTCGTGCAACAGACTCTGGTTTTCTGCCGCAAGAGACGAATTCATGCGCTCCAGTTCATCATCATACACGTCTACAGCCAGAGGTTTATGAGCCCGAAACACAGCTCTCAGGTTACACAAATACCTTGGGACTTGTCGAGGTTGAACCTGTGGATAGTGAGTGTGTGTATGCATGGTTCTCACACAGTTCAGACGCACCTTCTCAATACGAATCCGGTTTTCGAGTGAGCGGCCTGAGTCTGCGGATTGTTGACCTAGTATCAACTCGGTCAGCGGAGAGGCAGTGCGAACCTTGACAGCCCCTGCGGAAGCATGGAGTGTTATAGAAAGAGACCTGTTTTGTGCGAGCTGTTCCGAGAGTTCTTGGATCGTATTCAAAAGCTGGACGAGTTCAGATTCACCAGTGTTGTCGAGGATCGTCATCGCATGTGGTGACAATTTGCTCCCGCTTTGCCAGTGTCACTACAAAAAGATGTTTCACACTCGTATTTATTGTCCTCTGTGGACTCTTGTGGACTGACATTGCCACCATCAGGATGAATATATATATGAATATCATACACTCCAAACGAGAGTGGTTGCTCCATGGCTTCACTACGTCACTCTCGCTCCCTGGCATCTGTACTACTACCTCCTCAGCGAGTCCAACTTGCACCCAGTGCGAAAACTGCAAGTCTCGGAAGCGACGACTCAACCCCGCCTACATCAGGTATCCTCGACGATGGTCTCGCCGTCCCTCAGTTTGATCTGGAGAAGACCTTCCCTGCCATCTTGGCACCACTATCACTCCTTCGCAGGATCCCTGAATCGCGCGATATCGATGCATTACGTGCGCTGGCGCCCGTATTCTCTCACTGTCTCGATGCAATCTTGCACTCCATGGCCCGTCTCCCCGAGCGAATACCCGCCAGTCAAAAGTACCATCTTGCATTGCGCGGGGTCATCGTCTCAAAAGACATGTTCTTGGGTCACGTCAGTAATATACCGCAACACGGCCGATCGTCGTCTCTTCAAGAAGCGATCTATGTCGCCATGCAGTTTCTTGACATGACAATGTCGAGTCTCAAGGGCTTCTTGAATGCTGCCGCCTACGAAGTAGCACAGCTGAAGCCTTTGCCACAAATTCCTGTCGAGGGCGATTTTAGCCGAGTTGCAAACGAATCCGATGCATCAGCTTTACACTCACATCCTACCCGCCAACTTGGATCGAACGTATACACATTCGCATCACACTCGACGGACTTACTGGACCAATCACATAAACCCAAGGAACCTGCGTTGCTCAAGTCCCTGCCCCTTCGCTGCAGAGCGAGAAAGAGACCATCTCGCCTGGATTTGACCGGCCTCGATTCCACCGCTTCTAGCACATTGGTTGGTAGCGACTCGGACGACCTAGATTGTAATTACGTGCATGTTTCCATCAACATCCGCAACTCATTGGCGCACTTTCCCGTTCCAATCGATCCTACTGCTGGAACAATCCCCCACCCTGAAGATGCTACAGAACTTTGGAAAGATCGTAACGGGTTGGCTCAACTTGCATCTCTCAAAGCTCTCGTACGTTATATGACAAGTCCCGATGCTGACAGCGACGTAGAGATTGTCGATGTCTTCTTCTTATGTTTTCGCTTTTTCTCGAGTCCAAAAGAGATATTTGACGCTCTCGTCGCCAGATACGACGAAAGTCTGGCTTGTCGATCTCCCACTACGACCCGCTCACAATCTATGCAGGTCAAGATACGCATTGCGAGGTTGTTGTACCTTTGGGTGGACCTCCACTGGCGAGTGGAGGACGCAGAAGTGTTAAGACCTCTGACTCAGTTTGTCTTCTCCCGCTTGGCACAAGTGATACCACGGGAAGCCTCCTTGAAGTTGGTTTCTTCGTTGCATCGACGGACTTCCGCAGGCAAGAAATCTAGGGGGCTCAGAATGGAAAAAACGATCGCACGCGCGGAAGCAAAGTACCGACAAGAGCTGCTTAGCAGCATATGGGAACCACGGGAAAAAAAGTCGATGATGAGACGCGACTTTTCCAGAGTCAAACTGGAGCATTTTCACTCTCCTGGAGGGCATGCCATGCTGGCACTTCAGATGACACTCCTCTTGTGGGAAAAGTATCGTGCCTTTGAGCCTGAAGACGCCGTCCGGTATCTGATGACTAGAAACGGTGATGACGACTCGCCGACATCCGAGGTCGCTCGCAAAGTGGCAAATTTCATGGCCTACGAAAGAGCTGTACACCGATTTGTAATGAATAGTATCGGGTCCGCCCCATCGGTGCAAAAGCGAACGGAACTGACTGAATTTTTCCTGGAGTTGGCCATTGTAAGATTTTTCCTGATAGATCGACGAGGGCTGATTAACATAAGGACAGAAATGCCACGAACTCCGTAACTACTCAGCCTCCTGTCTGATCGCCCTCGCTTGTGACCGCCCAACTGTGCTCCCTTTCATCACAGTATGTAGCCTTGTGTTTGCAGCGGACATTTTCCACTCATTTTCATCTGCTTTCCAGAAATTGAAGCTTAGCCCAGCTCATGAGCGAATAAAGGCTACGTTAAGGGACTTTTATACGAGGGAAAACCTCCATATGGCAGGTTATAAGCAAGCTTTGCAAAGTTGCTGTTGTCCTGCCCTCCCCGGAATGAGTGAGCGCTCTCCTTGCCTGTATTGTAGTGACGCACCTAACATACCAAACAGTGCTCTTCATCCGGGAAGTTGCACGTGGATGTGGGTCAGGACCATATGATTATCATCCAGCATTTCCTGGGTCTCGTTTGATAAACCTGAAACGCTATCGCCCAATAACGTGGGCTGTTAGGGGTTAGTTTCGAGCGTCCAACGCGTTCGATGACAATTGACAACTTTTGCACAGCGATGGAGAAATGCCATGCTCCATTTAAAATCCAGCGTATTGATTATGTCTGTGACTGGCTGGAACACGTGCTATCCCGATACCTCGTTGGCACTGAATTGGAATGGGAAAAACGTATATACGATAATTGGTACGTCAACCGCAACGCTTGGGTAGGAACTAATTACTTACCTTTTTAATTTCTATAGTCGTCAACTATGAGAGACCAGAGATCAATACCACGCAGGCGTGGTGCGGAAAACGTTTGAATATGATCTTCTATATTGTTTAACCCGACCCCAGTCGCTTCATCAGTTTCTTTCGTACCCTAAGAAAGTCGTTCCTTACTCATGTATTTATCAATATTGGAAAGCACTCCTTCATTAATGTATTTATCTTATGTGTTTTTCTCAAACATGTTCCATCCTCACGAGATGCATGATGACGCCAGTCTGGTACCATAGCATGTTTGCGTACATAACCACATGAGAATACTTTCCCGCGACGTGAGTGGAATCATGTACGGGCTGCCTCGATTCGTCTCCTTGCGACCTGGCGTCGGTTCAGAGATGAAAGAGAAGAAGCGACGACTGCATCCTTATCCTTGCTCCGCTCCACCTCCTCACCTGAAACGCCCAGGATGATTTCGACGTGGCAAGGGTGACCTTGGTAGGGGTTGATGCGACCGTGTGCACGGTACGTACGACGACGAGTTTTCTGAGCAGGTTGAGTATTTATAAGCTTGATCATAGGATGAGGACTTGTTAAAACGTACGGGTGCCTGCTGAACGCCGATATTTTTGATAACGAGTTCTTCGAGTTCCAAGTTCTTTGCATCAGCATTGGCCTCGGCATTCTTTAAGAGACGGGTTATGAACTTGACGGATTTCTCGGGCCAGCGACCTGTGGTGGTAATGTTAGGTCTCGTCGCGGTTGGTCTCCTTCCGTACGCGATAATCACCTTGGGTCGTCTTGAACTGCTTGGCTTGGCTGGCACGACCGACACCACCAGAGTAACGGCGGAAGGGAATAACTTGCTTGTGTTCCAGGACATCGCCAAGGTAAGAGTAAGCCTTGGTCAATTTCAAGCCTGTAGAACCGCTTGGTTTGAGTCGATTACGCTAATTTGGTCATAAACGCACCGGAGAGGGCAGCCGCAACTTCACGCATGTTCTTGAAGTGTGTGCGCAGGTACTCGCCACGGGCGCGGGCACCTGTACGGATGTGACATGATCAAGGTGAGATCGATACGGTAAGTTTGTATGGAAAACCGACTTTTTTCGGGGTTGGTGGCGAGGGCGGCGGCGGCGTAGCGAACTGGACGAGTATATTGTCAGAAATGTGTAATGGCGGCATGTCTTTTGCACGTACCCATCTTGAGGAGTTTGTCGAACGCGTTGTGCCGTTGTTGTGTGTATCGAACTGTGTGATTGTGGCTTGAACCTTGTTTTGACAGTTTTACGGATTTTACCGAAAACTAATCTCACGTGACTGGTTGGCGAGTAAGCCAATCGGAGCAAATTATTCGCACGCGACGCGGCTATTCAACCCGGTCATGCCAGCGAACAATGACAACCATGATTCGTCGGGAGTTGCGCCAGCTCACCACGCCAATATCTCCTTCTCTTCTCAGTCGACTGCTTTTACATCCAACAGCGCGTCCCAGGAAACGGACAACTCGAACAGGCCGTCTGAAGACCAGGTGCGCATACATACACCGTGCGGCAAAGGGCATGTCACGAGCGCGACCACAGTTGGAAGCGCTAACAGCTCTCCTGGAGAGAGAGAACCGCATAAAAGAAGGAGCAGAGAAGTTCCTCAAACTCCCCATAACCGTAGGAGCTGGTCATGGATCGCAAGGAATCGCACTGAATTTGATCTCACAAGGACACTATGCGTATGCAAGTCGAGTCAGAATTGGAGATGGCTACGAACGAGATAGAAATACTCACAAGGAGAATTGAACAAGGTGAGGTCAACTTATCGTGTGTCCATTGCCAATTCCTACTGGACACCCCAAGAAACATCGCGTAGCAAACGGAGAAGGAATGGCATTGGTCCCACGATTAAGCGCAAGTTCGCCGGGCAAGCCCCATCATCCACCATTCGCTTCAGAGCGGACAGCGATGACAGGGATCGAGGTAATCATCTGTTAATTATGACTCTGGCATGATTTAACAGCTCTTTCAGATGACTTTCGTACCGCGTTGAACCAGGCGAACTCTTATCTCAAATCACTTGTCACCACTTCTCGTTCGAGTTCATCCCCACTAGCGATGATATCATCGTCGAACATTTCCACTGACGCTACGAACTCTGAATTCGACAAAGCGCGTATAGACATCATGAATAAACTTGTAAATCTTCTCCAACGCAATCTTCGCGTGCGGTATGAATTAAGCGTGTCCGAACTGGTCCAAGCGTCAGTTCCATTCCCGCCTGTCTTCCTGGCGTAAAAGCTCACGGGATGTGCAAGTGTGATACCATGTCTCTCAGACAGATTGTCAAAGTACTGTCGCGCAGCGGCGTATAGACTTATCCGCCATTCGTTAGTCGATTTTGCCTCGGTAGAAGAATTACATCGTCAGCCATTGGAATGGTTTATCGTAAAGTGGTGCTGTTCATTTCAGACTCAGAATTGTATGTGAAACTTCTCTAGGTCGCTGGCGCGCGACAACAAACATGCTGTCGAGAGAGAACAGGTCATCAAACTCATCCGAGCTGTGGTTGATATTGTATCCGAAAAACGTGACAGACGGGAAAACACTGGATCAACAACCTTAATTCCCCTGTCCGAGCCGATAATGCGAGCGTTCGTTGCTGTTGCTGAGCATGCGGAGGATCCGTTTAGGCAGATATGTGTCCAAACGTTGGCCGAGATGAGTTCGTCGAGATCGTACGTGAGTTATTGCCACGCCCTGACTGCATCCCCGACAACAGGTTTACTTGATATCGATCTGGTTGCGAGGACAGGCGGTATCCGGTTCCTCCTTCATGCTCTTGGCGAAGGCCCAGTCGAGATCGGACCTATCCTTGCAGCCACGTTCCTTCACATTATCGACTCCCCGCGCACTCGCGCTTATTTGCGATTGGGTATCGATGTCGAGGTAAGTTGCACATGCGTCCTTTTTGTGCCCGGTCTAATACCCCTCTAAGATTGCACTCTTGGCAGTGACCGATGCCTACGGACGAGGCTCTGATCACGCGGAACGCATGAGAAGTTGCACGAAAGTCATAGAACTTATGCTGCGGACTTGGAGTGGTATGATACTACAAAATGTTTGATTTTCTCGTTGGCTAACGCTATGTTAGGACTCATGTATTTTTGCATGGAGGATCAGAGAGCGATCAAATCCATCGTTGATACCTTACGGATACCTTCCCTTGACACAAGGGTATACCAATACTCTCTATGGCACCTCAACTACTTACGGAAATATAGGAAATCATTCTTGATATGTTCTTTGATCTTCTTAACATCAAAGCCCCTGAGTGGTACAAGACCTTTATCGATGGACGTCGTTTGACGAGTGAGTAATCTGAGTCTATCACACCGTGGAATCCAGGATCATGTTTTATAGTGTACCGTAAACCTCGGAATTTGCCTGAGCGCGTTGGTGAAAACAAGTCGTCGGAGCGGCCGCCCGAAACGCTGAAGCTGACCGACCAATATATTGCTCTCCTACTTTTGGTTTTCACTAACGCGGGTTTGCTAGATGTAATTGTATCTCATTTCCTTTGCAAAAGTCACATACTGATGCTTTCGTTAGGCATTAACTTGCATGCTAGAAGAAAGCACTATTGGGTCCAGCTTGGCGCGCAAAGCCACACTACTCATGGCAGAAGTCATGCAAATGGCTAATCGGGTGTTGCCACTAACTATTGCGGCAAATATACAGGCTGTTCCTCGCGTCTTCAATCTTGCATCGGATTATAACCGCGGAGAACATAGGATTATTGGAACATCAACAATATCCGCGATTGATAGCTTTAATCGTAACCGCACAAGGTTACAACCTAGTGTCAAGGGTACGAGGCCGAGGTTAGCCTGGCTTTGATCTCATATCCTTTCGTCAAAACATCGTTCTTGTACAGGGCCAATTCCGCAGAGGACGCCGTCCGACGAGGGCAACGTCAAGTAGAGCAAAGCAAAATTAAGATTGGGATGCAAATGGACGATAAAACATTCCAATCATGGTTAATTGAGACTCAGGTGTGGCTTCATGCATAATGTCAGGTCCCGTTTTTAAGAGCATCCTCTCTAGGTCATGCTCACCAAAGACAATACAAAGTGGAATTTTGATATGCTTCAAGAGTTGATTGACGGACCACTCTTGAACCCTAAACGGCTGGAGGAAGCCATCAAAGTTTCACGCTTCATGCGTCGCCTCATGTCATTTTTTCACCCATTTTCACATCGTTTCTCCGATCTTCCGCGTAAACAGGTGGGCTCAGCGTGACGTCTCTAATTATCTCTGACTCACCAGAGTTGTTTGTCAGCCTAATTTTCGATGGGTGCGATTGGGATGTAATCTCCTCACGACCCTTCTTGCGAGCCCAGACGGTGTTCGCTTTCTCATGACGGAGGATGATTTTCTTGACCAAATCGTGAAGAGTTTTGCCCAGCTTGATCCAGTGCGTGTCTTTTTTTCACAAGTTCATCGCTAACGCCAAACGACAGTTTAATCCCACTCCTGAATCTGATCCGATTTTCTCTAAAGCACGCATATCGAAGACTTTGACATATGGCTACTTTGAAATGCTTGGCACTCTTAGCAAGCACCCAGATGGGCTCGAGTATGTAGGGGCATTTGGATGACATCGTTACTGACACAATCCACAGGCTCATGGAGAAGTCGAAGATCTTTACTGCTTTCTACCATCTTAGCGAGCTCCGGAATCGTGAAGATCTCATAACTGCGGTGATCACGAACCTGGACTACACCATGCACGTATCAACATGTTTAATTTTCATGAGGTTCAAATGTAACACACATATAGTGACGGACACCCCCGCGTAGTGTTCATGAAAGCTCTGACATCCGAAGACGTTCACGTGCGACTATTTGCGACGGGTCATCTTGGCGAGCTCATCCGCAATTCCCTCAGCCCGGTGTCATGGAGCTTGCGGCTTCTCCTAACCCAACTCTATGACCCTTCTCCGGAAGTATGTGAAATGGCCATTCAGTTCCTTGAGGAGGCCTGCGATGCCATGGAGGTGCTCCAGCTTGTCGTAGAAATGCAACCAACGATGGACCATCTTGGCGAAATAGGTCATCCATTGTTGCTGAAGTCGGTTCTAAACACGACGCTCTCTGAAATTATCTAACTAACGTCTCTCCCATCAGATTCATGTCCACTCCGATGGGATTTCGGTATCTCTACAACGCTGGCTATATTGACAAAGAGATGGACATGTGGTTCGATGTAAGAACAGTGACCTTGATCGTTCTTCGACTAATAACTTGTATAAGGAACGAAACACCTATTACGTAGTCCAGGTAGAGATCTTTTTGGCCAAAGTATTCAGTTCTGAAGCTGCGGAGGATGACGAAGACGTTCTGCGAGTATTATATTTTTGTTCCAGCTCTAGCTCTGATTGACGCCACACAGTGCCTTCGATGGAGTCGTCCCACCTCATTTTTACGGGGAGATGTCCAAGACCGAACTTGGTTGTCAAGTCTTGAGCGAAAAGGGACACTTTGCGGAGTTTTCTCATTTTATTCGACAGCATGGCCTTGAGAGCGAGGATCTTGAACTGATCCTGAAGCTAAAGAGCATTCTTTGGGCAGTTGTGAGCCATATGACATGTCTTTTCCCGCTGCGATCTCTGATTCATTGGTATTTACAGGGTAATGTTGGCGCCACCGAAGGTGGCTTGCCTTTTCTCGAAGAGGAAGAGGTCATTCCGTCAATTCTTGACATAGCAGAGCACTCTCTCATACCTTCCGTACGAGGGTGAGCCGAAAGAGCATGAATTTTAACAAGGCACTGAATTGATCTCTAGAACATGTTTCTTCGTCTTGGGATTGATATCATCGACGACACAAGGAGCTGAAATACTGGACGACTACAGGTGGGAAGCCACCTTATCTCCACTTGGTCTCCCCACTGGATTGTGCATACCGGTGGACTTGGACCGATTCATTTCGGTATGGGTTGTGCGCCTATGCGAGACTATTGCTCATAACTTTGCTCAAGCTCTCCACTTGGGAACCGGTTGAAGTCAAGAGTGATGCAGACATTCGCCTACTTCCACCTACCGCACAGACGGAACTCGAAGTGATCACTGCTATTGACAATCTGAGTAACACCGTGATTGCAAATACTGCCTCACGTTCCTTGGCGAGGTCAGCCCTTGCCAGCTGAACATGTCACCACTGACTCATTTTGGCGTACCAGAATGAAGTCACGGCCGGAGTACTGTTCCGCGTTCACCTCTCCAACAGTGTTCTTTAGGGCCCTCCATATCATCTCTACGCAGCGTTATCGTCTCCCTGTGCGGAGATACATTCTCGATCTGTTCAATATTGAGCTTGACCAAGATGTGATCAAGACGATATGCGATGCTGCTATCGCCATTCGTGCCCCTCCATCATTCAAACAATCCGAGGCGCACATCAACCGGGTCGTCAGCATGCTGGGCCCGAAACATGCTGGGAGGGAGTCCGATAGCGACGCAGAGGAAGATGATTCAGAGATGGATGACGTGGCCGAAGAAGCTGTCGTCAAGAACAATCCTGTCATAATGCTGCGTCCAGTGAGCAGAATCATTGGGTTTGACACATAAATTCTTTGGAATTGGCTTTGTTCTACTTGCACTTTTCGTAAACAAAACATCATTGTAATTTATGCTACATAGTTGCAAATATATATCCGATCGCTCCGAGACCTTTGACAGAGTCCCCGCCCTGACGAACCTATTGCGTGCCAAGTTTCAGACAATCAACTTTCCGTACCCCAAAAGCTTCCGGGCGGGTGAGAAATGGTTTATGGAACTGGAGAAGGACCTACCCTTTCGTACAATGCAAGCAATGCTGAGCGACGGGCATACGCCACGGACAGGAGTGCGAATGTGGATATCTTCAACACGCCAAACATCTTTTTCATTGTCCGCTTCCTCGTCCACTTCTGTCCATCTATCGCTGTATAGTGTGCCCAATTCGGTCGGCGAAGCCACCACCACCAGAGCGTAACTGCCCAAGGGAATGCGTTAAAAACTTTACCAGTTCCGCCCGTTCGTTGCCAGGAGTAACATTGCGTGAGCACGGAACGCGAAAGTCGTTCCTGCAACTTGGTGTTGTACGCATCCGTCGCATCCGCTCTGACAGTGAAGGCTGATACCAGACCGTCAAGAACTGGTTTGATGAGTTGCAAAGAATATCCGATCTGGTAGGCCGTGAGAGCGGGAATCATGGCAGCGCAAGCAGTCGTCACGAACCTGGACTTCTTCTACAAAGAGCGTGGACGTTGGTGTGCCGGTGTTGGGACCTACAATGACATGTGTTCAAGTGAACGACAAGGTTGAATTACACATGTGACGCACCTGCTAACATGTAGAAATTCGGTATGTCGGGGATTGTTGTACCAAAATAGCCAGTCGGACCTCCATGAGCATCGTAATACCCTTGGAGAGTTGTTCCGTTTAGTCCTTTCACGTGCACGGGGTACTGATCCTGATGCGCGATACCGTCAGCAGGCCCGACTTGTAAAGCGAACGAAATGTATGACCCCAATGAATCCTGTTGCGTAGACGATAATATCAAATGGCAACATTTCGCCTTGTCAAGGAAATACATCACGATCGACAACACGTCAAAAGAAGCAAAATGCGTTACCTTTCTTTGTTAGGATGCCATTCTCTACTATTTGTTCGATTCCATCAAAGTTGAGTGTAACGTTTGGTAGACTTAGGCTTTTGAGGTAACCGCTATCAGCCACTGCCGAACGGACGGTATCATATAAGTATGGTGATCGACCCGAAGTTGAGGCAGAGCCCACCTGTTCGTTTGCATCCAGGAGCTAAGAGGGCATCAAAAATAAATACATCGGGAGCGCGCAATAGACTCACGATGCGTGGGTATCAGGTAATCGTGGTACTTGCTTGGCGTGCTGTCTAGTATATATTGTCGTAAAACCTACAAAACATCAACGTTCGGATCCAACATGGCAGACGCAAAACGTACTTGACGGGATCTCTCACGGGTTGCTGTACTCTGGGGCCTCAGCGAGGGCCAGTCAAACTATGGACGTTAGATGTACAGTTTCAGACAAAAGGGAAAACCTAGGCACCTTGAACATGATATATGCGCGGTGCAGCCTCATAACCAGGGGTATGTTGGCGAATACCCACTTCGCCGTATCGGAATATGGTATATGGGGCTGAAATCACGGGTAAGTGCGGGAACACGCCGGAGGCCAAAGGATCCCACTCGTGTGTTGAACCACACTGGAGTTCGAATAAAATTGACGACGTGAACACTCGAATCCGCCGCAAGTGAAGGGACGAACTGGGCACTAGGAAACATGTCAATACATTGGCCGGAAGCCTCAGTTGCCTCGTCAAGTACCCAGAAGAAGCATTGCCAATGACGGCCACACGTTTACAGCGAAGATCCAGTCCTTGAGGCCATGTTGCTGAATGAAACGAAAGTCCTTTGAACGTTTCGATGCCCGGTATTTCATACGGAAGTTTTGGTATCTCCAGGACTCCTACCCCTGAAATAACGATATGTGCGGTATCGGTTGTTTTCTCTCCTGTCAGAACGTCTTCAGAGATGATCTCGTAGCACTTGTGAACATTGTTCCACTCGGCCGAGACGACTTTGGTATGAAAAATAAGGTGGGAGTACAGTTCATATTTCTTTGCAAGATCAATCCAATAGTCTTGAATTTCGGGTTGGAGACCGTGAGATTTGTTCCAGTTGGGATTAAGGTCAGACGAGAGGCTATACCAGTGTATCTCCACGTCAGAAGAGCAGCCCTAGAAACGATGAATAGAGAATTTCTCTTGAACGAGGTGGGGTGCATACAGGATATGTATTGGCCTGCAAGAATGTCAAACATCTACTATTGGCTTGTTACTGGTACTCACTCTCCAACAACCACCTATTTCCCTTGCCTTTTCATATATCTAGGATTGACGGTGAGCAGTGAATCCCCCTATTGGGGCAAGTGAACGACACTTGCAGTGAAGTTTCTGAAGCCAAGCCTGGACTTGAGTGCGATAGCAAAGGACAAACCTCCGACGCTCGAGTACGAATAAGCGTATAGGAGTGGGGCAGCAAGCCGACTCACCCAGCGCCGATGATAACTACCCTGGGTTGTCGCGCAGCCCTCTCCATTGGCATGGACAGGATGGGATGAGGGTGAAATCCAGGGGAATTTATTGTGGTTTATCAATAGCCTATTATTATCGGTCTCGGGAACGCTCGGTATGGCCATGGTCAAGGTGTGTCTTGTAAATGGAACAAGGAGCCCAAAGGCAGACCTGGCGCGGGCCGCACGGACCGATCGTGTGTGAAGCTGGATTGCACAGCCACTGCGGTGAGGACCGGATTCGGTGGTTGAAAGTTAAACGACACAGAGAATGTCTCTCCTTCGTACTTGCCGTGCTCGGCCAACTTTGAGTGCATTGGCGTATACTCGCGGACTCACGACAGACTCCCCCGTCCAAACTCAAGTTACTGCAGAGAAATTGGAGAACACACAGATTACAGAGCCCATTCATGGCGAGGTCCTCACCGCTGATGTAGTCAGCGGTGCACCTGGTATGCATCTCGACCGTCGTTGTAACGCAACTGACACTTGTCTCCAGCCGAGCTTCACCATCGCGCTGTACGCATCTACCAGCCTACGCGCAATACCATGCAAAGCGGTTCTGGAAAATCGGAACGGTGGCGCATCGACTGGGATATCCTCCAGGGCGCCGGTCGTTGGGAAAACCCTCTAATGGGTTGGGCTAGTTCGTGAGTAGTCATTGTGCGGACCTCAGACCGTGTATCAACTCTGGCGCTAGCGCGGATTACATGCAAGGCACACGCCTCTCGTTCAAGAGCAAGGAGGACGCCGTCCATTTCGCTGAGAAGCAAGGTATGCGATCTTCTCCGGTATTTCTTTCGTTAATGCCACCTCGTTTGGTCCTAGGGTGGAACTACTACATGTACGTTGGTGTATCCTTTTCAAGTATCTATGATTCACTGATTTCCGTTTTGTAGCCAACCGGAGACCGTAAAGAGGATTCCTCCCAAAAACTACTCGGAGAATTTTGTATACAAACCTCACAAGTTACGCATCATGCGTACAAAGTAGAACTTGTTCCTTCAATAGAATCTCGCCGAATCACTCCGTTACTTATCGATGGATAGATGTTCTCCGAGAATGAAAAACGGCAGCCATGATCCAATATACTTGGCCTGTATCATCAGGGCAAGGTATAGTCGACGACATGACCGATTCTAGCGTTGCAAGGAATTGGTGATTTTGCATTTCCCGCTAGGATCGTCGGTAGCTCCGCAATCCGATATCTTTTCCCCAGAACTGTTCAATGTGACTGATATCTACTGCCTACCGATTGGCGTTGGATTGGCAATATGAAACTCCATTCTTGTCACGCTCCCATCGGGATTAGTACTGACATGCTGAGAAAGAAAAGATAACCTTGTCCTTCATGTGAAGTCAACATATATATCTCCTTAAAGAAATCGGGTGTGTCGTAGTGAGCTAGTACATGAACCGAGACCGTGTACATTCCCTTGGTCGATATTCCGTTCTGTACCGTCGTAGTTGATGGATGATTAGATGAGTCAGTGTCACGCTACTTTGCCCTTTGCACCGACATAACCACTCGGACGTGTCCACGAGGCAAGTATGTGAACACGACAAAACTATTATTGTGACATCGCAAGAAATATTCTCATACTCAGCTAGACTGCACAAGTTGAAATACGTAGTCAAAAAATAGTACAACGATAAAATGGAACCCGAGTGACCTGAATTGCTATTTATGTGCAGTAACTCTTGCCTATGTAGATCCCCTGGTAGGAGCCCAAGTGATCGAGAGCAGCGCCGGCAGAAATACTGGGTATTGTCAAGATGGTACATTGAGCGTCCTCTACGTCGTCGTTGCCTAAAGACAGATCAGAGTGTTACAGGATTGAACAGGGCAATAAGTTGCTCTGCTTACCTGGGGATTCTACTGCGTTGTTGGGCTGAAAGATGTGAACTTCACCCGCGGCATGTGAAAAACCCAGGGAATGGCTAGGAACGACGGGAACGATATATTTTTCCGCTGGAAATTGGTTATCTGCAAATACGACGGGTTCTGTATCGCCCTGAGATGAGAATCATAAAGAAAACGACCAATTACATCAAATAGAGCGCCCACGCAGTGTTACCGACGCGAGGGGTGCCATAGGTGACGCCTTTGATAGTGATTCAGATGTTGGATGGCAAGTTGAGGGTCATGAACATGCAATCGAGTTCGGCGAGAGCTCCTCCGAGGGAGTGACCAACCTTGAAACAATCAATACAAAACATGGGGGGAAAAAGATGCATACCAGAGTAACGGATTTCGCACCATGGCGAGAGATCAAGAATTTGACCTGCTCGAGAATGATTAGGGCAGTCTAGGCATGTTCATTAGCGAAGCCGCTGTACACTTGAACACCGCTGGGTACGCCAGGAAAGAGAGTAGAATTGAGGCTTTTCATGACAATTTTGGCATCAGTGACGCTGGCGAGGCTGTGAGAGGGTAAACAGACGTAACTCAAGGGGGAAGAAATGGTTACAGCTAGGTGGGATTAGTGCCTTTGGGCGACGACGACGGACTTGGAGGAGGGCCAGTAGCCAACATAGTCTCAAGAGGAATTGTAGGAGAAGAGTAGGAGAGAACAATTTGTCGTTACAATATTGGATGGCACTATCGTCGCCACCAGTTAAAGAGACATGAAAATTCGGGACAGCTCGGCAGGCCTCTTGCCAATGGATGGTGAAAGACAGATAAGTTTTCTAAAGGTGACAAAAATAATATGACCACAGGCCCAGCCCTGTACCTCGGCAGGGGAACAGTATGCGGCCCTCGCAAACTATAAGGGGTGAGAGCTGAGAGCTGAGAGCTGAGCCGGGGTCATGGTGGCGACGACCCGGGTGGATATAGCGGTGGCTCCGAGAGCGGAGAGGAGAGCAAGGGAGTGTGTGTATGGGCGCATGTTGGATGAGCCAGAGGATACAGTTGGCACATTTTATACGCCGATAGTAACACCTGCAGAAGGAAGTCATGAGCAAGATGATCTGTCCTGGTTTCGGATCAACATCGTTGCCGTCGTCGTCGTCGTCGTCAATGTCAATGTCAAGTTGACATTCCCACCGAGTTCTCTCAAATCATTTATCAAGCAGTAACTTACCTCCATTTCAATGTCTCGACTTCCATCCATTGCGGGTATGTGCGAGGTCGCGCACGACGACCAACTCGATCTGCTCCAACTCGACTCCACCGTCGTCGTCGATCAGCCTGTCCGACCACTCCGTCCTCACTCACCTCAGTCCTCTCGCACCAAGAAACCCCGCAGAGAGAAAGCCCGCATCGCACTCGCCCCAGATCAACCGCTCACCACACAGGGAAAACCCCGCGCACGGGTATACTTGGCTTGCTTCCAATGGTATGTCCTCCGTTACACTCCGCTTCGCTGTCCCCTCCTCACCCACATGTACCAAGCCGAACGCGTAAAATACGTTGCGATGGCACAAAGCCCTCCTGCCATAACTGCGCACGCCGTGCGTCGGCCGAGCCCTGTGTGTATGACGCCGCGCCAAAACGCAGAGGACCAGACAAGACCCCCGGTGCACGCCACCGCATGACACGCGAGGGTCGTCAGGAAAGTGATACAGACACACTCACATCCCGTCGTCGCCGTGGAAAGAGACACGACGCCCCTCCACAACCTCACTTCCGTCTTCCTGTCCTCGACCCACAACTAGCGGATATGGCCCCATCTCACTCCATTCCCACTTCCCTACCATCCTTGTGTCTAGGTCCCACCATCTCAGGACCATCCATATCTGATCCACTCTCGGTGCTCCCGAATGGCACATTATACCACATGACGAGCAGTCAGGTATTAACTTGATCACTTAATCGTCGTTGACATTCTCATACCAGTTGTGACCAAAGGGTCTACTCAATATATTAAACTGTCCCTCCTATCTCGACCGCCATCCCCCAGTCAACTTCCTCGTTTCCACAACTATAACACCGGTGTCCATCACCCCGTACGAGGATCACGACACCGACACCTCTGAGATTTCTCTAAATATCACCTCTGAACCTTCCCTCGAATTTGTTCGTCAGACTTGGTGGGATTCTCTCCTCACCATGTATCCTTCTTCCTTCCCATCTCCGTCTACAGCTACGTCTAAACGCCAAGAAGCGGCAAACCAGATTACTAGGGATTTACGTTTCCTTTTCCGTTCTTCGAATTATTGGTTCTCCTTCATCAACGTCTCTCAGTTTCTCTCCATCTATTTCGACCCAGAGAGGCGGCTCCGCATGCAACCTAGCTTCTTGCCTGCTGCGCTTGCTATTGCTACCTTTTTTCAGTCTTCGGAGGCCGGATTTGGAAAAGAAGGTCGTCGGAAAGCGATGCGTCTCCGGGACGTTGCTCAAGGAGCCCTCGAAGCCAGTCTAAATGCTCGCTGGATCGACGAAGAGCTAGCACAAGCAGCTTGGGTAAGCAGTTTCCTTTGCCCTTTCGCGTATCTGACCGTCCGAAAGCTATTAGCTTTGTTCGAAGTTTGTGCCCATCCTAATCATACCAGCGAGCGATGCTCATCTGGTTTGGTCATACTCGACACAATCATCAGGACGCTTTCTCTGACCTTTATCGATATGGAAGATCCAGCCTGCACTAGATTTTCTCCACGCTCTGTCCCCTCGGTTATGTCTGTGCCACAATCTTGGGCGACCGATCCATTGTTCAGTGTCGGAGCGGGCAACTCACCCTCCTCGTATGAATGGCAAGGCTGCTCCTGTACTTCCCGATCGCTCGCACAACGTTCGGCGGCGGCGCATAAGTACACACCCCTCTGGTTATCTTCTCCGGGGTGGGATCAATCTTGGTCAGAGGTCGAGATCAGAAAGGAGACTTGTCGGAGACTTTGCTGGAGCACCTTGCTGCTCACCGCTGGCCACACATCATATGTGACATCAGCGAACCAACCATTCTCTGAGTTCTTTGTCTTGGAACCCGCTAATGTACGCATACCTTTACGTCTGTGTGGCTTTACCGACTTATAAGTGCTTAGATTACGCTGCTCTTTCCCGGAGAGGCGATGCGCTCCCCCGACACTCATTCCGGAAAAGACACCATCTGGTCACTCAATTATCGGACCATACTTCTCTGGCACAGTTGCTTGAGGATGTGGCGTGATCCCAGCGTATCAGAAGCCGATGTGGCACGCTTTGGGCTGGACGCATGGCACGAAGCAGATGTGCTTGAGAAAGCGCTCGACTCGCATACGTGTGACCTCGAGAGAACGTTCTTATTCCAGGGACGCGAGTATTTATTCAAGTAGGCGAGTCGTTCCTTGTGGTGAATCCAGCTAAGTATTTCACAGTGTACGATTCATCCTGACACATGAATTCTATCGATATATGCCGGTTGCTGCTGGGTAGGTGTTTCCCTGCTTCCCCAACCGGAAACACGACCCAACCGTTTCTAGCGACATCAATCACCTTTTTCATAAGAAAGCAATGGAGTGGCGTACGTCGATCTTGTCTCGATCCACGTAGTCACAACTCATATCCCGGTTTCAAGTCACCCACCAGGCTAATGTTGCCCAGCGTGTCGTACAATCGCTGGGGGCCGTGACAGGGCTTGCATCGCATATGTTGGTGCACAGGCCCTTCTTTGTATTTTGGTTCATGAGTCAGATCAGCAGGTAGTGTGATACTAGGAAGCTGTATTTCACGTCATTGATCTGCAGCCGGAATAGGGCATTGTCTCTTTGGGAATGTGACAATTCGTTGACTCTTGCCCTCGACGTGAGTACCACCCTCCTTAAGCCCATCGATTACCTGAGTACCCTGTGGCCGTGTTCTGGTGAGTCGTGTAGACTGTCATGGATCTATGCTGAACCGGATGCCAGAGCAAAGACGTCGATCGCAGAGAATCCGTGCACAACTCGCTGCCGCTTGCCGGAAAGCAGGCGTCCCCCTTCCACCGCCGTGCCCCCCTGAACTGGAGGTCTTGAACTGAGAAATGGATTTACGTTGATAATCTCTGGGACTGTTGTATTACTTGTTAGCGTTACCGATATTCCCAAAAAGGGAACGATGTGGCTGCTAGTCACAGACGTACTTAAGGCTGAAATGCGCGTCGTTTGCTACATCGACCTTGACTTGCATGATGAGTGTCTCGCATTCCATGGACGTTCACCCAGCCCATACCTCTCCAGTTACACTTTTCCCCAACGGCCAACCATCTACGTCGACACTGAAGCGACCGCTCTCCCCCTCCTTTGAGGCTGTCGACGACGAGATCACGAGAAAGAGGTTCAAGGAAGAACCGTCAGAACAGATGGCGCAACTACCGGTAGCATCTACGTCTAAATACGAAGCCCTCGTCGAGGATCTTGCTCAGGAGCTTCAATGTGGCTGCTGCGCCGAACTCGTTTACCGGCCAGTCGTCGTGTCCCCCTGTCAACATTTCTTTTGCGGAAGGTAGTCTTGGTCGATGTATTTAAAGTGTAATCAGATGCTAACAAGGTTGCAGCTGTTGTGTACTTTGGATCAGGGTGAGTTATCGTCAGATTGTTCGGGCTCAGTGCTACGAAATAGTCTGGAACTACACTATCACGAGCTAGTTTGGTTTCATAAACGCGTGGTTCCGCCATTTTCACGTTTTGGGAACGGTACTTGGGGGACGAGACAAGCGCTAACCTGACCGATCTGCAGAACGGTGGCACCAACTGTCCTGCTTGTAGGGGGGTCTCGAGTTTTGTCACACCATCACGCCCCCTCCAGACAATCGTCGATGTGCTGTTACGTGCGGAACCCTCGAGGACACGTTCAGAACGAGAGCGGATGCAGGCGGACGAAATTTATAAAGCTGGCGCATCGATGCGGGTGCGTAAGGTGACTCATATGCATACGGTCGTGCCTCAAGTATTCCTCCAGATTCCAACTCCCCGAGAAGCATCCCCAGAACCAAACCTCAACCAGAATTCGGACTATGCCCGCCCTTGCCCGCATTGCGGGCCAGATAATCCCTATGGATGGAGCTGTCCACAGCCGATTGTAGACTTTTCAGTTGACCCAGAACAGGCTTGGCATCTCGATGATGGTGTGCCACCGGGACACGCGTATTGCGGGAATTGGTATGAATTTCCCGTGTCTTATCCCCTAGCATCATCGCTTATGGCTGCCCTATCAGTGAGATGCTGTTGGCCCTCGGAGCCCCTATCACGACGAAGTGTGACTTTTGCCAGGTATCATTCTGTGGAATCAACGTCCAGGGTAGATGCACTGCATCACCTTTAGTCGCCCAACATCCTCACAACATGAACGACATCGGTGACCTCATTCAATCCTCCGAGGTCTATGAATGTTTTGAAAACAACACCGTGGAAGTTGAAATCATGTTGGACCACTTGACTAATGGGCAAATCACCCCAAGACAAATATATCGTGACGTGAGTTCATCAAAGTTGTCCATAGAGTACATGAATCATTGATTTTTGGTTTGCAGATCGTGCAGCACCTACAGTCACAGCCCAACGGATTCCGATCCCTAATCGAATCAGACCTTTTTGTGGACATGCATAACGTCGCAGCAGGGACCGATGACAATCCTAATGCTCCGAGAACTCGCATTTGTAGACATTGTGCAACGGAAGTATTGCTCTGGGGCTTGAAGGAATGGTGGATCCGCGAACGTCAAAAGGGCCACTTGGACGCAGCCATTGCAAGTCGTCCGGATTGCGAGCAAGGTGGCGCGTGTGGTCGACAGAAAGACCTTGGTACGTCACGTCCAGAGCGACATCTAGACTTTTGAGGTGGCGTCTGACACACCGATTTCAGCACATGCCAAGGAGTGTGAGTTGTGACGTCCATGCTTTGAACGATCTGACACATTTGTCGTATCTGACAGACAATCATCTGGTGTCCCCTTCTTCAGCAACCCGATTGGCGCAGGTACCTGAGTCATCATCATCTGCTAGCCTTTCTGGAAGGGAAATGGTCCGCGAGATAGAGACGACGCACCACCATGGACCAGATCTGGTCGCTGACGTTTACAACGCCGGGGAGCCCATTTACAGTTCGTCTAGCGCTGAGACACATACGTCTCTCGAAGTCGGTAGCGGTGCTGACGATGGATCAAATGCGCCACTACCTCAGGGGGTGATCTAGAAGACTGTTTACTGACAATTGAAAGTTAGCATTTTTATGGTATCGCGTCATGTTTCTTTGCCTCTTCGATTTCCACATGTCAGTGTATGGTTGGGAAACAACCGAAGCCAGGGTCATAGCTAGCATGATACACGTAAATTCTACATTAATGATACAAATGCCAAAACATGCCAAAAGAGTGGCAAGGTATATGTACGCAAAAGAATGTCTATGAACGAATGAAGTAGATCAAACAGCACAGGAACATAAAAAATGCCCTACATCACGTTTCCAAGTCCGTCATACATGGCTAATTCAGAGTCCCAATGCCGGCTACGGCCACCAGACGGGTTCGAATGGATAGAGCCCCTTTCCGGGACAAGACCTTTGCGTCGCTGACGCTCCTTGAGCTCCTCAGCCAGCCGCTCAAGCCGGGCCTTTTGTTCGGCCTTCTTCATCTTTTTCGCCTCCGCTTTCCGTGTCCTCTCCTCCTTTGCATCTTCCTTGGAAGATTTCGACACAGAGACGCTCACGGTCGGCGACGTCGACGATGGTTCCGATCCAGACTCCGAATGTTTCGAGGTCTTAGACGCTGGAGAAATGATGCGCGTCAAAGAGAGCTTCCCGCCCAAGCCTGGGCGTGGAGTGGGCATCGCTGGTCGGTTCACAGCCATAGACTCGACAGTAGATGATGGTGAGTGGGTTAGGATGGGGAACGGCACGGAGGGAGGCGGCACGTTAACGCAGAGGTTCTCGATGTTGCGATTCTTTGTCCGAATTTCGATTGTCCGCAGAGATTGCACGACTCCATCCTGCCCCGTTGGAGGATCCACAGGTGCGAAGATAATGCTCCCGGAGCTTTGTGAGGCACGCCGACTGATGGGCGCCTGATTTGCCATGGACCGCTCTTCGATGATAGCGAGGGTTTGAGAGGGTGAAATGTAGTCGAGGGGGGTCCTGAGAGTATCTGGACTTCTTGGGCGAGAATACGAATGTGAATGTGATGAGCTAGCAGATGTGGTCGAAGAGGATAGTGATGGTGTATCGGAATCGCTCGCACTCACGTCGGCACTGGATTGTGTACGTGCGCGACCACGTCGCGGAATGTGGTGAGTAGGGAAGACAGAACGTAAAGGAGTATGTGGATGGGAGTGGTTGCCTTCTGGGAATGGCTCGGATTCTAAGTCAGATGGAGCGAAAGTGAAGCTAAGGGGAGAGTATGAGGGATGTAGAGGGGAAAAAGGCTCCTCGCATTCCAAGAGTAGGTAAGGTGTCATCGACTCCTTCCCTCGGCGCCGATCGCAGGCCTTAATGCTTGCATCGAGGTAATCGTCAAAGCCATCGTCCAAGGCAACTCCACTTGCTTCTTGCTCTTCAGCGAAGCTGCGCGCATGTGAAACAGCCGGGGAGAGCAGTTCTGCAACGGCACAAAGCTCGAAATCTGTGTGTGCAGAGACGATACTGAATGTCCTGCTATGATTTGACATCGTCCAACGCTGTCCCGGCGTCAAGGTGCTCTCTGAAAGGGTCGCCCTATGCGAATATTCGTTTATTTGAGAACTCGAAAACGACGCGGCAGTCGGAACTCGTTCATCATGGTTCAAAATGGCAACGGCTGCGTGGTGCGCGATCACAAGATCAGAACTCTACTGTTTTGCCCACAGCTTGACATGACGTGTATCCTACTTACTGTTTTTTGCAACATGTCCCCTGCTGGTTCCAGTGTTTTGTTGATCGATGGTTGACAGACTGGCGTCTGGTGCACCTCGGGCCCGAGCTGAAGATCCTAGGGTCTCGTCTGATCCCCGTCCCTGGTGGTCACTATCTCCTGGATCAAAATTATGATGACCTCCGCCTCCACCTCCGCTACCACTGCCGCTTTTGCTATCCGCGCGTGAGCGGCCTGTCCTTTTCTGGCTATACGACTGATAGGTACCATGAGTTGTATGCATCACTTTACGCTCGCAAGTGAAAGTCTTACCATCACAGTTTTTAGAGCACTGTACCGCAATACAAACGAGTAAGTATACCACGGCATCCAAACCTCAGTATCAAAGACACACATACCGTATTTGGAGACTTCGACAACTACAGAGTGTTGCGACTTCGTAAACCCCAACAGAAGTCGAATTGGATAGCGCGCGGTGCATCGCGTGCTTCACTAAAGCTTCCAGATGTGCGATCTGATATGTATTAGAAAGGATCAACAATTGACTCAAGACCGCGGGAGCATGTTGAAGAGGCGTAATGAGTGCGAGCGAATAAAAGTATTGTAATAACGCCAGTGTGATTGGGTACGGTTCCGAGAGATGGAAAGTGCGCGGCGTCAGCCGCGGATCTGGCCGAGGCTCTGACGAGTCTGGGGCTCCAGGAAGATCCGGAAGGCCGACGTCCATAGAAGAGGACGGTAAAATTTCGGCACCTTGACGTGCACGCTCCAAAAATCTTATCCGTTGGTCCTTAAACCACGACCACCTATCCTCCAAAGTCTTTCTTGAACAGGCTATCTTGCGCCCATCATCACAGACAACCTCGAAATCCGCCAAAACGCCTTCCTCCAGCGCAGACAGACCAAACTCCTGCATAGGGATATCAAGCTGTAGTCTTGGTGGTTGATAAATCCCGAACGACTCCAAATCGATCACTGCGACATGATCCCAACTGAGTAGCCGGCGATTATAATCCTCCACCAAATTTCCGTTGCGATTCCCGAATATGACGAATTTGTTGGCTTCTGCCCAGAGGCACGCTCGGAACCACGATCCAGAAGCAACAGCATTTCCTGGATCGATGCGAGACCAAGTCATTGTGAGCAGGTCGAGCGCCCAAATCGAGTAAGATTGGTAAGTGTGAGCAAGGTAGGTGCCGGCGATGATGAAATGAGTGCCTAAAATTGCACCAGAGGGAAACCTAAGGCCGGGAGGGAAGGATGTTCCGGTCATTGCCGTAGAACGATCGGTAATTGTGAAGTCTGTGTCCGGTAATGGGGAGAAAACTTCAAGTTCGCGTTTAACATCCGTGAACTTGAAGTGTGTCATAAGCAAGAATCACATCGATAAGCCAAGAGCGTACATTGTAGTTGCTGTAAAGATATATATCGTTTGGGAAATCGTCGGTCGGTGAGGCAGAATATGGAAGATGGACGAGAGACTCGGTGGGCGTGAACTCTTGGGAAGGTGAGGATTTGTCTGTACGAAAACGAGACCCAGGAGAACCTAGAATAGCAGTACCGTCAATGGTACGCGATTCCTCTTCAGGTAGCCGAACGCGTAGATTAGCGGATACAGCCACGCTTCTGTAGGTGCCACAATGGTGAGGGAAGTTCCTTCGTTGAACCCACGCTTTTCCCAGGAGATCATAAACGAAGACATCATCCAACCACACATTTGATAGATCTTGGCCGCCAATGATGAAGAGCCTATCAGCTGTCACAGAGGAGAGATGTGCATATCGAGGCTTCGGAACGAGCGCTTCGGTGGGTGTATCTGGAGAGACACCATTGGTAGATGAGGCAGGAAGCCAATGCCTCGTCGACAGGTCAAGAAATCGGATGTCATTCAAGACGCAAAGATCCTCTGCGCTGGAGGAACCTGAAGTGCTTCCCATTCCACCAAAAATAATGAGTTGATTGTTCCCTGAGAACGAGTGATGAGTAGGGGAGGCGGGGGGCAAGCAAGTGACTTGCATGTTTCCGCGCTGTGAAAATAACGGGATTCGGGGACATCGTCCTCCGGAAACGGAGATATCTTTTCCCAGATGAATGTGTCGAGATCGAATACATAGAGGTCGGAAACCATGCGTCGCTCCGTAACGAGACGGCCACCCTGAGGGAGGGTCAAGAGAGTGACGGGCGATGTGAGGGGTTGTGGCTCACAAACAAATACACTTTGGAACCGATGACGGTGGTGGATGCACCCTATGAAACGGGTCAAATGGGAGGGAAAGAGTCGTGATGAGGAAGAGAACTTACGACGAGGTTTGCAGGGACATCACCTGAAGTTTTCCTGCAGAAGGTAGTGAGGTCGGATATAGAATGCATTGGGATGGTGAAGGAGGGGGAGGAGGGGAGGAAGGAGGAGATTGCGGATGGAAGGAGGAGGGGAGTAAAAGTACGAATCAAGGCTAGTTGATCTAAGATCGCCACTCGGCTCGTGCCGTCAGTGACGTGATCAACTAACCACGTGCCTGGTGTTGCCACTTTGGATTTCGAGTGCCGCTTAAAACCCAAGTCATTGTGCCGACGACATGCCGACGACACGCTGACGGTAGCAATGTGTCTCGTAGTAGGGCGAGGGACACACGACGCTCAACGTCCGACTCTCGACTCCTTGGGACATGATTCGTCTTATCAGCTTCCTATCGCAGCTGTGCCAACCTTAAATACTTGTCCGCTCTACCTGCGAACGGCAACCACTTTAGCGAAATAAAGCTATTTGCGCTCGCTCGAGACGCCCATGTACCTCACAAGGTGGTAGCGAATTACTCATGTCGAGTCCGTTATTGTACATATTTGCATTTGGTCATGCTTCTCAAACTTTGAATCTGCAATGTAGTATTTCATCCTCCCGTCCCACTTGTTACCGCCAATCAATATCATAGCGTTACAATTTCACAGCTCGAATACTAACGGCAAGTTCTAAAATAATTCAACACGGCGCTCCCTCTTGGTCGGAGGAATAACATTGTAAGGAATTACTTATGTGAGCTTGCTCCTTCATTTCGGTAAGTTACTATCATGTCTCAGGGAATTGTTTTATTCTCCGCAGTCTTGCACGGAAGCCACCATCTCTGCTCATGAACCCTACCTTCGACTTCGCGTTCCCGTCTTGATACGATCTAGGAAGCCATGCTGAGCACTGACTGGTAGTCTATGCGTTGGAGATAGTTTCCAAGTAGGTGATGCGCGTATCATTCTGTTTGGGGAAAGCTGCCGAAGTACGTCCAGTGTATCAGGGAGGTAACCTGTCGCTACCTATTCAAGTAGCTTCAAGTCAAAACTTATCTTGCGAATTTGACGGCTTCCGGTTGTCCATTCGGCACAGTCACACGACAGTGTACGTCCAAAGTGTATCAATAAACAATCCCTGCGGTTACCGGAAGCGTGATCCGAATCAAACGCGTGAATTACGCTCGGAGTAACAACCAAGTTAGCATGTTCAAGGCAACCAAAGTGATCCCGAATAGATCCTTATCACGGTCGTCGTCCCATCTCCTTCCCAGGCACAATCTGTCTTCCTCCTTGAACATGGCTACCGTAGACGTCGCGGAGACAAAAGACACCATCCAAGTTCGCTCACACTTACAGTATGACACCCCAGATCATATCTCTCCGCACAACGTTCATCCATCTCCCCTGGAACAGTTCCACATCTGGTTCAATGAAGCCCGCAATGCCGGCGTTCGTGAACCAGAATCCATGTCTTTGTCCACTGCCACGTCATCCGGTATACCCTCCTCACGCATGGTACTCTTCAAACAATTAGACAAGCGAGGCTTCGTCTTTTACACAAATTATACCTCCCTCAAGTCTCGAGAGCTCGACCAGAACCCCAATGCTGCCTTACTCTTTTTCTGGAGGGAGATATCGAGGCAGATCAGGATTGTTGGAAAAGTTGAGAAGTTGAGCAAAGAGGAAAGCAAAGAGTACTTCCAAAGTCGCCCTATCGGCAGTCAGCTTGGTGCATTGGCGAGCAAGCAAAGTACTGTCATCGGGGAGAATGACCTACAGGAGAGACTTGAGAGACTTCGCAAACTATATGGAGCTAACGAGAGCGCAGAGGGAAAAATTCCCTTCCCAGATTTTTGGGGTGGTTGGAGGGTGCTTCCGAGGTAATGAAATAACTTGTTAATGTGCGCATCTGATGCTGATTTCCATCAGTGAAATGGAGTTTTGGCTCGGAAAACCTTCCCGTCTTCACGATCGAGTCCGATACCTCCGCGTCGAGGGATCAACCGACGAAGAACCTCACTGGAAGATCGAAAGGTTGGCACCCTGAAAACAGATCATTCACGGGGGATCCGTAAAGCTATACATGTTACATCCGCTCAAGTGTCGTACGTGGAATATGGACCCCAAGATACCAGGAATATCACTTGTGGGGAACGGGAATACAAATTTTCCAGTAAACTGTCTATCTAGCGCCGGCGCTTGTACGCCGATAAATCGCCTTCTCTTGTGCCATTTACATTATTTCATTAATATCCCTTGCGTAGAGACCCGAGACTGTAAAGAAGTGTTCTAGCCGCCAAGTTGATTGATTCTCGCGTCATTGCATCAACGCTCATAACAGATGCTCACCGAAAAGATCCTGCCCATCGCGATACTACTGTTGGGATCGGCCATCCGCCTAATCTAAATGCCGCTCAATGAGCGGTGGTGAGAGTGTCACAACTCAGAAGCATGTTTCTCCCCCATTTCAGCCTAGAAAGCCCTCTCTTGCGTCTCCTGCATTGATAGTAAACAGTATCGGTCTGATCAGTTCGACATCCTTTCAGCTGAGTATATTCGAGGCTGAACGAGTACCACGTATTATATTAGAGGATCCGCATATATAAGCGGTCATACAAATCATATTAGCCCTTTGAGCTTCCGACAGCTCAGATTCTTTGGGTTATCCGCCTTCGATGATCATATGAACGTTCTTTTGGTCGTACGACGCGAGCCGAATAAGCCAGGCCCACGGTTGCGCAATATCTTCCCAAGACTTTGGGTAATCTGGCTTCTTGAATACGGTACACGAACCGCTGTTGAGTTTACGTTGAGGGTCTGGCTGTTCCTCTTCTCCGCCGCTAATGCGGACTATACAGAGGAGACTTGAAGTATGAAACAAATCAATGAAAGGCACTGGAGCTTGTTTCGACCAGTCTCTAACTCACATTAAATTTGATGAGCACCGACTCGGAAATGCATGCGATTTAGTGCCCTGGTAGTTACGACGGGGAATTTAGCTCCGGACTCTCCCAACGTTGGCCACTTGTTGATGCCGTTGAAACAGTCGGTGTTGCTGAGTGGCCACGGTCGTACAAGACTTGCACGATTCCACTTTGTGAGGCATGGAAAGATAGTACAGTTGAAAAGGCCACTATGCGTACGGTTGAGACTGCCAAAGCATTATCATTATCAGCAGGGTTTTTGGTAGGAGATACCGATAAGTGCACAACCTTTCCCTCAAAATCTTACGCAATAATGCAATATCACCTTTTCCACTGTATCAGAAGGGATAGCGAGAGGGCCAAGGTCATTTTGTTGGTCACTCACCTAAATAATATCCGACTGCAGGTCATTGATACTAGCACAGGTGAAGATAGCGAACCCCTTGCAACTTCATCTGTTATTTTGCACGGCGTTTCTCGATAGCGAGAAATGAATTGGTGGCAGCGGTAATGAAAGCCCTACCCCGGCTTTAAATAACGACGGGGCGCCCTGTCCGACTAGTGGGGAAGTGGGGGAAAAACACAGCTATGGCGTTTTGCGGCTGAACATTAGTGGCACCAATGGCCATGGCTTAAGCACTTTAACCTCGACTGGGACTGGTTTGAACGACTCAACTTGTTGAAATCCATGTAGATTGCAAGTTTTACAGCTTGAATTTATTGTCAAAGCGCCGACATCGACATTTGATAGCTCGCTGAGCCCTTGGGATGAGTACCTAGACAGAACAAAAGAAACGCAGGAAGATAGCTGTCCTAGTACTCTAGGCATGCCAGTGAATGAGCCAGAAAAGCAAGAAGGAAAGTAACGCTGTGATCGGGTGTCATCGATTAACTGCAACATTACCAGTAAAGGTAGGGGAATGGTCGTTTGAGGCCCAACTTGATTTCGGTACAGGTTTAAGGACGAGAAACGTTAGACGCAGGGGAAATTAGGAATTGTCGCGAGAGCTACATACTTTGCTTGTAGTCCATTGGCAGTGTTGCCCAGAGAGAACTGAGAAGTCGGGTCTGTTGTGACTAGGGTTACGAGCAGGCATAGGGAAGGGAGCAGGTAGAGAGGAGGACAATGGCTGAAATCAGCCTCAGAGTGAGTATTGAAGAATTGCAAGACCACATATCAGCAATCAACGTTGAACACTAGTGTTGAGCCGAGTCAAACTCTCTCTCTCTGATCAGCCAGCCGATGGATCCTCAGTGGGGAAAATGATCGGCTCAAAAAAAATTGCCACGTACGAGCCACGTTACTAGCCATGGTCAGTGCAAGGAACTGATGATCCTGTGACAAACTTCAGGAATCCGAACCAGGATGAGTGGCCGGTATCTTATGCAATTGTATTTGTGATTGGAATGCCAGGATTCAATTCTGCCTTTCAGAACAGCAACGATTAAGGACACTGTGGTGGAGTTCAAGCTTCTCCCTTTGCAGCCAACCAGCATGCCTTTGCTCTAGCCTCAAATGCCTGCTTGGCTCCCACTTCGTCGCCTACGACCCACTTGCTCATAGCCTCACCTTGCAAGCCACGACCAAAGGAGAAGGTAAGGTTAGGCAAACGAGAAAGAGCGCGTGGTGAGCCGGGAGGAGGGTTGTTCAAAATGGCATTCACAGCATTAAGATACTTGACGGTATCAGAGTCCGATAGCCCCCCTAAAAATAGCGTTATCAGTGCACATAACCTTGTCAAGAGCCAAAAGTGCTTACCGGAAAGAAATACGACACCTGCGACTGATACGGGCACGGAACGAGCAAGTGCCGTGACCGTTGCAAGGCCAATTTCTTCGACTGGTGTAGTACTGCGAGATGGGTGTTTGAGCCCCGGTTGTGGGAAGGATGGTTTGATCAATGAGCCTAACATAAACATTGTGAGCCTTTTTTGTTGTTCAATATTCGATCATCGTGCGGACTTGCCCTCAAGTAAAACGCCATAGGCAGCGCATCGAGCATAGATTAAACTGATTATCTTGACATGAACTTCCACGCTTTTCTTTAAGTCCGCGTCCTCGGCAAAATCGACATCGGGTTCGACGATAGGGACTAGGCAAGCCTGCTGACTGATCGCTGCGAAGCGTGCCAAGCTCTCTGCTTGAGCTTCAAGGCCAGCTTGAGTAGGTAGGGAGGATGAATTGCAAAGGATCGGAGCCCGCCATTTGCTAAAGCGTGCTCCGGCCTTGTAAGCGGCTTGTAGCCTAGGCAGAAGGTCGTCAAGACCTTGAGTAGCAGGCTCGAGGGGGGAAATGGGTAAAGGGTGCGCATCGGTATCAGCGCGCACTCCAGGGATAATTCCCCTGTTCGTCAAGATGGGAGCCAGCTGAAAGTCCATGAGTGTCTCATGGTACAAAATGACGCCCGAAATGTAATCTATAAATGGGACATTAGGCGCGGTTGAAGAAAGGGGGTCGTGCTGTGAGACTGCATACCGGTCGGAAGCGACTCGTAAAGACACTCCCTCCAGCGGCGCCTCCGTTCACGACTTTGTTCGTCGGTATAGACATTGGAGTTTGTCGTGATGCCTTCAGCAGCCAGGAGCCTGGCCTCAATACCCTCGATGGTCTCATCTGTGGCGTAGATGCCCTTGCCGCGTGGGTTCACGAGAGCTTCGGCTGTTGTGATCAGAGATGCGGCGACAGCTGGCGAGTGATGAGGGTACAGGTAGGAGAGAGGTTCAGAGTCTACGGAAGCAGAAACACCTCCACTGGAAGCGAAAGTGTAGCCTGGCGTATTTGTTGCGTTCAAGGACATGGTGGTGCGTTGAGATCAAATCGATGGTAATCTCCCATGAATGCAGCGATTAAAGGACTTGAAGACGGTCCGGGTAGTCAGGTGGACAGTCCGACTCGGAAAGCCGCACCGGCGGAACGTACTGTACACATCTTGGACAAACAAACAACGAGGCTCATGCACCGCGCGCGACTAATCAAGCCAGCGGTGGGCAGATATACCTCCTCAAAGACCCGACGATACATCAATGACGACGATGGTGACTTTCGGCCTCCATGGGTGTACTCGGGCTCCCGCTTTCTAACATACACGGCAATACCTCGTGAGGCCATCCCGACCTACATTACTAGATATGACGCTCACACACTTTCTAGTCACACTCCTCTACTGCGCATTTCTCGCAGACTGGGGTGAGCGAGAACATATCTTTATGCCCGTGAGTTATTTGCTCGGTTCGCCAACCAGAATAAACTCTCATGATATGTATTAGTTGCGCAGATGGGCGTCAAAATACAAGCAATCGATTCTTTCCCTATCTCCCGAAGAAGCCGCGCTTGTTCAAGCAAACAAAGGACAGGTGTCGCCCCCATCATTGCAAAAAGTTGACTAGGATGATTCACTCGTACGTAGAGATAAACGTAGTTTCTATGCCACAAGTACACACACAACCGAGTACATAATAAACCTTGATACAAGAAACTATGCAGCTGCACCGGAACGATGCAGGCTGGTTCAACGACATTTGTTCCACCTCAGGCTCCTGCCGCTCCCTCGCAAAATGGCTATCATCCATTATCTGGTAGGCATCTATACGTCTTGGCAACTGTCTTATTCATGTCATAACAGAAGCCGAAATCTACGCCATCAAAAGGCAATACCTGGGATTACTCCCTCCACAGCAGATAATCGACATCTGCCTCACTTTTGAAGCCCATGCACCTCTGCACGTAAAGAGTTCGGTATGGCCATATGACGTCCGTGCCGCCATTGCCTCCATATTGGCCCAAAAAGCTCAGGCGTCTCAGATTCTGACGTCTCCAGAGCCAGATACACCTTCGACAACCTCTCCTCATCTCGATAGTTTGTCAGGCGAAAAAACAACGCAACCTCAATCCAGTTCATCACAGCAGTCCACAACCCAGCCCGCCGCGAGCACACCATCCGCCTCGCAACCCGCTACGCCACAAATCCCTCCCACGACCCCTGTTCCACACTACCCCCATCAGCCGTACTACCACACTGCTTATCCACACGCGTCCTACTATACCTCTCCCCATGCAACGTATGGTTACCCGCATCCTTACCCTTCGTATCCTCAGCCTCCTGCCCTGTACCCAGTCAATCCGGCAACCCATCCTCCTCCATTGTTTACCAATACACCACTTGCCCATCCTCCCCATCCTTCGGAACCACCTCCCCCGCTCAATAGTGTTGACGATCTTCCAAGCTACGAGGAAATGATTGTTGAAGCACTTTTAGACTCGGGTGATCCTGAAGGGTGTGCACCAAAGAGTTTATTCGGTTGGATGGCCATGCATTATCCTCTCCAAATGAATTTCCGCCCCTCGGCTAGTCAAGCTTTGCAAAAGGCTTACAAGAGAGGTCGCCTGGAGAAGGGAAGTAACGGTAAATATCGATTGAACGAAAACTGGGAGGGTGGCAATGTATGTGCACAAGCTGCTCTTTCCGAGCAAGTGTTTGCTTAGTTTACGTTCATCCTAGACTTCCAGGCGGACGACGCGTCGCCCGCAAACCCTTGCGCAAGCTACACTTCCCGGCCCACAACCACCGTCGTCACCATTTACACAGGCTCCTCTCGTTCCTCACAGAACTCCCAGTGTACAAACTCGCCTTCCCCCTTCCGGGCAACCCCCAGGATATGCGGGGTATCCTTTCGGATATCCATATCAAGGCACATCAGGCTCTGCGCATTCATCAGCTGCGCGGGACAGCCTGGGTACAGCTCCTCAGAGACAAGCAGCCGACGCTATTGATCATGAGACGGGGGAAGGTAGTGATGCTTGGGAAGCGGCGCAGAACATTTTAAAAGCTATCAATTTTGGACAGCTTTTCCAGATTTCGAACGAGGAAAACAAGGCAGGGGAGCCATCGACATTTGCTAGTTCAATCAATCCACAAGCTTCTGCTGATGGATCTGATAAGCCATCGTTGGCCTTGGGTACAGTAGTTCTCGACGAATCGCTTGGCTCTCGCCCTGAGGGCGTCGAGAAATCTACAGAGCTCAATGCAGAGCAAAGGGCGGCGTTACAAGCACAACTTGCGCTTCTGGCCGCGCAGTTGGCAGAACTCGCAGATGTTAGTGAGGACGAATTTTCACACAACCTGGAGATTTCCCAAAGGACCAGCGCAACGTCTGGCGCATACACACCCCAGGCCTCGGGTGAAGGATCACGCGTAGGCGATGAAGGTGACGAGGACAATGAGGATATGGTAGAGGTTCCGGTGCCGACGACGTCCCTGACGGCCTGAGTTAAACGCACTCGATCCAATGATTTTCTTACCGGTAACTACATATAAGTAGAGACCAATCACATTGTCCTGAGGATTGACACGGCTTGTTGCTCGAATATTTTAAGTACGACTTTAAGTACAAGGTTATAACTTCTTGATTCACTGAAGTGGGTGCCCAACGATATTACCGACGGGAATACGTGCCGTCGTCCTTGTTTTATATATTTATTACGTGTCAAAGGCCACTCCGTCAAGGACGTTGTGTAAGACAGATTCTGCCCATTCCCTCGGAATATGTTGACACGCCAGATATGTACAAATGACAGAATCGGGAACCAATCAAACAACTTTGTACTGGCTCACGCTCCGTGTAAACAGCGCACCGCAAAAAACTCACTCCAAGTATTGCATGTTTGAACGCTGAGCAGTGGGTGGACAAACACGAATAACAATCAAGACACAAGACACAATGTAGCCGCACACTGCCCAAAAATAGCTGTCGTACATGTCGTATATAAAGTCGTCAATTGATCTTGAGCAGTTCTACCTCGAATTTCAAAGTAGCGTTTGCAGGAATCACAGGGTGGAATCCCCGCTCGCCATAAGCCTGCATGGGGTCAGAAAACAAGATGTTCAAGACAGACATTTGGCACATACATAATCTGGGGTGATAGTAAGGATTGCCTTCTGACCGAGCGATAATTGTGGGACGCCTATAGGGAGATGGATGCTGGTGTATCATAGAGTAATCTGGTCACTTACCCTCGTCCCATCCCTTGATCACTTTGCCAACACCAATTGGGGTTTCAAAAGCGATTCCGCTGACAACAGATGACGGGGTCAACAATACACTGAGCAGAGCTGAACGTGAACGTACCGATCTCGGCTCGAGTCGAATATCTTACCATCCAGGAGAGTACCGACATAATGGATCGCCACTTTATCTGTTGCGATGTCAGTGCGATTCCGTCTGAGATCGCGGAGGTGGGGATGGACGTACCCCCAGGTTTCGGGAAGTTGACGCCATTCCCAGGAGTGATCGTCTCGATGGTAACGCCCTAGCATGCCATGTTGGGAGGTGCGGACGCGGACAAGGTATTTTGTTGTGGAACTCACCATTGTATACAAAATCAATGACGGTGGTTTGGAGGACAGGGATTTGTGGCGATCACTTATAGCAGCGGGGGCGGAGTGCGGATCTTGATCCGAATCTGGTATCTGACCCTTGCAACGATTCGCTATCTCGAATGATACACGATCATGACATATGATATACGACATGTATAGTCAGCCACCATCGTCGTGGAAAATCATGATGCAGCGACATGCCCTCTGTTATTCTTGGTCAATGATTGTGTAATCGACCGAGTCTTGAAAGCAGAACGCCACCGGAACACCGTCGACGAGACAAAAGGGCTGAACTGTGCAAAGTTTGGATTATCGATTGAAGGTTATCTCGCCCATGAATAGCTTGCCCAATGCGGGGAAGTTGATCAAACGGCTAGATTATCATCAGGTAAAAAAAGGAGGGCCGATTTAGAAATAACAAATGAACAGCGATGGATTCATTTGCTACGAGCCTTACTAGGGGCGGCAAAGCTGAACTGGGTAATCCATCCGAAGCTGGAGGGGGCCGCTATTACACTGCAGAGAAATCGTGAATCAGATAGGCTACCAACTCAAGCCACCGGCAACCAAGTTGCGCGGAGAAATGGAAGGAATACCACAGAAAAAAAATCGTGCCTCGTACGCAAAGTCAATCTAGAACAAGTCTAGGCCATCGCTCATCGCTTAGCATGGCTGTGCGCCATCAACCGTGTTTGTAGCACACCACATCTATCGGGGCAATTAGGCGGTAAGCAAAGCTATTGGACGAAGAAAACTCACAGGTACTCCACCCCGGGTCAGCGCTTCAGCTCCGGGGAGCTGTTAACCTCCTGCTAGTTCCTGGATCCGGGCTTGTTGGGAGACTTGTCAGCGGTCACTCAAAGCTTGATGCAACAATATTGATGATGCATCTTTATCTTGAACAGTGAGTATAGGACTTTCTGAGTGTTGGGTTAGTTGATGTTCTTCTCGACTCTTTCAACAAGTTCTGAGTAACCATGCTCGCTTAATGAGCACGTCGCCTGGTTGACTCTATGCTTCCGCCAATGATTATCCTATCAGCGCAAGCCACATCACTGGCTTTTTAGCTTCCGAGTGGGACTTGTTTCTTCCAGTCACGTTGCAACGTGCCATCGCTTCACAGGTGTGGGATTCTTTTTAATCTTACCTCGATATAACAATAGACAACCAATCACTCCACCATTGCAGTATATTTTTTGCCCACCCATGGGGAACCTATCAACCAGGACGTTGCCAATGACAGCACCATGACATGAGTCTAATTATGCACAGCGTTACTCCCTGCACACAGTGCATCCGGCGGTTGCCGCGGCGAGTGCTTAAGATCTCGTTCACGCCAGATCTCTTGCCTCAGTGCCTGTGTACCTCGGTCCCTTGCGCAGAAATGCGTCATGGTAACCAAGATCCCCGCATGCTAGTTTCGCAGGCTCGATATATCCTTTTCATGTCTGAGCTGAAGGAGGCTTTGACATGCTGTTCCGCTCTTACGGAAGTTTCAACGACGTGCTCTCGAGAGACTTTTGCATGAATTCTATGAAGTTCTCGTACGTTACATATTCGAACTCGTGGCATTGGTGCGTCTCTGCAGGCTCAGAAGCACACGTGTAAGCTTACATGACCCACCCATCGAAGCGGGGCAAAAGCCCACCAGTTGGGTGCGGTCGCAGGTATGACTGGTGCGACACACATGCGGTTCGCTTGCCGTTGAGAATTCATTCACGACGATGGTCGAATAGTCATATGAACATGCCAATGAGAAGCAGCGTGTATATGATGTATATGATGTGAATGAGCTTATACTCCCGCGGGCTTTGCTGACCGCTTACTGAGAAGCGGCTACTTGGTCGATTCGTATGAGTGCCCACGTACCTCAAGCTTGTCAGATCCTGGAAACCGTGTTCACCCGAATGGGAGAATTCGCTCAGCGCCTAAATCTCCGGAGACGCACCGGAAAGCCCCGTAGCGTAACCCCGGAATGCTCGTTCCGACTCATCACGTCAGGGCCACCCTCACAAACACTTGATTTTCCCCAGTTTCACGCGCAGCCGGTCGTGTCTGCCTCACCGTGGTCGCACTACAATGCGGACGGAACGGAATGTGAATCAAATCCATGCGCGATTTATTGACATGGAGACTGTTTCACAGTACGTAAAATGAATGATGCATATGCATATGGGGAGTGTACGCAAGTGGGTCCCAGTGTCACAGAGTGGAACAAATTTACCTTGGTTACACGCGAAACGTACCTGTTTTCGTTCCACATACCACGACGGGATCGCGGAGTGCTTGTAACACGCAACGCTGGATCTCGGAAGGAACTGCGGTTATCAGTCAGCCATCTTGTGCACGAATGGCATATGTCACCCCGATGAAGAATGGACCTTGTTCCGGCGCGCGCGTCTGGGCTGGTTCTGAATCCAGTGGCACCCCGCTCATATGTCGCCTTCCAGGCACATAGCTTGCCAACTGCTGTGGATTAGGCGCAAATGCAACCACTCTAACCGATCAGATGATTGGACATGCCAGTGCTGTGAACATGTCCGTACGACCTGACAGCACAAAGATGGCGGCCTCCGCCGACACGCTACACGCGGAAGGTGTGGGGCATGGGGTAAGGCTGTGTGAGGCATTTTGGACTACTGGTGGGCTGGGCCTGTTGCTGGCCGGATCTAGGTATCAGCGGAACACGGACAGCCGCAGGATGGCAGTGGCCAAGCTCTGCGAGTTCAAATCGCCGGACTGCGTCGTCTGCGGACAGACACCGTCTTGCAACGACAGCCTCATTCCGAGGGGCACAGAATCCATTAATTCCTGAAACATGTACGTTGTACAGTGTGCTACCTACAACAAACCGATGCAATGCGATAGCGAATTGTCAAAGTGCCAAGAATATGAAATCATAAAGAAACCGAAAATACTAGACAATAGCACAATCATTAGCCCTCCGATCGAGTGTGCAACCAACCAACCAACCCGAACAAAACTCGATGCCAATGACCCCAAATAGGTAGACTATTAGTCCAAGTTCCATATGCTAACAAGTAATGTAAATGCGCAACTAGTGGTACAGATGTACAGAACCGAAAGGAAAAGAGAATATTTATCAAGTACAGGCGTATGGCACAAGGAGATGCTGGGACTTTTGCTCGCAAGAGCAACAGAGGGATTATGGTGTAGCCGAAGTCGAAGGTGGAGATGTGGCGCGATTAGGAGAAACGACGAGGTCATTACGGGCGGATGATAATCATGCGAGCGTGCGTTTGTGCATAATGCTGAGGAGAAATGCGAGAGAAAGAGAAGATCTGATAAGTCAGGGTATGTGTCGTGAATTGGCGGTATAACCGTCGTCGTCGCTCCGCAAATGGATCTGGGTATAAGGTACTCCAATGGCAAAAACGTTTCGGATGTCATCTACCACTTTCGTTCGGGACTAGTTTCCTTTCCTTGAAAGAGAAAAAGGCGCTTGAGAGGCTGAACAACTTCAACCTCGACTTCGACCTCCTTGAGGTTTCCGTCAACAATACGCGTTTCAATGCGCTTCTCCTTCTTCGGGGGAGGCATCATAACGGGGTATGTCTTGATGTTATCATAGGACCACGAGCGGACTGCAGTGCAATGAGCAATGATACACAAAACTGTATTTTGCAACATGCCTTGTACCTGCGGTCGCGATGACGCTGATGCAGATGTGTCATGTTGTTCGTTCCACATACTGTCCTCACTAATTTCACTGGGAAAGCGACTGAGTGGACTGCACAAACTCGCGGACGAAAGGCTCTGGCTAGATGCGCTGTGTGCCCGCATGGTGATATTAGGTACGAGCAAGCGACCTTCGGCACCCGCCTTTACTAGAGGAGTCTCTCGACGACGACGAGAAGATGTTGATGTTGGAGACGACGGAGGAACGGAGGAGGCAGTAGAAGTGGTGGGTGGGAAGAGAGCACTCCGCGATTCGCAACGACGGGAGAGCGGAAGCGAATATTTAGCGTACAGTTCATCTGTGTAGGACTGACTCGAGCGGGGCAAAACTTGCGATGATCGAGATTGTGCGGGGAACGAGGAAGAAGCGGATGTCGCAAGATCACTGGATGTCCACTGGACACCCCTGCTTGACGTAGCGGCAAAAGAACTCTTACTTGTGACACCAACAGTTGCAACGGGATCCGAACGAGGAGAGAACGAATATACAGATTCGCGCCAGGCATCACTACCATCTGTCCAGCCAGGGATTGGTTTCCGAGGGGGGGGCAATTCATTTCGTGGCAAAGGACGTTTGATGGGTGGGTCTGCGCAAAGGACGGCTTGAATGCGTTTTGCGGCCATCATGACACCGCCCTGATAGTCATTGCGGAATTCGGGTTCAGTTGAGGGAGTAGATTGAACGGGAAGAATAGGTGGGGGAGGTGGCAGCGGAGGGAAGTTGTATATCGCGGCGAGGGTGGCAATACTGGGGGGGACAGGAAAGAGGTCGGATGAAGAGGTGAGACACGAGTCAAGCGACGAGCCACTGGTGGACTCGTCTTCAGAATCACATGACATGGGACGCTCAAAGGAATTATGCGGCACGGGTGGCAAAGGAGGAGAGGCGCGGTCTGGATTGAAATTGATGGGAAGAGCACCGTCGAATCTGCTGAGGTCTGCCATCCTGCAGTCATCAGAACAATAAAGGGGAATGGGCCCTTGGTCGATGACGGTACGAAGTTTGGTTGGCGGGGTAGGTTTGGTCTGAGCCTGAGGCAGGGGTTGCACGATGGTTGGTTTTGCACGTATGGTGCCCGTCTTTGTTCGAGAGATGCGGGCACTGACGTCGACTTGTTGGTTTTTCGGGGCTGAAAGATAGGTGAGTTGGCGGGGAGCAAAGACGGGGGAGGCTTACGAGAGGGAGCAGGGTGTTGGGGAGGAAGTTGAGGTACGGTGACGGTGAGGCGTTTTGGCATGATTTGCCTATCGCAGGCGGGACACCAAGATTCGTCGTAGTTGATATCCATTGGGGGATGGAGAGGGTGGGAGACGAACTGTGAGATATAAAGGGAGAGAACAAGGGCCGGTGAGACAAACAAAGGGTATACAAGAATGGAATGGAAAGGAATTGAACACTCACAACAATAAAAGCCAGCCACAACGATGGAACACGGTGGACGATGGTGGCGGCGAGGAAGGAGGGGAGGGGGCAGGGATTGGGCGGGAAGAGTGGAAAACCCCGTCTTAATATTTGATTTGCTGATTCGCATCGCACCGTTCAAACAGGGTTTCCGAAATGGGAAGTACCGTTCTGAATCTCGCGTCCCGGATTTCCCGAAAATACACCTTCTGTTTTTTACAAATTCCGTTATTACCTCTGGATTATGTGATCAGACATCTCCATCGGCAAGCTAACCGCGGAGCCTCGGGCGGGCCATCCTATACCAAATGTGGAAAGATCATGCTGTTACATGATGGCACCGCGTTACAGCGTGTTACGTCCCTCTCGAAATCCCACACAGATGCCGGCCCAGCCCTGCACCGTTTGTCCAATCGGCCCGTCCACCAATCACTCTCTTGCGCCACCGGCACTTCCCGCCCCGTCGGCTTCCCCCGCCTGTTCCCTCCGCCCCCCATCCCTGCCCGGCCACTTCCACGTGTACTGATATGCATCCCCGCAATCCCGGCCGATGTGTAATTGCCCGCTGGCTCCCAACAACCACCGTATCAACCCAACCGAGTAGCACGCTTGCTATGTAATCCCTCATCCCCACACCTTTTCAAACGTGCCAGCTAGCCAAGGGGTATCCTGCCTTGTTCCCCGGATCAAGCACATTTAATCCTGGAAAATATCAAGTGTGACCAGGCGTGACGCGCCCGCATTCCATGTACGTGGGACGCCCCATGCAACCGTGGTTATCGCTGTATTTATAAGCAACTGCAGATGGACCAGGGCCTTCTCACCCGCGTGCCGCCTGTGGTTGCGCAGTGCTCCCACCCCGGATTGGAAGAAGGGACAACCGCCGCGCATCTGCTTTTGACTCTTGCGTCTCCCTACGGGTTATCATTCGAGTACGCTATTAATTCTTCCCGTTTTGCCTGCAACCCCGCAAACATTTTATACATCTCTGAAAAGAAAAAGAAAAAGAAAAGTGTACACACTAGTGGTAACACCATGAAACGTCATGACGACCCATTTCCCAAACGACCCATGTTTTTAATACTGTATCCGTCAACTGAACACTTCAAGGTGATCCATCTCCTGGATTTTTCCCCCTTCAGATCGTTCCTTGATCAGGTTCACACCAGTTGATCATTTCACCCGATAGCTCGCGCGTGGTCACTTGTCTCCAGGACTCCGAATCAGCTGTGCTTTCCGGTGTCTGCAACTTTACCAATCAATGCACCATGGGTTTAGTCACCGCTTCGTGCTCACAAACTCGCGGAAGTGAACGGCAATCCGTCAAGAAATGAAAACATTTCCAAATGGACCTACTTGGTCAAATAGGTATCAACACGCCTTATAAAATGGGTTCTCAGGTCGTAGCATTATAACGCGCTGACTGAGCAATGACTCTTCCAGTTCACAGATCCCACAACCGGGCTGACCTTGTTGGTTACGTTATTATCTGTTGAGCTGTTGAGATTAGTGGCACCGGCAAGGAGGTAGGGCGGACTTTATGGTAAGTGAAAAAAAAGTGTTCGTTGTGAACATTTGAACCTCCAGGGGGAAAGTCCCTTCCTCAAGCCCAGATGAGCTGGAGGTCATAGATAAAATACAGTGCCGTCAGCCCATCGGTGATGACGAGTCACCGGCTCTGTCTTACACATGGATATAATTAACTACATCAAGGTAACTGGCCGATACTATCGGCGATGCTAGGCCTGGTTTGGCAGATTAATGAAGTCCACCCCCTCCTTGAATGGTGAGTGTACATAGTCGACCATATGCATAACCGTCGCGGCATACAATGTGAACGCCATCGTTCATGGAAGAACGCTTGTGAAAATTTCGCTAGTATTGATGGGGAAACGTGCATGGTAACGCACTGATTGGAAGCTACCTCAAACTGTCCGTTATGTACGGCCGGTGCAACTTATACCCTTTGGGAACTGGTACCTTGTCTACAGGCAAGCCTCCAAGATTGAACAACTACTCAGACGAAGATCGAGCTCGGTTTGTCGATATAAACGAAGGTGTTTTACGTGGCGAAGCTGGTGTGATGGGATGCCAGTACAACACGATTAAGAGAGTTTCTCTTAGGTACACGTGAGAAGAGATTATGATGATATCGATAATCGCGCGTGTGCGTGGATGTTGATCGGGTCTGGAGTCCTTCGGCTCAGGGCTCAGACTCATCGGCGAGGTCGAAAGAGGCTTGATCGGTCTGGAGTCCCTCGGCTCAGGAAAACTATGTATGTCATCGAGTTTGTCTCAAATCGGCGGACCAACGGTATCACGATTACAGTAACTGTAAACACCAAGTCTACTTTGATCAATTTGATTGTTGCAGACGCGGCGTCACCATTTCAGAGTTTAGACGTTTTCGATCACCGCTCGCCGGACATACAACGTAGCCGATGTTCAGTGGTTGGTGCCACCCCAGTGATAATCGATAATCGCCATTCGCCCGTGATATCAGATGGCGCTGAAAAACGCTCACCTAGTCATCTCGGTTACTATGTAAATCATAAAGGGTATACAGGTACCTCTGTCTTGTATAGAATCAAACACCGCACCGTCATCTTCCGTTGTCCCCGCCTATTCCTTACAGCGCCATCAAGCAATATGTCAACGAATGGCTACCGAGCATGCTCTCGGGATATCGGAGCCTTCCTTGCCAATTACCCTGGGATCTCGAGTTCGGATCCAAAGAAGGATCCTTCTGCAAATTATCTCTTCTACCTCAATCAGCTACAATGTCAGCCTGATAACCTGTTGATAGAGGAAATATTTTCAAAGTCAGTAGCTCCTTGATCAAGGCCAAGCGCTAAGCGCCAGATGTCGATTCGAGTAGATGGTACGCCGACTATAACGAACTCGAGCGGAACCATGCGTACATTCAATGGCTGTAGGTTCTGCGTTCCTTGTTCGAATTTCTGACATCCAGCCGCTCCAGGTTTCCGATCCAAGAGGACGGGGCGAACACGGATGCTTGTCGGCTCTTATCTCACGAGATAAGACTGATGAGAAACAATAACGAGATCATCTGCCGTTTGGTGAAGTCATACGAGATGATGCTTGACTTCTATGGCATGCGTCTAGTCTCGGACACGGGGTCGCTTGCGCGTTCGCTCCTTCCTCGTGATTTTAAATCACGCTACCGAAATCTTCTCAGTAAGTGTGTCTATATCTATAATTGTGTCCTATATGTTATATACTAAATGGTTAGAGAATTCACACAACAATCTACGCATCACACGTATTCTCAAGTGCTTGTCTGAACTGGGAATGGAGCACTTGAACGCTGGCTTTCTCCTACATGTGTTAAACGAGCAATGTGAAAATGATATGCTCAATACCGCATCACTGCGGCTTAGCATGGATCGATGGTGGGCTAGCTGTATACGGGATGACCATGAGCGGAATTGGGTTGGTCAAGCAATTGCAAAAGCAAGATCCGGAGCGCCGTTCACGCGAAAGATGTACGAAACCGTAATGGAGATCAGGCATTCAACTGGAAGGTTCCCTGCTGATATGATCATTTAGTAGTCCCCCACTACGTATCCTGTATATAGTATCGCGGACATTTACCATCCTAAAGGAAGGGAGAGGTCTACGTATACATCATGCTTGACCGTCTTCTGATGTGAGGTATTACAAAATCGAAACATAAACGTTTAAACAACAGTATAAATCAAATTAAACCTATACGCCTAACGACATTAACCCTCGTAATAATCAAAGTGATGTCAAAGCTGTACTTACATTCTTGCGGCGGCAATGTCGGTACAGTCATTGCAAACCTTGTAACTTGACAATAATCATATCTTCCCTTTTCTGCACATACATTGGACTGACGGACTGCAAGAGTGCTTCGATCGACTCATATGTCTGTCCATCGTCAAGCTTTGAAACACAGGTTCGGGTCAGTGATCATGATGTCGCAGAGCGGCGTAAAATTCACCCTGTAGCCACGAGTGTTTAAATACACCTTGATGGCTGTCCCTTCCAGCAAAGTCACGGCGGCAGCCGCTTCGTGTGCTGAATGTTGTCGTGTAACCTCGTACCGGGTCAAGCCAAAGGATTGCTCGGAGAGAGCCCGGCCAAGTTCATTGTGACAGAAAGAGGATGATGGAGAACTCATGTTGGCGGCGGTCTGAAGATTGTGTTTGCGGTATTCTGAATCATTAGGGGAGATGCGGCTATATAACCTAGTCATCCACCGAGGGACGGACATGTTGTCCTGCCCTGCAATCGAGAGAACAAGAAGCCCACCACCAAAAGTGAAAGCTGTGAAAGTGAGATCGCAGCAGCCCTTCAAGAAATGATCATGATGATTATTTGGATGTTCTTGACCCTGTTGCCTATCACAGCTTCGTGGCTTCGTCATAAAAGAAACTCCGGATATTACCGCTACTCCGCGACTGCATCAATCAGCCAAAATCATTCTTGATTTTGTGAGATAGTGCACGACGAGCGACCATCGTGGTAAAGAGCCAACCTAAGTGTGCTTTTTTTAAAAATCTCATGTGCTTAACTTGCAAGATGATATCACTAGCCTGAGGTTCACTTGGTCAGAATCTTTTATTATAAGCTACATCATGAAGGAGTTGTGCTAGCAAATGCTGAAGGAGATGACAAACAGCTTCAACAAGCGCAGGGTTGTCGGACAAAGTGAACACTTCAAGACAAGGGAACTGGACGAGGGAAATACGATGCCATCCACTTACGTTGTTGAACGAGGGTTGTAACGTGAGGGGAAAGAGGCTGAATAAGTTATCAAACGCGGTTATCAATACTGTGTCACTAAAACTTAGATTTAGCAGTCGCAGGAATTGACTTCCCTTGATTGGAGTGTTTACGACTTAGGCAGCCACATGGAAGTGCGATTAGGACTCGTGGCCAGGAGGAACAACGTGGAACACCGAATTGAGATCCCTCCGGCTCAATAGATTATTAGTATGTTGGGAAAGGGACTAGACTGAAACTGTCGGAACTTGTCGTCGTTACGTCTGCGCTGGAAAAACTTCGGTCCTATGGAATGAGCCTACGCAAAACTAAAATTATAGGACCAATCAATAGAAATAGTTTCATACCTACTAGCGATATAATTGTCGATTTCCCAGTGTGCGATGTCGCGGCAGAAGGGGCTAGACAAACTGATATGATGACGGTTCCCCAATGCACAGGGCGGGCCTGAGTGGAGGCTAAAATAAAGACTCAGTTGTTCCTATTGCCGGTGCGCAGTAGCTAGTAGTAGGGAGAATTTGGATGACATACCGTTTTTGGGTGTACTGCAACCAACATAGCGCACCACTGAGCGCCACTGCGACGCCCGGTTTACGCACAATCGTTGTGAAACCCGCGCCACCTACACGCGTTGTCTTCGTTCGGGATTAGCCTCTCCTAGACTAGACTTTACTCGGCGGACCCGCAGTCTATTGCCATGGACGTAGTCAAGGCGGTGGAGACGTACATCACAAAGTTGGTGTCTGCTCCTTCAGCCATGAAAGTTCTCCTTCTCGATACGCACACGGTAAGATTATCCAACTCACATTTCCGTATATTGACCTCTGCTGGTGGTGCCAGACACCAATCGTCTCTCTCGCCTCCACACAGTCGACTCTCTTGTCGCATCAGGTTTACCTCACGGACCGAATCGATAACAGGTTGCGCAACCCGATGCCTCACATGAAATGTGTCTGTTTTTTGCAACCTAGCGAGGCCAGCATTGAAGCAGTGTGCGCAGAGTTGCGTGAGCCCAAGTACGGCGAATACTACCTGTGTCAGTGCGTGAATTCTTTCGGTCGGCCAATATCCGAGCTAATGTCAGTGATCAACTAGATTTTAGCAATGTTTTGAGCAAATCTTCGATCGAACGCCTTGCAGAGGTAGACGAGTTTGAGGTGGTGCATGAGGTGCAGGTAGGGTACCTGACCACTCTTTTGCGCCAGTAAAGCTGACGTCTCTACAGGAATACTTTGCGGACTACGCGCCTCTTCTACCTTGTTTGTTCTCTATCAACCACTTGCCTACCGTCAACAAACCTTTGTATGGATCATCGCCCAATAGTTGGGATAATACTGCTCTAGACCATTGTGTGCAAGGAATCATAGCTGTTCTTCTCAGCTTAAAGAAAAAACCTGTCATTCGGTATGAAAAGATGAGCGGTATGGCTAAAAAACTGGCTCATGAAGTGCAAGTGAGTTTTCTCGCCCTATTTCATCCATTATATTCATATTACTGCAAAGCATCGCATACAAGCCGAGTCAGCCTTATTCGAATTCCGGCTTACGCAGGTAGCACCGCTGTTACTCATCCTTGATCGGAGAAACGACCCAGTCACGCCTTTGCTATCTCAATGGACATATCAGGCTATGGTCCATGAACTTCTCGGCATCCAGAATGGAAGAGTTGACCTTAGCATGGTTCCTGATATTCGGCCTGAACTTTCTGTAACTTCATTCCCGCTGGATAGGCTTCCAATCATCTCTCACACGTTTGATAGGAAATTACTCTCACGATCTCCACTGATCCGTTCTTCCAAGCGCATTACCTGGCAACATTTGGTGATCTTGGTACTTCGCTGAAAAATTATGTCCAATCTTATCAATCGCGCTCGCTGGCCCAATCCCCCTCGACTATCAACTCGATATCTGACATGAAACGCTTCGTAGAAGAGTATCCCGAGTTCAGGAAGCTAGGCGGAAACGTCAGCAAACACGTCACCCTGGTCGGGGAGCTCAGCCGGTTGGTTGAGAGAGATCATCTACTGGACGTTGGCGAAATAGAACAAGGCCTCGCGGCAAGTTCAGGCTGTGATTTCAAGGTGCGTACAACATTCAAAATTTTACTTTTGTACTACCATTCGTACGTTTGAGCATAGACTGTCCAAGCTCTCGTCTCGAATAACACAGTCCCTGCATGGAATAAGCTCCGGGTTGTTATTTTATATGCGCTACGGTATCAAAAGACACAGACGAACAACATTGCCACGCTCATAAACCTCCTCCTTTCCAACGGAGTGTCACCAGAGGAGGCAAGGGTAGGTGCATTCTGGCTTTCCTGTAGCACTGATTCAATTCTTCGTGAAGCTTGTCTATGTTCTTTTAAACATCGCTGGCTCTGATCAGCGGCAAGATGATTTATTCTCGACGGAGTCGCTGTTAGCCAAGGGCAGGTCCGCGTTGAAAGGTTTGAAGGTAAACCAAATTCATGCTATGATCGGTATATTCTGATAAGTCGTATAGGGTGTAGAAAACGTTTACACTCAGCACACTCCACACCTCTCACAAACATTAGAGAATTTGTTCAAGGGACGTCTGAAGGAAACCAGCTATCCGTTCCATGATGGTGCGGGAACGAACCTTGGCTTACAACGGTATGCTGTATGATCCCTGGATTTTTGGTATTGACGACTACCTATAAGGCCGCAGGATATTATTATATTCATGATCGGTGGGACGACATATGAGGAGGCGAGGACAGTTGCCTTGTTGAACCAGGATTCTGCTTCGACGGGAACGCGGGTGTTGCTGGGGGGTACATGCGTGCACAACTCGTCCAGGTAATTTGTACCGATTCTCATTTTATTATGATTTTGGTGCTGATCTCTGTTAGCTATTTGGAGATGATTCGCGCTGCAGCAGAGGGCTTCCCCAACTCCGTGTACGAGCCACCACCAGAATCATCATCAAACGCACCATCACTAAACCTCAATTTGGGCGGCGTCAATGTCAGTCTTGGCGGGCCTGGTGGCTCAGGGGTATACAGAACGAGCTCAGACAATGTTGGAGTTCAAGCCGAAGGCATTAGAGATGGTGTACGCAATTTGTTTGGTAAGGTGAAGCAGGGGGTGGACAAGATAGGGTTGTGATGGATATTTGGCTTGATCGCAGCTATCCACATTGACTGCAACTGGCCCTTTGTTGTTGCAGAAGTTACGTTCTACTGTATATACGGATTCGCATCGAGCGAGGACACGTCGTCCGTGTAGTCACGTGATGTAGTATGACCCGGTGTTCGTTCTCAAATTCTCTCTTCATTCTACAACACACTGCACTCAGTTGCCCTCCTTCACTAAGGGCTAGCGCAATGGCGAAGGGCTTTTTAGCTGGCCTCAGAGGAATTGATGCCTTTGGCAAGGTAAATCGTTATTATGCTATGTGCCACGTCAGTTATCCCTTACTATATTTCTACGGTTAGACTACAGAAGACGTGAAAGTGAAGACGCGGACTGGCGCTCTCCGTATGTTTAACTTCATTCCTTTCGTTGCTTAAACTTACATCCTCTGGATTCCTAGTGACACTCATTTCGGCATGTATTATACTGGCTTTCACGACCATGGAGTTCTTCGACTATAGAAGAGTTGGAGTCGACACTTCAATTGTCGTCGATCGAAGTCGTGGACAGAAACTGAGCGTGAAGTTAAATGTAACGTTCCCCCACGTCCCTTGTTACTGTAAGTGATGCGCCTCCAGTCTTTTTCACCGCTAAACCGCATACCATTCCCGGTTGTTGAACGTCTCTTGGTCTCCGAATACCATGGTTTCAGTGCTCAGCCTTGATGTTATGGATATTTCTGGGGAGCAACAACGCGACATTTCTCACAACATTGTTAAGAAACGACTCACAGATACTGGTGTAGATGTCCCGGGGCAGCGCGGTGGGGATCTACGAAACGAGATCGACAAGTTGGCGGAGAAGCGCGGGTCTGGATACTGTGGCTCATGTTACGGCGGTGTGGAACCCGAGAGTGGATGCTGCAACAGTTGTGATGACGTCAGGCAGGCATACACGAACAAGGGCTGGAGCTTTGGCAATCCCGATGACATCGAACAGGTAAGTTGAATGTAAGTTGAGTGAGCCTTCGGTCTGTTAACAATCCACCATGTGCCAGTGCGTCCAAGAAGGATGGTCGGACAAACTCAAGGACCAGGCGCAGGAGGGTTGCAATGTTTCTGGACGCATTCGAGTGAACAAAGTCATCGGCAACATCAATATATCCCCAGGCAGATCATACCAAACTAATAGTCGGCATTTCTATGACCTCGTGCCCTACCTGAAGGATGAAAAGCATGTCCATGACTTCTCTCACACCATCCACGAATTCTATTTCATGGCTGATGATGAGTATAATCCAACCAAGTCTAGGATAGGAAAGGAGATGAGGAAACGTATGGGTATTGATGAGAACCCCCTGGACGCTTATCAAGCCAGAGTTTGTCGATTGGTAACATATTCATGAATTCCCGCTGAGTTAATCCATCTTTAGACCACCAAGGCCCAATACATGTTTCAGTATTTCGTCAAGGTCGTCTCAACACAATTCAGGACTCTCGATGGGAAATCCGTGCGTAAAATTCACATTGGTGCCCAACATAGACTTGATTAGTGAACAGATCAACACACACCAATATAGTGTGACTCACTTTGAGCGAGACTTGATGAAAGGCGCAAGTGAAGAGGACAAACAGGGCGTTTACACGCACCATGGTTACACGGGAGCACCAGGTATGCAACTAAAAATTGTACACAAAAGGCGACTGAATACTAGGTCTTTGCATAGGTGCATTCTTCAACTTCGAAATATCACCCATTCTTGTCGTCCACTCCGAAACAAGGCAATCATTTGCACACTTCCTTACGTCGTAAGTCACGCTGTCCTTTGGTAATGGCCTTATTGCTCAGTTCCTTTCCAGGACGTGTGCCATAGTGGGGGGTGTGCTAACTGTAGCTGCACTGTTGGATAGCGTATTATTCGCGGCTGGGCGAAAGTTGAAGAAAGGGAACGGCGCCAACGGGAGTGCCAAAGTGATGTAGATGTTGTACTCAGTGGGTCAGTTTTTATCTGCATATTCATCGGCTATGCATTCCGCTTGTCGCCTGTGCTTTGGGTGTGAACCGAGCTCTCCTGCTTTTAATGTCTGAATGTTTGATTTTGCCTGTCACCTCCCGCCCTGGATGTTCTGATGTTCGGATATACTCGGAAATCGCCGAAATGGGTTGGTCCAATACGATGAGCAAGACCCCCTCCGCAATCTTGTCTGACGCGCTCACCGCCTTCAACAAAGCCGCGACACTTGCCGTGCGCGTATCCTCCTCCACTCAACTAGCTACTGATTATTGTCCTCCCAGGTCACCTCGGCACAAGACCAGGCCCGCAAGGATGTCACACAAGCGACCACCGATGCCCGCGAAGCGCGCAGAGAACGCGACGAGGCGGTCAACACCCTCCACGCCCACAGGCTCGAAGAGCAAACTTGGAAACAGGAGGCCGGTGTATGGAAGGCTGCCGTGCGCGAACTCTCTTGTTCCACGCGTTCTCCCGTCCGTCTCACCTTCACACACATTAGGCGAAGCAGGCTGAACTGACTGTATGACCCTCTCTCGTTTCTGACGCGTCTTTGACTATCTATCTTTGACAGATTAATCATCATCTCGAAACCATCGCTCAATTACGCCAAGAAACCACGCAATGGAAGAATCAATGCCTTCGCCTCGAGGAGACCGCGAGACAGGAGGCGATCAGTTGGAAAGAACAGTTTCTTCGTGTAGAACAAGAGCGGTTAAAACTTGCACAACGCGTAGAAGAACTCGTGGAGGGGCAACTGGCTTCTGTACGTTCCCTCGACTCAAATCGTATGCCACGCTTCCTGAGCACTTGTCCAGGGCGGACATCCCGTGACTTCGGCCGCACCGTACACGCCCATGCAGAGGTATTCCGCCATGGGCGATTTAGCAGAATCCACTCGATTACGGCGTGTCTCCACGTGCGATTCGTTGAGTCCAGGTTTCCAGGAACTCCCTCCATCGAAATCTCTGTCTTCCACGTCCAAGACAACCTCAAGCACAAATCGAACCCGCCCAGGACCTATCTTGCAACTCCCGACACCATTGTCTTCGAACCAACGCAGTGCACGCCAAAGAGTCACACAGGATACTGCCACCAAAGTATCCCAGTCGGGATCGACATCGAACGGCACGCGTCAGATAGTCCTCCGTCGTGTCCATGCCGTCGTAGAAGTTCCTGTGAAAGAAGAGAGCGTTGAACGGGATGGTGTGGGATTGGCTACACATCTTTCCCCTCCAAATATTGCGCCAACGTCAACATCAATTTCAGCCTCAACGTCAAGCTCAGCATCCAAATCTACTTCTGCGCCTAAGACTTCAAAGGCGCCTCCCCTAACAACAGACCAAGGCAAGGCAACTCCACGGATTAAACGGAAAGCATCAGCCAAGCGAACCTACGTTGAGATCGACGATGAGGAATCGGAACAGGACAGCGTCAACCACAATTTCAAGCAAAGCGATGCAGAAGAATACCAACCTGTTTCAGATGGTGATGATGAGTTATTGATGGGTATTGAGGTCGGCAACACTTCAAGTGTCGAAGAAGTTTTCTTCGCGCTAACAGTGCATTCGCAGACAAATCGGAAACAAGTCTATGGCATGAAACGTGTTTCGAAACCAAACTCGCTTCCGAAGTCGACTCGCGCTCCTATCGTGGCCAAGAAACGAAAAGTACCTACAGCCACTAAGAGGAGTCGACCTTCCGCCTCTTCTAGACCATGAACACATTTCTATCGTCTACGTTTCCGGTTCATTAACACCTTATTTATTTGCCTACTTATGATTGATCTATCCACACTTTCTCGCACGTCGGAAACACATCGCTTTGCACTATGACAAGTAATCAACATCAAAATTCCTACATGGTATCGCCCAAGTTCAAAGTATAAAGGGTTGTCTTGATGCAATACGCTAATTGCTTCAGTTGCGCTTCCGGGTTGAGGCATTTTCGCCAACATATTCATCGAACCACCTGAATATTTCGTAGTGCCACTTCAAGCTGTTTCCAGCGTCCATCACCCAGTGGTTTTCATCGCGGAAGATCACCAGTCGGCTTGGAACTCCAAGTCTATTTTACGGGTGGTGGTGTCAGCGCAAGTACTACCAAGTTGAGCTGAACACGTACTGTATCAGAGCGTGCCATACCGCGATGCCGTCGCCCTCGGGTAAACGGTAATCTTTGCTCCCATGGATTATCAGCTGAGGTGTTGACCATTTGCTCACGGTGTATGCTGGGCTATACCTATCACCCGAGGTCAACGCTGAGTTCAGGTTCCCGATGGCGGCCGAAAGCGAGAACATACTTGCGAGACAATTCAAAGGATTTCTCTTCCCATGGACGTCCTCCCCACTCATGATTGAACTAGTTAGATATCAGGAGTGTCCAATCTAATAGACGGAGATGTGCACGCACAAAGAAGAGCTCGTCGGTCGCATAACCGTTGTACGTGGTATCGAAGACCTAGCATAAATGTCAAAATAATGGAATGGGGATACAAAATGAGACCTACGCCATCATGACACACCAAGGCTTTGAAGCCGAAGCCAAACTGAGGGTTTCCTTGAATCCAACTGGGGAAGGCCGGTCGTCAGCGCATTGTTGAAAGCGAAGATGGCAAGCGCAACCTACTTGATTGCGTAACCTCCGTAGCTCGCGCCAGCAGCAACTGCGCGGTCAGGGTCGATCTAGTCGACCATATAAGAAGTGTTGTATCAGGGTTCCAATGCAAGTTACCTGAGGGTAGTTCTCCAATACGTATTTCCAACCATTTATAAGGTCCACGAAGGGCTTTCCTCCCCAGTCTTCCTTGATTCCCTCAGTCAAGTCTAGGACAATTTTTTGAGAGGACTGAGATGAGTCATGTAAAGCAAGATTCTCGCATACCTTGACCGAAGGAAGTGGAACCGGTGGGGTTTATTGCCACGACCACATAACCTTGGCTTGCAAAGACTGACAGGTATTGGATTCGAGGGAAATAGTGTGCCAGTAGACGATTACTGACCGTTAGGGTTCCAACGAGTAGACCAGGAATCGGACCAGCAGCCTTCAGGCCCTAGATCACTGCACATCAACCATCCCTCGCGTCGGTTTACGCTAGAAATGGACTTACCGCCGTGAATAAGCAGGACGACAGGCCATTTCTTCACGTCCGTGGACTGATAGCCAGGAGGAGTGAGGATCCATCCGTGAATTTTGTGTACCGCGCCTTGGAACCAAAAGTCCTCGCCAGAGTGTAGGTGTTTGCCCTGGAGAGATGCAGCGGAGAATTTAGTGATCTGGGTAAGCTCGCCTTTAGCAATGCTCGATGCATTCTTTTTAATGTCTGCCTCCACATGCTGCAGGTTGCCCAGAACATACGCGTCGTTCGGAGACGTGAGCGAGGACAGTGCGAAGAGGAGACGACCGTTCGAAAGTACTTGCAAGCCTGAAGCAGCATGCGTGTTGGTCAGAGCAGCGGGGGTATTGTATGGCGGAGTGAGTTTGGGATGTGCAGTAGATTCACTGGGCGTTGGAGGGATTGGAAGGGTGAAGATTTTGACTCGGGCGATATCTTCGGCAATAAAGTAGATAAATTCACCACTTTCCGAGAACTAAATGGACATAGCTCGCGTTACATTCTCCTGAAAATGGAGCGTCGGAACATACCGCCAAAGAGCTGGGGGAACGATCCCAGTCTTGGGTGATGGTAAAACTGACGCTTTTTGCGAGATCACGAATGACAACCTTGGCCCTGGATCGCACGACGAAGTGGTTGGTAGAAGGGAACACATTAGCAAAAATGACCTGCCTGTCTGATTCGTGACCATCCTCATCAAGCTGAAGCCAAGCCACCTTGTCCCCCTGGCGATTGAAAGCTGGAGCATGGGTTGCACCATGCACGCCAGAGGTAAGCTCTACGAGGTTGGAGCCGTCAAATCCTACGATGTATATCTAGAGTCGAGTCAATAAAGTGTCAGAGGACATCGGAGCAACCGCACATTCTGTTTCGTGTGAATTGCTTTTTCAAGCTTAGGGTCCTTTGCAGTAAAGATGATCTGACTGTCTGAGATATCGAAATCATCCGTTCCACCAAAAGGTTCGACGGGAGAACTCTAGTAAACGACCGATGCGTTGGTAACACTTTTTCATTGCAGATAGGAAAAAAACATACCAAATCAGTTCCCTGAAGGACATTTGTGAAGTCCTCCCCAAGGACGAATTTTCCTTGATTCTTGTACAATCGCGCGGTAAAAAGAGACTTGTGTTTGGGACCAACCCAAGTGTCCCATTGACGCTCAAAGGTCTTGTCGTAGACCAAAGCGGTGTTTCCGCGGTTATTATACTTTTCATCGTTGTCCTTGACAGCCTTGAGATCACCATCCGCGTGGACGCACGCAGAGAAGACGAGGGTGCCAGCGGAATGGGCATAGCGGAAGTCTGCGGCGGTGGTGACAGGGAAGGACCCAACGGAGACGGAGTCACCGACACTGATCGCGCCTCCAGTGAATACGACTGGAATTGCAAACAGTTCTTGTTTCTTCTCCTTTTCCACGCCTGTCTCGACGACATGTGCGATGGTACGCGCATCCAGCCAAAATGCATCACCCCCGTCTGGAAGCGAAAGATTATACGGGTCTGATCCAGGTACGATGGGTGCAATGGTAAGGGAGTTGTGGGTTCTGTGTGAGATGATACGGATCTGTGCGAAGTGGACAAGTAGATCTGCGACGACTCACTTGCGATCACCGAAGGAGTACGTGCTAAGGGGTATGAGGGCCAAGTCACCGGCCGGGTTGGGGAGGGGGGCGCCCGGCCTGGGCAAGGTGAGCATGTCCTGCGGGGAGAGAATGTCAGGCGACGCTTTGAGAGCCATCTCTGTGGACATGATGGTAGACGTTGAGATCGATCAAGCTTAAATCGTATCGATTCCACGCACAAAATAGCAGCAGGAATCACGAGAAATTAGACGGATTAGTACATCCCCTACTCCTCCATCTTTTCGTCCTCGTCCCCTGCATCATTCTGCTCCACCTCCACCTCTATGACCACCCCCGTGTCAGAGTCCCACCGCGCTTTTAGTCCCACTCTAAATTCTACCATTTTCTCCCCAATGAGCTTCAGCAGTTGCGCCTGCTCACTCGTGAGGGCCTTGCCTTTGTTGCATATTTGATGCGATGTTTCCAGCGTAGGCACACCCCGTTTCAAGGTCGTAGACAGTCCTAGTTTACGCAGCTGAGGCTCTTCGTTGTGCGGAAACGGCTCTGGGGGATCTGAGTATACTCGCATCACAGGGCCCACGGGGAGAATCACTGTCCGTGTAGCAATGTTGCCTGTCCGTGCAAAGTCGGCTTGTCGAAAGTCTCCGAACCAGTCGATCACTTCCTGTGGCTCTGTGTCGGTAAATAGCAAACCAACTTGGCCTTTTACTTTCTAACGTACGATGACGGTCATGAGTTGTATGAAAAAAAAAAAAAAAAATTGGGCAGAGATGACATGCCTGGGCAAGTTTATGCAACCCTGGTCGATGCTCTTCTTCTGGCGTATTCCCAAGTGCTTTTGCCATCACCGCAGCCTTGCCGAAAAATATCCGCGCTGAACTAGATTGCTGCCAGTGTCATGATCGCATTCCTGTGATGAGCTATCGACTCACTCTCTCCAGAGATTTCGGACGGTTTTGAGATGCGTGTTGCGCATCGTACCTACTTCGAATATCCAGCAGTACTTCCATTTTTCTGCGCTTTGTTGGATCTGTCGAGGTCTTTAATGGATGTGAACGGTCGACCATGTTGTGCACACCTCGTTCAGAAACGCATTTTTGTGTTCTCTCGTCTTCTTTGAGACCTTTGTGAGCGATACTGGAACGGCGTGTCATTCCTCGCCCATCGACCGCACAGTCTCTTGATCTCACCGAGTTTTGCCCGTCTTGACTTGGGCATGGTCGATTTCAGGAGAGCGTCGAATTTCAAGTCCGCCAAAACTTCATGTCGGTAATCTCTCCAACAGAGCTCACCGCTCTCGAGGAGGTCCTCCTCAATACCTCCAGAAAAGTCCCCCTTCACAAGAGATTTCGGGCTCTCTTTGCCCTAAAGTCGCTCAAGAATGACGATGCAGTCGCGATCATATCGAAAGGTGTCGTCCGTTCTCTACGCTATACCCTCATCATGACCCAACTACGCTGTCGACAGCTTTCGACGATCCTTCTGCACTTCTCAAGCACGAGTTGGCCTATTGTCTTGGGCAAATGAAAAATACGTCCGCATTGCCCGTTCTCGAGTCCGTTTTGCGAAAAAAAGACCAAGATCCTATGGTCCGACACGAGGTATGTCACATTCCTTCGTGCAATCCCTCTCCAAAAATCGTTTTGAAAGGCAGCGGAAGCAATGGGTGCGATTTCCGCCATCAAGTCTGTCCCGATCTTGCGGGAATTTCTTTCTGATCCAAACCGGAGCGTACGCGAAACGTGTGAGATCGCGCTCGCAAAGATTGACTGGGATAACTCGGAAGATGGGAGGAAACATCTGGCAGCCATGGAGTCTCCAGATACCGTACCGTCAGTCTGTTCCTTCGAATCTTCCCTTTCCTGACATGCTCATCCAGCTATGATAGAACATATACCTCGATCGATCCCGCTCCACCATCTTCCCACCTCCTGTCCGGACAACCAAAACCTGACGATGTAACGGGAGCATCTATATCATCACTCAAAGGAGAACTTCTCAACCCGGAACTGCCGCTGTTTGCGAGATACCGTGCGATGTTTGCCTTGCGTAATATCGGCACGCCAGCAGCGGTAGATGCACTTGCGTGTGGTTTCTCTGATGACAGCGCTCTCTTCAAGTAAGTGAAGCACTGCGTTCGGTCTCTTGTCCTTCAGATGGTTGCAGGCATGAGATCGCATTTGTCTTTGGTCAGCTGTTATCGGCCCACTCCGTACCATCTTTGATCAAGGTCCTCCGAGACACGAACGAATGCGATATGGTGCGACACGAGGCAGCAGAAGCTCTGGGCGGCATTGCAACCCCGGAGGTCCTTCCGCATCTAAAGGAATGGATGACACGGCAAGATTCACCGACCGTCGTCCGTGAGAGCTGCCAAGTCGCCATCGACATGTGGGAGGTAGGGAATTTGCCTTTATATGCCGTCTTGTCTTGACCGTCCGTCTTAGTACGAAAACTCTGGCGAGTTCCAGTATGCAAACACGTTGGAGGCTGAGCGTGCGACCGCATGAAACCAGTGAAGAAATCCAAAGACTTGTACTTGCATGTCTTGCTAGAATTCATACATAGAGTGATAGCCCCACAAGATGTAGCTAATAGGGTTGTCGTTGTCAACTATGGGACTGAACAATCTAGTATTCATTTACGCGGAGACAGCGACTCGGATGAGCATGAATGACGGGTTCAGCGACGGCAAGAGCGTTGTGGGCCACCGGGCATTGAATATTGATTGAAGCCTTGGAAGCCGCTCAGCTTCATGACTGAGGTGATGCTTCTACGTGGCGACCAATGTCTCAGTGTCGGCATAGACGCGTTGCTAGGACCATAGAAACACCACCGACTACAGGACCAGTCGGACCTTCCTACAGACTAATGGAGCGGAGCCCGCCTGATGGTGTAATCAAAGATGAAGACACTCTTGGCAGTTGTCCTTTGTGATAGCTGACGAACTCGAGTCTGATCACCTTATCCTGGACGACGTTGGTTCCGGGACGTAATTGTACACAAGAACTGAGGGAGCGTCGTTTGTGACCATCAACATCATGGCCGACTCCATCCTCGCCATCGCGTCAACGACGCCGACCGTCTTTGCGTTCCTTCAAAGTATGTCGCTCGTCCTTGCCAGTGGTTCCGATTACACACTGACAGACAATCACAGGACTCGTCAAGGATGTCGTCCTCGATGAACGCGCCTCTGCCGTGCCATGGACGATCGTGAACAAGTACTACACTGCCGACGTTAAATTCCTCGTCCACTCGCTCTCTTCATGGACCTCAGTCCAACGCGAGCTCTTACCTCCTGCTCTCCTCTTCATCTGGAATAGAGGAGAGGTGCACTTCTCTATCCGTCTTCATCTCTTGGCAAGCTCTAATCTCCCTTCTATAGCCGTACCGTGACCAAATACATAATCTCTCCCAACACGCGTCGCTGCATGAATTCGAGGTTACCCTTGCCATCAGACTTTCCCTCACCGGTTCGACCTCGCCGGAAGAGATCGAGGACGACCAAGACATAGATGCCTACTTGTCTTCCAACGGCTTCGAGTTTGTCGATGTCCCAGATATTGAACCTTCTTTACCTGATCGAACGGGTAAGTTTCCAGCCATCTGCTCCGCGTAGCAATATGTACCTTCCTTTCCTCAGGCATCCTTGGTATACCTCGGATTATCGATGCATTGAGCACCATCATGTGGCCATCAATGATTCGGCAAGGTTTCGCGAGCGCAGCACATTCGAACCCTGGCATTCCCTCTGATGATTACCACAATCTCGCACGACTCGTCGGAGAAAAAATATCCGGAAACGGGGGTGATCGTATGCAGCGAGACCTGGAGGAACTCGAACGTTGGCTCGATGAAGACGATATAGATGCACGCTCCACCGTCAGTGAGCACGAAACCGTTCCTTGGAGTACCGCCGTTACTCCAGGTACTCTATCACCTTCCTCGAGCGGTTTTCTTGAAAATTCGCGCCCTACCACTCCCAAAGCAGGTTTTGACGATGATTTTGCTTCCTTCATCTCTGCCTCGCCTACAAGTGTCGCCAGTATCCCCGCAGCCTCTTCGGAGAGGGTATCGGCCCCACTGAACTTTCCACATTTCACTTCCACGAGTTTCGGTTCTACCTTTAACTTTGATTCCCCTTCGTCTGACCGCTTAACCCCCGTTTTGGATGACCACGCAAGCTTTGACACGACCTGCTTACTGCCTGGTGGATCCTACAAATCCCTCGGCTCTGTCTCAGACTTTGGCGACCCAGACAGGATGTCAGTCAGTTTAGAACCGTTATCCAACGGTAGTGATATGGAAAGCGAGGACATGCCATCACAGGTCGAAATTGTGGAAACTTCACGCAAGATTTTCGGTGCCATGCCTCTCTCGCTCTCACCCGTGCAAGAACGAGGTGACAAGAACTTCCAGGCACTGAACGTGGTTGGGTCGCAAACTCATCCTGGCGAGGAACTTGATGTCGAGATGACGGACGCCAATCTCGAGCGCTTTGATTTGCAAGGCGTGTTGGGCGCGCTCCAGGGATTGAAAGAGGAGATTGCTGGGATGCCCGACGACGAGAGGAGGAAGGCTGCAGCAAGGGTCGCTCTTGGCCTTGCATATGGGCTTAACCCACATTGCGAAGCGAATGAGGAGCTCGTCTGATGTACTGGAGTTGACAGACTTTTTGTGAAATAATGCATGAAACACGACTTTTGTCTCTCTTACTGCCCCCATGATTATGATCCAATTAACCACTTTCTTCCTTTCGTGCAGGTAACAAACGTACAAGAAATCATTCTGCATCTTCATCCGCATCTTTCGCGTTACCAGTCTCATCTCTGACCCCTCCTTCGGCAAAGCTCATGATCCCCGCCAAATCCAGCTTTGAAACCACATCTTCGGCTTCCCCCACCTCCATGTCCGCGAGCACCTTGTTCACTCCTTCTAATGTCCCGAGCCTCAGCGCATCTTTAAGAGCGTCGGTGAAGCCATCGAAAACGGTCCATCGCATCATCAACGCTTTGCGCACTTCCTCGACGTCCAAGCCCTCCGTTCCGGGGCCTTCAAGGACGAGATCGTTGGGCGGCGGACCGTCAGGTACGTTAAAGGAGATGGTAGAGTCGGGGTTCTCGGGTACGAGCTGAATCTGCTCTTTTTGTGAATTGGAGGAGCTTTCAGCAGCGGTTGCTGCCACACGAGTGACAAGATGAGCATAGGTATCTTCGACGTCTTTGACAAAGATGGGAATAGCACGTTTGTCGCCGGAAATCATCCTAGAGTCGCGGTGATAATGATGATGATGATCAGTCTTGGGTTGGTCACGCTGAAGAGGCAAGGGCCCACTTCTGGAAGAATATCCTCACTCCATCACGACCCAATTTATCACAATATTGCAGAAGCAAGCTTTGGTGCACGCATTGCTTTGCATATTTTTGATGTCCATCCGTCTCCGCCTGGAAGGCGGCGACAAGGAGAGCGTCGGAAGCACCCGGGACGACGACATCGCGATTGTCTTGTATGAACGCAAAGGATTGGGCATAGTCCCAGAGAGGCAAATGAGAGAAGCGAGTGAGAGATGGAGTGAGCTCTGGTAGATCTTGCTGCTCGTCATCTGCAGCCGAGGGAGGGACGGCATGAGAAGAAGAGGCAGCAGGATTGAGTACTTCGTATGTTGTCGTCTTGGTTGTCGTCTTGTTATTTTGGGTCGAGTCGGTGGTCACACTCTGGACCGGGGGCGGGGCAGGTTTAGGAGGGACGTACTGGGCAGCGTTGTGTACTGGTCAGTGTTGTGGGGAAGGTGAATTAGGGAGATACCTTGCTTTCCCAACCCTCGTGGATGTCGTCGCTGGTGATGTGCTTCTTCTGTTCCTTGACTTCAGCTTCGAGGTCAACCTCGAGCTTGCACGTATGGTCTGCGAGCTGGGCGATATGCATCTCCATGCCGTCGAGGACGGCCTTCTCCTGTTCGTCCTGGGGAAGAGCCTTGACGGTGTCATAGATCTGGAGAAGAAGGGAGAGAATCATGCCATCGTATGTAGGCTGATTTTTTGCGTTGGTGGGTGGTGCTGCAGGGGATGGGTCGGATTGGAGACGATCGACTAGATATTGGAGGAAAGGGAGACCGGTCTGAGAGTGTGCTTCTTCTGCGAGATCGCCCGCAGCGCTGGGGGGTGCGCCGGCGATGCGTTCTCTGATCCTGATGAGGCGGGGATAGAGGACGTTGTTGCACGCGATCTCGGCGTTGAGTGCCTCGATCTTGTGCTTGCGGGCCTCGCGTTTCTCGTGAATGTCGCGCTGTTTCCATCGGATAAGAGAGCGCTTGTCAACGTTTGGATGACCTTCGATGTCTGAGTCGTCCGAGAGTTCGAGCTGGTCCCATTTGGAGTAGTTGAGAGGCATCTCGGTCGTGGGTCCGTGCGAGTGAGTGGCTGAATCATTTCACCTCTTTGCTTTTCAACACCCACCACCAACCCTCAATGGACATCGACATCGACAATCCACCACCGTCTGCCTCAACCCTCGACTCGGACTCTTCCTTGCGCGCAGCTGCTCTTTTATCTAGAAAGCGACGGAGAATTGCTGTTGATGCATCCGCTCTGCCTCCTCGCCTTGCTCCACCAGAGTCTTTCCTCCAACTCGACTACGGTCTCGACGACCCAACCCAGTCCGGCCAAAATTTGTCCCCGTTTTTACACCCAACTGCTTCTGAACCAACAGCCCGCACAGAAGACATCGAAGACGGTCAAATTCGTGAAGAAGGCGAAATAAGCGATACCGAAACCTCGCCTCCACCACGACGCTCACCCACTCCGCCCCCGAGATTGAGACAAAGGCATTTCGCTCCCCAACTACAGGAATCCGCAAGAGTTGAAAACTCCTTGCCTGCTTGTCCACACTCCCATATCGAATCCCCAGTAACAGTGTCGCCATCCGAACCATCTGATGCTCAGTCGTGGAAAGCCGCTAGTCTTGAACCTTTTGTGCTCGAGACATCTACCTACCGACTTGATGCTAATCATGTCAGACCAGGACTCACCAGTTCGTCATCAGTCCCCCCCGTCGGCCCCTCTCTGCTGACTCTATTGCTAGTGACCCAAGATCAGTACAATACCGCCAAGGACATCGTTCTTGACCTCCTTGGATGGGGCGTTTCTCCCGAATATCTCTTGGAGTACGGCTTGAGTCGGCACGTCATCTTCTACGTTTTTTCAGAACTCAATCTGCGGCTCCCAAGCAATTTGGATACAAGTGGGCTCATTCCGTACCCAACACCTGAGATGCTCGCACTTATATCAGTTTCTCCATCCTTGTCTACGCACTCGCTGCATTCTTCGCCCTCTGCAATGCCCCCTCTCTCTGTCATCCCAGCCCGAGTGTCTCTTGCCGAGCGTATGAGCATGGTGTGCATTGACACGCGGATGTCCTCACCCGACCCCTCTCCGTGCATCAAGGCCGAGCCAAGTTCGCCATCGTCTGCTGATCTCGCCAATCCTCATTCGTTACTCGTGATAGAGCAGCAACGGCGCCAGGAACTTCTCGCTCGGAAAGCTGTTATTGCCTCTCGCAAGGCTCGGCAAAGCGAACCCCCGGGCTTAACCACTTCAATTAATGATCGGGACATTGTTCCTGCTCAATCCGTCGACGATTTTTTGAGGACGATTGAGCCTGCACCGCCTCCGAATGTCGATGACAATGACAACCACAACCGAGAATCCTCTGTTGGCGCAAATCTCTCTTCGAGCCTGGAGCATGCTGATGACCCGATTCCCGGTCCATTTGGCACATCCAGGAACGCTTGCACATCTTCGACAGGACCTTCAAGTCAGTCCAAGTCTTCCTCGGTTACGGTGGTTCATACCGAACTCCATCCATCCATGACAACGCCCACTGGGTCAGCGGACGGCTCAGGCGTTACCAACAATGGCACCGACCGAGGTTCGATGGTATCCGTGGACATAGCTGACTCAGGTTCAGTCACACCCAACCTTCAAGGCAATTCGAGTCATACGAGCTTGGACAGCGACAGCAGCCATCCGCAACGCCGAGGCGTGAAGCGTCCCGTGGCAGCTGACTTCGTAGATTTTGACAGCGGCCCAGGATCTTTACGCGGTCATGGAAGCTCATCTTCCAACGGTTATTCAAATGGCGGTCCGCATTCCAACCCTCTCTCCAGACGCAAAGGCGGTAGTTTCGCTGGAATTAGCGGCATGCGCCGTTGTGTAATCGATTTGAGCGACAGTGAGGATGATGATGACAATCAAGTGATGGGAGATCAAGTAGGGGATGGTGATACTTGGGACTATTCCCAGGCGGTTACTACCGCACGCATTCCAGTGTCGCTCACCGCGACTCCGACGGTGCCATCGTCTTTGGGGTCGTCGGGGATTGCGAATGGCAACACAGGGCAGCCACTACCCGCAGCGTCCGCCACAAATGCACTCGCGGAAAAGGAGGAAGAGATCAAGAGAATGCGACAGCTCATTGCTGAAAGGGAAGAGCTGAGGTTGAAGAAGTTTGCGGCTGTAAGTCCTCCCAAGTCCTCGCCCAAGCGGTACTCAGTGTGTGCTTGCAGATGTCCGGGAAGTCGACACCTGCGGTACCACCCACCGCTGAAGCACAAACCCCGGACGAAACACTCACAAGTTCACTGAATCGTCACAATTCGTCAACGTTACTCGTTACACGGCATCGAGAGAACAACCACTCTTCCAGCCCGGAATTGACACGAAGACATGGTTCGTGTCATTTACCGTTTTACCCACCCCCACTTGTCCATTCTGTATTCCCTCTATCACGGCGATCTTGTGGTGATTTTGATTATATGTTGACCCTTTTTGGATTCAGGTATTTTGGTAGCCGATGGGAAGCCAGATTTTCTCACTTGCGACAACTCGACGACGGTTCGCACTCTTGGCGCACCTGGCCCCACCGGTGGCCGGAATGACTTAATGGCACAAGAGACATCCACCATTGGTTCTCTCTCTCGGTTCTCCGTCAGTCCGACGGCCGGCTGACCTACTCTTTTTGCTCTTTCCGCCCCCCTCTCCCTCCCCTGCCGTGGTTGTTAATTTCTCCTGGTTTACGATGATTATTCTTTCTTGTACTTCATTCACTTTTCGCTTTGATTTTCGTTCCTTTTTCTTCTTGGTTGTACTGTGTGGGGTCCTCACTGGTCTGGTCTTGTTTTCCTTGCCACCTGTGGGGATTTGACTGGGGGGTTGCAGGACGCGAGCTATCCGTGCAAGAAGGAGACTCTGAAGATGAACAAGGTATGTTTTTCAATCTCGTCTTTTTTCCCCCTTCGCGTTGACGCACATTACTTACTTCCTCTATCGGCTTCCTTAGACTTGCTGGTCACTGGGGAGACACGGTCCGCACAATTGGCAAGAATCTGTTCCTTTTTTCATGTTGGCGTGCATCTTCCTTCCTGACTCACGCCTTCTTTTTGTTTTTCCCCCTTTCCCTCCACGCGACACCATGATCACATGCACAGGTTTCGCCATCAAAAGAGGATATTCCTCCCGAGTCCTTCGCCGCCGGTGATTCTGGAACATCATCGTCGGCACAGGTGCGTGTTCCAGTTTGGCTTGTTATGGAGGCCATGTGGCCTGATGTGTTGATGTGTGCTGATGTAAAATGGGTGGTTGCCGTTGGCGATAGGTGCTCCGGCCCCAATTGCCGCAATCACAAAATGAAGTAACACCACAAGTATCAAGATCTGGTTTTCCATTGTACGATTCCCCTCTTTCTCGATATCCGCTTCTTCGACGTCGATTCGGACCGGGCATAAGCGCTGGCAATGCCTCTTTGGTCACCTCGCAGTCTGAGATAATTATTGCATCGCAAGCGAGTGCTCCTACTGGCTCGCCTGCTGGCGTACATTTTCCTTGCCTTATTTCCTGTGGTACAGGCGCTGTGTCCTCTCACCCTTGCTCCCCTATTCCTCTGCCAGACCTCAATGAATTGAAGCAGGCGGTACTCCACCGTTCACTCGTACAATTGACTAGACGCAGTCCGGATCTTCGGGTGTGTGCTTATGAGGTGCCCGGTGGCGGTGTGTGTCGTGACAGGGACTGTGGAGAGCTGCATCTCAGCCGAATAGGCAAGGAACCGAGCGGTACGTCATCCAGTTGCTTTATGTGCGAGCTGACGGGAGTGTGACTGCCGGGATTGCAGATGCAGAGGTTGCGGCATACGTTCACGGGGTCCTTCCACGGCCGTGGAGCGGGCGATGTGACGTACGAGCCATCGAGATTGCGCTCGAGGGCGTTCGACTGCGTGGAGGCGCCACAGATGTTGACAGTCGTGTCCGGGAAGCGCTTGGAGGACTTGGTATACCGATGACTTGACCGCGCGCTGACATGAATGGTCTCCTGCCTGAGCCGAACTTGATCGACACCTGAGGAAGCATGGGTGCACGGAAATTTTCTTTCTCAAAGAAAGAAACTACTCGAGTGTCAAAATACCAGAGGAATGGAAAGAGCGCTCAGCGCCACAGACGGTGGACTATTATTTGTTTTTTTTTTTTTTGTTTTATATATATAATTTGTTGAATATGACTGACTGATCCGAAAAAGGGTATTGATAAGGTAAGCATCCGCGGAAAGGGGAATGGACGATTCCCAAAAGGAAAGATGTGGGAGTGGCGGCTGCGGAAGCAGATTCCGGGGATTACCGGGATGTGCCTGAGGGAAATATATACTCCGACGAAGCCAAATAAACGAATACATTGGGGTGTCTTTTTTTGATCGTCCAGACTGAGACAACACACGCCCCCCGTTGACACTCCCTCCCTTTTCCACCTCCTTCCAACTTCAGCGATTCCTTTTAAGGACGCCCTCCGCACCCTCGCTGACATCGTCACTGCCCGCCCATCGTCGTCCACATTCAACAACTCTTTCCACTCCTCCACCTCAGTCGTCGACCTCGACGCTAGTCTCCTCCCAATCACTACATGGCCTATCGCCATCTCCCATCTGCATCCAACAGCGCCCCATCTTATCCGTATTCCAAGACCGCGGCTCATCACGGTCAGCAGCCTTCCCTTTCCGGCCAAAACATCCAGGACGACCCTACCTCATCCTCGCCGACAATGCGAAAGCGCCAGCGCACGGGCCTCGATATCTCCAGTCCTACCGTAGCCGATCCTCAGCAACAACAACCCCAGTCTGCTCAACCGCCACACCAACAACAGACCCCGCATCTCCCCCAGCCAGGCGCCGTTCCAGAAGATGGTTTCATCAATGATCAGGACGCTGCAGAGAGCGCTGCCGATGACGACGACGAAGAGGAAAAACCAAAGGACAAGAAGGCCGGAAGACGCAAGATTAAGATCGAGTTTATTCAGGATAAATCAAGACGTCACATAACATTCTCCAAAAGGAAAGCTGGTATGTGATCACCCTTCCTTTGCCTCTCTCGTGTTTTTTCCTGAAAATGTTGCTTCACTTTCGCAGGCATAATGAAAAAGGTATTTTCTTCCATCGGGTCTTCGCCTATCGCTTATCTAACCCTCTCTTCCAGGCATACGAACTTTCCACCCTCACAGGCACCCAAGTATTACTTCTCGTCGTTTCAGAAACCGGCCTCGTATACACCTTCACAACCGCCAAGCTCCAACCTCTTGTCACACAACCAGAAGGCAAAAACCTCATTCAGGCTTGTCTCAATTCCAATACCCAGGGTGCTCCTCATGGCGGTGCCTTGCCTAGTCTACCTATTGGTGCCCCCATGAACCGCTCTACCCAGTCCATGTCCATCCCTCCCGGCGGTACCAACAATCTTCCTGGCGGTCTCTCCATCCCAGGTGGCCCTGTCGGTGCTCCCGTCCCCACCAAAGAAGATGGCGATGAAGATGGCGATGAGGAAGTCGCCCATAGCGGCCGCACTGCAACCGCGGGTGACAAGCGTCGCCGTCGCCCCTCCACTACAGCAACTTCGGCACCTGGTCGCACCGGTCCTGGTTCCCCTCAAACACCCAACAGCACCATTCCTCCTCCCCTTTCCATCCCCGGTGCTTCTCAGCATCAACCCGCAACCCAGGCACCGCCACCTCCGCAAATCTCGCTCGGTTCCCCAACCAGCCCACAGCAACAACACTCGCAGGTGCCTTCATCTCCTCAGTATGGCCCATCCCCGACGGGAGGCTATGCCCCTCATGGTCAGCATCATGGGCACCATGCCGGAAGTCCCACGGATGCCGGCATGTATGGCGGGCACATGATGACGGCTCCACCCTACTCGTATCCAGGTCCCGGTGGCCCAGCAGGGCAGGGTGGCCAACCCCTAGGCGGGCTGGCTGCGGCCGCCGCGCAGCATAATCATTGGGCGCCACCACAGGCTGGACACTATGGAAGGAGGTAATTCATATCCATTGATGGGTCTTTTTGCTGGTAGTCTTTATGCGCCCGCTTGGTTGGCGTTCTTGCGTTGGTGCATCCCTCTTGTCGAAACGGGTTCGTAGCCAATCTATGCATTCTCTTTGTCGTTTGATCACTTCTCTTGCGTTTTCAATGTCATTATCCCTTTGACTTGTTTTTCATTTCACCTGGTACTTACATCTGCGCTTGTCCTTGTTGAAAGTGTACGCTAATCGATCAATGCCTTGCACGATGACGCATCTCGTCTTGATTGCTATGTAACCTTGGTTATAGGCCGCTCTACTACCCCTAAGTTTTAGGCTAGTGATGCCTTGGATTTTGAGGCAATTACATTACGACTCAAGTATCCTCGAGGACACGTTATTTTCGTCGATAGACTAGCAAAATGAATGACCTCCAATGGTAGGCCAATGAATAACCTTTCAATGGACCAAACCAAATGTGAAACATTGCGACGTGCCACACACGGTCTATTCCGTCTTGGCTCGAGAACGTAGGGAATTAACTGGGTCGAGAACTGGAATTCGCGGAGTGGACAATTTGAGTAAACTGGATGCTGTCATGCATGGACCGTTTAGTACCACTGAGGAAGTTTTCACTCACAGTCCAATAGAGATCGCACGTTTTCGACCACGAGCACCAGTGCTCAACGGATCACTCTACAAAACCTGAACCCACAGGAAGCTCCAAGTCACCACACGATCTGTCTTGGCCATATTTTCTCAGGTGATAATGTTCGGCGATCAGCATGATGAGTCTGCGACATACTTGCGCAGTTTCGCACGGAAGACCGGTTTTCATAGCTTCCCGGTCTTGGCAAGGCATGTTGACAGTTCTGGGCGTGCAGTGTTGATAATGCGGCCCACGTCCGACTGGATCGCCCCCTGTGCCGAGCACAGAATATGAATTCATTGATGGTAACCACAGTGTAAGCATTATATGTACATGCATTTCGGCGGTTGGTTGACAGCCTTGGTCGTGTTTGCCCCGGTAGTCGTGGGAGACACCGCTCACCAATTCAAGCAGTCAAGCACTGATCAAGATTATACCGATGATCGATCGGTGCCGCAAACGAAATAATTTGACGGAAAAAAAAAAAAGGCTGCGATGAGAGCTCTCGTCATGTCAAGCCAGTGCAAGAACCTGTCGACGCTGTCGTTGGGTGACATGGACAGTACCTCGTACTTTGAGCTCTCATTGAACCATCTATTATGGTCTGATGGTTTTTGGCCAAGCTGAGCGTTATCTCAAGGAACACGCACCTGGTTCGATCTCTCTGATCCACGCAGGAGAGCTTAGTTTAGAGCCGAGGGTCAAGCTGTCAGGAATATCAAATATGCAAGACTCTGTTCCCGCTACGTCTTGTCATGCTTTCAAGCAAAAGACACGCAGATCCTCGTTGCCACAAACGGGAACGTTGGCCAGGATATATTTATTCGGGTGGGTAGTACCACTGAAAAAGAAACATTTATTTTTTCATTCATGTGGTTTGCTGCGTCAGCCGAGTGCTTGGACCCTGTCCGTGATGACGAATATCTCGTTCACTAGAGGGGCACAAAATACGTTAGCCAGGGGACATTATCCGTCCGTCGGAACACTTGCCAAGGTAGCGTGTGTCGAGACCGACGAATACAGCTTCCGTCAAGGGGGATTTATGGCGAGCGGACATTCTGATCTGATAACGATGACGACACGTGTGGATTACTTGACGCACATGATGGAAATGCCGTGATGCAGGCGATGCCACAGGTTGCCGTCAGAAGCTTCCATTCTGTTTGATTGGCACGCATATGGTGTGGGAGTGAGTCAGATGGAGCTTCGTGTGATAAACCTGATAACAGGAATGTGATGTCGATTGCAAACCTGGTCCGATACATGGGGATAATTAAAACGGAGCTTCAGTGTAACGCAACCAAATCGAGCTACTCGTGGCCAAGGCTGCCCGGTGGCCGGTTTTAGGATACATTGATGCTGTAGACGAGGCACGACGGTGGTCGCAAGCATGTTTCTGCAGCCAATCGCTGATCTATCGCTCGGTGGGAAGAAGAAGAACGTCGCAGACAAGGGGGAACGGTGTCCTCGATACCCTTTTGGACAGCAAAACAGGAGAGTCAACCGGAATAAATCGATGATCATCTGTCCGGTACAGTTTCGGTTATCCCAATGGGATTCGCGGTGGAGTTGCATGCGAATCCGCTGATGAATCGATGTCGGCGCACCGGTCACGCCGGTCATCGATCACTTCAAATTGAAATAACGGAAATAAAAGACAGGAATGACCTAGCACACATAAATTTCAAACCGAATACTGTATATACGACCACCCACATATCAAACAATGTTTCTATCAAGCAGCGTTTGTATCACCGAGAGTGGTCCGAACCCAACTATCTCCTCGACTCGTCGCAGTAATGGGAGGAAGAACCGCCTGGCGGGGCTAATCTTGGGTGAGATCATCAGACCACCAGCAGCCCCTCTGCTATGCCATGAATCCACTGTGAAATGACAATCAAATGACGCGCGCACCGTAACCTTCAACCTACATACCTAATGGTTGGGCCATCACAAAAATACACAGATATACCCATAGGATTCCATATATCCCACCCACCCTTTTCCCCGTGACACGACGCCACAGCTTCTCAAGCAAAAGTAACAGTGCCTGTAACGTGAAGAACAGCACCACAAGCCAGCTGAACCCCTTCCCGAGTAAATATGCCGAGCACTCGTGAAACATTCCCGAGGCAAAGAATGTCCCAAACAACATTCCAATGTCTCCAGCAAGCCATTTACCGGCAAACCCTCCGTAAACAAAGAACGTCTGACGAAGCACTTGATGCCATCGTTTCGCCCAAAAGATGTGTAGAGAATCAGAGATCCAAGGATTATCCATCAGCGGAGGCCACATTTCCGGCGAACTAGACAATACGGTCACAGCAAACAAGGTGATGCAACCCTGAACCATTTCAAAACCAGAGATGAGACACGTTCCCGTCGCAAGATGAATTGCGGTAGAAAGTATGTATCGGCGTAGAATAGGTAGGTCAGGTTTGAATATCGTTCCTCCATGAGGCGAGCCAACTTCTGGGACCAATTTGATGAGAGATTCCAAGGCGTCGAAGATAACAAAGTGTTTGAGCGTAGATATGACAGTGGCCCATAAGAAGCTGGAGCGCTTCGAGGGCCGTGGATCCCCTGGAACATGTATCCCGTCGCTAAACTGCCACCCCAGTCCGCGGGTGGTCAGTGCGAGTTCGAGCGCGTCGTAGAGCCAAGGTGGTAACCACGAGGTTCTTGCTGACACTGTATAGGAGTTTTGTTTGTCATCGACGAATGACGTGTCAACGCCAGCACTACCATCGGGCCGATGGAGCGGTTTAGACGGCTTTATTTCACCAGTTTTGAGCATGCCATCTCTCCTCCACGCAAAGTCAATAGCTTTGGCACAAATCACCTCGGCAAAGAGTCCTACGAGAGTGTTATATTGCGCAACATTATGTGATGAACCAGATTCGCACCCTGTCCCCAATTGTAAATGTTAAATTCTGGTTCCGTATACATGGAACCAAAATATGTTCCAAGTGTAAGGCAGACCACTAAAGGCAGGAGTGACAGCCGCAGGTAAAAGGTATCCGGTCGTCTGGAGAGGTAGGCCATCAATAAGAAAGGAATTAACGGCAGCAGAAGATGAGGAACATGGTGGAGACGTATGGGTATGCGATCCTGGGGGTCGGGTATTATTGTTCGATACGCATTATAAGCACTACGACAAAAGGTTAGAAAATAGTCTAGGATTTGGTTTGAGACTCACGCATGATAAACGGCGGACGGCCACATGGAAAATGACGAGTTGGTCATTCAACGTTCAACATCCAACGACTGAGCCGAACAACGTGCGGACTGTCAATGCTCAGCCGAAAAGTCAGCCGAAATGATATGCTGAGAGTCGAGCGCTATCTTATCTCATCAAAACGATGTTGCCAGCTGCTTGCAGCGTACCCGTCTCACTCACCGTCTTTGGACGGTCTCTTCTTCTGATCTCCCTCGAAGTCGCTGCAAATGCCATCTGCTGGGCTATCGCAGCACGCTCGCACGAAATCCTAGGACTTGCTATTCTTGCTTGGGTACAATTGCGACCTAATTCTGCGGGTCAAGTCGACTGACTCGCCCCGTTCTTTGCCCTTGCTCCAGACGATTGGCTTGAGGCACGGTAAGGAGTTTGCTCTTGCAACCAAGAGGTCGTTCAACTCCACACAGCCCTTGACGCAGACCACATAAGGTCACCCGACAAACAATGTTGTGGTTTCGTATGTTACATCTTATCCCGATCTGCTTTACGTTATTCATGTCTGTGACAGTAGCGGCTGATTATTAGTACCAGTGCAATCGATAATGCAACACGAACTCTTATCAATCACGAGCAACTTGCGATAACATGTGGACTGTTCTTTTCTCTCGGGCACAGTACAATAGTGATTGTAGTGGTATGTTCTTCAACTCTGGTCTGTTCCGGACCCCTTGACGCACCAGCGACCAGAATGTCGCTATAGTCATCAGCACGAGCATCTACAACAAACTAAGTGGGGTTGGTAACGTTGGATCGATCGTAGGTACGTGCCAACATTCCACATGTAGTATCAGTTATATGTCTATCGGCAGGGACTGCCATCAGTGGATCTTTCTTGTTCATTGTTGGTCTCGCCAATTCCATCATTCTCTGCAAAATCCTGCGTCAACGTCGTAAGGTACGTCCTCCGTACGACCATTGCTCTAATTTACGCTCTTATCATCATCCGACGGGCAGGCGAGACGTAAACGAGATTCAGATGACGGAGAGACAGGCCCAGAACTTGTCCCGAATCAGAACATGCTGATGATGCGACTACTTGGACCTTTGGTCAACTTCGTGAATCGACCATGGAAGGTACGCTAGTGCAGTGTTAACAGTCTCATGGGATGCCCGGTTAAGATTATCAGTAGATGTACCCTGTAGGCGTGTTGTTTGGCCTGGGTGAATCTTGTCTCGTCTCTGCTGGATATGGGGTCCTGAGTCCTAATTTCCTTGATACACAGGGTTTGATACTGCATCTTCAATCGCCCTACTCGCCATCTCTGCATTGGCAAAAAACGGAGTGAACAACATGCGGATACACCCCTCGGATGTCATCATCTTACCTGTGAGACCTTCCCGCTCCCCTTTCGTACCCCGGTATGACTCATGGTCGAAAAAAAGCTATTATTCACGACAGGGATGACCTTGGTGGATTCACTCGATTCCATACTGATGTTCTATTCGTATACTGGATTCGCTGGCCACTCGTGGAGGATTTTTGAACCAAACAGTTCCCCTGCGAGGACTCGCGACGCGCCGTCGGTGAACACGCACTGCGAGGTGTCTTTAACACCGAACACGCGCCCGGTGTCGGCAAATGAGGCAGTAATCGTCGAACAGTCCCGCGATGCGATCGAGTCAGAGACCAAGACGATGGACAATGTGGGGCATGACAGCGACGGCAATGCAACGAGACAAGAGCACGATGACCGTATGGTACTAGCCAAACGAAGTACGATGTCGAAACTCAGCATCATCCTAACGACGCTGAGTATTTTGCTTGCGTTTAGGTCAGTGAATGAGGTTGCGGTCCAGTAGCCAATGAGACTACTGATCTTTCATCGTAGTATTTCGCTCATAGAGATAATGGGATTGATTGGGGCAAATTGTGGCAAATGCCAAGCAGCAGCAACTGCTCCTGGTGGGGGCGGACTGGCAGGAACATGGTGGAGGGCTTGGGCACAGGTGAGTCGCACAAGACTTAGTGTGATGATACTAACAGAGAGGGATGGAAGGCGAATGAGAATTATGGGTACATTGGTGCAGCGATAGTGGGCATATTCGTCGTCCTAGTCGGTGGTTGGTACGCATTTTGTATGATATTTTAGTTGGTGTGTTTTGGTGTGTTATATAATTGTGAAATTGCTCATCTGACATATGTTGGACTCGCCGACGTCGGTGCCATCGTTGCCAACGCCCTTCACGACACTCACGACACTCACCCCCTTGTACTATTCCTTGTACTCTCCACCCATCTAGCATCGTGCACTGGCAGCACAATCAGACCGCCATCTCGTGTTGCGCCTGGCCGTGCAAACGGTAGAGCGTTGTCCTTCCACAGTCGTTTGGTACGCCATCTTTTCTCCCTACATCGCCTTCAGCAGTCATGCTAGGGTTGACAGATCTGACAGCAGCTCAGCTGGTCGATACCAACCTCGTCCTAGACCATATTGATAATGGTCCCAATCCGTCTTCGCGTCAACACCGATGTACACCGAGAAACTGTTGCACCATCGAAAAAAACGGCAGGTCCTTCAAATGCAACATCTTCAGCTCTCCCTCCCCAATCTCGTCCGCGTGGCATGCGCGCGCGCAGTGGATCTGTAGCCTCCACGAGTTCTTCAATCTCTCTCGTGTCGCCTTGTCCCTCTTCCGCATCTGTATCGTCCTCTTCTCTCCATTTACCCGAGCCCGCCACGCAGTCTTCCCAGTCTACATCCCAGTCTAAGTCCAGTCCACCCAGCTCTTCAGCGGATGAAACAGTTCGGGTCCAAGCCTCTGTACCCGAATATGTACTGGCTCTCCATGATTTTGTCCCTCAACAGCAAAACGCCACCTGTCTCTCTTTTCGCGCTGGTCAGGTTATCCGTGTATTCAATCGTGACCCTAGCGGGTGGTGGGATGGCGAACTGCATGGTCAGAGAGGATGGTTTCCGAGTAATTATGTCAGTGCCGATGAACGCGTCATCTCTCTGACAGAGGAACAGCTGCGCCCGTCTGTGAGTATCGCTTGTTTATCAGGGTTGCTTTGGGTTGACTCCGCTTTTCGATTTTCTAGCCTCGCCAACCCTCTCGTCACGCGCATACAATGTCAGCTGTATCTGCTGCATCATGGGCTACTACTCCCTCGCGCGGCTCATCTCGCAAGGATCATCGTCCCTTGGTCACGGAAGCTCTTGGTCCTGACATCGCCTCGTATTGCCCGCCTTTGATGGTTAATTTGTTGCAGAGTCTATCCCTCCTGCAAAGTGCGGTCAGGTCTAACCGCATAACACATTTTCAGCCATCCACAGCATGCATTATATCCTGCGTTCGGTTTATCCTCTCCTCCGTGGAGTGCCTGCCCCGCGAGGCACCGTTGCTAAAGCGATTCCCCCCTCTGGCTTTTGAACGAAAACAAATACTGTCTGTCCTGGCTTCATTGGTCTCACAGGCAAGAAGAGCCTCAGATGAGACATGTGACGAAGATGCTCGAGATGCAGAGATTGAGGGGATGCTCAAGCTTGGCGGTCAGGTATTCTCCCAAGTTCGGCGGTTCTTAGCAGTGGCAGTACAGTGCGGCGTCGAACTCCCGGAAAGGGGGCAATCTTCCCCTGTCGACAGTATCACGTCGACACATTTACACCTCGAATGCGCCTCTCCAGACCCAATGGCAGGATTATCAATAGCACCAACAGATTCCGTCCGACTATCAGTCGAAATGTCTGATCTGAGAGATCCCAAGTTACCAGATCACGAAACGACAAGTCCTGCCAGGGCAGCCTCGCGTGTAAAGAGCCTCGGTGACCTCCGATCTCAGCGCAAATTGCCATTATACCGAGATTCGAATTCGTCTACTGCCCCCTTACTGCCTCACCGGGCAGTCTTCGCTCGTGCGAAGAAGGAACAATACCTCGCTCACGAAGTCACTAGTCGGCACAAACCGGCTATGCTGTCGATAAGCAGTACTTCTTCGTCTTCGTCATTCTCTTCCACCGAGTCGCCCAGACCCCACGTATTACCCTCCTTCCCTTCGGGACCTTCGACTTCTTCCGAGGTTATGGAAGCACTCAAGCATACCCATGATCAATACCTCTCAACGATCGCGGCCTTTATAGGTCATGCACATTCCCATTCACGTTCGTCTCATGCCTCCAGCACAGGCCATATGTATGAACTGGTGCGAGAGATCGTCGAAATGGTCTGTAAACTCCTTACTATTGTCGAAGCGGTCATGCGGCACCCCGAGATTCCCAAGCACAAGATTGGCAATCTTAGAGCAGCAAAGGAGGGACTTTATAACGTGACCAGTTCGCTTGCAGAGTCTGTTCGACTTCTTATGGTCCCTCTTTCGCCGGATGTTACGGAGGAAGCAGAGAAGGCATCATTAATCCGTTCCGCTACGGCTGCTTGCAAAGCCGGCGCCGACTGCGTTTCCGCGGTCAAGATATGTCTTAGCCGAACCTCTTCGGAACGGCAGTTCGTTATACAAGTTCCATCGAGGGCAGACTCAAATCCTGCCACATTCTCGCCGAGTAAGTTTTCGCGAGGCCAGCGCAGTGGATCGTCTCTGCGACAGTCGCATCGAAGTAGTGTCGATGAAGAGGATGTCACCGTCCAAGGTCAAGCGCCAACGGACCATCCGGCAAAAATTCTGACACGGATCCAAGAGACATCTTCGGATTCCTCCGTGCTCACTGGCCATTCGAAATCTTCTGATAGCTCGCAGGATACCGCACCCACGTCTCTAGATGAACAATGCATCTCGCCATGTTCAAAAGCCGACCCAGACCTGTCGGATGACGTGATTTCGCCTTGTCCAAAGTCGACTGAGGTTGTTTCTGGAGACGTTGGCGGCGACCAGGAGACCGTGGACGCCTTTGAAGACCAGCTCGTGCAAGATGGCATATCATCCGTTACCCTCGATGTTAAGCGTGATCCTCTAGGTCATGACCACTCGGTTGAGGATGTCATTTACAATGCCGATGGTCACCTTGTCGCTGCATCTTTGGAGGTCCTTGTTGAGAAGATGATACCTCACGATAGCATCGTCGATCCCGCTTTCTCCGCCGTGTTCTTCCTAACGTTCCGACTGTTCTCAACGCCAACAGAACTTGTTCAGGCCCTCATTCACCGGTATAATGTCATGCCCCCTCCCAATCTCTCGGAGGAAGATATACTTAGGTGGCAACAGTATAAGGGAATTCCCATTCGCCTTCGTGTTTCCAACTTTGTCAAGAGCTGGCTAGAAATGTACTGGCGACCAGGTGTAGATGACGTGGTTCTCCGACACTTGGAATCCTTCACTCGCGAAGCACTACAACAGTACTTCCCTGGACCATCTCAGCGCATTCTTGATCTCATTGCCATGCGTCGGGATGCGAATACGAATTTAATCAGCCCGAAAAGTGAGCGAGTACGTGACCCAGGGATGTCCATCAATCCACCTACTTTCTCTCCTTCCGAGATCCCTCGACCTATGATGACCAAGGCATTACTCTCGAATTTACGGAACAAGAATTTTGACGCCGTCACCGTCACCGAGTTTGACGCTCTGGAACTAGCAAGACAGTTGACGATCATGGAGTGTGATCTTTACTGTGCAATCCAGCCTGAAGAAGTTCTAGAGACAGGGCAAGAGGGAGCGAAACCGACGGTGAATGTTAGGGCTGTCTCCTCCTTGAGTACAGTGATTACCGGTTGGATTGCTGAGAGTATTTTAAACGAACATGACATCAAGAAACGGACACACCTGGTCAAGTTTTTTATCAAGGTTGCGGACGTGAGTGTTCTGGTTGAATTTGTTGAGATTGGACTGAACCGCGCGGATAGCGATGTACATCGTTGCATAATTTCAGCACCCCCCGTTCGATACTTGCGGCACTTGATTCTTCAACTATCTCTCGCCTGCATCAGACCTGGCTTGTGAGTCAAGCTTCTGAGACGTCCATTATTCGTGTACTGAGAGGTTTTAGGGCGTTCCTCAAAAGAATAAGTTGCAGTTGGAAGCATTGCGACGGCTAGCGGATCATAGTCGCAACTACCATGAGTATCGCAGTAGACTTCGGAATACTGCTCCACCTGCCGTACCGTTTCTGGGTGAGGTTTACCACTTCAAGAACATGTACTGTACTCACTCCGACATATGAACAGGACTTTATTTGACAGACGTGACGTTTTGTCGAGAGGGTAACCCTTCGTACCGAGATTCACCGTTGAACCCCGACAAAAAGCTACTGAATTTCAACAAGTACCATAAGCTGGCTCGTATCATTCAAGGTTATCAATTTATCTCCACCATCTAAGTGATGTCGAGTCCCTGATTCATCGGCAGATATGCAGCGCTTCCAAGTGTCTTACAATCTCAAGAAGATTCCCGAAGTCCAACAGTATCTGAATGTTGCTTTCGAGAACTCTAAACACCATGGTGATCTCCAAGACCTATATAGGAGGAGGTGTGTCTCAAGCCATTGCTATCCTTTGCTGTATTGACTATGGGAATGCCGCAAAGTCTGCTTGTTGAACCGAAGCAGCCGGCCGACACTCCGCCTTCGAGCGACATGCGCCACCTCTTTAATTGGGCAACACGTTCGCAGGCGCAACAGCCCACATCTGCCTAGTCGTCTGGGACATTTCTATCTGCCTCCCTAGTCCGGTTTCATGCGACAACCCATAGCTATCAGATATCTCATCTTCGACTGCTCGGTTGTTGTTCTGTTTATGATGTAACTTTGGTTTGCTTCTTTCCCTTGTCCTTTGTCCACCACCTACCTAATCCCTTCAAGCATATTACTCCCCATTGACATCTTATCGAACATCGACTCATTGCATACTTTGTATATCATTTGCTGTTACGACTGTTTCTGTCCTGTACACGTGCACGGAAGTAGCTAGCTAATCAACATCTTCATTACGAGGGACATCACAATGTTGCACAAGTTTAAACACTCGTCACTACAACCCGGGCCAAGGTTGTCAGCAACCCTCCTCGCCTGCAAGCCGAGTACCAGACAATTAATATGGTCAATCGCAAGGTCCTTGAAGAGCTTCTCCAGCAGCCTCTGGGACCATATCGCGATCGCGATATTCTACATGAAACAGCATGCCAAATGAAAGGTGCCACCGAACTCGTCCTGTACTCATTTGTCCTCGAACACAACGGTAATGTCGTTGGGTACAGATATGAACCCTTTCTCGGGGACTGCCCTCTAACACCTTCTTGTTTTCATCCAGCCTCGACGAATCCGAACATCCTTTGGAGGGACAGGACAATCGTACGTTTCGCTTTCGTGGAACCCTCAAGATCGCCAACCCCGACTGGCTCTCTGACTTTGGGCTCAAGACCGTCGAGACCGAGCTCAATCTACGCGCAAAGGAGCGTGCATTGCGAGAGGGGGATCGTTGGCCCGCGCAGTTGACGCTGGAAGGTCTCTTCGCAAACGGGCTCCTCACAACATCGAACGATGCCACTTGGCGAAAAGAGAACGAGACAAAGCTCACGGTTGTGATCCAAGGCGAGAAGAACATGCCAGCGGTCTATATGCATGGTACATGTCCCGTGATCCTATTGAAATGTTGTGCATGCATATTGATGGGTTGCACATATAGCTTCCCGTGTACCAAACGGATTGTTCTGGAGCTCGAAAGCTCAGTGAGTGTGGAGTAGGATGACATTACTGATGGCATTTGCTGAACATCCACTAGCAACCGCAATTACCAGATAGCTACCATGGACGTGGAGACCTATTCACTTTCCGAAAATTTCTTTTGGCGATGGCGACTTCTTGCGCTCATGGAGAAGATTTCCAAACAATATTCATACATTGCCCCGAGAGTGCGAACACCAATATGGTTTGCCGCAAAATACATCGATAGATTTGCGTGTCCATCGGAAGATAAACATCGACGACTCATTTTCGACGAGGAAGACACGGATGTCGACGAAACGGGGACGACAGTAACACCGCGTCACCCTCTCAGGCCTCACACGAGCGAAATACTAGGACTTTTCGCTTCACAGGTCGAATGGCTTATCACAAACAACGAGGTGAAAAGGAACAAGTTGTTTGACGTTGCGTCCTGGGAAAACTTTGCGGAAAGAGTGCGAGTGGAAAGAAAAGAAGCTGCTAGGGAAGGTGTGAAGTGGGGATGGCCTATAGGGAAGGATGCAGAAGAATCTTCTGATGAAAGCGTGGACGAGGACGAACTCGGGAAGCTGGTCAGGAAAAACCCAGTGATCGGCAAGTCGAACAAAGATGTAGCCCGTAAGATCCAGCTCTCACTAGCCAAGTCAAATCGCGAAACCAAAGCAAGGATATCATCTAGTTCCGAGAGTGAGGGGGATGCTCCAGGCGGTGCGGAATATGTGTCGGATTTTTCGGACCCATCAGATGCGGAGGAGAATGATTCAGACCACCAACTTGCAGAGGAGGAGGCAGTGGATCGAATACCGTGGCAGCTACAGCTACCGCCCCTCTTGCCGGACGTTGATGGTCGATGGTGGTGCCCATTACAGGAATGCAATCACCAGATTGACTTGCACGACCTCACGGAGGAAGGTGGAAGAGGGGGAGGGGTCCCCGAAGATCTTATGAGATATATTTTGCAGAAGCAATGGCGGAACGCGGCATATGATGAGAAAGTCCTTCAAGGATTCAGGTATATGGTGACAAATCACTACTTGAAGCACTTTGAAGAACGGGGGGTCAGGATCGAGAAGAGGGAGGGAAAGGCAAGTTGTCACCCTCATTTCTTCAAGGATGGTTGTTGATGGCTCATCCGCCGATCACAGATACGATTCATGTTTATCAATGGCAGACAGAGGCGCCGTGGCGGCGAGGAGCCTATCCGAGGACCGATGCCCGTACGAGGGACGTTGGGGGGAGAGTCAAGAGTTGTTCCTATTGTACACGCACCGCAAGCGGCGTATTTCCAATGACGAGCGGTGGGTTGCGCAGGGTACATAGGGTGATAGACTACGTGTCAGGATGAGTAAACACTTGGAATTTTAGCGTCGACCTTTGAGGATGAATGGCTGGCTTACTGCGTACCCAAGCACTGGCCAAGCGATGCTCTGAATATTCGCGCAATGATTTCAATCAAATTAAAAGTTGGCCGCCCGACAATGGGAATACTTTGCAACGTGATACCCGATCCCGTTTCCCTCAAGTCTGAGCCTGTCATCTGTGATCCCTCTTCTACCAGCGACCGCGTTGGGGTGAGTAGGAGCGACGGGAGGGTATGTATCTTTTGTTACTCCAGGGCCAAAATCATAGACAAACGGTCGACTCTGGGTCGCTCCAAAGAGTCTCGAGCTCTCCAAGACAAGAGAATACACAGGAGATGGATCGTTTCCAGGAGCATGTACGCTCCAGCCTCGAGACGGCTGACGAACATCCCAGAAGGCGACAATACTGTGTCGTGCCATTCCAGCCGTAACGAAATTGGCACTGCCGCCACCGCAGGAGACAGCGTAGATGGGCTCGGGTGACCAAGGATCTTTCAGGGTAAGGATGGGGAGGAGTGTTGGTAGTGAAGAGGTTGATGTCAACGCCGAATCGGGGTCTGTGAGGCGTTGCGAGTGGTGGGCGATACGGAGGTCGTATATACGGACTGAGCCATCGTACCAGCCCGAAACGACAATTTGTTCTGAAGGACCAAGAGGGGAAGAAGGTGGAGCGCAGGTGATGCCATACACTGCTGAGGGACGGTTCTTCGGGGATCGAAGGACGATTGATGGAGTGGGGGACAAACCATCGGGGGTTATGTAGTGAAGGGAAAGAGGTGCAGGGGACGTGGTACCAAATACAGCGTATGACAAGGGGGAAGACATGCAAAGGTGGCTTGCCCAGCTCCTTGCGCCCAAGTTGATGGATGTGGAAGATAGTGAATCAGAGACAAGGTTAGTGAGGGAGACTGAACCCCATTGGGAGAGGGAAAGGAGTGTGTGTGAAGTGCAGGACATGCTCGCTACGACGTTGGCACCATGATGTTGGATGGCATTTTGTGATGCGCGCGGGATGTTGATGTGTCGACTGCTGTGGAGTTCATGACAGGGAGGAAGACAGACCTGTTCGACGGAGCCATCCTCGAAGCCGAGAAATGCTGTACGATCTTGACCAGGAAGAAATGCTATGCTAGTGATGTCGGGTTGGACCGCGCCACGACCGAGAGTGAAGGTATATGAGCGTTCGAAGACGATGCGAGATGGGGATGTATCGGAGGTGTCTTGTACAGCGTAGGAATAGAGTACACGGCCCGCAGCGACCAGTAGCGTGGAGACGGACAAGGCGATGGCAGGCTGTAGGTTTCCGTACCACGGACGGGAGAGAGGACGTGCGATGAAGCTGGCACGCGACCAGGCTCGGTCCGCGAGAGTGTCGTAGCGCACCTGCGCAAGAGGAGACCATCTAGAACGCGGAAAATGTAGCGTGAGGGAATTCCTTTGGTTGTTCCTAAGAAATATGGAGCAACCAAAGTCGTTTACCTGGCTGGAGTATTAGATGAGCAGCGAGACCAATAGCGATGCGCTTGTCCGGAAACATACAAGGATATTGAAAAGCCTGCAGGTGGAAGCAAGACAGATCAGGTCCTGGACGTCGAGGTGTTCGATGATGAGCATCAGCACGTCCGTGTTCAACGCCATCGTCGACGTCGAGGAGTACACTATGTATACGCTGACATAATGCAAAGTTAGTTAGCTACTCGACTAGTAGTAGTCCCTATAGTCAAGTCAAGCATACCATGAGACGCGATGTCCGCATTCTCCTCGTCGGCGACGGTGAGCGCGTCCTCGTCCTCGCCATCCCTCACTAACAATACAATCAGACGGCGTAGGCAAGAGCACCATCATCACGTCTCTTATAAAGGAAGCCTTCGTTGCACACGCATGTCTTCGTTACTTGCCCTTCGCGCTTCGGCTCACCCACTACAGGTCCAGCACATCGTCCCGGAGGTCACCATTCCCCCAGAAGTTACCCCAGAGAACGTAACGACTTACATCGTCGATTCCGGTGGTATGCATTCCCCATTTGTCCCCATTTTCCTTCTCTATCTCCCACGAAGCCGGCCCACAGGACAGACAACACCTCGAAGCAGAGATTCGAAAAGCACACGTCATATGTGTCGTATACGCCATCGATAACCCGAATTCCTTCGACCGTATACCTACGTTTTGGCTCCCTCATTTCCGACAACTAGGTGTCAATGTTCGTCCTTTTGCTCCCCTCACCGTGCTCTCCTAACCATGTTCTAGGTCCCTGTCATACTTGTTGGAAACAAGATTGACCTACGGGGTGGAGAGGTGACAAATGAAGCTCTCGAGGACGAGATCATACCTATCATGAACGAGTTCAAGGCAAGCACCCTTCCTTCCGCCTCTGCTTAGCACAAACCTCTTCCTAGGAAGTCGAGACTTGCGTAGAGTGTTCAGCCAAGTTATCTCTAAACGTCTCTGAAGTCTTTTACTTTGCACAAAAGGCTGTACTCCATCCCACTGCTCCTCTCTACGACTCCAGAGAACATGTACGTCATTTCTCCCTCCTAAAACCCACTCTCCTGGTCCTCATTCGTCTCAGGTCCTCAAACCTGCATGTATCAGCGCCCTGAAGCGTATATTCAAACTTTGTGACACGAACAAGGACGGAGTTCTTGATGCCACGGAATTGAACGAGTTCCAGGTTGGTTAAACATCATTTCGTACCGATCACATGGTAACTTTGCTCTATTAAAGCGCAAATGTTTTGATGCACCTTTGCAACTGCAGGAACTAGAGGGTATCAAGGACATGGTGCACGAACACGCTCAAGGTGGTGTTCGGGATGACGGTCTCACCGAAGCTGGCTTTCTATACCTTCACACCATCTTCATACAACGGGGACGCCTTGAGACTACGTGGACTGTACTTCGAAAATTCGGATACGGTGAAGATTTGAGGCTAACTGAGTCGTTCCTTCTCCCTAGGTCAGTCTTACACATGGGATCCTGCATCATTTTGACGTATCGGTTTCAGATTCGACGTTCCACATGATTGCTCTGTTGAGCTAAGTCCCAAAGGATACCAGTTTTTCACCGATATCTTTGAGACATTTGACAAGGCAATTTTGCATGCCAGGTTTTCTGTCAAAGCACTGCTCACCAATTTTTGCAGGATCAAGATGGTGCGTTGAAAACAACGGAACTGGACGAGTTGTTCAGCACATCTCCCGGAAACCCTTGGACGAGCCAAAAGTTTCCAGGTACTACCCTTGTGGACGATGCAGGCGCTGTTACTCTGCAAGGATGGCTAGCCCAGTGGAGGTATGTATGTACAAATTCTCAAGCACCTGTCCAACGTAACTCTGCTAGTATGACCACACTCCTCGACCACAAAACCACCCTTGCATACCTCGCCTACCTTGGATATCCGGATGAACAACGTACAAGTGCCCTCCTTACCACCCGACCAAGGAAGGTTGACCGTAGAAAGGGTAAAGTCACGCGGAATGTGTTTTTATGCTATGTCTGTGGCGCCGCCGGGTCCGGGAAGACGTCTTTACTGCGCGCTTTTGCCGGAAAGCCGTTTAGGGAAGCGTACGAGCCGACAAGCAAGATGTTCAGTGTTGTCAATGCCGTGGATATAAATGGCTCTGAGAAGTACCTTGTGGTGAGTATAATTACCGCGGAGTAGTGTGAGCTGACGGAAAGTTGGTTATTTCTATGCAGTTGCAGGAATTTGGTTCAAAGTACGAGGCAGAAGTTTTACGGTCGTCGAAGAAGACGGACCTCGCTGATCTTATCGTTTACGTTCATGACTCGAGTGACACCAATTCATTCTCGTACATCAGTAACCTACGGGTGCGTGGCATGCCAGTCAGTATTACATTGTGATCTGACACGTGTCCTGAAGCAACAATATAGCCTGGACCATACACCCACGTTGTTTGTTGCCACGAAATCTGACCTTGACCTTGCGCAGCAGGTGAGTGCCATTAGATGATGCCTTTTTGGTTGATACTTATGTGATTCTCAGCGGCACGAGGTTCAGCCTGATGTATACTGCCGACGGCTCGGTCTTCAGGTTCCAGTTGCCGTGAGCATCAAAACTGGGCAAACAGCAGACGTTTTCCACGTGATGTGCAGTATCGCCTTGAATCCGTGAGTAATCGCCGCAGATCATGTCAGAGGCAGTCAGTTTACCTGTACATTAGCCACGCGGCAATACCAGGAGGGCCAGACCGTGCACTAACGGCGTCTGAGCGGCTCCGAATGTATGTGACGATGACTGCGCTGTTGGGAGGAATCAGCGCGGGGTTGGTGATGCTGTACCGCAGTTTGTTGAGGCCTGGTGGCCCTGTTCTTCCAGGATGGACATCACCGTGGGCTGCATGGTTATTTGGTAGAAGGGACGCTTGATACATGTTTACATTTCTAGCTAGACAAGTTTCAGTTGAACAGATCCGAAATCCGACAGCCTGAGATCCGTGATTGCCTTGAGGTCGCCGCCTGGTGCCGCTACAAAAACAGCAGCGTTGGCGACTGCGTTCAACGACAACCTGCTCCTCACTCGTCCTCGAAACTCATCTCAACATGGACGAAGACATGGAATTTGACGCTAATGCACCACAGCCCGCTCTCAACCAGCCCAAACAACAATCCTATGACGACGGCCGCAAAATGCTGTACGCTCCACTCTGTGTCCATATGCCAACTAACGTTCGTCCAGCGATCTCGTCTTCGTCCAGGACTGTACAGGAAGCCAGGGTTCCTACATTTCCAGTGCTACCAAAAATATAGAAGAAATTTGCGCCCACATCTTCGAATCTGGCCGCCTCCAATCCCCCGAAGATCTACGTGTAGGTCTTGTGGCATTCCGCGACCACCCACCACAAGATCATACATACGTCGTCAAGAACTTTGGATTCTCCTCCGACATTAGTAAGGTTCACAGGGACCTTTCCGGACTCTATGCTTCTGGCGGTGGTGATGGGCCCGAAGCTGTTACGGCCGCTCTGGCAGAGGCATTGAACATGGAATGGAGGGAAAATGCGAGCAGGATGGTGGTGCTTATCGCTGATGCCCCTCCTCATGGGATCGGCGAGTATGGCGATGGTACGCCGGGCTGCTTATGCCGCCAAATCAGACCTGACACGTTTTATTCACCCAGGCTTTGACGAGGGTTCCCCCGATGGAAACGATCCATTGCAGATCGTACGCGCCATGGCGAGCCGTGGTATAACACTTGTAAGACATGCGCCCCGCTGCATGACTTGCATGGCTTTATTGACCCTTGCCTTCTTTTTTTAGTTTTTCGTCGCCTGCGAGCCAGCACTCAGTGGATACTCTGTACGCACACTTGCCCTCTGCCCAGATTCTAGGGTATGGACGCTGACCCACTGCCCCAGTATGCAACCGATTTCTACCAAGCCATCACGACCATCACCTCGGGTCTCATGCTCCCCTTGACCACCGCTGATCTCCTCTCGCACGCGATTGTTGGCAGTGTGCTCGAGAATCTTGATATGGAGAGACTCGTGCGCGAGGTAGGGCACGCTGTTGCGCAGCGGATACTGGGAAACAACGAGAGCGTCGACGACGTGGCTCGTGAACTTCACGAGAAGCTACTGCTCAGGAACGAGAGTACGAAGAAAGTAGTAATCGAAAGCATCTACAAGGAATCGCCCGAGGCTGCACACAACGTATCCGTTTTCATGCATGCTTCATCGTTGGCCGAGGCTAGACCCCAACTCAAGCGAGTATGTTGGCTGTTCTTTGCCCGATTCATCGAACAATGATGATACTGATCCTCTTCGCCCAATAGGTCTTTGGGACGCGATTCACGGACAAATACCTACTTGCACGGCAGGCCGCCAACCGAAGCTCGTATTCGTACTCTTATTCCCCTCACCTTCCTTCACGAACTACGCCAACCAAGTCTGCGACTGCTCCGGCAGTGGTCATGTCTGCCTCTCCGCCACGCAAAGTTGTTACAGACTTTGCGGCTTTTGGTGCGCCAGCCAATGCAAGCGTGTTCGGGACTGCGGTCGCTGCGTCGCCTTTTTCACTGGCAGGTGGCAAGGCTGCGTTTGGAGGAATCAGGAACCCAACCGCGAGGGCAGCTTTTGATGCCGATGACGACGATGACGACGAGGAAGGAAGACAGAAGGTTGAATTACGGGAAGATTCGATATCTCTAGATCAGGTACTTTGCCTAGGGTTTCTGTCGCCTATTTATACTAACGGTGTTGTTGGGACAGGCACGCCGTATCGCAATGCAGAGCGCTTGGAGGGGCGTCCGAGGATGACACGATTCCCGCTGTTTGGCACATAACATGCCTGCCATTATTCCTCGTTTTTCATTCAAATTCATGACGCATTCCCCATTGTAGTTGATTTGTTGCAAGACATAGCTTTGAACCTTGTTTCTGTTCCGACACTTTCAGGACCATGTAGAATAATGAATCCACATAAAATTGATGACCAGCTCACGATTGCGACGTGGTAACGTAATAATGGTGTCTAGGGTAGGGTATCCTTGCGCTTTCCCCTCTTCTTTTTGGTTGCGAGAACGACGTCCAATGTGTCCACATAGGTGGATGGTCTATGTGAAGTGTCCTTGCTCTTCTTTTTCTTGGCCTTTTTCCTTGCCAACGCTTTCTCTGCCTTTTTAGCGGCCCTGGCAGCCTTGCGCTCTTTTTTTAATCTTTTGCGCTCTCTGCGCTCCTCCTTCGACTCTGTATCGTCTTCCGTCTTCCGTTTCTTACCCTTTATATCTCCGGTGATGTTGTCTTGATCGCGGTGTTCGTGTACAGGTGTGGAAGAAAGAGACGATGGGTCCACGGTCACGCGCGGATCGTCGTCTGGACCCAACACAGGCCCTCTGAAAAACCGCGAGTACAGACCGCGTTTCGCAGCCTCTTTCTTGGCGGTGGCTAGAAGGGACAGTGCAGCAGGGGCACTGGTGGGGGTGGCGTTTCCCGATGTAGAGGCGGAGGCGGGCGTGCCAGAGATGGGTCGTCGGTTGGAGATGATGCCGGTGTTGGTGCGCCGGAGGGGGAGAGCGACGTGAGGGCTGTCGGTATCATCCGAGTCAGCGTCTTCGTCGTCGCTCGATATTTTGACCGTGATCGCCTTTGACGCGGCGGTGAACAAGCTACGGATACCACGATGAACTGTATGTGCACCAGGAGGGTTTAAAGGTACATACTGGTCCCAGAAGGGGAAGGCCTCGTCACGGTCCTTACCTAGACCGTTCAGATTTTTCTTTGGTGGGATTGCAAGGGGCTTGGCGATGGCGCCCTTGCGAAGGCCAGTTCCTGACCCAGTCCATCCGTAGGACGTTAGATAGGCGTGTCCGTAAGACGACATGCACAACGACAATGATCATGATTCCATGTGACTCTCTACATCACGTGCTCACCCCCTCCTCGCAACGTCGTACCACCCAAGTTCACGTCCCCAACTGTTCCACATCCTTTCCAGCACCCTCATCTTCTCCCAACGGCCTAGACTAGGATCCTCCAGGTCTTGCACATCCTCAAGGAACCCCTCACGGAGACGCGATCGTGCAGGCAACGACGTGAGTGCATAGTGCCGGAGATGAGTCAATGACAACACGAGAAGCCCGGTTGTGAGCGGTGGGATCGAGTTTGGCGTCGAGTCCATATCGCGCGCTTGGTCCGATGCCTTTGGCTGGAATAGCAAAAGGCGTTCAATCCTCCTGTCGTAAAGTCAGCTCATGTACCAGTTTACAAGGCTCTACAGACCTCATCGCGAGCCAGACGCTCGTTTGACGGTGTTTTCCACCATACTTGCTACCACCCCCAAACACAAGTTGTTTAAGGAACCCTCCGATCACATACACGACCGCAAGCGCCGGTGCGACCCCAACGAATGCAAAGGTGAGTTCCTGGGATTTGAGCAGTTTGTCGATGCCTGTCAAAGCTTGGTCAATGTCGACCTAGTACCAGTCAGTCCAAGGAGTCCACAGTGACAACTGCTACACGAGCCTTTGCTTTTTGCATTTGGACGAATAGTGACCTTAATAAAGTACCAGCGACAGCAGACTTGAACGGCCGTTTGATATCGTTTTCATAGATTTCAAGGATGGGCGTAAAGTCTCCCATCCTTATCTGATTCGACAATGCCACCAGTTGAGCCTGGGTGTAACCTAATTTGTCTTGAGCCAATGCGAGCGCCATTCGCTCAAGGGACTATTGGAGAATAGAGTGAAAAATGGATCACGGCACGAGCGTATGTGTAACATACATCTAGGTCAGCAGATACTGCTTCACGACGGACAATGACACCTTCCTCTCCGCCTGCTCGGATAGTCCTGAATACTTCACGGAGAGGCTCCAAGAGCCAGTCCGTGACAAAATTATGTGCGGTCTCCAGCGTGTCCATTGCGAAATCGGTCAGCGTATCCCGGGAAGCGTATAGAGTCTTGACGCAATAAAGAGTCAGAGGGGGAAGGAGCAACAGACGAGGCCACAATAGCGTTAATCGTGATGGTCGACGAAGCTCCTTGTCATCGAGGTAAGATGCATGTTCCTTCTTGTGAGTGGCCAGGATTGCCTTGGAAAGTTGCACGAAATTGTCCAGTGTGTTTTGCTCTGACAGCTCGGTCGACGTTGCCGAACCCAGCGCAGTCACGAACTCGACAAGAAAATCAGGACTGGGTACACCTTCGGTCGATAAGCCATCGCGCTTGATGGTCAAGGCTCGCATGAGCACGGGTCTCAATCCAATGAGTTTCCCGAGTACTTCTGCTCTGTCGTTTCGGATTTTCTCGTTGTCCTGACGCTTCAAACGACACTCGTCGCGCGAGAGACGAAGAGGAAAATATAGAGCGAATGTCACTCCGTTTACGAACCGCCGGACGGTGTTGCGCAGAAGGGAGAGAATTGTAGAAGCAGAACCTTTCGAGTCGACGTAGAAAACGGGATGGACACGCGTCAACGGACTGCCCTTCAAGTGAGGGAAGAGGATCGAGGCAAATAGATTGGGTTGTAGTCTGCTTCGGGACAAAAAGATGTCACGAAGAGAGGATGGACGGAATGTCGACAGGTGAAGCGAACCGTCGCTGGATCGCAAGACGCGTAGCAAGTTCAGAATACGATTCGGAAGAGCTGGTGGGCTTTGTCAACGATCCATCAAACGAATGCCACTGGACGCTTACTCTGGAGGAGGTACAAGGCGGCGAGATGGTTCGACTGCTCGACTTCGGCCCACCATTCTGCGTCATCCTGAGCGGCGCCTGCCTCTTCCAAGTACAGGTCGAGGGCGTTCGTGTACAGACCAAAGGCAACTCTCGCGAGAACGACTTGCAACACGGACTCGGAAGGGTGTACTCCATCGTTTTGCAGGAGCGTCAACACGTTCTGGATGGTGTCCGCAGCGAAAGGAGGGTTGAGAACGGTGTCAATTTGCCTGTAGATTTGTGAATCGAGTGGCAGCTCGAAAGTGTTGGGGAGAGAAAGGAGGAGCGGTTCGGTGTAATGAGCAGAGTAAAGCAAAGACATAATGTACGAGCTTATTATTCGTCCCTCCAAATTACTTGACCTGCAGCCCATCTGTCTCCCCACATCACTCGCTTGTGATACACCTTTCTCAGTTCCCTAAATTCCCTCACAAAGTCGTCCACATCCGAGGCGTCGTTGGGCCCAGAAGACGAAGACGACTGGACAAATGTCGATGCAAGTGCTTCAGACGCGTTATCCTGATCCGTCGTCGCATGCCGAAGGCGCAGGAGGAGAAATTGGGGACTAACGCGCTGCGTTCACATCAGACCACCAACGTCGAGCTGGTCGAGCTGTATACCCACTTGGTAGACTTCTTTTTGCTCACGTTCGATCTCTTTCCACCGCGCCTCGAGCGCTTTTGCTTGGTCGAATGCATCCTTGGTCTCGGATCGCAGCTGATACAGTCGGTCTTGAAGCGATAAATTCGATTCTGCAGAGCATGTTCTCAGTCATGCGACGACGATGGGGTTCACTGGGACGGACGGGCGATTGCTTCGTTGGCCATTCCTAGTTCAGTTTGTGATTGATAGAGCGCCTTGACGGTCGAGAGGGAGTGAAAGACGGCTTGAAAGTACGCTGGGTCATTCAGGAGGTCCTCGAGATCAGTTCGACTAGCACAATGAAGAGGTCAGCGAGTATATACAGCGTCGAGGACGAGGTTGGCGTGCCTCAGATGAGACAGCTCGGGGAATTCTGTCATGAGCGGGGTGGTCATGGCCGTTGTGGATCGAGCTTCAATCCCTTCTCATGACCACCAACAACATCCTGCCCGGTGAACGTGTCCCAGCAGAACACGTCAATCTCAAGCTGGGACCAGGCTTGCTACAGCTCTCAGCTCATCGCGGTCAGTCCATCATATCGACACGCGCGGGACGGCTTCATCATTCTACAAACAAGAGTCGATGGTGGGTAGAAGGAAATGCACGCCGGGTAAGGCTTGTTCACGCCATCTCGACGTGTACATGCAATCATCATCGTCATCTAGTATGTCCCTGCACCCCAGGAGAGCGTCCTCGGCGTCGTGCTCGGTCGTAGCGGCGAGGGATGGCGTGTCGACATTGGCTCTGCACATCCTGCGCTACTCGATGGACTCGCTTTCGAGGGTGCTACCAAGAGGAGCAAACCCAACCTCAAGGTATGCAACTCGATCCGTCTCTCACTTGGTCGATCCTTTTTTTTTTTTCTAGGTTGGTGCTTTGGTCTACGCCCGCATATCCCTCGCCCACAAAGACATGGAACCAGAATTAGAATGTTTCGATGCTCAGACACACAAGGCTGAAGGTTTTGGCGAGCTCACTGGTGGATTCGTTGTCCAATGTAGTTTGCGAATGAGTCGATTGTCAATATTTCGCACTGCTCAATACGTTGCCTCGACGCTGACAATGTCCATAGTTTGTTGGACCCAACACACTTTTTACTTCCCCTACTAGGTTCACGCTTTCCACTCGAAGCTGCCGTCGGAATGAATGGTAGGATCTGGATCAGTGCCAAGGAAGTGAAGCAGACGATTGCCGTCATTCGATGTATCGAGGCTGTCGATCCTGATGGTGGCGGTATGGATGAAGAGGGTGCCAAAAAGTTTTTCAGTAGGCTTGAAATATGATCTTTAGCAGAACTGGTTGTGAGTGAGCTGTGAGATCAAGACTAGTATATTGTTTGACAGTTACAACGATAGTACGAGCGGAATGGAATGGACTCCACCTATTCGTCATCTGCTACACGGGCTCTCTTGAGGGCTCTCCTGCCCGTACCAATACTTTGAGAGTCCTCGTCACTCACTGTCCCTGCGCTTCTGCGCATTGCTCGTTTCCGTCTTTGATATTCCCGGTCTCGATTCTTCTTTTGCTGAGCAGCGGTAAGCTCCTGCGTTCTTGGAGCTGGAGGAACAACGACGGTCGTCACGCCAGGAGTAGTCGGATGCTTAAAGTCGTCTGGCGCAGGAGTGGACTCCTCGCCGTCGCCGACTAGATCTAGTGACTGCGGAAAGGTTAGTGGAGGAAGGCAAAGCTGCTTGGACATGCCTTTGACCAAGTTCCGCTGCTACTCGAGAACCAGCGGTCTCCGTCGCCTATCTCGTGTTTCCGTCGAGCAGCTGCGCCTTGGGTTGGTTTGAGGTAGCCGTCAAAGCCGTGTATGATGTTCCCGGTCGATGCGGTGTCTGTAAGATAGCCAGTCTCGAGGTTGTAGATGGACAATTCTATTTGAGCCTGGTCGAGTGAGTCGTCGTTGGATGTGAATGAATGGCGCGACATACCAACTGACGGTCGGCTGCTCGTTTCTTCAAGAGCATCTTTGCGAGCTCGTCCTTGACCTTGTCATAGCGCGCCTTCTCTTCGGGGCTTACTGGTGGGTCTTTGTTGTTGGCCATCCCTTGTCGTCGTCGTCCTGTACGAGTACATACAGCCACTTCCTCTTTCGGTCAGGTAGGGCATACGCGTTCATCCACAACGACCACCATGTCCTCCGCACCCCCACCACCACCAGAAATCCCTCCCCAAGACAAACAGCCAGAGTCACAACCAACCGACTCACCCCAGCCAGCACAGGATGCCGCAGCCATGGACACGACCCCAGATCAACCTCCAGAAGAGACCTGGGACGATATCCCCGCAGAAATATTGTCGCTCAGCACAGACGAAATCCTGACTAGAACGCGTCTCATCGAAAATGATATCAAGGTTCGTGAACCGAGCGTCCAAACCGAACTGATCGTATTCATGCACACCCAGGTCATGAAATCAGAAACACTACGGTTGCAACACGAGCAGAGCGTCATGAAGGAAAAAATTCGTGATAACGGCGAAAAGATCAAGCAAAACAAGGTGCTTCCATACCTCGTCGGGAATGTTGTCGAGGTATTCCTGTCCCCTTCCGTCTTCATATCCACCCTTTCATCCTTGTCCCCCTCCAGATCCTCGACGTCGACCCCGAATCTGAAGAAGATGGTGCAAATCAAGACCTGGACTCGATGCGCAAAGGGAAATGTGCCGTAGTAAAGACATCAACGCGACAAACCGTCTTCCTTCCGCTCATTGGTCTTGTCCCGCCCGAGCAACTCAGGCCTGCCGATCTTGTCGGTGTCAACAAGGATTCTTATCTCATACTTGACAAACTTCCAACGGAATTCGACTCTCGGGTAAAAGCAATGGAGGTCGACGAACGTCCCACTGAAACCTACACCGATATTGGTGGGTTGGAGAAGCAGATCGAAGAATTAGTAGAAGCGATCGTGTTGCCGATGGAGCAAGCAGATAAATTCAAGACCCTCGGTATAAAACCACCAAAGGGCTGTCTCATGTACGGTCCACCTGGTACGCCCATTTGGTCCCGTGTTTTTCTTGATATACGAACATGGTCCAGGTACTGGAAAGACCCTTCTTGCCCGTGCTTGTGCCGCTCAGACGAAAGCATGTTATCTCAAGCTTGCGGGTCCTTCGCTTGTGCAAATGTTCATCGGTGATGGTGCAAAGTTGGTCCGTGATGCTTTCGAACTCGCAAAGGAAAAGGCTCCAGCTATCATCTTCATCGACGAACTCGACGCGATCGGTACTAAGCGGTTCGACTCTGAGAAAAGTGGAGACCGTGAGGTACAGCGGACGATGTTGGAGCTCCTCAACCAACTGGATGGTTTCTCGAGCGATGAACGTATAAAGGCAAGCCTTTCGCCATCATCCCCTGACATGTAACTGAGATCGAACTCGCGAAATCTCTAGGTTATCGCAGCTACGAATCGTATCGATATTCTTGATCCTGCCTTGCTCCGTTCAGGACGATTAGACCGCAAGATCGAGTTCCCCCTGCCAAATGAGACAGCCCGAGCTCGTATTCTCGAAATCCACTCTCGCAAGATGACTGTCAGCTCTGATGTCAACTTTGAAGAACTCGCTCGTAGCTCGGACGAATTTAATGGTGCACAACTCAAGGCGACCTGCGTAGAGGCTGGTATGATCGCTCTACGGGAGGGTGCATCGAAATTGACCCATGAGCATTTCCTGAGTGGCATTGCAGAGGGTAAGCTTCTCCAAACCGTTTCGCTACAGCAACTCATATGCGTTTGTGAACAGTGCAAAGTAAGAAGAAGAATGACTTGATGTACTTTGCCTAGTTCTTTTTTTATGCTCATGTCTGGGATCATTTCCGTTGTATGCAATTATACATTCCATAACGCGGATCCTAGGATGTTGTCACTGGCACGGGGCTCCCCGTTGGTCCGCAAATTTCATAGTACAGGCGTCCGGTGCGTACGTGTTTCCATTACTCACCGGAACGGCTCATTCCTGCCCTATGATCGCACAACTAGACCTCCCAAGGTATCACCTGTGCGTTTTTATATCCCACATTCTTCGCAGTGCAAACCATCTTGCTCAAAAAGGAGATTTCGCGAACGCATGTGAGGCATAAAGTTCATCTCTCAGGTGATTATACACCCCCGCGGGTACTACCCCTTGCTGCGAGCGTTCTCCAGATCCTGCCACAACCCTGTATCCAGAGCCGAGTATGTGTGACACGGACACGTTCAATCCGTTGCCAATTTCGACCAGGATTACGCGATTAAAAAAACATGACTGGACTACGCACACCTGCAACGCATCACCAAGAGCTAACCCTAAAAGGCGGTTGACGCCTTGAAACCCAAATGTTCGAATTTGAACTGATCGACTAATTGCTTGTTGGTTTTACATCACAGCCATGTACATGCACAGCTGACAATTATCACTTGTAACCGCGCGCAGAGTGGGGTATAAAGTATGCTAATGAAGCTTCCAAACAAAGATGCAATCTATCGATGTGACATGTCATTATGAAAAAAAGTCATGAAATTAGTTTGTGCGTCAACGATAAGGCGGGTCCAAGTGCATGCTGAAAATCCGTGCATGCCATTAGTTGTAGATCTATGCGCGAGTGGAAAGCAGGGGATCAAGGTTCACTTCTTGCTCAATGCCTGTAATTGAACGTATTCATAATAATCTCCGCGCAAAGACAGCAACTCATCGTGAGTGCCTGCCTCGCTAACACGACCTTCTTTAATGAAGTAACTAGAAATATCATGATCAGATGATACGACATGTCCATTACGACATACGACCCACATGCAGTCAGCATTCTGAATGGTGGACAGGCGGTGAGCAATAGCAATTGTTGTGCGACCCTTTGCGGCTTGGTCAAGGGCCTCTTGAACGACCTTTTCCGAATTTGAATCCAATGCAGAGGTGGCTTCGTCCAATAGGAGGACCTTTGGATTACGCAAAAGTGCGCGCGCAATGGCAATTCGTTCTGGTGACCGTTAATCAAAGCCTAGACACTCATAGATGGGTTGCTCACGTTTCTGACCACCAGAAAGCTGTGAACCCTTGCCACCAACTTCAGTATCAAAGCCACTGTGTCAGTATCAATAAATATATCTAGTTAATGTATACAGGTAGAGACTTACTCTGGCAGGGTCCTGATGAAATCCAAAATATTTGCATCACGGCAAGCTGCTTCAATCTCTTCCTGCGTGACCTCAGATTGCGGCTTGGTTGCCCCAAGCAAGACGTTGAAACGGATAGAACCGGCATACAAGGTCTATGAGGGAACAGTTTCTCAGGTCATCGTGAAAAACAGATTGATACATGGTACTGACCGGCTCTTGGGAAACAAGTGCAATCTGTTTCCGGTACTCCTGAATGTTGAACTCGTTGATAGGATTGCCATCGAGGAGAACCCGACCAGCTAGAGGATCATAGAAACGTTCGATCATCTGAATACTGCAGGAATAGTCAACGAAATTATCAACTCGCGATTTTCAATGAGACATACACTGTGCTCTTCCCGCATCCACTAGCCCCGACGAGGGCAACGTATGTACCGGGTTCGACCTTGAACGAGAGATCCCGCAGCACACGAATGCCAGGACGTGTTGGGTATCGGAAATGCACATTCTCGAATCGGATCTGGCCTCGAACGATCTCACCTTCAAACGTTTTGCCTTCGGTCGACTCGGCGTCAATCTCGGGAATGGTGTCAATGAGCTTGATCATTGCGGCCCCGGCCCCGCGAGCTGAAGAGACATCAGGCACAAAAGAAAAGACGTTGCCTGCTTGCATTGCGCCAAATGTTGTGCTCTACGGGAGGCTGTTTAATATTTGAGAGCAGCAGAATGCAGGCAACGCACCATAAGTGATACGAAAAAGGCCGTTGTAGTGATTTCCAAGCGAGACACGAGCTGTGCGCCATACCAAAATACGAGGGCAATGGTGAAGAAGGACATTGATTGAGAGAGTGCATACAACAGATTGCTCCACATTGCGGACTTGTTTGACATTTTGAGAGGCCCATCCAAGCTTTCACTGTAGAGTCTCAGACAGTCTTCCTCCCGAGTGAGGGAGGCAACCGTGCGGATGGAAGCAGCAGCTTCACAAGCTAGCTGAGCCGAACTCTCGTGGGCACTTTTGTTTTTTTGGTCTTTTAGGACAACAACATGCTTTGTGGTCGCTCAGCAGAAGAAAGGTCTCAACGAGACCAAACCCACCAAACGAATATAACCAGTCGAGATGACGAAAGGGATACAAGCTACACCAATATTGCGCGTCAACGGCCACGCTTGCAAACTAGACGAGATCACGAACCCATGCCGACCAAAGCAGGCTTGTATGCATAAACCAGGCCAATGATGGAGCCGCCGACAAGAGTGACGATAGCCTGCAATATACTGGATGCCTATTGAAGAAGTCCAATCGATGCAAAAACTCTACTCACGTTCCGAGGGTGACACCGGCTAAGCCATTGATCTTTTGCGGATTGTCACTCAAATTGGCAGTAAGCGAACCGGTCTACATGAATGTGGTCAAGGTTTGCTGAGCAAGTCATCCAGAATCCCGACTCACGCTATTTTCATCCTTGTCAAAATACTCGACTGTTGAGAGAGATATGTGACAAGTCATCATGACGCGCAGAAAACTTACTGTCTTGCCTCAGGATGGCCTTGAAACTGAGTGAGCGCAATTTAGATGTAAGGATAGCAGCCGAGGATCCGAAGAAGTAACTCTGGAAACCGAGAGAGACCCCTGAGAGGATAGCAATAATAAAGAACCTTTGCCCGGCTTAGACGTGATAACCTAGCAGAATGTATTGTCTTTACCATAGTGCATTCCTATTCCCGTCGTATTGCCGAACAGAAGGATCGGGTTCAGAGAAGTCGGAAATGGCTTGACCTGAGAGAACATGAGCATGCGGTCGCGACTAGGGCAAGGAGACTTGCCATAAACAATACCAAAGACTGGGTAGACCATTCCTGTCACTGTCCAAGAATTTATTTTCTTAGCATAAGGGTGTGCAAGCAATGCTCACTGGTAGCAAACACCGAGCCAACTGCATACCTCCACAACTCCCCACGGTGGATCTGTCCGATGCGCATGAAGAGGTAAGGCAAATTGTACTTTTTCTCGTCGATCTCTTTTTGTTTTCTTTCATCGTTCCTCTGCTGAGCAAGATCGGAAGCAACGGAGTGGATGGTCTCCTTGCGGCCAAGTGAAAATTGCTCTTCTTCGGCAACCTTCTCCGTGTCTCCCTCAACACTCACGGCCGCAGTGCTAATACCATCCTCCGTCTTCGTCTCCCGAAGTTTCTGGGCGTGAACGAGACGAGAATAGGCACTATTTTCGTCAGCCAGGAGCTCCGTATGCGTGCCTTTCTCTAAAACTAGGCCGTCTCCCATGACATAGATGCAATCAGCGTCCTTGATCGTAGACAGCCGGTGAGCGATGGTGATGGTCGTGCGACCTGCAGCAGCCTTGTCCAATGCATCCTGTACGATTCCTTCGGACTGTGTGTCGAGAGCGGAAGTTGCCTCGTCAAGAAGTAGGATTCGAGGATCGGAGACGATGGCACGAGCGATTGCTATACGCTGCTTCTGACCGCCGGACAACAGGAAGCCACGTTCGCCAACCATGGTATCGTATCCGTCAGGCAACTTGGTAACGAAACCGTCTGCGTTAGCTTTGACGCATGCTTGCTTGATGAGCTTGAATTTCTCTTCCTCTGAAGCATGTTCGTAAGGGGTGTTAATCAAACCATGAGCAACGTTGCCCCTGATAGTAGTCGCGAAAAGGGTAGGTTCCTGGGAGACGAGGCCAATCTGGGAGCGCAACCACTTGACGTTCAAGGAACGGATATCCACGCCGTCAAGTTTGACAGAGCCACTTAGTGGATCATAGAAACGTTCGATAAGAGAGATTATAGTCGACTTTCCAGAGCCAGAAGCACCAACTAAAGCCGCTGTCTGGCCAGCAGTGAAGGCGATATTAATGCCTTTGATGATGGGCACGTCCGGACGAGAAGGATAGTCGAACCTGACATCCTCTAGGGTGATCTCGCCTACCACACTTTCCGGTTTTAGACCGCTTGGATCAGCAGAATCGATATCGGGAATGCGCTCGATGGTCGCATACAACTTGGCGGCGGCACCTCGACCGTGTGTGACGGCTATGCTAGGATGTAAGGGAGAGAAAAGAAGAAGGAGAAAGGAACTAACCTTGCATTTCAGGTGCCAACATGGCGAGAGAGAAAGAGCCGATCAAGATGGCGAGGAAGACGTTTACGACATCACCTGCGGTTGCTTTTGAAGAAAGATGAAGATGAGGCAAACAAGATGAGGATGGAAGGTGTTACAACTCACCGTAACCTTCGTTGATCAAGGTGGTTCCAAACTGGAAAGCTGGAAAGAAATTGGCGATGAAGTAAAATGGAGAAAACAGGGCGTACCGAGGGCATAGGCGGAGTATATGATAAAGAAAAAGATGCCCAAGCCAATGCCATGGAAAGTGGCTGATTTGGCATCTACGACAAGGGCTTGTTCGATGTGTGAATCGTAGAGATTGCCCAAGATAATTTGGGTGCCAAAAGCGTGGGCGGTACGTATGGTGGAAATGACTTCCTCTGCCATGGTACCACCAGCGGCAACGTATTGAAGAGACAACCTGTGAGGAGTATTGGGAAAGGAAAGAGAGAAGAGGTTGAAATGGTACAGACCGCATGTACTTTGAGACGAACTTGTTCATGACAGCGCCTGTGAGACCGATGCAAGGGAGGATAGAAGACATTGCAAGGGCGAGTCTCCAGGAACGAGCGTAAGCGAGGATGAAACCGGTGAGGAAAGCAGCCAAAAAGTTTACGACAAGGGCTACTTTTTCGGATATGCCTTGTTGCACGAGATCTGAGGGAAGAACAGGGTAAGAGATAAGAGGGAAGTAGGGCGGAGAGAAACATACGGGTGTCAGTCTGAATGCGCGTTGCGACCTCACCTGCGCCAACAGAGTCGAAGAAGGCAATGTCTTGGCGGAGGATTGCCTGGAGGTATTTTTCGCGAATACGTTTGGCATTTACCTCGCCGGTGTATACCCAGATGACCATGTAAATGTATGTGCAGACAAACATACCGATACCTGAGAGAATATGAGAACGTTGGTAGAGGGGAAAGGATGATGGGTACCGATGCAGACGAGGTATAGGGCATCTGAACTAGCACTACGACGGAACTGAGCTGCAGAGATCTCCAACTGCTGGAGAGCGGTGGCATTGTTTGTGTTATTTAGATAACTGGACTGGGTAGTACCAAAGGAGACGAAATCCTGTGTGAGGTCTCCAAAGAGAAGACTCATGAGAGGCTTTTGGGGAGGTGTGAGCCAGTGAATGGGTAGTGTAGAATGTGTGTACCTGAGCAGCGCCGGCGGCAGCAGCAGCGATGATGCCAATGACATCGATGAACAGCTCAAAGGGGGTGGAATAGCTGGGGGAGGAGTGTGAATAGAGGGGGGGGGGGAGAAGAGGGGGGAGAGATTACCGGAAGAGTTGAGAGAATGAGATTGGGGGTAGTTGGGCAGAGCCCTTGGGAGGGTCTGTCTTGGGAGACATGAAGAGAAAAGGGATGAGTGGGACATGTCGAATATATAGCACACTTGGCCGGGAATGGGATTCCGAAGGTTCGTGATGCGAATTTGTCACCGGATGAAAACGTAATCCCGTCGGCATAGTTGACTCTGATTGACTCTTACCAACCCGCCATCATCATCGTCAATATGCTCAAAGGACTCGGTAAACTCACGAAAAAGGCCTCCTCTGCCACACTCTCCGCCGGAACCGAGGAACCGCCTCGCTCGACCACCCCAACACCAGCCAATCCAGATGGAAAACCCACTTCTCGTACCGGCCTCTTGACAATCCGTGTCCTATGGGCTGAGCGTCTCGCCCTCCCCCCTGCAACGCCTGTCCCCCCCGCAGTCCACGCAGCATTATCTACGCAGCAGGCAAAGGCCGCCGCCTCCGTCTCTCCCTCCAGCGTCGTCCAGAAACGCCTCGCAAAGCGTCACAGCGCGAGAGACAGCATACAGCGCACCCAGTGCTGGTGGCTGCCCTATCTCGTCATGGAGTTCGACGTAAACCAGGTCCTCATCACCCCACTCGGCGGCGACCTCGAGAAACCTCTCTACATGTACCAGGCTCAGTTGTATGTCATCCTCCTTCCTTCCCTTCCTATTCTCATCCCCTCCAGCGACGTGTCTCGCACCTCTGAAATATCCATTCAGTGTTACTTGCGTGCAGAGAAACCAAAAGTTGCCCACGACGGCTTGGCGGACGACATGGGCAACGACATCTTCATGGGTGGCATCAAATTCACCCCCGACTTTGACAATGTTGGTACCGTCGGTCACGACCAGTGGTACGACCTCTCCGGTGGAAACGGCAAAATTCAAATTGGCGTTGCATACCAACCATCATCCGTATGTTCCTCATTTCACACTCACCCCTCTATCTCAATCGTCCCTCCAGGGCCAATCCTTGACCATCGATGACTTCGAGCTCACCACCGTCATCGGAAAGGGAAGCTTTGGAAAGGTATCTCCCTTTCTCACGTCTTTATCCACCCATTCCCATCCTTTACCCCCCTAGGTCATGCAGGTCAGAAAGCGTGACACCATGCGGATCTACGCTTTAAAGACGATCAGAAAGGCCCACATTGTCGACAGGAAAGAGATAACACACACTCTAGCCGAACGCCTCGTGCTTGCCCGCGTCAACAATCCTTTCATCGTTCCTCTCAAGTTTAGCTTCCAGTCCGAACAGAAACTTTACTTGGTCCTCGCGTCAGTACTTCATCTTCCTTTTCACCCCACCTGCTAATTCATCCCCAAATCCAGCTTTGTCAATGGCGGAGAATTGTTCCATCACTTGCAGCGTGAACAGCGCTTCAACGAAGAACGCTCCCGTTTCTACAGCGCCGAATTACTTCTTGCCCTAGAACATCTCCATGAACTTGATGTCGTATACCGGTCCGTCAGCCGTCCTCTATCTTTCACATCATCCACATAGTTTCCACAGCGATTTGAAACCCGAGAACATTCTTTTGGACTACACCGGTCACATTGCTCTTTGCGATTTCGGTCTCTGCAAGCTCAACATGAAAGATTCCGACACAACCAATACCTTTTGTGGCACCCCCGAATATCTTGCACCAGAGATTCTCAACGGTCAAGGATACAGTTGAGATCTTGCAACATTTATCTCCGCCCTTACTCTGACAGCCTTCTTTTGTAGACAAGGTGATCGATTGGTGGACTCTGGGCGTTCTCCTCTACGAGATGCTTTCAGGGCTTCCCCCCTTTTATGATGGTGCGCAAATGAGCATACTTGCCTTGACATGCAACTAGATCGCTCATATCAACTCCAGAGATTACCGATAAGATGTATCAAAAGATTCTCACGGATCCCTTGGTTTTTGGTCCCGAAATCGGAACAGAAGCGAGAAGCATCCTAACAAGCCTTCTTGATCGCGATCCAACGCGGCGTCTTGGCGTCAATGGCGCCGAGGAAATCAAGAAGCATCCCTTTTTCGAGAAGCATATCGATTTCAAGAAGCTTTTGCAGAAGAAGATACAACCCCCCTTCAAACCAAGTGTTTCGAGTCCAGTGGTAAACTCGTTTATCATCGACCGAGGCCCAATGATTCATTCCTTGTTATCCAGGACGTGTCAAACTTTGATACTGTTTTTACCACGGAAGCGCCCATTGATAGCTATGTTGACGGATCACAGTTGTCTTCCACGGTCCAAGCCCAATTTGCCGGTATGACTCGATTACACTGATTTCGACAAAGTCTGACGGATCACACAGGATTCTCGTATGATGGCTCTGGCAACATCCCGATCAGCAATGCCTAACTATACCTATCTTGCATACCATCTCACAAATAATAGCATCATACCCTTGGCATATAGCAAACTCTCCTTTATTTTTCAATACCGTTGGATGTAGTCTAGAGAAGAAATTATTTGATATACCTTGTCAAAGGAGGGCGAAAGATATGTTGATTTTTTTCCTGTAGTCGACTGTCGCTGCTTGGCTGTGCTTTTATCAAGGTTTCTGCACACCCAAAATTCCTAACCCCCGTAGTCCCGGAGTGTGCCGGTCTGACTTTAGATTATTTTCGCTTGGGGACCCTCTGCAACCCCGGTGTATATCGCATCTGACTTTGTATACCCTATGTTATATGTTAAGTTCTCGTATCACGACCCGAACCTTTTCACCACCGCTTCGTATTCTCAACCGGCTCCTGAAGTCTATCATCTTTGGCAAGCAGTCCTGGCGAATGAGTTGCTTGGAAGATCTTCTCGTCGAAGTCTCGCAAGAGTCGGATTGTTGAACGCCCAGAACTTCTTGACAGTGCGAGATAAGTGATATCAATTAAGACAACAGATATAGTCTGGCCCTGTGACCGGTAGTCTGTGAAGGCATAAGATGGTATCACAGGGAATTATCGCCGGTGAATAGTTCGTGTGATGACCGTTTTCCTATCCGACGCCTTGATTTTGATGTGGGATGTTTTTGACGCAGGTTCAACCGGGATTACAGACTCGTCGAGACCTTCGAGCTGTGTCATGCGGGTACCTGTGAGCTTCACGAGGACACAGATTGGTAGATGCCTGAATTTGATGATGGGCTGGACCTCTGAGTCGATGGGTTCATTTGGGTTCAATACGATGTCAGCGATGGTGTCCCGTGCTTCAGGTCGGTTTCAACGTTCTGAGTGACCATTACCTTCATAGCAATAGCAATATCAATCACGTCTGACAGATCTTGGTTGCGTCGTTTCTGATCTATACGCTTTCTTGGACCCTGTGATGTGATATACATAGCGTTTTGCTAAGCTCAATGGCTCACCTTGGATTGTGTGCTTTGCTTGACGTTGGAAAATGACCTTGTTTGCCTGCTGACCATGTTTCCGTACTGCTGCCTTGTTCTACAACTGCCGAACTGCATGACGAGGCGTCACTAGTGAGACGTCATTCCAAGGTGCTGCAACTTTGGTTTGTGATCAATGTGATGCTGTTGGACTTGGCCATAGCAAAGGTGGGTCAAAAAATCGCGCCAGACTTTGTCAGTTACGCGCATCTAAGGTTCTTGATAGCTACCCCAATATAATTTGATGTCGTTGTGTCCTCTAAATGTGCATAGTCCCCAAGCAAGGTTTTTGCCGCCGCCAGTTTGGTTGAAGTAAGAAAGAAAAAAAATATTGACAAGAGGGAGATTCGAACTCCCGCCTCCATACGGAGATGAGAAACCCGCATTAGCAGGCAAGCTTTGGAAAGCTTGAGTCACACGCCTTGGACCGCTCGGCCATCTTGCCACTTGATGCTAAAAGACCTAACAACGATCACAAAAGGATGTGTGTGACTAATCATTCGTCCCACTGTTCCTCCTACAGCACGACATATGGCCACTGTCGCACACATCATCCGCTCTCATTACGATCCCGCAGACCGTGAAAAGCTCGAGTGCGAGACTGGCCAACGATCCAACGACCAGCCCGATCCGTGGCAAACCGAATCCTCGTTTTCAGTCCAGCGTCGTATCCGTGCAGCACCCACATTTGTTCCTGCAACCGTTTCCTATGACGAGTGGGGGGTCCCATTACACACATCCTCCCCCACACCCACGCCAGATCAACCTGCGTCGGAGTCATCGACCGCAGAATGGTACCGGTCTCTGACCACCGCATCCATCCCGCGTGAGCCTCCCCACGCTCCACCGAGACCCTCGAGTGCACCCAGTCCGAGCAGCCAAGACGTAGGAACGTCCCAGAAACCCCACCGAGAAGGAACGACAAGGAAGGATTGGTTTATCAGGCGGGCGTTACGCTCAGAGCCCTCCACCAAGCCGAGTTCGCCAGCACCGCCGGCGTCCCTCGCAGATTTGCTCGCGCGTGACCCCCCGCCGTTACCCTCAGAGGGACGGTTTAAACCCCCTGTCTGGCTGCATATCGGCCCGTCGAACAAAGGGTTCAGTATGTTGCAGCGGAGCGGGTGGAATGAAGGTGAGGGATTGGGTGCACATGTCGTACGGATCGCCCGTGCGAAGGACGACGACGATCTCGCATCGTCATCCCGTAGGGTAGGGAAAGACGTGGCCGACACGCAGATGGCTAGAGAGGTGATCGACCTCACTCTGTCGGATTCGGAGACTGCGCTCGAGGGTTCTGATGTCATCCTGGGATCGGTGCAAACACAGGCTATCGAAGAAGCATCTGCATCACATATGCAGAGGTCGCTGTTGACACCTTTGCCGACCATCCTAAAGGCAGATCGCTTGGGTATCGGTCTGAAAGCGAAAACTGAGGGTCCCTACAAGCAGTCCAAAAAACGCGTCACCCATAACGCGGCTGCCCTGGCTGCTCATATCAAGTCTGCGGAGGAATTGCGCAGAAAGAAGGCAGAGGTCGGGAAAGGGAGGCGGGGATTCGCCAAGGTTGACAAAAGGGAGCAAGGTTGGCGGAAATCGATGTTGGCATATCTTAACGAGTGAACAAGGGAGGTCACTCCTGCAACGAGAGTTGCATCCCGCTTTACATTGACAATACTGATAAATACACGTGAACAATTTTAATACAGTCTACATGGCCGGGACAATCGTAAGTGCAACAATCAGGATCCTGCGTGTCATTTTCCGTGGATTTGGTACTTGTACATGGCTTCCATCGTTTCATCTAAGTATGTAACTGCTACAAGGCTTGATCAGTAAGAGGATAAAGGCAACCAATCGGTTCGGTCACTTGAAAAGCGTCACGGAAGGACAGCCTCCCCCCAGACGCCCTTGGCTGGGTCACAGCAAACTTCGCGAACATACATCCTGAGCCACTGAACCATCTCCTTGTTGATCTGGTGACAATGCGTCACATCGATCGATGTCAATCGTCGAGGAGCAGGTAATGGACTACAGCGTCCCGTAGTAAGGGCGTGGATGTGCGCGGAAGCCGACGCGCTTGATGTAACACGCAGCGCTGCCGTGGAGGCAGAAGATAGTTGTGCAGCTTTGCCGGATAGACGGGATTCCACCAGACTGCGTAGCGAGTCCCATTCCACGCTTGTGCATCCGTCGAGGCACAAGTGCTCCAATTTAGGGCAGATCCAAGGATGCGAAGTGGGTGGTGTGGACAAGTTCTACATCGCTCAGTTAGTTGATTGAAATTCAAGAAAACAAGAACTTACTTTGAGAAGGAAACTCGACACATCCTCTATATCGACCAGCTCCAATGTCGTAAGAGACATCAGTCGCTTCAACAAGGCTACAAACTTGGATTCGTTGAAAAAGCTGGACTCGATGCGCAAGTGACGAAGAGGGAGTGATGTGAGGGATTGCTGTCTGAGATATTCAAGGATGGGCGTCAGATTGTCGAGATAGCAGAACTCGAGTGATTGTAGTGCCGGGAACGATATTTGACTGAGAAGCATCCGGACGCGCAAGTTCCCAGAATAATAGAAAGAAGCTTTGATGAGCCGAGGTAGCTTGACAAGTTTGCTGGACATGAACTCCGGCTCCGAATGCACGGAAGCCTCCGGATCTGCATCCGACATGTTGCGAAGAGCAAATTCTTCGAGGAGTGGACAACCACGGAGCATCTCGAGGAGTTTGTCGATAGAAGGAGAGAAACCATTCCAGTATCCGCCCAATTGTAGGACTCGCAACCCAGACACAATCTGCCTATCCCAACCAAAATTGAACGAAGTGAATGAACACGAGTGGAGACGCGGGGTGTGGCCATTGAAAAGTGGGAGGCAGGGTGTAGAGTAGTGGTCCTCTTGCATGGAATGAAAGATGCATATCGACAACGTTTCCAGAAGGGGTGCGTCTTCTTTACAGCGCATAAGCGCGGCATGCGCTTGTGGCCTGTTAGGTACGCTGAGACGGAAAGACCTTGCGCGCCAAAGGGAAGGACGAAGTAGATCCATCGCGCGAATGATATTCTCCATTACACCCGTCGCATTTTCTGTGCGAGGAGTGAAGTTGACGGTGATGTCGAGAGGGACAGACTTGGACCGAGCCAACTTGCGACGGGCTCTTTGAAGAGTATCATGAGGACTAATGCAAATATTTGCCCATAACTCTGGAGAGTTGATGACCACGTCTCTCCAGTAGCGACACACGAGCATCAGACTGGATACGAGCAATGAATCTTGATCGCCGGATTGGCAAACTCCGGTGACGAATATGGAAGAGAGAAGTTCCTCGGGAAGACGGTAAATGGGGGATTGTGAACGAACTGCACGTTCGAGATGCGACTCGAGTTCTTGACGTTGACTCAACAGGGAAGCCATCTGTGTGTCCAACGAGCTGAGTGCATCCCTGAGGTGTGAAATCGATGCTTGGGAAGTGCAAGACGTTGCAAGGTTGGCGGGGGGCAATGAGGGGCCAGGACGAGCGAGGGAGGAGGACTCGATTGAGCCGGAGAGAGGAGAGACAAAGATGGGTTTGGAGAGGAAATGGACGTCTTCATAGGGTGGGGGAGGGGAGCTGGAAGTAGATGAGACTGGAGATACGTCGGCGAGCTTTGGATCATGACGGAGGGTAGGGAGGACGCTATCGTCACGGACGAGACGGGATATAGAAGGGCACTGCATGGTGACGCGGCAGCAGGGTGATCGAACGGAGGTGCAGAGGGAAGGAGAACCCGGGTATCGTTTAAATAATCGGGCTGTGGTAGGGCGTGCAGAGCGGCTGTCAAACCGGATGAATCAAACGGAGTCTGTCGAGCGAGTATGAAAAGAGATTCTAGGGCTGAACGGGGGAAAGGAACGCGACAAACCTGCCTCGTTGGTGGACATTGGTCTAGGATGGGACGAGGATCCGGTGGAGGATGGTGCACTGATTATGAAGGACATTGGCGCGGATAAGAATGTACCTGCGGAATATGAGATGTGGTGCTCGACGAGGAGCACGAGGCCAGGCGCATGTCGCGATGTTTTACCCCAGGAGGCGATTTGGGCAGAAACGTGTAACGGCAAAATAGCATCTCGAACACGAGGACCGACAACGAGGCAGCAGCGTCTTCCCACAGCTATACAATACTACCCGCGGCACCATCTCATCCAACAATCCCATCAACCCAACCCCGCTGGCGAGACACAAACCCGTAATAGAAGAACTGACAAAGTACCTGACAATACACACTCAGCTCCCTACCACCCAGAAACGTGTCAGTCACCACACGTACAATCAGATCAAGAAAGATCGTCAGCGTGCTCCCTACAACCCCCTGCGTTAGCACCAACCCCACACAAGAGTATGAACAGTGACCATACCAGCAAGCCAGCTTGCATTCCTTATCAGGTACTCGCGCTCCATCGATGCCACAACAATCGACAATGAATACGTCGCATTCCCAAGGATCGCAAACAAAAAAAGGCCCGGCGCAAGCCCTTCACATCTAGTCTTCATGTTTTTAGCTGCCGACTGTCAGACGACTGTCTCCATTCTAGTTGCTATACCCACATATTTGCGGCACACGAGCCCCGACTGGACTCGGAACAGTTAAGCGTGCATCCGTATCCGTATCAACCTCTACTCACGGTATAACAAGGCACTTATCCATCCAATCACCTGGATTCTCCATTCCAGTGGTGTGTCCGGCAGTGGAGCAGGAGGATCTTCACGCTGTATTCGCTCACCGATGAGATATGCAACAACTCCGGTGGCCATGACAAATGCCACGGCCGCAGCGTATTGCACGAACACCCATATTACGGAGGTTGGACGAGTCTCTGCACCGTGCACTAGGGCATTATCGCCCAGGAGGCAGGACTGCTCCGTCGGACTATCCTCTTCCGCTTGCAATCTAGGGGATTGCTTCCATCGATAGTAATATACCTGGAAAAGCAATGTGGCATCACAAAGTGTATACTGTCAAAAGATCTATTAGATTGATGCACACACATTCATGAACACTTACATAAACACCCAGAATGATCACAGTGGGGAGCAGGTGTGCCAGAGCAGCACCACATACATTGAATAGATCACCAAGAAGCCATGTGCAGACAAACAAAAGGGATAAGCCCTCTCCACTCTGCAGTTGATAGTTTTCTATAATTTGAGGAGAGTATACGATGATCCTGCGATTACCCAGTATTAACGGCAGTAATACTAACCCTCTATGGAAAAACTCACCAGCAGGAAATCGATACCCAGCCAAGCTGTGAGAACACATCAACTAGAGTTTGAACCCGTTGTGTAGGAAGACAGACCACACTGCTCGCTACCTCATTTTGAGCGAACATGTTTGCTGGGGTGATAGTATGATAACGATAATGATATAAGAGCGTACCGCTTGAGAAAATATGTGAAATGTTCACGTGACGACTGGGCATATTGTAAGGACAAACCTCAGTGACACCTCATTCAACCCTTCATGAACAGCCAAGAGGCATTTCGAAGGTTCGCTCAGCAGGTTCAGCGGGCAGGGAGTCAAGGCGGGGGAGGTTTTCCTGGTCGATTTTTTGCTGGTGGAGGTTTGCTTGCTGCGCTCATTGGCGGTGGATTGCTCCTCAATGCCAGTCTGTTCAACGGTGCGTCGTTTCACCTATTTCAGTCATCCAGAAAATCATACGGGAATTGTTTAAAGTTGACGGTGGTCACCGTGCCATCAAGTATACGCGGTAGGAACAACAAGCTAATACGGGAGCCGTCCACTTATTCCGCCTTGTTTAGTCTTAACGGCGTGAAAGATGAAGTATACAACGAAGGGACGCATCTCATGGTGCGTGTGCTACATCGTATTTTGCTCCGTGGCCATTCAATCGTTTCAGGTACCGTGGTTCGAGACACCAATCGTTTTTGATATTCGTGCCAAACCGCGGAGTGTTGCAAGTCTGACTGGGACGAAAGGTCCGTATCTCGTATTGGTGACTACCATTGTTCTGAAGCACATTAGATTTGCAAATGGTGAACATCACTTGCAGAGTATTGTCAAGACCATCTATCTCCGCGTTACCTAGGATTTACTGTGAGCTTGGGAAGGACTACGACGAACGTGTACTACCTTCCATCGTCAACGAAGTTCTTAAAAGTGTGGTCGCCCAATTCAATGCTAGCCAGCTCATCACTCAGCGTGAAATGGTCAATGATCCATAGAAGTTTTTATGAAGGAGATTGCTAACCATGCCGTATTAGGTTTCGCGTTTGATTCGCGAGAACCTTACAAATCGAGCTCTGCGGTTCAACGTTGTGCTGGACGATGTCTCCATTACACATGTCGCGTTCTCCCCTGAATTCACACATGCCGTCGAAGCAAAACAAGTCCGTTTCCTCTGATAACTTGCCGGAGTTTCTATATCTGATCGCGGTTTTTTTCCCCCAAGGTTGCGCAACAGACCGCACTCCGAGCCGCGTTCCTGGTTGATCAAGCGATACAAGAAAAACAAGCAAGTTATAACACTCTTGACCGTCGATTGTCTACTGACCAACTTTCAAATAGTCTATCATTGTCCGTGCTCAGGGTGAAGCGCGCAGTGCAGAACTCATTGGTGAAGCGATGCGGGCAAACAAAGGTTTCCTTGAGCTTCGACGTCTGGAGGCCGCTCGTGACATTGCGAACGTTCTGGCTACATCCGGGAACCGCGTCATGCTCGATGCTCAAAGTTTGCTATTAAATGGTACGCTTTCGACCAGAAATAATCCACATATCTTCCATTGATCGTTGTTTGATAGTCACTGGGGAGGACACAAAGGAGCTCTTGCGAATAAAGAAGTGAACTCTTATTGATAGCTCGTTCCCCTTGCTATGATAATAGACGCATCACTTGACACTCATATTCTGTGCGAGGTTTCCATTGTGACTTGGATTTGGTTCGTGATCACGTGGTCCCTTCCCCGCTATTAATGCGCGGTCCTCGAATTTGCACCTTGCCTTCTTCCTTGCAGGTAATCGAGATGCCACGCACGTCCGGGATAAGACGTTCACGATCCAGCGAATCCACACCGCCTCAAAGCGGGGTAAGCCAGGAAGATGACAGTCCCGAGGGTACGACGAATGCAAAACGCGTCAGGTGGGACAGCCCATCGAGTTTGCGGGACGAACGTAATTTGGCAAACTCAGATTCCTCCGAGCCAATGAAGGTAGCGTCGTAATTTATATACGCATCCTACTTATGTGACCACCGTGTAGGTCTGTTTGAGCATATTCTGTCAGCAGTGAGTTATATGTGTTTTATTGTGTTGCGTCTCAATTTGTCCCAGTGGTCGTATTGGCTGCGCATATTATGATCCTATCAAATGTGTTGTTTACGTGCTTGAAGACACTCAAGAAGGCACCCACTATGACTTAACGAGAATGAGTTCGTGACGCTGAATTTGCTTCTCGAGGTCAAAAACTTGAACTCTTATAGTCTTGGAACAATCCGACCCGGGCCTTGTACTTACCAGCTCAAAGGCAGATGATTCTTTCATTTCAGTATTGCAAAACCACGGTGAACTTGTCTACTCGTGACGCATATAATGACCTATACTCACGATTTTGGGTAGTGGAAGCTTCTGGTGGTGCTATGCAAATTAGGCCTCACAAAGAATTTGTTCCTACTAAGGGTCGGAACAAGTTGTTGTCGTTGAACCTGCTCGCTCGCTTGGACTGTGATCTGAATTTACACCACGAGGATGCGTCCGACGTCTCTTCAGCCAGCGGCATAAGGAATGCATACGATTTCATGACTAAAAGGAGAGACGTTACTGGGGATCCTGCGATGGAACGGTGGAACGCTGCCATACGTTTGGCAAATTTTGCTTCATTGGAATCAGCACCTCTTTGTGTGAGTCATGCAACAAATACCATGAATCGAAAAATGATGTCTGCAGATATCTTCAATAGGGGCACTTCTCGACTTTCTTACTCGCGAACGAGCAACAGGTGAGCTAGGGGATGTCGAAGAAACAGCAGAATTAAATATTTGTAGTATTGAAGTTTTGGCACTGTATGTCATTTTCTTCGTGCTGTTCGCCGTGCTCAACATCTCCCAGTGACCAAGTGATGCACATCAATGCAGATACCCTGTGGCAAGTTTGCTCGCTCGTTCCGTGTCCGGCTTCGTGCAAATGTTATTGATTCTCTACTGCAATAGCTCCTTGCAGGTATTTGAGAGTGAAAACCATGCTACTATCCATTCCGACCAAACGAAAGAAGGACTATCACTATTTGGTCTACTCTTACTTCCCTTCGCTCTTCTAACATTCGGTTGACTTTGTCATCAGGCACATTGAACACGACCCGGACTGCCCTGGGTCGTTCCCTGCTTCGTACATGGTTTATACGACCATCGTTGTCACTACGGGTACTCAAGTCACGACATGACGCAGTAGAGTGCTTCTTGCATCCCGAGAACTTTGCGGTTATCGGCGCGTTACAGAGCCAGCTGAAGGGAATTGCGAACATCCCCAGGATACTGGCATTGCTAAAATCCGGGAAAGGAACAGTCTCTGATTGGCAAGCATTAGTAAAGGTCCGTCCCCCCATCATTCCGGGGATATCAATCTGTTGTGAACTGCTCCCAGTTTACCTATCACTCTGCAATGATCCGTGATGCCCTGACGGAGTTACACCAAAGCAAGCATGTTGATATTGTGGTAAGAGTGAGTGCCCGTCAGTCAACATTATCCCGTAGGTTCTGAAAATTTCCAGCTGATGAAGGCGCTAGACGTGACTTCTTTCAAGGAAGTTGGAAATATGGTCAACGATACTGTTAGATGTTTTCTCTTGTTGGATTGCGGTTCGGATTCTTACTATGAATGTTGATAGATTGATTGGGAAGAGTCAGCCGAGGTGGTTCGCGTATGCGTCCGGCCACACGTCGACGAAGAACTAGACAAACGAAAACATGTTTACCGAGGGATTGATTCTGTCTTGGTCAGTCGCCTAACATCTCTCATCTGATACTAAATATTGATGGGAAGCAGTCAAAAGTAGCAGAACAAATTTCCCATACTGTTCCTGAGGATTATGCAGAATCGCTGAATGTCGTATATTTTCCTCAGCTTGGTTCGTTTATCTACTGCTCTGTGGTTGATGTAACTCAACTTCCACACACACATTCTCTCGAAAGGCTTTCTTATCACTGTACCAATGCGTGAGGAGTGGGAAACAGAATCAGGGATTAAAGTCTTAGATGGATGGAGTTTCCAGGTGAATGCAGTACAGACTTTTCTGTCCAAAAATAACCCACTCGCTACCCTAGTTCTCCTCGGAGTGAGTCTCCAAGCCCCTGTTTGTTTCTTCAATAGTCTCAGTTACCCTCAGGTCCCATGTTTATTTTAAATCACAGGAAATGCAAGGTGCGAGATCCTGAGAGTACCCGAAAATCATTCTAATGGCTTCGCCTCCCAGACATGGACAGCCACATCGGAGATCTACATCCGGCAATAGTTGGTATGAATCTTTCTTCCACAGATTTTCCTGACTGAGTGCGTAGACCGAGAGATTGAGATTGTCCAAGAATTATTGGACAAAGTTCTTCGATATGGCCCAGCTATGGAAGATGCCTCCAGTGTATGTGCAGAACTTGACTGCTTGCTTTCATTTGCGGAAGCAGCGAGAGTGTTTGACTACCGGCGTCCTCAAATGGTAGAAGATCCTATATTAGATATTGTTCAAGGAAGGAACGTTTGTGCTGGTATTCTAGGAAAAATACACCTAACCTCTTGCATTAGACATCCTCTTCAAGAGCAAATCTTAGACACCTTCGTTCCTAACGATGCGCGTCTCGTCGGTGGAGTGGGATTCGGAATGTGTTACGAGGACGACAATATGTCGGAAATGGAACCTGAACCCGTATGGGGTAGTGTGGTTCTCTGCACTGGGGCAAACGCTTGTGGTAAAGTCAGGACTCCTCTCGCACTTCGCTTTAGTAGTTACTAATTGCTATCTCTTTCAGAGCGTATATTTGAAACAGGTCAGCGGACACACTGCATGATCGTCAACAGCTAAATTCGATCACAGGTTGCATTGATTCAGTATATGGCACAGGTGCGTACTGAAACTGACAGAAATTGGGTCCACGAAGTGACCCACACATCTCGTAGATTGGGAGGTGGGTCGCTAAAAACATCTGCTAACGCTCCTCTGATGAAATCTCGCAGTTTCGTCCCTGTAGGGTCCGCTAGGTTGGGGATAGTCGATAAAAGTCGGTCTGATGAATCGTGGTGATACAAAATGCTGAAATTTTGTAGTCTTCACACGGATTCAGACAAGAGAATCCGTTTCAAAAGTACTGCTTCGAATTCATGGGTCGCGTCCACTCATTCCTTTCTCTTCAAAAGGTCCAATCAGCGTTCATGATAGATCTTAATCAAGTGTCGTTCGCTTTACGAAACTGCACCTCCAACTCCCTGATTTTACTAGATGAATTTGGGAAAGGAACAGTAGCCACAGGTTGGTCTGTATTTTTGAAATGCCAAAGTCACAGTTTCTGACATGTTTAGATGGTGCTGGCCTCTTTTGTGGGGTTTTGAATCACCTTCTACGCCGCGGCAAAGACTGTCCCAAAGTACTCGTTGCATCCCACTTCCATGATGTGTTTCGGAAGGAACTGCTTGATCCACACAAGCTTCCCATTACTTTCGTTCACATGAAAGTTCTTTTCGCATCTAGCACTGGGGATGTACTCGACACTGACGGAGTGTGTGACACGGATTCTCGCCAAGCAAGCAGCGTTCCTCGGGCACTAGTGCCCGGCGAGAAGATCATGTATCTGTACCGGTGAATGGTTACCCGATCAAAATAATGTCATGTAGTTGACATGCCGACAGCGTTGCGCCGGGCCTCTCGCTATCTTCCCATGCTGCACAATGTGCAGCGATTTTCGGGCTCCCACGTCGCATCGCGGCGAGGGCTGAGTACGTCAGGTATGTAACGTGTTGTCCGAAGGAGCCAGCGATGCCGTATGCATTTGTATATGATTACTGACACGTTTTCGGTCTCAATTGAGTGAACTCCTGACCAAACACGAACTGGGTAAGCTGCTCGAGGAGAATATGACTGACGAGGATAAATTGGACCTTCAAAACGCCGAGGAAGTTGCACGACGGTTTTTGGAATGGGACCTCACAAGTGATGAAGCTTTATACCAAACTGGCGTCAAGGCTCGACTCGCGGAGGTTCTAGGAAGAGCTCCGGACGATTGATGGATTGTGTGGAAGCCCTTTGTATAAAGGCTATCGAGTGGTGTATAAAGAAATTTTCTAGTACCAGGAAATCAGAACGCTTTGCTCTTTTCTTTGTGGATCTCTATTCCTGGAGGGGCACCAAGCGCTGAAGGAGTCAAGTGAGCATCATTTTCAAAGATAAACAGGCCACGCCATACCGTTTTTGATGCTCCCGTACAGAACAAATTGCCCAGATACTAATCCCGCAGTCATGACCATCCTCGGTCCTAACCCGGCAAACAACCCGCGGAACCCTGTTTGTCGGGCCAAGATACTAAGTCTATGGGTCATGGAGCCGACGGGACCATGCTCCTTGTTGACCTGGCTGAGCAATGTATCAGCAGGCTGTAGGATATCTGATAAGTAACTTCATAGCGCGCAAGAATGCGATCCTCACATGGCTGAGTATCGCAGCAGCAAACCCAGCAATGATTCCACTGCCGAGCTGAATCGAGAACTTAGATGATCTAGACAGGTTCCTCCGTGTTTCCTCGGACATGGCGCGGAAAGCGACTTCGTGGCAAAATTCATTCACGGTAAACTGCCCGATGGCATATGGAATCTGTCTACAGAGTACATGGTGAGTACGGTGCATGATCGACCCAATACGCGTGCTGAACTTGCAGAGTATCGGTAAAAAGCCTGCATACAATTCGCCAACACCTCCTTCCCGAGCTAGGCGAGTTAAACCGTCGACAAGGCCAGTTGCATAGTTTTGTTGAGAGACGAGTCTGATTCTTGTTGCTTCAAGAGGGGTAAGCAAAATATCTGCAAAAAACCTGAGGTGCAAGCAGACATTAGAAAGCTGGTACCTGAGCTCTAAACAGAGTCTCACTCTGCGATACTTGCTGAGCCGAGGTAGATCGCGGTACGATACCTGACCGCGTTTTCAGAGCCAACCAACTGAACAGATTTGGCTTTCCAGTACTCGTAGCCAGAAAATTTGGCACCGCCCTGAACGAAGTAGCCCACTGCAGTTGGCCCGAAGCCTGTAAGAAGGGCTTGAGCACCCTGCTCCGCGATAACGTGACGGGCCCCGGAGATCATGTTCAGGTTCTTGTAAGTGGGGAGGACTTGGATGCGAGTCTTGACGACATCGATAGCTATTGAACGTTTGGGCGGTGAGCTTGAAAAGCGACAACTAAGACGTACGCGTCATGGCGCCGTGGGTGACGCTACAATGAACAGGATTGAGCGGATACTTAAAGCTCGAGGGATTGACTTACGTGCAGCATACTGCGCCTGTTGCACGGTGGTGAGTCCCTCATGTATAGAGGACGACAAAGATGAGACGGGACTTGCCTGCAAAGAAGAAGGCAGCGTAGTCCTTCGAGGTGAACTGGCTCATCGTCGTCGAATGTCAGGTGACGTCATGTCCGGTAAATTCCCGGTTACTTGGCATATCCAAGTGCGGATGGCGGCCCAGCCCAGGCAGCTCTCCCCGCTCCCACCATGCCATCCGTTGCTGTAATCACCTACTTCAAAGCGTCCGAAGACTACAAGTCTGGGTCAGTCAGCCTTGATGTACCCCTTGCTCAGATCAGCAAAGCAAGCGGGCTGAAAAAGTGGGTCTCATATCATCGCGACACTCGCCGTATCAGAGTGCTTATCGATCAACGTGTCCCAACGCAAGGTCTTACGTCGGATTCGAAACCGAAGACCCTGCCATCCTGTTCTGGGTGAACGGTACTTATTCCCTTCCTCGTGTCGTCATCGGAGAGAACACAGCCTCACTCCAACGGTAGACTGGGTCACGAAAGATGCCCGCGATGCGTTCACCCAGCATGCTGATTACGTTGGCATAGCGGCTGCCTCCCGCCCTGCGTTCGGTTCTGAACCGACGGTTAATCACGTCGAGTTTGAGGACACCAATGGTCCCCTTGGCGCACCGATCACGGAATTTGTGACGTTCACCCTGAAGGAGGGAAAGAACATTGCTCAGTTAGAACCCTTGGTTCAAGAGCTTCACCAGAAGCTTGCCGGGACTCCCAAATTCCACGGGGACAGCTGGGCTCCAATCATTGGCAAGCCCAACGTCTATCATGGTATCTTGGGCTGGGACACTGTGGATGTAAGTCGAAGGGGGCGCTCGCTGCGGTGATTCTCACGTTGTGTTGCAGGCGCACTGGGATGCTGTGTCGGATGGTCCTCTGAAGGAAGTGATTGACCGAGTCAGGCTGGTTGCGGATTTGTGGCTTGTGCATGCTGCACTGAAGCCCTATTCGGTGTAAGGTCGTCTATAAGATGAATTTGAGTATACACGATTCGTGTATGGCTGTGATATCATATGGAGGACGTGTGTTGAGCACGCTCTTTACACGAGTTATTTGAGCGTGTGTGATCCTCGCCGCGGGTGGAAATAAAGACCCAGTCTCGGCATCCAACTCCGCTCAAAACTCATCGTGAACCGCCCCCTCTCCTCCTCGTTCCAACATGTCCGTCCATCTCGTCCCCAACAATGCCCTGGGCTTCAATAGTTAGCGTCACCTCATCTCATACATCTCGTTCACTTCCTTACTTGTTTCCAGGACCGTTCACCCAACTCGTTAAAAAAGTCCTATTGGTCTCAAATCAGAATACGGCCCCCGTCGCATTCAAAGTCAAAACAACGGCACCCAAGGTCCGTATACCCTCTCCGAGCATGCGACGCGGCGTTATTGAATCATCTATCAGCTGTATTGCGTCCGCCCCAACTCGGGCAGAATCGAACCTGGTGACAGTGTCGAGGTCTCCGGTATGCCTCATGCAGTACCGTGGTCTTTCACATATCTCAACCATCTCCCTCTTAGTAATGCTCCAGCCCATGAAGGAAGAACCCCCGTTGTCTGTCAAATGCAAGGACAAGTTCCTAATCCAAAGCACCCTCATCACACCCGAGAAGGAGACAAAAGATCTCCAGGATATCGTGAGAATTCCTCTCTTCGCTCAACGACTCTCAGCTACAAGTCTCTCTAGTGGAACGTGCCCGGTGGCACAGGTGAAGACTGGAAAGTACATCAGCAGAAGCTGCGCGTCGTGTATCTCCCACCCGAGGGTCAAGTCCTCGAGGAGGACGAAGAAGAGGGCCACCTGGATGATCTTCCATCCATACCTCCCCCCAAACGCTTTGCCTCTGACGTACGATTTGCTCGCCCACGTTTTGATTCAGTGGTTGATCCGAATCTCACTTACAGGGCGAAAACACTGCAAGGGTACAACCACAACCGATATCCCCACCTCCCGCCCCTGCGCGTCCAGTGACGCCGCCTCGGGTACGAGAACCGGACAACCTGTATCGTGACCTTTCAAGAGATGAATCCCCCCAATTCCCGCGTTCCACAAGTGGCTCCGGCGTAGGCATCGTCAACGTCAACGTTCAACCATCACCACCTTCTCCGCCACCTCCCCCGCCTCCTGCTCCGGTCGTTCAAGTCGACCACGCACTCGAGCTCAGGCTCAGCGACGCTCAAGCCGAGATACAGCGCCTGCGGACACTGCTGGCCGCAGTGCCAGACCCGAGCTCTACAGCACCAGAATCAGTTGCACCCGAGTCCGTCGCCCCGTCTGACTTCCGACGAAAATACACAGCTAGTTCCGAGGATGGAGCGAGCACATACTATGGGGAGACAGAAGTGGGAACCACGGTGGATCGCGAGACTGTTATACACCAGGACGGTGTACCACTGCAGGTGGTTATCATCATAGCGCTCGGCGTGTTTATCACGACGTATCTATTTTTCTAAGCACGGTGTCCAACCAGACTCCCTCTCCTCGCTTTATCCCATTCGTTTCTCGATCCCTCCGGGCTCGTTGATAGTCACCGCCACACAATGACTTCAAGAGCGCATGCTGGCAGCACATACCACGACCATTTCATACTTTGTTATGAACACCGCAATTTGAACACAGGGTGAAACATTGAAAGGGTTTTTGCTTGGGTACTCGCTTGTCGACTTTCTACTCTACGATAGCGTTTCTTTTTGTTGTGTTTGAATTAGCATGATTCTGTACATAGATATCTATTCTCTGCCTATTATGATATTTGCTTGCATTGCATTGGATGTCGTGTCACAATGTATCGCCGGCGCCATCCCCCGTTCTACTAGTACTGAAGTAAAGTTATCATAGTCGAAGTGTATACCAAGGCAAAGTGCTCCTCGCGAACGGCCCGCCCTTGAGCCGGTTCCCTCACACGCATTGCGCCCTGCCATGTTCTCACAGGTGACTACACGCTGAAAGTACCCACCAAGTACGTGTTCAACCATGGATCGCTACAGCGAGAAAAAGTCCAAGAAGCCGATGTTCATCACTGTTGCGCTCATTGCGGCAGCCATTTTCGTATTGTACTACTTGTTCCCCAAGGGGCCCGAAGTGGAGCAGATTCAAAAGGTATGTGGCCACAGTCGATTGAGGGCGGGTAAAGTCTATGAAATGTGAAACAGGCGGTAGTTGTGCTCAAAGGTGGCAGCTCGTCTGTCTCTGGCACAGTCAGATTCGAACAATCAACAAAAGACGGTCCTGTTACGGTCTCGGGGGCCATTAACAACCTTGATCCCTCTTCGTTTCGAGGGTTTCACATCCAGTAAGTTGCCAACTCATTCGCTTTTACAAATCGGTTTTTTGAGCATAATGTTAGTGAGCTGGGCGACCTAGCCGACGGCTGTCTTTCCACGGGTTCCCATTTCAACCCGTTCAATAAAGTTCATGGTGCTCCCACAGACTCGACGAGGCATGTCGGCGACCTGGGTAACATCGCCAGCGACGAGCATGGAACCGCTACATTCTCGTTCACCGACGACGTGATCTCTCTCAACGGCGCCAAGAGCATCATCGGGTACGTTTGACTCAGTTCATGGTGGAAACCAGTAGATGACGAATCCGTTCCAAGTCGTGCTGTGGTTGTGCACGAGGTAGGCGCACTTTCGGCATTCCGCACTTCTTTTCGCACATTCATTCTCCTATAGGGTGAGGATGACCTTGGAAGGGGGACAAATGAGGATTCCCTTAAAACTGGGAATGCAGGCGGGAGAGCCGCTTGCGGCGTTATTGGTAAGTTTTTATGCAATCTTCTAATAACATTTATCCGAGCAGTATCCACAGGGCGTGGTTAATAATACGGAACATGGAGGCGTCGAGGGGAGAGTATGAAACGAAAACTAAATGTGTTAATATAGCCACCGAAGACTGCCTTGTGTTTCTTTACTCGAACTGCGGAGAAGCGGGTTCAAGTCGCCCATAGAGATGTAGCGCTACGGCGCAGTGCTTTGTGCCTGCCTCGGGACTTGGCAACAAGACGGACACGATTGCACATGATCTACTTCGTACGTATCGAACAATTTAAATCACCTTCGATGTTTCGACGTTTCTATGCTCTTGAAACCGATCTTGCAGCCGCGCGCATTGTCTCCACTGAGTTGTTGAGAAGGTATCGCTGACACGATAATGTTTATCGATGACGACAGTTCGCGCAGTTTATGACCACCGCGCCAAGGAACTGGTCAAATATATAACCAAGACAGCTGGCCAGCGCTGGCCGCATGCACTGAGTGCAGATTCATCGTCCCGGCTGTCAGAGAGTGATGAGCCTGCTAGTAGTAATACTAATTGGATCGGTTTCGATAGAAAACTAGCTTTCCGCGGAAATTTAATTGGTTTGATTGGAAAGGAAGTTGGTTGCGCTACCCATGGACGACCGTAGGCCTAGTGAGGAGAGTGATTCTCGGAAGTATCCAGGTTAATTATCATAAGCTTCCAGGGCAAATGGAATGTCCAAGTATCGTCCCTTAGAACAATTAGTAGTGTAGCTTGGTGCAACTCCATACCTGATCTCGGACTCGGCAAATTGAGATCAAGAAAGCACGATGATCCTGCCAGTCTGGACTGAAAATGAATCGGGAAAGATATGCGATTAATTCGCGGCATTACATATCTTTAAACCATGCCCGTGTATGCCCGGTGTTTTAGAACAACATCGGAATTCTGCTGTGACACCTGAAATCAGTGATTTGGGATTCTATGCATTACAACTTAGCAGTGGACGCCAAACAGAAGTAACAACCCGTCAAATGCTCGCTCACAACATCAACATGCGGACGTCATCAATCACCGAGCGTGCGCGGCACGCACGACCAGACGTCAGGAATCTCAGGCCTCAGTTCAAACGATCGTCCCCAAAGGCGCCAAAGCGACGTACTAGGGTCCAAGGATACCACATCAAACTTCCTCGAAATCTCTGGGACAGAATCATCCTGTTCATGTTCACCTGCTGTTTGTTTACCTTTCTGCACGCCTTCTTCGGTTTCAGTTTCGTCGACGAAGACATACATGCATTGAATGATACCTCTGTAAACCCGCGCGCACGCTTTTCTACCTCTTTGCAGCGGAGCTGGAGCTCTGTGGCGTTAAACGAAGACCAGAAGATACGTGCACAGGGTACGACGCGGGCGATGGTAGACTGGCATGGAAACTATGAACTCTTCCCGAGCACTACGTCCACCTGGATTTCACCCGCACCGATTCCGCAGCACGCGTTTCCAAACCCGACACCTATGATGGTTAGGGCGGAGCGCAGGCAAGCACGGGCTGAAGATTCTCATCCCATGACCACATATGATCCGTTCCGACTGGAGCTCGAAGACTCTGACGAGGGAAGAGAAAATCATGGGCTGTATCCGGTCGCAGGATCACCGAGGACTGCGCCACAGGGTGCACGACCACGGCGCTTTGGCAGGTGTCTTCCAGGAGAAGCTTGTTTCTAAATGGTCCTACTGTGCACATAAGAAGAGCGGGCGAATGTTTGTGGAGTTACTTACACACAGTCATTTTGTACTTGCAAGGTATTCTGTCTTTGAATGGTTTAGTCAAGTTACTTGGAAATGTACAAGGGTAACATTCAGCTCTGTTAGTTATATGTAGCAGCCAGACGTCCGACAATGTATTCTTCGGTTGTTACACGCTTGTATTTGCTCGGATTTGTTGCGCTGACACAAGTTGGTAGGGAATCGATCGTCGCGTCGAAGTTGGGGTTGCAAAAGAAGGCAATCGATTGGCGGGTGGGTGTCACACCCTCCGAATCGTTAATCTTCTGTACCGGTGGGGCCACCACCCGGTGGAGCGTGGAGCGGAGAACATCATTACTCCAACGTGCTAATAAATCCCCCGCATTCACGACGATAGTTCCTGGCTAAACAGGGTCATCGGTCAAAACTATGCCATGGAAATCAAGACATACAATAGGAAGTGCAGGCTGAAAGTGTTGGGTATGTGGGTTTTGAACTTCTAATCCTCCAACCTGGGAACCAAACAAGTCAGGGGGCAAGCACGAAACGACCCACACGTACGTACGGAATCCTGGAACAACAAGGTTATGGTCCCGTAATCTACAAACACACATTAGCGTCAGTCCAAACTAGGAACAAGTCGATACCGTACCTGAATGCGCGCCCGCTCTTGCTTGCCCTTCTTGCGAGAGCAACTTGGTGCGAATGGAAGGATACGAGAGAAGTCTCAAGTTATGGTACTGTTGGTCAATCCTTTGGTCGAAGAAGGACTCGTGAAGATCTAGTCCCAACGCAATCGAACGCATCACGGCCACGTGCAACGTATGGCATGTCTTTCGAAATTGTGAAGCACAATCCTTGTCCATAAATTAGCAATGACCCACCTGAAAGAAATGAAGCATGGTTTGCTTGAATCCTGGTGAATCAGCTTCCTTCGGCCATTTGTTCTTCCAGATGGGATCCCAGTCGCGACCGATCTCCATCGATTCCTTCGTGTCTGGAGCCTTGGCACGCAGCGCTGCTATCTCAGTCGCATCGGAAGACTGTGTCACACGTTCCCGGCCTACTGTGACATAACCTCGGTTGGCACGAGGGTCGTCCCAGGCAACTTGGTCCTACATTCACCTTTCAGTGGGGTTATTTGGATACTGAGCGCAGGCCACTTGCCTTGATTTCCTGGGGTAGACCAAAGAATGCTGCGCTCTGTAAAACGTATGGTTAATCGTATGCTTGCGGATAAATTTTCTTGTTGGGATCTTGCCTTCCTGTACACGTTGTCGATCATGTCTGCAGGGATGCCATGTCCACTCAAGTAGACGAAGCCAACCTCTTTGAAGCCATTTACGACATCATCGGCGACGCGACGTTTCTCTGAGAGCGCGGAAGTTGCGCGAAATGCAGAGAAGTCGATTACTGGAATTCGGAAGGTCGAGTCGGAACGGACATCCTGCCAAGCGCAGAAAGTGAGTTGAGACTTGAGCTTCGTCTGGGAAAATGGTTTAGACACAAACTTCTGCGAGGGTACTGTATCTTTGCCTTGGATAAGGCCGTAGCGCTGGCAAGTCTCTGAGGAGAGCACGCAAGGTAGGCATGCTATCCGAGTCGAGTTTGTGGCAGCCTTAGGCGAAGTCAGTACTACAATTTCTCAGGCTGTTTCCCACCACATTGTACTAGCCATGTCCACATACTCGCGTGACCATGGCAAGGACAGTAGCATAAAGCGCAAATATGACGACAATGACGATCGGCGAAGCAAAGGTTACAATAGAGATCAACGCGAACACCCCGACAAGAGGAAAGAAAATCCGTGGCGAGATGGAGAACGGAGGAGAGATAGACGGGAATATCCTGAAGACAGGCGCGAATGCTCGGACAACAAGAAGAGGAGAGGGGGCAGAGAATTGGACAGTGACCGCGACCGCGAAAGGAGGAGAGATCGCGACTGGGATAGGGACAGAGACTACCAGAGACACAGCGACCGTCGTCACCGCGAGAGCAGCAATGAACGTGCAAGACCATCGCGTCGTTCTGCTTCACCCAAGCGCCGCTCCCGCTCTTCCACCCGTTCTAAAAGTCCGGTTGATAAGGCCAAACCAAATTTCAACCCATCTGGATTACTCGCGGCGGCCACAAATACCGTGAAAGCTGCTGATGGAACGGGCACAGTTCTAAAATACAACGAACCTCCGGAGGCCCGAAAACCTACGTTGGGATGGAGACTGTATGTTTTCAAAGGGAGTGAACAAACAGGTAAATCTGTGTTTCGTACAGGCTCGGCGGTCTTTGACTTTCTATTACAGAACTCCTTCACATTCATCGGCAGAGTGCCTATCTAGTGGGGAGAGACCGGACAGTTGCTGATATATTCATTGAACATCCTTCCTGTTCTAAACAGCATGCGGTCATTCAACGTAAGCTACCAAGTATGCTTTCTTTCTCTTCCGTTGACCGTGTGTCGTTGGAATCAAGATCGCCAGGTGCAAGAAAAAGACGAATTCGGCGCTACAAAGGCGGTTATCAAGTGCGTCATTCCTTGTCCGGATTTAATTGTCCTATTGATGACCCCACAAGACCGTTCATCATCGACCTCGAGTCTACAAATGCTACCCGTGTCAATGATGAAGCCATACCAACCACAAGATTCTACGAATTGAGGACAGGAGATAGTGCGTTTTTTTTTCTTTTCTTCTTTCTCACCCTGAGTCTTCGTTGAAAGTCATCAAATTTGGCTTATCGACTCGCGAATACGTGTTATTGCATGACGAATCAACTTAGTGGGCCGGTTGAGGTTGTGCAGAAATTATTTGATGCAAATCTGTGACTCCAAGTGCTTCCAAACCTTGCTCGTTTTCATGACCTTCTAGGCTCTGATAATCTGTCTCCTACTTGCGAGCAGATTTTCTTCTCGGATAGGTATGAACTGATTCCCTATCACTTGCATATCCCGCCCGAAACGAGCCCACTGGCAAGTCCAGCCGTTTCGTTGAGTGTTCCATTTTTTCGGCTCTTGAGACATCGTGGAGACGACCTACGCGATAGAGCTCCGGTTGAAGAAGCATGGGTTCATATGCACTCTCTGGGTCATATTGGGGGCATGAGTCGGACTATCTTTGCTGGCTGCTCAGCATGATAATGTGGGAGTGAGTAAACATTTGCCTGCCAGGTCATTCTAAAGACCTGGCACGGTATGGTTGATCATCTTTCAGTGGGGATCTCAGAAATGCACTATAATGTACAACCAAGCTTTCATTAGCTCTGCTGATTCAGATTTCGGATTTGAGAGATGGTCTTGTGTTCGGACCAGACTCGTGCCTCATCTAATGACAGACTTTACACCCACCCGCAGTTTATTGAACCCCAAGTTCGAGGGTTATAAGCTGCTTCTTCTCGACCAGGACGAGGTTGTCCACCGCTATGATCTCCCATATAGGACTACTCAAGCCTCCTCTTACGGAAAGACTCCACTCACGTTCGAGGAAGTGCAAAGCCGAATTACCTATAATCACTTCGTGTTATCCGCGGCCAAGGGGAGAGGCATATATGTCGACACGAATCACCAGGTGATCGTGGTTGATGTCGGAGACGTGAGACAAACGTTCTTTAGCCTGTGATGATACTTATGCCATGACTATGTCGTCCAAGTAGACTACTACAGATCCTTCTTTCACTCCTGTGTACGAGCTCCCCGCATCCATCGTTGCTCCGCAAATTGATCTAGTACATCCCGAATATCCATCCGCTGCCTTTCTCGACGAAACTGTCGTCTTTATCAGTGACGGACGGGGAAATTTATATGTCCTCGACATTCCCATCACCGGACCTGCGACTCTCCTCGCAAACTTCGAGTTGGCGGACAATGATGGCACCATCCCAAAATCCCCCATCCCGTTCCGGGTACACGGTGTTTTCAGAACTTCCGACACTACCGCTGTCGCGCTGTTGTCTTCCAGACACTATGGTGCAGCCTCTGATCCGTCAGCCAAACACCCTATGAAATATCATGAATTTGACGTATGGGCTGCTCGCTTCACTATCCCTTTTGAAACGCAGCTGGAATCTCTCGCCCTTGACATCATCTGGCGCAGACGTGGGGAAGACGTGCCTATGCTCATGACATATCGCCACGCCAGAAATGCATACTTTCTTCTTGGCAGTTCGCCTTATCGCAAGATCAGTGACCCGCACCCGGCTCATTACGACCCATCTCCCGACGAAATTGCTCCGATCCCACGTCCAGAGGAAGCGTTGGATGCCGAGGGTCCTGCCCAGCCTACCAAACCTTACCCTTACTCCTGGACCCAAACACCAGACGTTGTCACCGTCGCTTTCCCCCTGCCCTCTGCCATCACGACGTCGCAGATCAGGGTTACCTTTTCTCAAAAGACATTGACCGTCCACGTCACGACATCTTCCGTTGTGGAGGGTTTCACCATCCCCCGCTACTCGGCCAAGCAACTTTGGGACGGTATTCGCCCTTCAACGAGCTTCTGGACGTGGGACCGCGAGGGCGAACATGCGTTTGGTATCCTCACGGTCCATCTAGACAAACAGAACGAAGGTACCAAGTGGTCTCACGTCTTCGCCGCTTCTGGCACCGCAAGTGCGGAAGCAGACGACGTGGACGTCCCAGAGACCCTTGACCCTTCAGAAGTCTACACCATCCGCGAAGCACTGGAAAAGTATACCACTGCTTTGAGAGAAGGGGAAGACGCCAGCGGTCTGGGTCTCGGACGTGGGGTTCCCACTCTCGCACAGGGTGAGATGGACGATGAAGTCGATTCCTCTATGGGAAGACTCGCGTTTATTACTTGGGTCGGCGAGGACGGGTCGTCTCCAGCGTGGTCTGCTAGCCTGCAGGATTCCGCATTCAGCGTGCTCTCTACGCCTCTTCCAGGCACTGAAATGGGGTCTCTGAGTCTGGTGGTTAAAAACGGACTTGACGGGACGCGACACGCGCTCTCTGATGATGGCAGTTCACCTCTGTGGAGACATGAAAACACATTCTCTGCCCTTGCCTTTGTTTTGGCGTCCAAACGTGACACCCGGTTCACGTATCATGCATCCGACATGATCTTTGCTTTTGAAAACGGGGCGCAAGATCGGGGAGGGAATGTTTACATCTATCGCAGTTCCGGTCCAAAAGAGTTATGGGCAAAACAGAGCGTGCTGGCTGTTGGACGGGGCGGCGCTGGCTCCCTTCTAGGAATTGGTGCCATCGCCTCCGGCAACGAGGGTGGAAACACTATCATATGCATCTGCGAAAACGAGCTGGTTATCCTTCGCAATGTCCGTTGAGGCGGGGGATGGAGAAGAGAAGAATTTTCGACCAGCTTTACATGAACCACTAGTACGGTGTACGACCTGTAAGCAAGTATAAGATGTATGTTATCGAGGTTCGGAGCGCCGTAACAAAGGGAATCGTGATCATTATGAGGGTAATCATGAACGATCATTTGCTACAGATGCTACAACGGGAGCTAGAAGCCTGAGGACTTAGAAATCGGTTGGTGATGACAGCGACGTTACAAAACCAATAGATATTGAGGAAGCGCACTGGATCCCAAAGCATGACCTGAAAGGCCAGGCGTGCCATACAGGAAGATAATTAGGTGTGGATCGTGGAGGGAGCAAGGATGTAGGGGAATGGATGGAGTCATGCAATCAGCGGATCTTCACTGCCATCCATAAGTCCTTCGGCTTTGGTTACTGGATCAAGTTCATCTCCCAGCGGTTCCGACTGCAGTTGCTCAACAGGTGTAACATCACCGTTCAATTTGACGGAAGAAACTTCGGATGATAGCGATTGCTCGTCTAAATGGGAAATTGAATCGGGGGGAGACTTCGCGATGTCGCCGTTAATTTGGCCAAACGGACCATCAATGTCTTCGTCGTCAATCTCCACCAGCCGGGAGTCGGAATCAATGCTTCCATCCAACCCATCGTCTAGTTCATCGTTCATGTCCTTTTCATATGCGGCCAAACGATCTCGCAGGGATGCAGCAGGATCTACTGGCCGTCCGAGACCAAAAGATTCGCTGAAGAATGACCGGCCAGTTTCTGTGTCTACCTCGTCCCCACTATCTTCTTCATCGTCTGCAGCGGCGAACATGAGCCGAGCACCACCATCAGCTACTATCCCAGTGCTTGGGCTAAAGGAAATTCCACCCGTGCTTCCCAGAACGCGAGCGAAACCTGAGAATGCGGTGGACCCGAACAGTGTCGGTGGGGCATTAAGATCTTCACCGCGTTGACCCCGTAGTCGCTCGCGTTCATCTTGGACCTCTCGTCTTGCCTTGTACGCCATGAGTCGGGCAAGAGAGTAGATTTGTGGGATGGTGTCGGGTGTACTAAAGCCATAGCCAGTTTTTACGCGTTCAGTAATCCAATCGTACCACTGTTGCTTTGTCTTGCCGTTGAGGATCGCAACAATGAGGACTGTCATGTTGTCACAACCGATGCCAGTCGAGGACGTATCAGGTGCAAGGCAATGTTCGCAAATCTCCTCGCTTATCTCGCTGAGTTCTTTCCCCTCGGAGACTCTCAGCCGGATGAAGTTGACGACTTGTTGAGAGGTTAGACAATCCCAGATACCTGACGAGACGGAACTAGCATGAGTACGTGTCATGGAAACATATGGAGCAGACAGACCGTCACAAGCTAATACGAGGAACTCGTCTTCGGCCGTTATTTCATGGACGGTGACGTCAGGGTCGGAAGTGATAACTTGCTTCTGGGGAATCAAAGTGTAATTTTTCTTGAACTCGAAATCGCCTAGCGCTCTTGATAAAGCAAGGTTTCCTTGGAATGTCGTGCATAAGCCAGTCAATCGGGGAGGGTCAGAATACACACCGTTTACGCGTCCGTATTCAATATATCCGCCTGCACCAACGATGCGGGCTCGTTCGGCTGCGGATGTGTGTTGGACAAAGGAAAACGTCACGAGAATAAGGTAAAACATACTGTCATTTGAGGGTTTGTGATCGAAGCTCAGAGGTTTAACTGCCCCTTTGACACTGAGGACCGACCGCGAGTCACCCGCATTAGCCTAAAAGGGGGGTTGAAAAGGATACGAGGAGGGAACAAGGTGACGCGTCACATACGACGTAAATTTTCCCATCATGAGTCAATAAGGCAGCGACGGCCGTACATCCAGAGGGGTCACGCGTGTGAGCTGGGTCTAAAGTTTAATGTAGCGATAGTCCCTGAGTGGTAGCGGGGCGACGTACCAGCGAGAAGATCTTCATCAGTTCCTAGAAACGCACTTTTCATGGCTTCGTCGTAACGCTTTTGGCGATAAGTATCTTCTGCGATGAGACGCTTGTGAACATTTTTTCCAGCAAATTTAGCAACGGTGCTGCCTACAAGTGAGGAGTGAGAGTGAAGACGGAAAGCAAGGGAGATAATTACCGCCATGGCCATCATAAACACCAAAAAACGCATTACTTTCTTCGATGCCATCTTCCAAGGTGAGGACAGCAGCATGAGCATCCTCCATGGCTAGATGCGGCTTGATGAGTAAGAGGGGGAATAAAATCGAGATATACGCACTGATTCTCCATCCTTGCATTTCTGATACGGCGAAGAGGAGACGGCGATCATCTTCGCCAGACTCTGATTTCTTTTCGGTGGCTAGTGAGGGGACGATAAGCGAATGAGAATGGGGACGATGCGGGGATACTAACCGGGCGATGAAAGTGTTTGGCCCTGGAAGCGAGTTAGTAGGGATTATGAATGGAAAATGGTTGTAAATAAGCTCACCATGCCTTGTTAAGACGTAAAGAGAGGCGTAAAGAGCGATAGCTTGTGGTGGAGATGGTCGTCTGCGGGCAAGGTTGCTTGTATGCGCTGCTGTGCCCTTGGCCAGTCATTCCCTATTTTGTATTGTTTGTTCTTTGCCACTTTGACCGCTTCAAGTTCATTTTCATGACTAGTACTTACTAGAAGGTCTCGTGAACCGATGGGATTACGCTCCGGTTATAAAAGGTGTCGTGTGCCCACTTTTTACTCGGCTCTCCACCCGTTCCTTGGGGTATGTCCACATCCATCTCCCATCCTTGCTTGCTCACTTTTTCGTAGTATCCCGCGACCTTATGCAGCCCTCTTCAACCCACCCGTCTACGACGTGCCGTCGAGGACGCGCACGGAGCATTTCATGTTCCTCCACATCATCCCAATCATCTATCGCCCCCATCTACCCCAAACTACATCAGACATCCCTGCCCTCAGAACCTCAAGAGGGCCACACCAATGTCTATGGATCATTCACAACTACTATTCCTGCCATTCTCTGGCTCCAGAACCACCCCAGCCTGTATATCCCACCCGCGGGTAAGCAGCGTGATTGCGCTGCCTATGACTCACCTCCCGATTCACCTCTCTCCTTCTTTCAATCCCTTCCACGCTCTAGACGGAGCCCATCTATTAGCCGCACCCTGTTGACTGATTTTGACTGGTGCGAACCCTCCATGAGTCCAGACACATCTCCCCCTTCTACGTCCCTCTCATCTCCGGTGATGGACAACAGTGACGGTGCACCCAAACTCCATCCTGTCCTTGATGCCGTTGAAAGGGGCTCGAAGCTTTCTTGCAGGTCGATATGCTCCTCGTGCATGAAAGTAGGCACAAATTTCCCTCGTTGTCCTCGTTGCGATGAGATGTGGTGCTCTCGTGCTTGCAGAGTGCAAGGAGGGAAAAAGCACGTCTGTGCTATCTCCAAGACGTAGTTCTTGCGAGCTGACAAACTCTGGGCATATCTCCGCCCAGATCATCCCATTTTAACGCCATGGCGCCATGGTATCTTTTTCCCTGTTCCAAAATGGTGCATTTCATATACCATGTAAACATTCGAAACCCCCCCAGCGAACACAGATTCAAATGATATAAAAAAAATTGTCCACCATGGCTATAACAAGATTATTTCTTGGTACACGTTGCTACGATTCAGTAAAAACAATCTTCGTTCCCTGCGAAGGCACGATGCCGGCTGCTTTGTGTTTCCTTTTTGCCTCCCACGATGGGTGCAGCGGCTTGTCCAGCTTTCCCTCGGGTCGAGCCCCGCCTGGGTTAGATGGCTTGCAGACTTGGTCGCCGTCGTCGGTAGTTCTTGCTGGCGTGGGATAGCGCCGTGAAGATGAATCTCCCTTGCCAGATCGCGGATCAAACGGGAGCCCACGGCGTCTTGACGGCTTGGCTTGCTCCCGCCGTTTCTTGACATGGTTGGCATTTTTCCCAAACTTCTTCTCCCATATCCTGAATATGCATGGGGGTTAGAGAAGCGTACAGACAGTGAATCATACTTACGCCCTACGTGCCCGTTGTCCACGACGGTTCTTTTTAATTCCATCCACCAATCTCGTCTCACTGTCGCTAAATTCACTACCCGAATCACCTCGGGTAAAGCCAACCGCAAGAGAAGGGAGAAATTCGGATTGGCCCTTGGATTCCTGTGGCTGCCGAGATTTCTTCAGGTTCTCGGTGGGATCGTCTGAATCACTGCTACCCGGGTTAAATGTTTCATCCTCGTGGTCATCCGCTGATCCTGCCACGAAGTCATCCGACCCCGATGACCCACCAATTGTACCAGACTCCCAACCCTCATCTATTTCTGCCATGGCTTCTTCGCTACTTGCATCTTCAAATCCTCCGTTACCCACTTGGCTGGAGGGTTTGTCTTTGGATGAGGATCCATCCTTTTCACGGCCAACCCCTTCAATCTTCCTCTTTGACATATTCAGTGACGAAAGAGGATTTTTTGCAGCTTCCCCAATGTCTTCCGATCTAACGAAAGGATGCAGGATCGTTACCAGGTTTTCCACTATCAGCACGACCTCCGATGCAATGACCTTGGAGCTCAGAATGCGGCTTTGCACTTTAGTCGTCAGCGTCCCCGGCGTTCCTGGAGGAACTAGATTCGAGGCTAATCCTGCCAACATAGCTTGTATTGATGGGTCTCCAGAGAGCATCTTGTTCTTCTTGAGTTTAGTCATAAGCGCCGAGTGGGCGAGTTGGTCGTAGCTAAGACGCTGCAAGTTTCATGGTGAACTCTGAATCGTAGTCGCGTCCAGACACTCATGTTATTCACCTTCAAGATCTCCATTTGAACCACCAAGTCCTTTGTCGAATCGCTGTCTGGATCCTGGCTCCTGCAACAGAAATCAGGATTAATACCTGCAGCGCCGAGCTCACATCTACTAATTCACCGGGCATCCTTGAGTTTCCTCAGAATCTTTTGTACCTCAAAAGTTTTTGCTTTCTTGACAACTTTACAAAGTTCCTTGAGAGCGTGGTGCTTGGAAACAGAGAGTATTGGTCCATTGGTCGTTTTATGAATGAGGGTGAAAGACGTGCCAATTTTCGACGCAGCTTAGCCTCTTTGTCCTCCTGACGATGTCGTTAGAATTGAATGGGGTAATCAGGCGGTCGAAGTACCTCTGATTCCCTGTCATCTCGTCTTTTTCGCTTTACGCCGCGAATGTTCTGCTCAGACATACGGATCGACTTGACGTTAACTCCCTGACTCGCTGACCTAATGAGCGCCTCAGGTTGACCATCATCCACACAGCGCCGCTTGTCACGATGCCGTCCGACGAACCCACAGACGAAGGAAAGCTCTTCGCGTCCTTTGAGCGTCACGATGAATTTGTTTCCCTTCAAAATACTTTACTCGCGTTCGACTTGACAGCCGAGCCCACCTGCGAGGAGAACAGCGTCGAGTCCGCCGTATTGCGGAGGCTTAGCCTGATAGTGTGTATACTCATTGATAATGTCTCATGGCGTCAACAATCAAACGTCGAGCAGCTAGCCGAATATCAAGAACAATCTTATCTCTTGGACCCCTACCTCGAGGACCTCGTCGTTCCCGTTGCAGAATGCTTAAGAACACACGCCAGAGCGTGCACATCTGATCCGCCCGTCACGTCCTCCATGACTCGAGTGGGACGTCTGGCTGACTTGCTGTACAATTATATCAAGTCTAGAGGATACAAAACAATCGGTCAGTCATTCAGCCCATTCCACTGTAATCTATCCTATGTCAGAATGAGCAGCTAGGTTTTTCCCCCACGAAATCGGGGATGTAACAATCGCCATTGAATTTATTCGTCTGCCCACCGGGCCCACTGCCCACCCATCTCAATGGTCCCTACGTTATGTTGTGTTACTGTGGCTCTCTCTTGTCTGCCGAATCCCATTCGATCTAGATCAATTCGATGAACCCGGTCACAAAGGGCGAACAGCTAAAACACTTGAAGCCATCGGAAAGCAGTATCTGGGCTACGCAGGTCTAGACCGGGAAGGCGCAGTAGTGCTCTTATCACGACTATACATACGGTAGGTTTTACATATGACAGCGAAGAAGTGCTAAGGTGAGAACAGAAAGGATGCCAAAGAACAATTTTTAGCCTTCCTCACGTGGTCTACCTCTATATTGCAGGAAACAAAGCAACTCTTGCCGGTGAGTGTGCTGTCGTTATCATCCGCCTTGTCTGATGGGGCTAGGCTATTGGCGTTTTGCAAGTATTGTGTGCCTTTATCAAGTTTGGAGCTTTAGAGGGGTCCCGCTCGGCCACTTCTACGCTGTTAAAGATATCGGAGAACATAGAGACAAGCGAGAGCCTGATGAACAATACCCTGCTTCGCAAATACCGAGCAAAGCTGTTGTCACGAGTAGGACTCCGGCTGATTCCTCCAAGGGCCAACTACTCCAGGGTCAACGGTTAGTGTGTTTTTGTGCGCGGGGAAATTATAACCAGAGATATTCCACTAGTTCGCACTCTGGACATAAGGGAGGGTTTCGAGAGAAACCATGACGAAGATGACGACGTGGATGTTCCAGAGGAAATCGAAACCATCCTACAAGCATTATTCAGTTCCTTGCAAGACAAGGTAATAGAGTTCCGTTACCTCTCACCTCTTGAATTGAAGTTGTCTTGATAGGATACTGTAGTCCGATGGTCGGCGGCCAAAGGTATTGGCAGGCTCGCGGAGCGTCTACCAAATGACTTCTCAGCGCAAGTTCTTGAGATGGTATTGAACCTGTTTGCTATACACAGCATCGCGGGTGCTTCCATCTACGACACGCCGTCCGTCGCCGAGGCGACATGGCATGGTGCGTGTCTGGCAATCGCCGAGATGGCACGCAGAGGCCTCGTGCAACCTCCATTGTTACCGCAATTGCTGGATTGGTTATTCAAGGCAAGGGCACGAACCTCGATGGGATGCAAAAGTTTATTTTATCGTTCAACAGGCCCTTTATTTTGACATTCGTAAGGGTGCACATTCAATTGGTTCCAATGTGCGAGATGCTGCGGCCTACGTCCTCTGGGCTTTGGCAAGGGCGCAGGACGCATCCGGCCTTTCTATGCATGCTGTCAAGTTATCACAGAACCTTGTTTGCGTCTCTCTTTTCGATCGTGACGTATCCATCCGCAGAGCCGCAAGTGCTGCATTCCAGGAACACGTAGGCAGGATGGTGCGCTGCTGATATGTTTCCTACTTATCAGGTACCCTGACCATTCTCTTGCGGGTTCAGGGTTTGTTCGCTCATGGCATCGACGTGCTCCGTAAAACGGACTTTTACTCAGTGAGCGTACGGCGCAACGCGTTCCTCACAGTCGCTCCACAAGTGGCCGAGTAAGTTCCTCAAACTGCGTTCGTTTCCTGCCATTTCACATCCTCTGGTAGGCATATTGAATACCGATCGGGTCTCATTGGCCACCTGATTTCGATCACACTGCGTCACTGGGATGTTACGATGAGGCAGCTGGGTGCCAAAGCCATGAGGCTTATATGCGAGATCGACCTCGCGTCACTAGGACCGACATGTGTGTCGCGACTGGTAAGTCACAATTCTCAAGTTACCGATGGTATTGAGCCAGGGCTCGCTAGGCACCACTACTGCATTCAATAGATCCTACGGATATTCATGGTGCAATGCTGGCACTCGCAGAACTGGCTGATGCGTATCAACGACAATTTGGTCCGGAAGGGGACGAGAAAAGGAGAGAGGTTGGTCAACCCCCTTTAATATCACCTTTGCCTATCAGAACATGCTGTACAAGATTTTCGGTCTCATCGGACATGTCCCAAAAGAAATCATCCTTGCGCCTCGGAACGAGCAACTTCTCGGTGCAACTTGCAGTCTCATTGCCGTCAGTATTACCCGACAGGAAGCACAACAGCCCAAGGACCGACCGTCTGTCCTAGATTGGCGCCACCTTGTCGATCAAGGGCTCCGCCACAGGGGTATCGACGCGCAGGAGGCAGCTGCAGCCGCAATGGCCAAGCTGAGTTCCCTCGTGGACTGCTCTGTGTTGGTACAAAGATAAGTTTTGTCTGCATTTTGGACATGTATTGGACGGTGTGTACTGAAATTGGACGGCTTTCCTCCACATTGATCAAGGAATTTAGACACGGGTCTCCATCGTTGCAGCAGAGTCTGGGGCATGTGTTGGGTGTCCTCGATTACGATGCACACCCTCATGCTCTCCCCCAAGTGGTGGATTGCTTGCTGGAAAGCATCAGTTCGAAGGTGGAGAATTGGTCTTCCACAGTCTCCGCATGTCACCCTCATTAAACCGGTGATTACAGTCTGCAGCTAGAATGACAAATGTCGAAGCACGCCGAAATTGCTACCTTGCTATTCCAAAACTCTTCGCAAACATCACGTCGAGGTTGACGGAACGTACGTTCCTCTCGATGTGGAGATATTCATGGCTTACCACCCAGCTGTAGGTTTCCGATCAAGTGAGGTCCGTGCTTTGTTCGATGTGCTAGACAACGGGCTGGAGGACTACACCACGGACGAGCGTGGAGACGTTGGATCTTGGATACGTATCGCTTGTATCCGCGGCTTGAATTCAGTCATCGAAGACCTATTCCGCATTTCGGGTAGCTTGCCAGACTTTTCTTCCTTTTTACCTCCTCACAGATACCACGCCGTCATTGGACGTATCCTTCGTCAAGGCGTAGAGAGGCTCGATAATGTCCGCCAGATTTCTGGAGAGTGCTTTCTGCGCATCCTGAGGCTCCAGCTCCCTGCTGTAGAACATGCAGAAAGTTGGAGGGTTAAAAATGTCGATCTGATGAGGGAATTATTTTCCGCGTAAGTAATGTTCTGAAGGAGCAATGACATTCAGTGAATAATTTTCTGTAGAGAGAACGGCGATGACAACAACAGCTGGAGTGATGGTGGGTGGTTGTTTCCGAGGGCCGTCAAGATCCTCCAAATACCTGAGTATCGGAGATCGCTTCTAAGTGGTCTAGTATTGAGCGTCGCCACGAGGACAGGCAGCACAGTATGTTACTTCCGCTGTTCGCCGTAGTGGATGTCGACAGCAGGCTTACTAATACATCATTAGCAACGGCCTGCATCGTCGAGTCTCGCCAGTTATACGAAAACATTGCCCCTGACTACTGTCTCTGAAGCGGAATATAATCTTTCCGAATTTGCAAGCGACCTCATCGGCTTGGCTCAATCAAACCCAACATCCAACACTATCGTGATACCAGTCCTGCAGACATTTAACATGCTGTTTGAGGAAGACGCCTTGGTATCACTCTCGAAATCCGAGAAGGGTGCCGCATGGTAAGCAGCTTGCATTCTACTGGCGTGCATGCTAATTGACATTGTGCAGTATCGAAGCCTTGTTGTCTATCTCGTGCAAAAACGTGTCGCGTGTCAAGAACGTTCAAAGACTCCAGGAGTCAATGAAGATGTAAGTCACAATTCATTAATGCGGGTTATACCGAGCGTTGCCACAGGGTTGTCAACCTCTTCACGTTTCCTTCGGTTGCGAAGGCATGCTTATCTAAAATCGTCGAGTTCCTTGCACATCCTTACCCCAGAGTATGTACATTCCCGATCGTCAAGGAAGGGCGGTAAACTAATGCGTGCTTACTCAGGTTCGATCGAGTACCGCCGAGCATTTGTACATTGTACTGCAGAGTAAGGATCTTGGTTGGGAACCAGACGAGCAGGTCGAGGAAATGCTTCTGGAAACAGAATGGTATGATCGAATGTGTGAATGGCTCCTGACCTCTGTGGAGCTGAATGCGTGTTTGACAGGTCGTCTGGGGATGTGGATAAAGTGACGGATGTGGCACGAGGCCTGGTGGATGCACTTGCGTCAGGGATGAACGCGTTGTAATATATTGTCAATTAGGAAAACCATTGCCTGCAGGCACCCCACTGAGTTGGCGTGGGAGTTTCGGTTACATACTAGTGGAGGGCACGGCGAGCACAAGTTGGAGAGTATCACAAATCATGGTTGTCGACCCTCGCATTAGTGACGGTGAATTAGCTGCGATCAACGCTGCTGCAGTGACACGCGAATATCGCGTGCAACCTCATCTCGGTATGTTTGCTACAACTCGTCCGTTCCTGTCTCGGTCCGACAGCATTTTCTCTAGATTATCGCACTGTATCTGCCATCAACGGGTGAGTGCCAGTTTAAAGTGTGTCCGCTATCTTTAACTGATCGCCCCACAGGCCACTTGTTGTGCTGGATAATGTCAAGGTAGAGACAACGAGACGCTTGACGTGATGATGGACTAACACCGGGTCAGTTCCCTTCGTACAACGAGATCGTACAGTTGACCCTTCCGGACGGTTCGAAAAGGGGCGGTCAAGTGCTGGAAGTCCAAGGAAAAAAAGCGATTGTACAGGTTTTCGAGGGTACATCAGGGGTAGATGTCAAGGCTACTCATGTCGAGTTTACGGGCAGCAGCATGAAGCTGCCCGTCGCAGAGGACATGCTGGGTCGCATCTTCAACGGTTCTGGAAATCCAATTGATCAAGGCCCAAAAGTCTTTGCGGAAGATTACCTTGACATTAACGGTGGGCTTATTCCGACGATTTCGCGTCTCGTCCTGTTACAAGGTTTAGTTTAGGTTCGCCGATCAATCCGTATTCTCGGATATACCCTGAGGAGATGATACAAACTGGGATTTCTACAATCGACACCATGAACTCCATTGCCCGCGGACAGAAGATCCCTATCTTCTCGGCCGCAGGTCTACCACACAACGAGGTAGCCATAACTCTGGCTTCTTTGTGCCTATCTCTGACGCTCACGTCAGATTGCTGCGCAAATTGTACGTCAAGCTGGGTTAGTGAAACGTCCCACGAAAGATGTACACGATGGCCACGAAGACAACTTTTCGGTGGTGTTCGCCGCGATGGGAGTCAACATGGAGACGGCACGGTTCTTCAAGGAGGACTTTGAGTCCAATGGAAGTCTTGATCGAGTCACACTGTTCCTTAACTTGGCCAACGATCCCACCATTGAGCGAATCATTACACCTCGACTTGCGCTAACAACCGCCGAGTACTATGCCTACCAATTGGAGAAACATGTGTTGGTTATATTAACTGACATGTCATCGTACGCAGATGCCCTGCGTGAAGTGCGTTTTGATTCCTCGGGCTCTTGGGATGCTTCGGTGGATTCGGCTACTTATTTTTTAACGGCAGGTATCCGCAGCCCGTGAAGAAGTGCCTGGCCGGCGAGGTTACCCCGGATATATGTACACCGACTTGTCGACGATTTACGAGCGTGCAGGTCGTGTCCAGGGGAGGAATGGGTCGATTACTCAAATTCCCATCCTCACCATGCCCAATGATGGTGCTTCTTTTCCACATTTCCCAAGCTCCGCTGACTGATACCGATCATGCAGACATAACACACCCCATTCCTGACCTGACTGGATACATTACCGAAGGTCAAATATTCGTTGATCGTCAATTGCACAACCGACAAATATATCCCCCCATTAACGTGCTACCATCACTTTCGCGGCTGATGAAGAGTGCGATCGGCGAGAAACTCACGAGGAAAGACCATGGTGACGTATCGAACCAGCTGGTGCGTTGTGCCTGAATTGACTCGTTGGAGTGTTTGTTATTCATGAGACCACGTGTATGTAGTATGCCAAGTACGCGATAGGACGAGACGCGGCCGCCATGAAGGCTGTCGTTGGGGAGGAGGCGTTATCGGCCGAGGACAAGCTAGCGCTGGAATTCTTGGACAAGTTTGAGCGTCAGTTTGTCGGCCAAGGTGAGGGTACATCTTGGCTCTGACGTTGTTCACGTGATGTTATGTTTGCAGGACCATACGAGTCACGCACAATATTTGATTCACTGGACCTGGCATGGACATTGTTGCGCATCTTCCCGAAGGAACAGTTGAACCGCATCAATCCGAAGATTATCGCGGAATTCTATGGACGGAAGCCAACCAAGAGGGCAAGCGAAGAAGAGCTACAGGATGGGAAGCTTGTTGATGCGTAGATAATCATGTGGAGTGGGCGAGCTATAACACGTTATCTGTGCGGCGAGTTGCCAGCACCATCTGATGGACGAGCATCGATAAGATGATGGGATGAGCGCAAAGTCAATTTCACGTTTCAGATAGACAAGCCCGCCCGCGGAGAGCGAACGTGGGTGGGATACATGAGGACCACGTTTAGTAGCGAATTTGGGTAGGGTGGAGGTTGTTGGACCCATCGATCTTGAAATGGACTGCCAAAGAGCGTAAGACGAGCCGGACAGCGTGGCAGCCTGCCAGTTGGGGCCGCAAACCTTGGCTTTTACCCGCTTTGACCTCCTTCCGTCACTCGCTCAAACCGCCAGGTATCTGCCAGGCAACCAGGGCCCAACCGTTGGCCTGCCGCCGCCCATCTCATTCCTGTCACCCTCACTCAGTCAGGTCTGTTTCCGTCGTGTCTTGATCCTGGGTCCATGTGTTCACCCTGAGTCTCACCAAGTTCGGCTGTTCTCTTCACGGCACTTATATACCCCCCCTTCCGCCCTCCACACGTTCTTCTTTTTATCTCGAGCCTCCCCCACACAAACTCCCCCTCTTCTCTATGAGCGACCTCGACCATCCTCTCCAAGAATTAAACTGCAGAAAACGAAAGGCTGACAGCGACGATGACCCACAGCATCCGATATCAAATCCTAACCAGTCCACCACCGATCCCATCCTAGTCGACCGTCCACCCTCTCCTCTTCGCCCTCCCCATGCACCAAGACAACCCCCAACAAGTCCATGGCTCTCCACAGACACCGCTCATGCAGTATGGCCCTCGGAACATTCCCCAACCGACCCCCCTCCCATCTCCCCACTCAACAGCGATCCCGTCCATGCCCGGTTCCACAAGCGTCCACGAATCGACACCAACAACCTTGCTAGCTCTCATCCCCGTGGACCCGACAGACTCCCCCCTTCTCGACCGTCATTGTCCCCTCACACGCCTACTCGGCGTTCCCGTAGAAGACCTGAACTCCCCTCTCCATCCCCGTCCTCCCCTCAAACACCTCCCCTCAGGATCGATCAACATCTCCCGTCCGCACACCCCCTGCATCCCGCATTGCAACCTCCCTTTCCGCACGTAGATCTCACATCCCCACATATCCCTTCCCTACATCCGTTGATTAATCGTCAGACGCTCAAGGAATTGGATCTAAGCGCTATCCTGCGCAATCCACAGCTCCGTATGTCTTCCCTCTCACACCTATTACCGGCCCCCTCATTCATTTCAAACCAGGCCATGACCTCCTCTTCGACGCCGGGTTGCAGTTCAGACCCACTTCTGGCCGGAAAAAGCGCGAGCTCTCCGATAGATACTGGCGTGCTGTCGCACAGGAACTCGAAAACGGTTGCACGTGCATCTCCTTTGACATGCAGTGGAAACCATCCGACTGCGTCTGCGTCTGTCGTCGCGTCCCTCTCCCACCTCAAAACCCCGTCCTCACCTATTCAACTTCCCGCCGCGTCCTCACCCTCCGAATGCCCTCGCGTATCCGTCTACTGCTAACGGAATTCTTGGAAGTTCTCCTCTTCGTCATTCAACCTCTTACAAGTATCTCAGACACATACGCTAATCCTTCTACTTTCCAATCACAGATCGAGAGACACGCTGCTCAAGCTGCGCATCTCCGATCCGTTTTTGACCCGGACCTCATCCACCAGGAACTCCAACACAATCTTTTCGATCCCTCTGGGCTTTTCATCGTCATTGGTGAGACTCTCAAGAGCCACTGTGCACCTATGCGCGATCGAGCCGTCGATGCTATGGTCGAGGTTGCAAAGGCCTGCGCGCCCGGAGGTGGAGGCAGTAAGGCGGACGCCGTCAAAGCAGTGCGAATGTGCCTTGACATTTTAGAGCTCATGAAACTCGTTCGTCCCTCTGATAGGTTCTTCATTTTTCATGCTCACGTATAAATTAGGACATTGCCAACCATCAATTACAAACCCTGCGCCCTTTTCTCATTGACAGTTCGGGGCAGTATGAGCTCAAAGCTTTCAAAGGCCGCAAGGGATTGTGTTCATCCCTTGATGTCACACGGGAATGGATCAAGTCATCCCACCGCCAGCTGCTCGCATCACCTATTTTTGCTCATCCTTCTTTCCCATCCGGATCACTCCACTATGGTAGCCTTTCGCACACGCAGAAGACATACGTCAGCGTCCTCAAGGGCCTCACCGACCTCGTTTTCAACCCACCTCCCGCACCATCCACTCCACAAAGCTCGTCATCCACCGCCTTCCAAGCCATGTGTCCCTTGCCCTTGTACCCCGAGACCACATATCTCGATAACGCACGCCTGCTGGTTCTAGCGGCCGATTCGGCCGACACGGCTGCCATGTACATGTTTTTGCTGCTGTACCGCCAACTCGTGTTCTCGGATACCGGCGACCTGCCGGGTGTTCCACGAGATCAGTCACGCGTAAGCGATGCTGAGCTCCTCAAACTCAAAAAGGAGATCCGGGATATCTCATCCTCGCATCTCGGTCAATGGTTCAAATATGGGAACATGGAACAATCTTCTATTTCCGATACCGACCGCGAGAAATGGAGCAAGATTAAGCAAGATATCGTGCTTCAGGTTGCACTCCGTGCCAAAGAGGCGCAAGCTGGTTCTTCTGCTCGCACACACTCGTCCGCAGACAGTCATATGCCACCTTTCCACGCTCCGGATGAACGTGTGCTGAAGCTTGCCGAACGGTGGTGCGAAACACATGTACGGCCGAATTCGGCACTCAGCACGATGCTCAAGAACAAAATCCGTGACGCGGTATTCAATCAAGTTCTTGCCATCACCTATCCACCAAGAGACTCTTTACCCCCTCATATCAAGACTGCTGAAAACGGGGCTTCTGCACCCCCAAGCTTGGCTTCTGGCATGGAGCCCCTTGCCGACGAGATACGATCACTTGCAGAACGACTTTCTCGCTTGGCACATATACATCTTGGCGTTTACCTACCCTTGTATGAACAGGAGGACATTTTATCCGGCATTACGACTGCATCAGTTTAGTTCCTTGCCATATCTTCTAGACATCTACCTCTCAATCACCTCTACTAGTATACCCATCATTGTTTCCATCTTGTCGGGCGTTCACTTACGGGCACATTCTGATAGTGAACTTGAAGTCGCAGTAACCAACAGAATCAATTACCACAGCCAATCAAATAATACATACCATTGCATCAACCGAGTTGTGTGATGGTAAACTAGTAGCTCAGCGTTGGAAGCTCCCCCCAAAAACTACATCACCCTGCGTCGCTTCACACCTCTTCCTGCGTCAACTGAGCCTACCGGACGTCTTCTCTTGCCATCTGACCGATCCGACCCTTCACTCCGGGGAAACGGTCGCAGTCTTTTCTCCCTTTGGCTAATCTTCTTTTGCTTCTTCTCCACCGCCTTCTTCACTGCTTGCTTTCCGCCAGCGGATGCGATGGCATCTAGGCGGGCTTTAGCAAGGAGTGCCTTCTTTTCGGCTGTGGACATGGAAGGCAGATAACGAGCATGAGAATGGCAGGCGAGCCCGAGGTTGTCTACAGGGCTTACATTGTTTCATCCACCATCCAGTTTTCCCTTGCTTTCTCTTCTCCTTTTCCGCCTGTTTGGCGATCTGTAATGCTTTGGATTCTACGCGTTCCCGATTGTCCAGGTTGACGGCGCTCTCCGCCCTCTTCACAGCATGTTCGAGCCGTTTCACTTCTTCTTCACGTTCAGTTCTCAGATGCGAGGGGGAATTTACAAGAAGTTTTTGTGCGCGTTTCATATGTTCACGGAGCGTCGACAGTTCATCGCTGCGTAGACCCGACAGGAAGTCGTAGTGTTGTTTGAATTTGGAGGGTTCATAACGACTCGCGGCATGCATGAAACGTGGGTCTCTTGGTTTCTGACGGCAAATAAATATTGAGGATCAAGCTCGACAGTTGAAACGCGTACCGGCAGTGTGTCGTCAACGACTACCCTGCGGCGGCTAACTGGGCGTTTAGAAGTCACTTCGACAGGCCTGTAGAATGGACATGTTGTAAAACATATGACATGAAGGGACGGTGTGCCTACGCGTGCTTATTTGCTCGTTTGGCTATGGTATTCTTTGGTTTGGACTGCTGATCTGGCTTTTCCTTGTCGTTGTTTTTGGTTGGGTGAGAGAACGAGTCATCCTCCTCCTCCGACGTGCTAAAATCATCCTGAGATTTTTCCTCAGAATCAGACTCGGAGTCACTAAGTGCTTGTGCCTGGGCAAGAGAACGCTGGGCACTCCGAAGCGTACCGAGAGGCAGGGTAGAGAGGTCTGCAACGTGTCATTAATTACTCAGACAACGGAACGGAGGGGACATGCTAACCGTCTTCGAGAGATTGCTTCAGCAAAGGCAAAAGTGTATGAATGAGGCAAAGTGTGAAACCGTATGATACGTGAACTGCCCACCAGTCTCCGTGAAGACCCTGCTTCATTTGCACTGTGATTGTCGTCGTCGTCGTCCCCCTCAAAGTCTAGACTAACAGAGTCATCGCCTGTTTGGTGTTGCAGGTCAGGTTCTTCATCGTCGATCCACTGAGCAACCCGTGGGATATCGATGTCGTCTTCATCACTATCCCCCAGGTCTCCGTTGGTGTCTTGGTCGCCGCTCTCGTCATCGTGGTAAGTTTGCTGAGGATGCGTTGTAGGGGAATGTGCGTGACCATCTTCTGATCCCGACAAAAAATCGATAGCTTTCGGTCGAGCCTGTTTAGCAATCCGGATCTTTGACCGCCGAACATTTTCGAGCCGTGGAACCATTGTCGATTGGGATGATTTATGGTGGACTTGATGTGGTGGACGGGTCATGATCAAATCGGAAGCTCTTCATACCTGCACAGCCACATGTTGTAAGAATCTGAACCACATGTACGATATACGTATTTTAAAAGAATCATAAGATGGAATCGTGTGATCTTCACCATCTCAGAGTCGACTCTTTACTGCGGCTGCTATCCTCCTCCCCTCCTCCAACATCGGTTTGAGGCTCTCCTACAACGGGCTGAACAGGGCATCACCAAACACAATTAGTGCGAGCACTTACCTCGTATCCAGGCGTGGTGTCCGTCTGATTGAGGGGCTCGAGCTGAGCGCGCTTCCACAGTTGTTCGTACACACGCCCGTCGGATACACCAAGCGCGCTGGATCGAGAAGCGGTTAGAAGTAAGCATAGCAGTCCACCCTGGCAACATAAGCATAGACTCAAACGAACCTATCGAGCGTCCAGTCGGAAAAGGAGAAAGTGTCTATGAACCCAACAGCGTTAGGGAGGACACGAAGACAAACTGCATCGATGGCTGCACGTAAATCGCGCGTCGGATTCGTTTCGTCAGGATCGTGGACCAACAAGCCAAACGTAAAAAGATCGACCAAGGCTTCTTCCGCTGTGGTCAGTAAATACTGAATGCACATGCCAGTGTGATGAACAATCAGGGAGTGCTATGGCTTAACGAACGTGGCACGAAACGTACTAAATGATATAGATTTTCGAGGGCACTGGCCTCCTTCTGCGGCAGCTGATTCAGATCGGAAACCATGTTTCCTACTTGAACTGCTACGAAGGCCTCGGTGATAGCTCTTGAGAGTCTGCGATGAATGCTAGCGTCTGGATGATTCAAATTTTGTGCGGCATTCTGGACGGCTAGCGCAGCACGCCATTCCAGGAGATGGATGATTGCTGCGTGGTCCTGCCACATCCCTGTGCTAATCATTGGTCGAGCCAATCCTTTGCTGAGAAGACGAAGATAATTTGCATGCAACCCCAAAGGACGATCCGGAGTTTCAGCCGAGAGGTTGTATGACTTGAGAGCCGCACGGACAACTTGCCCATCTAGCACAAAATTATCCCCTTCAAAGCTAATAAACAGTGAGCAAGATGTGTCTCTCCTTCAAATTCAACATACGTTGCGGCCGGAAGATAGTCTGCGTAGAGGCGCCCAATTCCAGCGAACATACTGTAACCATGTCCACCCAGTGTACGACGTGCGATCTCGAGACCATTGATGGTCTCTGTGGAGACCAGGACCTTTAAGCCACAAAGCAGAGCATGTATTTCGGCAAGGTATCCTAAGTTACCTTGTTCAATTTGCTCTCCGAGGGCAGAAAACGAGTTGGTCTAAACACTTTTTAGGCAGATGCATCTCCAAGGTGAAAAACGAACCGTCTGACGACCCAACACGATGAACACATACGAACGTGAGAGTATAGGGAGAAGGCGATAATAAGTGGAAGGATAGTTGATAGTTTGTCGTTCCAATCCACGATGGTCGGGCTCTCCTTGTCTGCGGACAGTGGTATAACGAATCGCAATAGTAATTCCTTCTCTTCCAGTTAAATCAAAGCAAGATACCCGGAATCAGAGACGAACCTTTTGCAAGTGTCCATCCAGCAGCCGTAACCATACTAAGGATAGCCGTTAGATGTAGAAACAGCAACAATTGATCCGCTACTTCGCTCGGATATACAACATCTGAAAGGGATATTTGGTACATGAATAAGCTTTTTAAAAATGCGGTGAACATACGCCTCCGAAACTGTGTTTCGGGTTCTGGGGCTTGATATATCTGCCATCCTCAGTAACCATTGCAAATTTGGAGAATATATTCTTCAGGGGTATTCTGACGTGGCTGAATCTAGCAAATCCGTTGTCCAATGCGGCTAATCCTGGGAAGCAGTCGCCCGTCAGTTTGCACAACGAATAGACGAGGACCATTACCTCCCCCAGCTTTAGGGCCAATATCCCCAGCAATGATTCCAGGGAGTAGTGAATGATCCTCTAGACAATGTCAGATGCTGCGAAGAAGACCACGAATTCAATACAAACTCAGTGATCTCAATTGGACAAGAAAGAGGTGAGGTCCCATGTCCTTTCCGCCTGGCAAGATTAATTTGGCTTGCACAATTCCGTGCGTAGCTGTTTTCCCTAGAGCACCAATCCACCACTTTGTACTAGTCAGGGTTGGTGAATGAAGCTCAAATTCCTTGGTGTCGGGAAGATATGTCGCTGTCGTTTCCAACCTCGCGACATTTGTCCCGTGACCAAGCTCGGTCTGAAGGTAGCATCTACGATAGCTCGGAATAAGACATAAAATAGCACGGAGAAAGATGGTTACCCGTGTATTCCTTTGTTGGCTACGAGTTCCCAGTACTCATCTACCAAGTCAGCAGATCCTTGACCAGTGAATACAGGCTGAAAGGCTACCACTGAGTAAATGGGGGATAAACTGGACACCTTTCTGTCACACACCGAGGTCGTGTAAAGTGATGGGAAGTGATTCTGACAAGATTATCATGGCTTGAGCCGTCTGTTCCGACGTCCATTGATGTAATCTCTGTAGTTCAGTCAAGCGTCTCGTGATGGAAAGAGCTCTCTTATACGCTTCAACTCTTCCGATGAAATCTCTTCATATTTTGCCTGTAAGCTACCTTGGAATGGCAAGGTACACGCGGGCGTACTCACCTAGACGTTTTGTCGAACACAGGATCACTACGAAGAACGCTTTCAAGCTGCTGAAAGCTCTCCCAATTGCGTCTACCAGCTAGCAAACCATCGCAAGTAAGCTAGAGGGTACCATCATTAAGCAGAGAGCAATCCAAACCGAAGAGGTAATCCCGAGTCGTTTCAAGGTCAAACGAGACCCTAGCCCGAGCCTCCTTTAGATCAATGGCAGTTTGCGCATTTATATCTAACCCCATTACCACAGAATCACTGGCGACACGGGTTATTCAGGTGGTACAAAACCGTGACTGTGTCAGTGATTGCAACTTCGGAGGGAACCTTCTCAGGCCGGCGACTTCAGAACACTGCCGGTTCCGGGTGGTATTATTACGTAATGAATAGTACTAGATTCTTGATTACACTTTGGTATGTTGATGCTACAGGACCTTCGAACGGGTTTTCTTCACACGTTTGGGACAGTCCTCCCCCGTTCCCACATCATATGCTCAGGAGTCGCCGTACTGCCGCACTTCACCTGCGCATTGAGGTATTCTGTGCAAGGTCTTTCTGTTTCAGGAATCTGTTGAATGTGAACGAGGTCTTGGAGAGTCTTCGTAAGCGAAGAATGCTTCGCCAAAAATGCATACGTCGCGGTTTCGACTCCCGCAGCATAAATGCGCAGACACTGGTCATCAACACCCCGCTCTGGGAAGGTGACGGAGAACGACGACGGCTGACCAAGGTCGGCCAAGATGGCGATGTACGGAAGGGACTCTGAATTGGAGGCAGACAGGTTTGTGCCTTCACCGCTTACATTTTTGTGCCGTCGAGTAATGGACCGCAAAACATCTTTCGAATGCGTCAATTCTCGGACCTTGTGGGAAATGAAAATTTGCGACATTCGGGATTTCGCTAAAGCGATTTCGGGGCCACCTTTGAAATAAACGGGTATCACCTCGTCAATCCAGGGCTGTTGGTAGCTGCACTGCACTGCACTGGTCCTCTGCCAGTGGCGTAGTGTCCACTCGTTCAAGCTATATGGTGGATCGTCAAACTCGAAGTTAGTTAGAATATGAAACGGAAGACCGACCCTAATTCGTTCTCTTCCTGTGATCCGGCGATGTACGCGTCCATGCATACCCAGTGTGAGAAATTGAGATACGCATTTTCGAATGATTTGCGTGCAAACGATGGCTGCCTGTCCTCGTCCCATATCTGCGGTCCAAAGATGAATTCGAGCCAATCTACGACCGGAATCATTTGACAGTCAGCAAGATGTTCTTTCCAAGTTGATGGCATATTGACGACCCCGTTCTTCGCATGCGTGCGAATGAACAAATCCTTAGCCAGCAACCACAGTAATCGGCTAGCCAGTTCGCCATGTTGACCCATGTCAATCATATCTGAGTTGACGGCCGCCAGCAAAGTATGCAAAGCACGCTCCAATTTTTCAGGCCTCTTGTGCAGATCCATTGCGGCCACGCACGACAGGAGTGGTTCGGATGGATAACTTGTGAACCTCCAACTCCGGTCCAAGGTGGTCGCAAGACATATCCGAAGGTGGCTCGCCACGCCGTTCTCCACATGCTCAACCGAATCCGGATGTCCAAACGTGATGTTCAAACCGAATCGTTGTCCTAACACTGCGAGCACGTGACTCGTTTTCTGTTCATTGAAATCGTATCCCCCACATAGCTTCGACGAAGCTGTGCATAGTACCCTTTCAGGGAATGTAAGTGCAGTCTTGAGAGAGTGCCATCTATGCATAATGACGAGGTTAGTCACACACCGCAACAAAAGGGATGAAACATTACAAGGGTCTTCCATAGCATGCGATGTGATCGATCTGGGACACATCTTCGAAGTCGATATCTCCGAGTCCTAATGCGCTCTGGTCCCATCCCAGTTGGGTGTAAGGTTGGAAAAGCTTCTCACCCATAATGGCAACACGGTCGGAATTATCTGAAAGAAGGGTAAGTCGAGTAATCAGAACAAGGGGGAGATACTACGGACGTTTCTGGTTAGGTGGGGAAAAACCGGCGACCTTGGAAGTCGTCGAGGCGAAAACCACCCAAACGGCATGATTCCGGTGATGTGAGTACCCGTTTATAACACTGCAGAAAACATCTGCCGGACGATATTCTCCTGGACCATGGTGCACTGGAGTGAGCGTGTGCGCTTCGTCGAGCGCGATCACCACCTTGGGCTTGGTGGAATCATCGGTAAAGACCCTCTTGAGACAAGCAGCCATTTTGACGTAGGCAGTAAGGAGACGCGCAGTGAAACCAGATGGGTTAGAAGAAACCTCTCCGGGGCGCCGGTTCAGGACACGGACGAGATCAGCATGAACCTACAGAAGATTGTGAAATCAGACATGGGACGCAGAACAATATATCCACCTTTTCGTATTTTTCAGTGATTGTTCTAAAGAAATCAGCCCTGACTGTGAACCTGGGAGGGTAGCTCATATCACACATCTGGCGGACCCAGTGCATGATGCCCGCCTCAGAATTTCGAGTGGGGTAACTTTTTGAGAGATATTCATCGAGAGTTTCGAAAATGGCGATGAAGAATGCGTGGCAGACGGTCCGGTACCCTGCCTCAGTGGGTGGGAATTCGGTCAAGATTTGTGATGGGATCGGATCGCGCGCAGGGAAACCTAAATTGTCGTTCTTCCCGCGCAAGTTCATGTAGATTACTATGACATCCTTCTTGCTCAACTGAAATTGGTTCAGTCACCAAATGTGTGCGAAAAAAAGGGATCGATTTACCTCAGTTAACATCCTTGATTTTCCAGTGCCTGAACTCTGGACAATGGAACAGAACTTGGCGTAGTACCGGGGATCATCCACGGTCTTGAATAGCTTTTCATTCTGTGTCAAATACTCATAGAAGCCGTCAACGGCTGCGCCATGGTACGTCGCCTCAAACGACCGAGATAGTGTTTGACATAGATCTAACGAAAGACATCAATCCGTGGTCACTTTGTAAGTGGATAACCAGTGTGGTAGGAAGCACTAACCCAGACTAATGCCAGGTGGTGTCACGGGTATAGGTGATGGTGCTTTCGGTGCTTTGAGAATGGCTGGCGGCGGAATAACCAACAAGTCGCGACCCGTTAATATATGATTGCAACTGGTCGTGGACACCCACCGAGGTTTCGAATCTCGCGGTAGGATTTGCGCTTCCAAGCAGAAGCGAGCATACCTCGCAACTCTCCATAGGTGCTAAAAAGCTTTTTTGTTGCCTGGTTACCAAGGTGCTTTGTGTCCAAGTCACCGTTAGCATTTTCGATGATAACGGTAAGCAGCAGGCTATATTCGTAGCCAAAAGTTAAATCGGAGACGTCACCCAAATCATCTTCGACGTCCTTTTCTACTGCCCTATCGAGTTCTTGATGAGTGGCATCGTCGAAACGATCTGGGAGACTTTCGAGGGGCATATTCAAGTTGTTGGTTGCTCGACCTTGAAACCACTTACTAGTAGCAAGTGACGTGCTACTTTTATCGCTGTGACGGGGCACCCACAATCGATGGACGATAGTCCATCCACACCCTATCTGTGGTCTAAATTGGATTTCCCATTGTTCACCACTAAGACCAAACAAATGCCTCGACGCTGTCATTTGCCATTCCGCTTTCCATCCGTCAACGCGACATGTGACAGATCTTCGAGCTTTACGTAAGCTTTATTGCTTTAACCTCCGTGTTATGCATTATGGGCGGTCAAGTCATGTTGAGGTCCTCGTCAGTTCCGATCGTCGAACAAGACGACCGCAAGGGTGCTAGAGCTGGTCAGAGCACACACCTAGCTAATTGGAACGGGAATGGCTCAACGCGGTCCACAACCGAAGCTCCACGTGGAGGAGGGGGTGTCGAAGATGTATTAGCAATACCCTGGGTTACAGGATAAGAGGCTATGAACATCGAAGGTCGTTTACCGTGTGTCCAAAGAGCAGGGAACAATTTAGGTAGGTCAGGGTAGGATCAACTGGCCGCGCCTTTAACGTAAAAGTGAAAGACAGGCACGGTGGCAATACTTCCTGGGAACAGCAGAGTTTTCCTGGCGAGTGTCAACGACGAGCACCAATTGAACGATATTGTCGTACGGACCAAAGATGATTTCGACAGCGACGGGGCCACCGCTCCCCTGGGTAGAAGTACTGGACTACAGCGTCCACGAAAGCTTAAGTCAACAGCTTGAAAAAAGATTACTCACTCTCCCGAATCCAATGGTTGGTGACCGGCTTTCCGCTCTCAAAAATACGATCGCGGAAGTACCGGTGGCTATTCAGCCAGACAGAGGGCTGGAGTAGCCATTCGGGCCAGAAGTGTTGAGGCTTCCGGTGTATGTAAACGTATAGAAAATAGTTAATGAATCCCCCCGAGCAACGTAGAGTACATTTTTTAGGGAGGTCTCCGGAGTTGAGTACAAGCTTGGGCCTAGCAGAGAGTTGCCGTAGCGGGCCGACGGGACTCGGATGTGATGGGAACGGTCACATGATCTAGTGCAGGTAAATTACAGCAAACATTGAACGCGACGCGTAAACTAGCGCGTTTAATTGCATTAATTATTTTAGTATTTAGTCTTGCTCGTGTCCTTTTGCACCTTTTTCCCCGGACCACGACGACCACTTTCTTTTAATATTCCTCCTTCTGTTGGTCGTCGCTGTGTTCATGTCTCTCCCCACCCCTCCCCATACCTCCCATCACCGTCACAAGGAAATCCGCATTCCCGGCTCTCGCGTCGCTTGGGCGCAGCAAAATCAGTATTTCATCCTCTCCTACGGTACTGCATTATCTGCTCCTCATCCACTTCGATCTTGCGTAGAACAACCGGCCAAGTCCATACTGAAGAAACGTAACCATCCCTCGCTCTTCCCACCAGAAGAGGAACAGAGACAGACCACACCGGAACCCGAAGACCCCCTGGTCGACCTCACCTACCTCTCCAGGCCAGTTCAGCAAATAATCTCTCCAGAGGCCACTCTTTGTGACCTCATCGAGGCGTATTCCATTCTGCACGCTCGCCTGCGAGTCGCCGTAACGAGTTCAACGGACGCGGACGCGTCGTGGCCTGTCTTCCAGCCTCTCCGAAAGAATACACGCATGTTCACTGAAGCAGTCGTTCGTGATCTTGGCAGAGCATTCGTCCAGCCCAAATCTGAGCCAGCACCTGAAGACGATATCCCTACCGACTGCGAGAAGGAGTGCGAAGATGAAGAGGTGCCTTCTCTGCTACCTTCTCCAAAGCAGAGCCCCAAGAAAAAGAAGCAGGGCATGTCAGCTTCTCAAGTTAAATTTTCCCGAGATCTCTGCACAACAACTCATGCAGTTCTACGACTCCTGAGCGCCATATTCACATTGCCATGCCTTCATCAAATATTTGATGGTGCGTCCTGTCAATGCTCATTTGTCTGATCTCATTCAAAATATAGATATTCAATTGCGCGACATGCTCACTCATGTACTGGCCATTCCAATGGCCGACGAATTACCTACTCCAAATGCACGGAAGACATGTGCATTGTCAATTTGGTTACTCCAGGTTCAGCGTCTCCCTGAAACTGTTTTACTCCCTGCTCGAGACCGAATTGCCTTTGCTTTGCGGCGTGGAATGGAGGGTGAACTCGGAAAAGAGGGTAAGAAGGGGTCGGCATGCGACGGGCTCAAGGTACACATCCATTGCAAAGAACCCGTCTCTCGGCTGATTTGTAACGATAGGCTGTCCACGATCTGTCTATTTACCAGCCAACTACCTTCATTCTTGCTTTCGTTGAACTCTTACCATCTATACTGGCGAACCTATTGGCACCAACGTTAGGCCTGCGAACACAGGCATGCCACGCACTTGGAGGTTTCGTGTTGGGCTGCATTAATCTTCCTCCTTCATCTGTTCACGTTCGCATATCAAATATTGTCTCTACCTTCTTGACCACCTCCCCTGCTCCGTCTCCTCGTCGGAGTCCTGCAAAATCGATAGCGGAGCCCATTATTATTCGAACCCTCCGAACCACTCTGAATACCATTGATCCTCAACACGTTGCGCAAGGTCCTGTGTGGGCTTTGAGTGTCCTTGCATCTCTAATCGTGCTGCTCGGTCCTGTCGTTTGCACAGATACTCGACTCACTCGCATTGTATCCGCGCTTCTTTCCCTCGCTATGCGTAACAAGAAAAGCTCTGTTCGTGCTCTCGCCTCTCTTCTGTGGAGGTGTGTCGCTTGGGTATACGTTCAACCACATATGGAGCCCTATCCTGAAGGCGACGAAGGTCACGAAGTGGTTGACGGGGAGCAGGATGCCGTACTAGCCAGGGAAAGCTTTTGGAAGATAGTCAAGTCCGTGGTCGATATGGGAACAGGTGTCTCGACTGTTGCAGGGCTCCTTGGGGACGACTGCGATGACGAGGATCGATTAAGAAAGGCTCTACGGCTTGTCAAGGCCATGCTTAACAAAGGCGGGCAAACCACTCTCGATGCCATAGACATCGCAAGAATTCTGGTCAGCCATGAAACCAATGGCAAATCTTGGTCCTCAAACAATCTGTTGCCCCATTCGCTGTTTTCTTCAATGCCTGGGTTGCTAACTGCCGACTACAAGTCGCTTTCTACCGCTGTGAGACCGATATTCGACGAATGTCCGCAGTTGAACGATATTCGACCTTTGACCCGTGACCAATTGTCTAGGAATTGGGTATTCAGTGAATTGGCAGAGATTTGGAGAGCTACCCTGGGTTGTTTGGAAATACCCGACGATTGCCCCTTACCCGTGAGTCTTATCGATTGGTGCAGTTCATCACTCACGAGTAGCGCTAGTCCGAGACGCTCGCAACTTGGAATGGTATATTGAAGGCCAACGTGTCCGTCCTCCTCGGTTAGCAATTATACTTTGATGTTACCACCTTGCTGATCCTCTGGATTCAGATGGCGACGAACACGACAGTATCATTGAATTCGCCTCTAAAGTCGTTCATATTCTCATAGACATTCTTCGTGATTCACAACTAGACCTCGCCTTGATCGCTTGTCAAAATTCTCTAAAAACTGGCTCACATTCAAAGGCAGCAAAGAGCATTCCCATACGGTCTAATTCTGCGATGAAACTCGCTGCCGTCAGAGAACTCTGGGCATGCATGCGAACCACCTTTCCAAACAATTCGCTTCATTTAGGTGGTGCAAAGTTGTTGGAATGCCTCGTCGAGGATGAATCTGATCTTGTCTGGGAGGTTGATACACCCGATTCCGCAAGGGAGGAGTGGGCCAAGCTATGCTCAGAGATTCTTGTCGTCTGTGATGTGAAAGAATTGGAAAGGTTCTGGGCTCAGAGGTCGCGATCGCATACCACCATGGCATGTGAGCCTGGAGCGCACCGTCTAGTTTGGGCTTGTTTCGTGGAGACTTGGACTGCAGACCGCAAGGCGTTGTGGGAGGGTGCTACTATTCTCCTTGGGGTTCCATTCGAGTAAGTTCTCGTCATCCCGTCTGCATCATTTATCAATGATCAACAGCAACCGTAGCACTTGGGAGCTCAGCAATGATGAATTTGGTGTATGGGATGGGTTCCTCAAAAACACTATGAACAAGGCCAATGACAACGGGATGGACGCGATGGTAGTACTGGACCATGTTGCCACTCTGGTAACACGATCGCCTTGTCCCGGCTTTGCTGCTCCGACTCGCGTCGCCGATCTCCTCCTATCACACTGCGAAATGGACGACGTAAGGGAGCTGCCTGTCAACGTTTTTGAACTTGTCAACGACACTCTGCTTTCGACATACCCCCCGGAGTCACACAATCTGAAGCCATCCATGTGGCTCATCGTATCTCTCACGCGAGCGGTCGATACATGTCCTGTGGACTTGCGCTTAAGCCTACTGGAAACCACCCAAGATGGTATCTGTGCTTGGTTATCGGATGAATATCGCATCTTTACGCGAGATGAATACACGTTGGATGTGCTACCCCTTTACCAAACTGCCTTGTTGGGTGTTCAAGAACTTCCCCATACTCTCAGAGTTCTCGAGGTTCTGTCACCCCTGCTCCAATCTGTCTTCATTGGCCGAGACGACAAACCCAGTGTCGCCAGGGAAGCATTTACCGAATTCTGGAGTACAACCTTTGCAGATATGGAAGAACCAGAGGGCGGTTGGCCCGAGGATCTTCGAATCTGTTTCCTGCCTGTTGAAGATCACACGCGGCCCGACGCTGAGCCCTCTAGCGATCCCGAAGAAATCGAAGATGCTACAGTATATGGATCCTCATCCACAGACTGTGAGAGCGATGATATTCCATATACTCCATCTTCGTCACCTGTGGTGTCTGGCTCGATATGCAGCATACGAACTGCACGGGCTTTTGAGGACGAGAGAGCGTCGTCTCCGTTCCTTGGCCGTCTCGGACCTGCGCTTTTCACACCGTTCTTCGATCGTAGATTGTCATCGGCTAGTCCTGCTGGCAGTCTTTCGCCATCTACCACCTGTGCCATCACGGAACCTTGCACCCCTATTGCTGGTTCACGATCTTCTCGTGTCACTACCCCGCCGCGTCCGCATAAGCCGACAAGCACTCCGGAATCCTTCCAGTCCATTTTGCTCAAACCCTCTGCCGGAGTCCTCCCCGTTCATCCCACAACCCCAACAACCCCGCGCATGGGTCGTTCGTCTCTTTCCCCTGGTAAGGGGCGTGGTTTGGGGGGCAAAGAAAATGTTTCGCCTCTCCCCATGCTGCCTGGTATTGAAGGGATATACTCCACACCAAACAGGACTAAACCATACTCTGTCCTCGGTAAACGCCAGATAGTCGACGAATCACCTCGAGAAAGTGCGATTAAAAGGGGACGAACGTCATTCATTCGTTCCTCTATTGAGTTTCCCTCAACTGGTGACAGTGATTTGGAAGATGAACTGGCAGTAGAGGCCACCCTCTATTCACCCGTAGGAAAGGTTCGAGTGGAGCGTGAACAGTCCCTGGCCTCAAGCGAGACCTCTCAAACTGGTACGATTTCGCGAAAGCGGAAACGCCAGCGAATCGTCATGGAAGCCGTTGTTGTTCCGTCACTGGCAGATATCCAACATCGGCAGCGCATTATGCGGAGAAGGGCTAGTACTGAGTATGTCGGTTTCGCCACGACATCGCCGGGTCTTCAGCGCTCGTTATCAATGCCCAAGCTTCGCGATTCCTGCGGTGACGAAACGGAGGTATTACAGAGGAAACGAATGAAGCACTGGGATGGTATTAACGCAAGCCCCCCTCCGTTGACTGTACTAGAGGAGACGGTGATTGCAGGAAGTGGTAAGCATCTGACTATTTGGAATCATACGCATTCGTCTAAGGGTTGGTTCCAGATGATTCGATAATGCTTGCCGGTACCGAAAGCAAAATGTCCGAGTCAGAAGGCTCAGACGATGACCTCCATCTGGGCCAGGTATCACCTCGACACCTAGCTTCCCCTGCTCCACGACGATATATGGATCCTGATTACGACCCATCAAGTGATGACACACCCTCATCCAGCCCATCGAGAGATCTGGTTGCCCGACGCCAGCAGCGTTTCAGACATCTTGTGCAAGCAAGTTGTAGATAGTCTTTGCATCTCCTCGCTCTACCATCTACCCTAGTGAATAACATTATCAGATATCATTTGTATTATTTCACTGCATAGTTGTGTTCATAAAAAGGTCACTCATCAATTCAAGGATAGAACATGATTCAAGTTGGTGAGCGATCGGCCCGATTCTACACTGGTTTGGCAACCACTGGCAGGAACTTGGCCGGGAACGTCACGCGTCACCAAACGACTCTGGTAATCCAGAAACTATATTATCGCATAATCTAAAGATTACTCGAGAGATGCAAAAGTCACGGATATGTATGTGATGTATCGTGATGAGAAATATCCATATCATTTGCCAGGATCACCCATTTTCTTCCCCATATGCTCAGTCAACACTGCGCCGATTTGATGAACCAGTCTTGTCGCCTGGAGAAGTTCAGACATGGGTATCTGAGACGCGCCATTCGCAACAGAAGAATAAATATCCCGAAGGGCATTAATCCTTGTTGATGTAGTCTTGGCCCTCTGCAAGGGCGGACGAAGGGGGGCTGATAGAATGACTTTGTTTTGCGACATTGCTTTCGACTGACTCGATCCAGAGAGAAGATACGACTCGTCATCGGACTCTAATAGTCTAGCTGAATGGCATGTGTGACAGATGGCTATCTGGCGTACCGTGCGGTGTAGAAGTCCGAGTCTGTAGTGGCGAGCTGGGTTGAACATCCACCAGAACTTGGTCAACATCGACCTCTTGGGTCGAGAAGGTAAATGGGATGTTTAACTGTATGCAGAAAATGCACTTGCCTGATGATGTCACATCAATACGGAAGTCTTCCCAGTCAAAATTATCTTCGTCAGATCCAACAGACGGGGGCAAGGTAGACGGCGACGCCGTGCCCTTCCTCTGTATGATGTGTGATGATGGTGTATGGGGTGTGTACGCAAGGCCCTGTTCAGTCCTGGTGGTGTTTTTACTCATTTCCACCATTTTCCGACGCCGCTCAACCGCACGGAGAGTTGGTACCTGTACTCCGTCGAATACCATCCTTTTCTTGAGGGGCACAGAATGCATACGTGGGACGCCAGCCGGCGTAACATCGCGAGTGGCAGGCTCCGATTCTAATTTGCGGAAGGCGCGAAGAGTACCCCGCGAGGTTCGGCTTCGCTTCTGAGGTGCATCATCTGAGGGAAATGGATTAACTTTGTTCTCACCCAACAGTCATCAAACATATTCACCTTCGTCTGCAAGTTTCCTTCCGCGGTGAGACGCGTATGTAGTGGCCGGAAGGGGTTCCTTGGGGGAGCGGGAACTCAACATCGCACCACTAACAGAAGGGATCGATGAACTTTGAAGATTACTGGTCGATCGCTCCAGCCCATCTAGGAAGGGTGCGTCCGTTTGGCTGGAATACTCCTGGAGTTGACGCAGGACCGTCGGTTGAAGCATATTATCACTGGGAAGAAGGATGGCATCTCCTTGGCCCGTAAACGTCTGCTTGGGTCCGTGTAATGAATCAGATACTTCTGTGCAAGATTCAGCGTGTGTTGACATTGACAATGAGCTGACCCGAAGACGGAATTCACCAGAATGTTGGTGTTGATAAGTGGTAGGAAAGTGAGCTTGGGAACCATCATTCTTCAAACAAAAACCATCGGCATTTGTGGTGAGACTTGCAAAGGAATCATCTCACGATACTCTGTTGTGATTGCGACTCGGTGGTCAATGACAGTCCATCGGTAAGATCACCTCCGTATGCAGCCACAAAACAAGCCAAACAAGACCTGATCTTTGGGGGAAGAATGTTGCAAAATTCGCTGCGACCGTGGTAAGTTGCCCTCCAAAAATTTTCGAAAGCAAACGGAGCTATGGCCGGTGTTGGGATGCGAGAAAAAGCGGATGCAAGAAAATTTTCTATCTCCTGGAGGGACTGAATTGATAACGGAAGTGCCTCAAGAACCTTCAGGGTCTCACAATACAGGGAGACGGCCTAGAAGAGATTCAACGCGTCAAAACGTGGGAGAAGAAGGAATCATACCACAGAATTAAATTCGTCATTAGGCATCACTTCATTATGGTCCTCGATCCAAAGGCAGAGGCTGCCACAAAGAGCTTGGAGTATGTGCATTGCCTTGCCTGGAGTTGAAACTATCAAATGGCGGATAACGTTGAGAAGCTTAAGGCAATGTATCAACCCCTCCGGAGAGTGTCGTGCGCGACTATAAGAGGTAGTCAAGCAGGCGTCAAGCATCGACAGAAGTTCATCAGTTGGTGAGTTGCCGTGTTCACGAATTGACGTCAAAAGGCAACCAAGCACGGGTATGATCGACTCCCTTTTCAAAACTATAAATAACTCTATACGAGGATAATGAACCAAAAAAAAATACCAATTTTCGACATCTTTTCCTTGGAAGTATTGCAGGATTTCAGTCGCAGTGGCAGAATCCCCTGATATTGTGATAGCATCCTGAAACAATGCCTCCCATATTTCTAATTCTCGCTCGGATAAATTCCAGGTACTGGCCTAGCATCAGTAACGAATTCCAGGAGACAAAAGAGGCAATGCACCAAACTGGGATAGCGAGAAACTTGACAAGATCCTTCCAGTCAAGACTGAGCTGAGAAGAGGGCAATGATGTGGCAACGACTCCCCAGAGTTCACGTCGATCTCGAATAACCAATTGAGATATTGTGGGACCATTTATATCGTGTGGAAACGAAGGTGGAACCGTCACCATGAGATTGGCGCAGAGTCCGCTCCACAATGTCCGGACACCAAGATCGAGAACATGAAATGCATACTTTAAAATTGATGTCAGGATAACCTCAGCGGCCTCCGTGAGACTGAGGGCAACGAAAGCCTTTCGCATTGCGGACCACAATTGGTCGATGAAGGTGAGTCTGCATAGTTGGTCGTGGACACTCCAAGAACCCCAATCTGGCTGAGCCTCCCCTAAGGGTTCTAACGGTAAAAACTCGGCGATTATCGCGGCTGAGAATTTTAGCACTTCCGTTGTAGCAGAGACATGTTGTCCATATTCAAGTCGATGCGAACACGCGAGCAAGATGGACAGCCAAACATCAACGAGACCCGACTTGAAGATGGGGTACTCAATACGCAAAAAAGATAGGCAGTAAGCTGACTTACATCCCAATCTTTTTTGTCTACTTTGGTTGCAAAATGCTTCCATATTAGTAACAATGTCTTGTAGTGTTGAGCAATCTCCGTCTCGTCCAGCCAATGTACGACCACCGAAACCTTGGGAATAGAGTGGATGATCAATGGGAGGTTGTTCCACTTAGCGCCAATGATTGCTCCGTTGAGCAAGACCGAGGCAGGAATTTCATACGTGTCCTGTGTGATTTGATGTCTAACCTGTGCATCGTTGGTAATTGCCTGAAGAAACATAAATCCCTCTCGACGTGTGTATTTGCATTCTGATTGCACCATTTCCTTGATGACTGTCAAGGCTTGGGATACTCTGTCGCTACGCTCGTCAGAGCGAACCGTTGACATCCGGTCAGATAAGAGGACATTGGCAAGTGAGACGCCGATACCTCCAACTACCTCTTGCTTTATGACATAGAACGCCGAGGAAAGTAGTGCCGTGTCCACATCCTCTGGACTGAGAAGCATCTGACTGAAAGTCCAGACAAAACATCGCCAAACGTGGGGATGGAGGGCTCGTATGACGGACTGTTTGTGTGTAAGTGTTATAGCGAGGGATTGAAGGATGGAACGTAGAACCGTGGGGTTCCCATACAAAGTAGGACCACAGAGAACTATTAAGGAGGCGAGGACAGTAAGTATCCATGTTGGAGCGTCTCTAGGATGTGTATGTGATTCGGCGGAAAGAGCGGTACGGACGACATGCGAAAGACTCTTATCCTCCTTGGACCCGTCGCAGTAGGGTTCCAAAGAGGATATGATATGATTGGACAGCGTTTCCCATATCGTTGGGGAGAATTCTGAATGAGTGATTAAAGAATTTGCGAATTTGCCCAAGGCGGTGGAAGCATGCAAACGAAGCTCAGAAGATCCGCAATGTATGTGTGTGATCAGGTTGGGAAGTAGCGGGAAAAGAAGATGGAGAAATCCGGACGGATGATGTTCTATTGTATGCGAAATAGCCTAGTAGCCAAACATGAGTAAGAAAAGAGTGGATGTCGACAAGATCGTACTTTGGTACCATCAAGGACGACGTTGACCGGTCGTCCTGCACTTTCTAAACTGCTTTGAAGAACAAAATATATGTCACCTTGACGGGAATCGAGGACAGCTCCAGGAAGACGATGACAGCTCAAGGCCCACAGTGATAAAGAGTACGTCTTGGCTGCATTGAGCACCGGTAGGTGGTCTGCAAGAGCAATATCTAGAACGTCGCCAAGTAACGTTGAAAGATCGTGTTCTGAGTGATGTGAGTTGCGCGCTCGTATTGGGATGAGAGCGAACCTACCGGAGAAAACAGAATGAAAGGCAGGAAAGCGAAATATTGTCGTGAGAGCACACAGAGCATGGTGGCATAAAGAAGAAGAATCCATGGCATACTGCTTTGTGTCGATGTCGATGTTGAGGTGAGAGATCTCGTTCAAGGAGAGGCGAGGAGAGAGAGAAGAGAACGGATCAATGTGAGCAAGACGAACATCACGTCGCAGCGCGCGAACAAAGACGTCCTTGTGGATCTCGAGAAAAGCGAGGGCGGGGAGATGAGTATGAGAAGTTCGTAAGATGTGGCCCTGGGATCTGATGCGGTTTGAAAAAGTAGTGTAGGCATCGATGAGATCATGAGTAGAGACTGAGGATTGTTCATGGAGAGAGTCTGAGAGTGTTTGTATCGTCGCGAGCAGGTAGGAGGGATCGTTCATAGTACTAGGTCACGTGGCGGAGATCTTGCAACTCCGAGTGCCATCTTGGCGGTTTTCGGAATATAAAAACTCTCTCATTTTACTCGGAACCACCATCATCCTAGCCACTCCTTTAACGACTCTGAAATATCCATGCTTACCTCGTTCTTCTCTCTATTTTCAGCCCTCCTCCTGGCTTTCTCTTACCCTGTCAACGCTGCACCTGCCACCAAGCCGGTTGAATTTCTTGCTTATGCCCCTCAAATCCTCGCCCCCACTGCCGGTACCGTCTGGCAAGCCGGTCAGAACGGGCAGGTCATTTGGAACACTTCAGCTGTTCCGCTCGAGGCTCAAGGCTATAATTTGACCATCTTGCTCGGTTACCTGACATTTGACTCTACTTCTGAACACTTGAACGTTGGTAAGTACTAGGTCGGTCAATATCAGCCAACGAATTCGATTTCTGACAAGTTGATCAGCGGCCCCATTGGCATCGGGTGTTCCAATCATGGACGGAAACGCCACAGTCACGGTCCCAGCCAACACAACCTTTGGTACCAACTATATTGTCGTCAGTGAGTATCAGAATTTTGTCAACTTTGCTTGTCCTCATGCATTTGGAAGCGATTGGTGATTCCGGAGATCGTACCAAGATGTTCACTATCCTCCCTTCCTACCCGTCGTAGAGCAATTGGACTCGCTAAAGCCGTGCCACACGTGCTTAAACTAGTTTCCTTCTTTTGATGACATGAGTCGATCTTATATACCCAGGTGTATGATCCTCTCTGGACATTATATGGACAATGCTAGCTCAGTTTAGAAAGAACCTATTGCTTCCATGGGAATATTTACTTGGTATCCCTAACGCTTGGTAGCTTGAAACTTGACTAGTACATTTATTTTGACTTCCGAGTAATCGACGTTTATTACCCTGCTAAAAGCAATCAAACATTTTGTCTGTTTACTTGGACGAAAGATGTTAATCTTTCTTTGCTTGGACCCTAGCTTGAGCTTGTCTCAACGATCCAGCAATGTGCCCGTACGAATCCCACATCAGCCAAAGGGGAATAACAACCCAACTGTAATCGAGATAAATACTTGGTCGTGAACTTTGAGATCCTGAGTACCACTCACAGCAGATTCATAAACTATGGGCCCAAGAATCCGTTTACGTGAGTCCATCTGCTGAGAAATACTGCAAAACAACCATACCACAAGATAGACCCAAAGATGAAGGGGGTTAGAGGTATTCAAGCTAGGACTTCCGGTCAGCCATTCGGGGCAGAATGTCATCCATCTAGGTCGTTCACACCTCAGCTTGGGCTTGGAGCATACATACCGGCGAACGACTTACCCCCCGTATAACTCTGCAGTACTCAGTACGATGATCCAGTAATGACGAGCAGGGTCATTCTTGACAATTTGGTTAAGAATATAGCAGCAAAGCGGACCGACACCGAGGACAGTCAATATTTCAAGGGATACGACCGTTGGGTCTGAAATACCCCAACGTGCGTCTGCCCGGGAGTACTCCTTCCCTGAAAGTGTACAAAGACGTTCATTGTACTGGGTACGTTGCTAACTGCAAAGTAGGTACTCACAAAGTTCCGCAAAGAAACCCGTGCTGGTGTTTACGGTCCGGCCAAAAGTTGAGAGATAAAGGAAGGAACCTTCAAACGAGAAGTGTATCATTGCGTCAAAGGCCTTGAAACCGTAATTTGTCGGCGGTCCGTTGAATTATCTGCTCCCTACTCACCAACCAGATGAACGTGAACTTGTCCTGCCATCGTGCATTTTTGGGTAACAGGGTATTGGCACCAATGGTTGCGAAGAGAGCGATAGCAGCGACTGCTGCGAGAGAAACGGCAGAGGTCAGAGTAAACACTGTGTCCAAGGAACTCATGGTGGTTGAAACTATGTGGTACGTAAGTGATCAACTGACCACATTAATTAAAGAGCGCCTCCTCCTCTTTACATTGAGCGAACCTCAACGCAGAACACAAAGACTCGAGCATCTTCTGCAAATAAATTTGGTAGACTATTCGTGCGACATTTCGTTATCACTAACGTGTCAAGTGCTATCAGAAAAAAGTTCAAACACCACCATGGTTTCATACTCCATCCTCCACAAAGCCTATGTCAAGATTTTTTTTCATGCCGCCAAACATCCGCACAAGCAAGTGAATGGGGTATTGCTTGGAAAACTAGCCTCGGATGTTGTGATCATCCAAGACGTTATCCCACTCCTTCATCACTGGACCAGCCTCAGCCCCATGATGGAGATCGGCCTTGACCTGGTGCGTGCGCTATTCGACCGAATGTCTCGTCCAATGTTACATATTCTACAGGCTAGAGGGCATGCAGAGTCTCTCGATCTTTCCCTAGTTGGATATTACCAGGCTTGCGAAAGAATTGATGACACGGCTCTAGCACCGGTAGGAGAGCGCGTTGCAGAGCAGATCCGCATCCAGTTCGGTGATGCAATTGCTTTTGTGGTATAAATGAGTCTCCATCTCATGTTGTCTTATCTGACGGTGGTGTCATCAGGTTGATGGCGATGCACTGGGATCGGGCGAGGCGGCGTTGATTGTGAGTCGGGTCATACTGATACTATTCTCCTCGTTACATCAATTCTGTAGCCGTATCTCCCGCAGTCTGGCTTGACGACGTGGCGCCCACAAGTCTTCCAACCTCTGGCATTTACGCCAGGTGCCCGAGTCACACTGGCAAATCCCGAAACACCATTCCATGCAATATCGCTAGTCCGGGATGGCCACATGCATCAAAAGTTTGGGGATTTTGATGATCATTTGGAAGATGTGACGATAGATTGGTTGCGGAATAATGCATGTAGCATCCCAGATCTATGAAACCTCTGCTATACGAAGGGCTTGTTACATATGAGTTGAACTAGGCTGGGCTTATCTAGTACCGCACAGCCATATTCCTACTTTGCCTTGTGCTATCACAATGGCACCCGCATCGTTGGCATTGCGAGGTACTCTGGTTCATTGCCCCGCTCTAGGACAAGTAGAAATTCTGCAGGACTACCTTCTCCGTATGCTCGGTCCCCCCTCATCATAACCCTTCGTCTGACTCTGGCTTGTTCAGTAACTGATGATCGCGGTTTCATCATTCACCTATCTCCATTTTCTTCGGAATCCTCACAGCAATATATCCATCAGTATGAATCTTCTGTCAAAATCCTCCCTGCAGGAAGCTTCCTCTTCCCCACCTTTTGTGATCTGCATCTCCACGCCCCTCAGTTCATGTACCAGGGAACCGGCCTCGATCTCCCACTCATGCAATGGCTCGATAATTATGCCTATAAAGCCGAAGAGGGTCTCGACCAAGACCCGCATCTTGCTGTCAAGGTGTACCGTCGGCTCGCCCAGCGATTGATAGAAGTTGGGACCGGTGCCGTTCTGCTATTCGGGACGATCAAGACGGAAACAAAGTAAGTGATAACAGTTCCCTCTGATCCTTCAGTGTGCCTAAATCGCTCAGCCTTATTCTCGCTCAAGAAATGCAGGCCGCAGGTTTGCGAGCCTTCGTGGGCAAGCTGTCCATGGATAAATCGTCGCGCCCAACATATCGAGAGTCCAGCGTTGACGAGTCGTGTAAATCCGCTGAGGAGTTTATACAGAGATGCAGATCTTCTACTGCAGCGGTTGATTCACACCGACGGTTGGTGGAACCCGTCATCACCCCGAGGTTCGTGCCCACATGTTCCGATGAGCTGCTCGCGAGGCTCGGGGAGCTTTCCGAAAGGGAATCGACGCGTATCCAGAGTCACTTGGCCGAATCATTCGACGAAGCGAAATGGGTAAGGGACGAACGTCAAATCGAGGACATCCAAGTCTTCAAAAAGGTAGTGTTGTCTTCTTGTGTATAGTCCATACTCATCCGGAGAGATCCTAGCACAACCTCTTGAAGAGAGGCACTATCCAAGCACATTGCACGTTTCTGAGCTCAGAGGAACTCGACGAACTCGTGGCTAACCAGGCGGCGGTAGCCCACTGCCCTTTATCGAACGCCTACTTTTCCGAGAAGCCTTTCCCTCTACGCGAAGCTCTGGACAAGGGGGTATTAGTGGGCCTTGGCACGGATGTTGCGGGAGGTTACAGTATTGACATCCTCAGTAGCATGAGGCACGCCGTTGCAACCTCCCGGATGTGCGAGGGAGTTCGCGCACTCAAATCCAAATCTGAGGTCGAGGTGGGCGTCGACGTAAAATCACTCGCTGTTGAATGGAAGGAATCGCTCTTTCTTGCGACGCGCGGTGGTGCATTGGCACTGGGTTTAGGGGACATTGGGGAGTTTAGGGTTGGGGCGGCATTTGATGCTCAACACAGTAAGCGTGAAGTTAATCCGTGAATCAGGCCACTGAATGATTCAAACTCGCAGTTTCTGTTTTCGACTGGGAGAAACAGGCTGGGGTTGGTGCACTTGATTTCTTCGATCTAGGTTCCGAGGGCGGGGGACTCACCATGGACATGATTGAGAAGTGGTGGTGCATGGGAGATTCCCAAAACCGGGTAGCAGTATGGGTGCAAGGCCAGCAGCTCGGATGATTGTTTGTGCTCGTACTAGTATGGCAATACCCTTGAGGACAGTCTTGATTAGGAATGTGTAGTAAAATGACAACTGTGCTCTTGTCGCGTTGCATGGACATGTGTGATACTCCACCTTCCTCGACACCCTCCAGAAGCGGTACGCCCCGTCTTGTAATCCCCCCAGCTTCGAGACACACACCCTCCGTACCCGCCATCCAGCCCCATGGTTCCACGTCTGCAGCTCAGTCCCCTTATATCCAGCCAGCGACAGGCCTCGAAAGCTCCGCATCGTCAGTGATTAATCTTGATATCAGTGATGGCATTCTTGTGCACGACGTCGATGCAGAGGTAGAGACAGCGACTAGCGAAGAAACTACAGCAGTCGGCCAGATAGATGACGTCGCGGACGAAGTGTCCAGGAAAACTCTGCGTGATCAGCTAAGGCGTACCCTCAGCAGGAAGGAACACACAGGTATTTCATTATTTGGTCAAGACATCTCCGTATGTGAGCATGTCCCAGATCTCCCCTCTCACAATTCTACGGTTTCCGTCGTCCCCGAGGTTCCAACCGTCGTCGGTCTGTCATTCAGATATCGTCGACTTTATTTCGCTCTGATATTTGGTACAATCTCAAGGTGGTCCACGGAGTCCATTCAAACCAAGAGAGTATTTTATTTTGACCGACGCCGGAAAACCTGTCTTCATTGGGTAGGTTGCCCTCTACCGAAATGCTACACAATGGTCAACAAATCATTTCAACGCACTCTCCTAGTGGCTCCGGAAGTGAATATGAGCTTTCTTCTACCATGGGTATCATCCAGGCCCTGGTCTCCGTGTTCATCGACGACGGAGACAAATTGCGATGTATCAATGCTGGACCGTTGAGGATCGCATTCCTGCTTCGCTCTCCAATTTATTACGTGTGTGCATCCACGTGGGGCGAACCGGAGTCAGTGGTAAGTACAATTGATGCCCAGGGTTCTGTGGAGTTTTAGCACCTGACCGAGCTAATCAAAGCAAGACTCGATCTCATCTAGAATATCTACATCTGCAAATACTAAGCATCGTCACAGCGTCTCAGTTGCGCCGGATATTTGAACGACGAACAAATTTTGATTTGCGTCGTTTGCTGAATGGTTCCAAATTTCTATTTTATTGTATAAAACTGAACGCCGACCCCTCTTTGTAGGCACAGAACCTTTCTTATTCTCCCTGCTTAAGCGGTTAGAATTTGACCTTTCATTGGCGACATCTTCATTGCACTGTCTCCAACTGGATCCGAATCTAAGGTCCCGAGTTGCAGATACGCTGGTGCCCATAACGAAGATGAAGGTATGTGTGAATGCAAGTCCGAGTTTCGACGCTCATGAACTATCAGGATACCCTTTACATCATCCTTGTCGCCAATGGGCGCGTGATTACTCTCGTGCGGCCGAAAAAGCATTCTATACATCCTACGGGTTTGTGTCTTAATAATTCATGCCCCCGACTTATTAGTCCTTTCACCAGATATCCATATTATTGTCAATACCATTCACTCGCCCTCGATATTTAATTCACCCGCGGCAGCATCATGGATCCCTATATGCCTACCAAAGTTCAATCCCACGGGCTTCGTGAATGCCTATGTAACATTTCTACGCAAACCAGAACGTAACGAGGGCGATGCCTTGAATACCGACTCGGCCATTTTGGATGATACACAAGATCATCCAAGTGGAGGAGTGGCTGATGTCCCTCAGCAGGCAAGTCAGTTGGATGCGGGCATCGGTCTCGTATGCATTAGTGGAGGGGGAGAATTTGAGACAGTTCGAGGGTGGTGTGATGCTGTCGCTGAAGTTCGTAATTTTATTGCCATTGCTAACCATATTTTTTTAACATCAAGTTTACGCCTGGCAGAAATTAAACAGCAACGGTTTGCTTGATTCGATATGGGACGTGGTAAATTCTGGAAAAGCAGAGTATACGGTGTCCCAGCTCGGGATACCTGGGTTGCGACACTTTATATACAAATCCAGACCTCATGTTCAAATCACGTTCCCGGTTCTTGAGGATCCTTACGACGAAATTGAGGAGAAGAGAAGGCACGGTTCGCAAGCTTGTATGTGTCAAAACAACTCATTTCATTTGACAGAATCATTACGATGTATCAAGTTGTGTATGATACCATTCATGCAAAGTCGAGTCAAAGTGGGCCGTTGAAGCTACAATATATTCGTACAGAGAAGGAAATTGTTATGGGATGGGTCGGTCTTTTTTTTCAAGCTGCTTGCTTAACTTGACAAGTTTATAGATAACACAGCCATTTGAGCTTTACATTGTTCTATCACCGAGATTGCCCAAAACGGCAGTGATCAACGCTGCTAACTCGGTTACTCGGTGGGTCAAAAAGGAGGAGGCAAAGCTGTTTTTGCGAGACGCACCAGTATTTTGAAGGTACCATTGTATTGCTGTACGAGTTATCCAGTGGTCACGTGACGAGCGCATAAGAGTTTGAAGTCGAAATTTCCACTCAGTGGAATCGAGTGCTTGTACATGATGTCCTTTTCATTGCAGTCCTCACTGCGGCGCGTCACCCAGACGTTTGTGAGATCCATTCAGAACAAGGCTGCTCTCAAACCTGTACCGCCTCCGCAAGGTTCGGTCTCTTCCCGCGGAATGAACCCTGGTGCTGACAGAGGTGAACTTGCTAGGTGATATTATCACTCCGCAAGCCTTCCTGAGCGCAATTGGAAGATCCGCAGAGACAAAGATCTCGATAGATAGTTGGGAGGCATTCTGGCACACTTCGGGGCACGACCTGAAGAGGGCAGGGGTCGGCGTGCAGGACCGAAGGCAGGTGCAATGCTGCGGGCTGGCTCACGTCACTCATGTTCTACAGATACATTCTCTGGTGCATGGAGAAATATAGGCAAAGGGTGCCGGTAGAGGACTTTGCTCATGAGTCTCGGCCAAAGAAGAAGATACGAGGGTGAGTGGAGCTGTCGGCTTGAAGTAGAAATACTGAATGATTTTTTGGGATAGTCGTGGGCCACGCGTACAACATGGCAAGCTAATACGGTCGCGTCGAGCACGGTAGGACATTGGGGTGTGTATACAGGAATACATGGCGTTGGCGTGACTTTTGGCGTGATATGAGGGGCTGTGTAAACCTTTGGTAAGCACGTGACTGACCACTTTACAGAGTCACATTTCTCACGGGGTGCGCCGAGCTATTGGGTCGGCGGGGCCAAATTTGCGGCGTTCTCTTGCAACAAGGCTGCCTCGATGTGATTCATGTCGAGGGTACTACGTCGGAGTTACCACAAAGAACAAAAAACGAGGACGGCAACGCGGGCTTCAAAGACATGAAAGAAAGTGATCTCAGAAACTATATAATCGTTACCTTCCTCCTTTCATCTCCGCAATCTCCCCCCATCCCGCCATGACCTCTACCGTCTATCGTCGCCAGTCCATGGCGCAGCTCTACGAGAAGCTCAGGGCCCAGGATGATGATGACGACATGGCCTGGCTCGCTCAGTACAGCCCGGACGAGAAGTTCGATGAGCCATATGTCCCACCAGCTCGTAGCCTTCCTTCTTTGTCTACCATTTCCTCTGCTTCCCCCGCCTCTTCCTTCTCATCCCCATCTTCCATTTCTGATCCTGCTTTTGACTCCGAATCCAGCGATGACCACTTTGATTTCGACTCGGACTCGGATGTCGATCCCGAGCCCCTCTCGTTCGACCTACCTACACCAGCATTCAACTCATCCGCATGCTTACCTTTAATTTTGTGCGTATCCTCGCACATATCCCTTTGTTCGATGGATCTGACAGATTAGCAGTCAACCCGATGATGATGACCCCACTACCATGACCGAACCCTCGGATTCTCCTTACATCCCATCGGTCCAGGATGTCTCCCCTCCTCAGTCGAGATCCACACCTCCATCATTTGAATCTGACTCGTCACCTGTGTTTATCCTCCCAACTCTCTCCATCGCGTCGCGTCGTACCACTCGTTCCAACCGAAAGTCGTCCGCGAGGTACCATTCACCTGTCATGCCTCGCGGCTCCAACGAGGATGTGTATTCAGAGAGTGATGGAAATGGCTCCGAAGACGAATATGTTCCGTCTCCCACTCTGGGCTCCAAGAAACGGCTCAGATCTACCCGATCCGCTCCCAGTGTTGCCGTTACCTCGTCACGAAAGCGGACCACTCAAGTTGCACCGAGCAAGCGGCCTCGTTATTCCCCGCTCCTCCGCAATGCTCAGGCGGCCCCGGGAGTTACACATGAGTCCCCGGTACCAAAGAGTAACCCGTGGGCCTGTCCTTACTGCAAATGGGTACAACGCAACCACCGTACGCCAGATCTCAAGCGCCATATCCGTACCCACACCCGTCTCCAACGTCCTGCACAATGGGTCTGCTGCGGGGTCCCTGTCAAGGACGCGACGAATTATAACCTCCCAGCGGATGCCGAGTCTTATGTCTGGGGAGATGAGGAGATGATTGGAGGCTGCTGCAAGGAGTTTAGCAGACGCGATGCCCTTAAGCGTCATCTTGACAACGAGCACATCAGTTGCGTAGGGAATTTCGCCGCATTTGCCAATATTTGCGAGGACGAGGATTAGATACGCTAGCTTTTTTGGTGAGTGATGGCAGACCAATCGATAGCTCGCCTATGACTCATTTTCCGCCTTGCAGATTTTTCCCCTCTTTTTTTTTTTTTTTCTCTTTTCATTCCTTCCTTTCTTTCTTCTTTTCGCTTCTGAATCCCTATTCATGAGCTGTATCAGTGGTGTTATCTTCATACCGACTCGATCATGTACCAAATATTGCGTGTCGCTCTGAGAAAGACGGCACTATTATACCCTTTTGAATCTATGGTAGAATGTACCATAGCAATATAATGACGTTTACATTTGATCAAGTGGCCAGTTTTGGTAAGACCAACACGACGCGTCTGATCAACGCGCAGTGGTCAACAAACAAACTATCCCGCACGTACGACGACTGCAACACCATGCCTGCGATGGCATCAAGCGGCGTCCTCAACAACCGTTTCTCCACCGAGCCCAAGCGAGCACTGCTGACCCCTTCCGCCTCCCCATCTCTCCCACCTCCTGATCGTCCACCCCCAAAGCGACCCCGTCTCAGAAGTACGCCATCCTCATCCATATCTGCCACTCCGAGATCTGCCTCGAACGAGTCAACGTCCTCTGCAGAAGTAAATTCAGCTCGCAGAGCATCTACCCTCCGCGTCCTCAACGTCTGGGCTCAGCTTGCTGAGCGGTACAACAAACGGCTCGACGAAGACGACATTGTTGATCTATACAGCGGTTCTATCATAAAGGACCGCGGCGTGGTCAAGGGTGCTCCCAGGGACTATCTCATCGGTCACTTTGCCCAGCCCGATGGTGACCAGGATTATCCCGACGCTGACCAGGACCAGGAGGATAGTGAACAGGATGACGACGATAACGAACTCAATGCACTCCCTCCCAGCGAGGCTACCACCGACGACGACGCTCCAGTCTCGAAGAAGGACCTACTCCGCGGGGTGCCACCCCTGTCAGCCACTACGGACGCGGAAGACCTCAGGGAGTTCCTGGAAGCAGAAAAGAAGAGGAGGGAGCTTGCGGGTGATGAAGAGGATGAAGGAGATCTGTCTTCAGAACGGCTGTCCGCTATAAGGAAGGCACTGGAGGAAGAATCACGGAAAGAGCAGGCTGCGTTTGCCAGTCAAGCTCAGGACGTGGCAGGAGAGGAACATCCTCTGGAGCCCCAAATTGACACTACCCCCACGCGTCCTTCTACTCACGTTCCACTGTCAGATGACGAGTCAGAGGACGAACTCGCTCTCTGGACGCGTGACGAATCTACCGCTATTTATCCAGTTGCCCGAGACGAGTCTGAGCAAGATGTGCGTGAGGTGGAGCAGGAAGTGATCGAGCTCACAGACTCGGATTCGGATGAAGAATTCGAAGCAATACTAACGCACCCTCCCCCCTTCGCCAGGGTGTCACCTCTACCTGTACCGCACCCTAAAGAACCTCAACAACTACTTCAGTCCCCCCCAGACAGCGAGCGTGGAAGGTTCAGATCCCGGACACACTCCCAATCCAAAATAAAATCAAAGGCCAAGACAACATCCAAATCTGAGAGTCGACCTCGCTCACCCCTTGTGCCCCGAAAACCTGAGGTCATCCTCGCTCACAAAAGGAAGCCGTCTGTCTCAAAAGAGACGGCTACCGTGGCATCTGATGCCGAGGGGTCGGACCAAGAGGTGGTTGGCCACATCCCCCCGACTCCCAAGGGCAAAGGCAAGGAAATCTCATCCCCCGTTGATGACAACCGTCGAGAAAAGATACCTAAATCTCTCGGAGTGGAATCTCGAAGCCGAAAGCGAAAACGTATCGCATCCTCAACAAGCAGTCCCTTGGCACAATCCCCAGGTGGGCATCCCTCTACTGCATCGCCTCGTACCTCTAAGCTCGGTATCGTCGAACTTTCAAACAGAGGAACCAAAAAGCAGCTCTCGGGGCCGCGGAAAACCGACCTCTCGGAGCTCCATTACGCTACCGCAGCCGGATGGCCCCGAATCAAATTTGGGCCAGGACATATCAACTTCCGGTGGGTTGCATTTCGAAGAGACGATTCCCGTAACTTAAATCGCATCCGTCCTAGCCCAATTCGAGTCCACTATTCCAAGTCCTTCACTCTCATTACCGTTTTCTGTTGTGTCCAAAACTCAACAACCTACTTTGTCCGTCCCAGCTTACGGATCTCTTGAACCCGAGTCGGTCCAACCGACTTTATTTAGCCACAATTGTAACAGGGCGCTGCCCGCCGATTCACCCATCGCCGTCACTCATCCTTACCCTCAGCGACATTCTTCACATCCTCCATCCATATTCTCATCCCCCAACCAGGGAACACCAGGCCCGTCGCTCGCTGGTCACCTACCACCACCCATGGATCCCGTGCAAACACAGCAAGCACACTACCTTTTAGCGCAAGCGATGCAACAACTTTCCTACCTTATTTCTTCAATGCCTCCTTACACCGCATACGCGTCCAATCCCAGCCAACCGTGGCATCATCCTCCCCCTCCACTACACGCCGCGTACGGTACCCCCATTCATCAACCCTCCGACTTCCATGGGGCGCATCATTACCATACACCATCGTCGACTATATCTCCTTCTAGACTGCCTCCATCGTCCCCAGTTCGATTCTCAGTGTCTCCTACCGTTGAAGAACGACGTGCCCGGAGTCGAGGACGAAGCAAGCCTCGGGGAAGGCGAGTATCGTTTAAGCTCGATAGCGAGGAGATCATCAGCAGCCGGGAGCATAATATTCAACCTGAGCTTCACCACAGCGGCCAAAAAAACCGTAAACAAATTATCGAAATCAAACGAGAAAGGGGTAAAGAAAAGGCAACAGAAGAGTTTGACAACGCTTTTCGATTAGAAGATCGAGATAGTCCTCCACCGGAGAGGGGACGGACACCTGGACCACCCAGTCGCAAAAATATCGATGTATCACGGGGCAAGTCGCTCAGCCGTCGATAGCAGGGTGTCTACGTATATCATAGATGAAGCAGCGAGATACCAACGATGTTTTAGTTAGATCGGCTTGTTGGAAACGCTTTGACGCCGGAGTTTGGCGTTCATGCTCAGATATATTCATAGACTCACATCTAAGGTAGCAACTGTTACATCCAAGATGGACTCCCGCAGTATACCACATATCACCAGTGCTGTACGGACACTTTTTTTTTGGACAGGTCAGATTTCCAACACCAAATGCTGGTAGGAATTGGCGAGCATTGTCAAGAGCGACAAAAAACCATGGAAAGGTAGTTATAAGTTGTCACAGCACTTTTCGTCCAACTAATTCGCATCGTTCGTGCAGACTATCTCATTGTCGACGTCCGTGACAGTGACTGGAAGGGAGGAAACATAAAGGGATCATACAACCTTCCTTCCTTGAAATTTCAGTCAGGTGTCGATGGGCTTATCAGCAAGACTAAAGATGTGCCTACGATAATCTTTCACTGCAAATTCAGTCAGGAGCGGTGCGGATTGTCATGCTTTCCGGGTTCGCATCCATCATTGATCTGATTGACATGTACGCTGTTCATGCAGCGGACCAACTGCTGCTGGGGTGATTTTTTTCGGACATGATGACAAAGTTTGGCATGTAATTGAAATGTTGTTGAACAGATTTACGGTGCAAAACGATCTCTCCAGGAAGCGGAGGAGTACAAGAATCAGCAAGTGTATGTTCTCCGGGGAGGATTCCAGAGGTTTGCCTCTGCGTTCAAGGTCATTTCAACTGTGCCGCGAGGGCTAGTAGATGCTCATTGGTCTACTGCAGGACGACCCCCTTCTGGTGGAGAATTGGGACGAGAATACAGCGATTTGGTGACACTTGTCAGTTATAGAACGAATGAGGTTCATCAAAGAGATGCACCGTAGCCGCGCGAGGCGCTGAACAGTTCTAGACCCCATCGGACACCCCATCTTTTGGTTCTTTCTGTTTGATAAATCGCTTGGGCATCTCCTCTACTACCCTCGCCAGCCTCCGACGTTCAGCTTCCAAGTTCTTTTGGCAAACCGCCCTGGAACGAGTGAGCGATGGGGCCGTCCGTTCCGTTCCGTAGACACATACCACGTTCCTAGGGAAATTACCATGAAAGTCCCAACTGCCCAATTAGAGGCTGCAAATGGGCCTGTAAAAGCGACAGTGAGGATGTATACCATACCACGATAGCCTGACCCATACTAGTACTCATCGCTCGAATGAATCCTACACCCGCCCCACTGGCAATTCCGCTCAGCAGACTGTTTCGTGCACAAGGTATCTCTGGGAGTCGTTGAAAATCATCGACTATTGATACTCGCTAGCTTCGCAGGTAGTTTAGGTCGCTGCTCCTCTGGGCGGGTCAAGGCAGAACTCGAACCTTGAACGCGATCCATAGGTCTTGCCAGTAGTTCCCAGTTGTCTCTGTCTTGTAAATTGGTCGTCGTGAACCTTCGGATGACTCTCCGGTTTCTAGAGGTCGATTTGACGCAGCGTCACCAGATGACATTAAGTGTTGAGCGTAGTTTCCGTCACGTGTGGAGTTGTCTTACGCTTTCTTGCACGTGACCATCAAGGCACTTTCATGACGCGGTCAGAGATAATTCTAATAATTCCGTCTGTAGAGAACATGAGAACAGAACAACTAAGCCAAACTAACACGATCAAAGACGTCTCTCATACAGCAGGTTCAGATGGGAGCTGGAAAGAGGACTGTGGACGAGATCCCAAGCCGCTCTACACAAGGTTTTTGGTCAGGGATTGCTCATACCAAAGGGTCAGACGCATACCGCCTCGTATATTTTCTCGATCCACACCATGTTTGCGATCGAGTCCTCGGAAGTCACCCAGGACTCGGGTACTCGGCCTTGAACCTGATCAACGAAGGCTTCTAGCTGATACCTGTATGTTGACCACCATTCCTCCCCCTTTCGGCCAGAGGACGAGGAAAATTTGTACGCCTTTTCTGTTCGGGCCTTCCTTCCGGCAGGGGACACTTTGATGGTGTGGAATATTACGGGCCCAATGTAATTGAACGATTCAATTGAACCTTGCTCGCAGACCGCTCGCACGGACACATCAGGCCATTGAGGGATGAAACCGAGTAGGTTAGGCAACGAGAAATTGCATCTAATCGTGGCCTTGAGGGGTTCGTCTCCAGGATTCGATGGGGGGAACAGCAGCGCAGCCGATGTCGCACTGTCTATCCGTGCGTCTTTGTAAAATTTGGTAGCGGATGCAGAGACGACGGCGGCTGGATCGTTCTTCGCCAAATAACGGACACAGCTGAGTGGGTAACCTAGTGCATGATGTCAGACTTTTATCACTTGTCGAAAAAGGAATTGGTACTTGCATCCAAGATCCATCAACGCGCCACCGCCAAGATCGTAATCCATGCGGATGTCATCATTGCCGACAATACCTTTGGGGAGGCATAAAGTGGCATGAATTTCTTTTACAGTCCCCAACTCTCCGCTGTCAATGATTTCTTTGACGCGTTGTACGGCAGGATGGAATCTGGGTAGCTGTCAGCTTTGGCTCGTAGCTCGGACGTATATGACTTACCTGTAATGAAACGCCTCCAAAAGTACAAGCCCCTTCTGATTTGCAAACTCGAACATGCGCCTGGTTTCTTCTGCGACGTCACCACTCGGCTTTTCCACTAGAACATGTTTTCCAGCAGCAAGTGCCTTCATTGTCCACTCGTAATGCAGTCCATTAGGGAGCTTAGAGGTATGACAAGATCGAGTCAGCATATTGGAACGTTGTATTAAAGAGTAGTGAGACTCTACCGGGTTGTAAATGGCGTCGATTTCATGGTCATTCAGTAATTCTTTGTCGATGCCATCAGCCAATAGAGCGCTGTTTGACTATACCGATGTACCTTGGTATCCATTTTGTCCTCCGTACCATTTCTTGATTCCGTGCTTCTTTGCAAATTTCTCTGCCCTTTGGATGTCTCGGGCGGCAACTGCATGCACTTCGACTTCAAGGTGGCTCCTTGCAGGCGTTATAAGAGCGAAGGGTGCAATCTTGGCAGCTCCCAATATGCCAAACTTTAGGGGAGTATCGCTCGGTGAGCCCGAGGATGTTGGTGGATTGAGGAATGCCTTGTCGAAGGGAAATGTTCATTCCTGCAAGCAAAGACCTTATGTATGACTTACGGCATTGAAGCGCTTGAAAAACCCAATGACCGATGCCATCGTTGGCGGTCAGAGCAACACACAGCGCAAGGACTGTGAGATCCGGAAGTGGCCGCAATAGCCTGAGATACCAACTAGGAACAGATAGCTGTTCCATAGATCGCGTACCGTTGCGGTTAGTATCAAAACCTCAGTACTCAGTACTGGACGTTAACGTTTCGAACTGGTTCAAGATGTAACTTGGTGCGTCGTACAAACCATTGTGAGAGACATTGCGGTGTAGACACTCGCTTGTCCGACACAAGGCAGTTCTCGTTGCAAATGTTAAACATAGATCACTCATCACGTTCAGGCGGAAAGATTACAATGAGGTGCACGGCATGCATTGACCAAACTAAGGATTTATCGACAAGTCCGGATCGTATATCGTGATGATCGGGTTTCTTTGCTTCTAGAACGTATATTCTTGACATTGCCGTCATTGTCTCTTGGAAAGAGGACACGAACTGTAATCAACTCGATATTGTTGGCTATGGCTCGGTCACCGAATTCACCGAAAATTCATATTAAAAATAGAGAGCAAATCATCACTGGTCTATTACTCACGACGCTGTTAACTTATTTTTGGCACGATACTTTAATGAAAAGTCGATTTATAACGACTTCGCTAGGCGTCCGCGTGCTTGGTCCCAGGCGCGGTACATATTTACTGCTGCGGATTCCGGAAGGCGAAAGATTGCAAGAATAAGAGGTATCGCTTTGCGAGTAAGAAGGATGCACTCGGATACAGGTTCCCCTGTTCCGGACGCGGTCTCTGATTTCCTATCAGTAACAGCATTTCTGATTGTTGATTTATTTTCCGAGGACCTTGGTGGTAGAGTAGGTGGTGGGAGGCTCTGGGATATTCCTGACGGAGTGATCGATGCATATAGTTTATCGAGTTCTATGCTTGGATTTGGCTCAATCAACCGGCGGTCTAGGAGACAAGACAGATATTGCGAAGATCTGTAAGCTGTGTTGCAGACCACCCAAAATTAGGAGGGATGGCGCGTTAAGATAGTATATCGCGAAAGAGCATGAACCCACTAACCTCTGTAGTGTGACCACGACCTCCAGACACAGAAGAAGAGTGGCAGATTGGGTATTATCGCTATGCACGCCATGGGAGAAAGTGAGGTAGATATTGATGCAGAACAGGTAGCGCGTACGTATCAGTGTAATTGGAACAGTGAGAGGAGCAACAAGCATCCACAAATAGAACCCCCTTCGATGTCGCGGCCCACGGCTCGACAAGAGCGTCTGCAGATGAGCGAGGGCTGGATGCAAAGCGTGATTTGTTCCAACTGTCAGGGATGCAGGATATAAAGAAGGAGGGTAGATGAGTGGTATCTATGTGGGGAAAAGGTTGGTGAATCCGCGGCACCAGGTTGGAGTATGCATACTTTGGGGAATGAATGTAGTATCTGACTCTCGTTGGCTTGTTCATTGGACCCGGTCGGCCCCAAAGAGGGATCAACGCTCCTGAGTACCAACTCTTCAAAGTCCAATCGATCAGCTATGCGTTCACCCAATTCATAAGTCCACAGCTGTTTTGCATGAATCAATGTTCTCGCGATGTTAACACGAACCCGCCCACCTTCCAGCTGCCCTTTGGTGCTTTCCCAAGACTAGTCCAGAGATCCGCAACTTTGTTCATCACCCTCTTTCGAGTTTTTTTGTGCCACGAGAGATCCTCACGGCCACCACACGGAGAAATCAGGTCGAAATGATAAAAAACCAACATAGCGTTCGCGTTGAAGTCGGTGGATGGATTTATTTTGACTCCCTGAGATGTTTTGACCCTGGCAAAGGGCAGTGCAATGATGCGCATCGAGTGTGCTCCCTTCTGGAGTATGTTCATTATAAATTGGGCGTCGTCGTCGTTAGTTAGTCGACGTAGGAGTAGTACGGGCCGAGTGCGGTCACAAAGCACGTGCTCGATTCTGGCCACTTTGACCTCGACATCGTCTCGTTCAACGATCGTCGCGATGAATTCACCTGACCCTGGTTCGCCCATATCCACAGACACATCTGGATCACCCCCTCCAGATGACTTTCAGTTTTCAAATCGTGATCAGCAGCAAATCCTGAGCGTTGCCGACGCTCGTTTGCTCAGTAACATCTCATCCTCATTCGCACCGACATCTAGTTCCTCGAAGCGCCGTCTTCCTGGAGGGTCTTCTTCCGAAGGCCCACAACGTCGGGACGCAAAATCAAGGAAACGAGAGGATGCTTTTGGTTCCGCAAGTGGCTCAAGAAGAGTGGTAGTCGAGGGTCAGACTAGCCACATGCACGGTAAAGGTCTGGGAAGCAATACGCTTCAGTCAAGGGGGGAGTATACTTCCCGTCGGGACAAAGAGGAGCTCATTGATCTATCTTTGGTGGAGCAATTAAGGCAAGGTCGGTCTGGTGGCGCTCAATTATGACCCTTGTTCCTCAAATTTCCTCGCTCTTTGCTGGTCAGACTTCGGAGATCCATTCCTGGACTCTGGTTTGAAGCAGCTCAGCTGAATGGCATTCTTATTAGTCACAATGCCCACGACGTAGATCGGTGCGTACTGTCCAGCCATGTCATTTATCTGGTACACTTATCCGGCTCCAGTTCCCTTTGTCTTCTAGGGATACGACACGAGTACATTAAGTCAATTCTTGAGACTTTGATCGGTATTATAACAGCCACCCATTGTTGTATCCGGTGTACAGCACTCGTGCCCTTCTGATTGTTTCTCTTGAAACTGAAGATTTTCGATGCGTGTAGCTCCCCTCGGGAGGACTCCTCTCATTTGATCCCGATTGCTCAAGGTCACGATTGTCGGAACGGCCGTGACGAAGCTCCTTCTGAACTAGTTTACCATCAAATTACATGCCCGATCTTGTGAACCTGTTATTCACCTGATGGCTGAATACATATAGCAGCACACACCCTAGCCACTCAGACATCATACCCTGCATCCTCCCCTTTCACTCACTTGACCGTTAACTGACTGCCTTTTGTACGGAATGGCCCAGAAAAAATCCAAGTATTTAACACGTTCGCTATTTCTTGATATACCTTTAACCCCTACACAGGTTGGTTCCTCCTTGAAGAACGGTTTCGCCAAAGAGAAAGGCTATGAAATGGACAGAGAATATCTGGGTCCGTCTCGGTCTTGATCCTAATGATAAGAACACATGGGATAAGGAACGTGTCCATATGCCATGGCATAGGCGCGAAAAGACCACTGGCTTGGCCCCAAAGGTATGTTCGGTGCAGTATTTAGTGAAGTCGGCGACATTTTTCTGCTCCATCCTCTCATGCTCTACTCGGCTTCAAAGAACCACCTTTTCTTTCTCCATTTCATCACCAATCCCCTGTTTCATTTAGAGAGCCGCTCAACTTTAACCAAGAGAACGACGACTTCAACTTGGTCGAGAGGAAGACTCTCAAAGCCCTTGGTATCGACAAATTCGATTACAAGATAACGACAGAATGGAGGACAGTTCCAAATAGTAGAGTAGCCAAGGATAAATTGAAGCTGGAGGAAGAGAAGAGATTGGCGGAACTCGCTGGGCGGAATTCCCGTGACGATATCTGCTACTTCATCGATGATTCTAAGATGCGATAATATGGCAGCCTATCTATCATGATTTGTTCGTACACGGTTATCCTTTAAATGGGATAAAATCCATTACCGCGATCAGACATACCTTCCTTTGCGCCGCCTTTCCACCACCCAAAAGTGACCTTAGTCTAAGACCGTTCAAGCAGCGCAAGTGTGAGATTTTCCCAACCAGTGCTGGTTGGGGAGGGCAGCTAAACTTCGGGACCAAGTCTAGTTCGAGTTTAGGAACTTTTACTCGGGCGGATTGTCCATCTCGTACTTCTCTGAAAATCACTTAAGGCTGAACAGCACCCAGGTCGTACGTACGCAATGAGATACATAGTGTATCATCCCCCACGCTTGCGGTACATCCGATCGGAACTTCCCCGCTGGCGTTTTAAGGCCTCCCCGAAAGACAGCGGTCGCGTACATTATCTCAGTGAAGCTAATCGCCGCCACGGTTAACGATTATGAGCGTCTCACTCGTGTGTCAAATTCACTAGTGTTTGTCTCGCAAAGATCGAACAGCCGGCCAGGTGGGAACTTGGGCTCGTCTCTGGTGCAATCCAAACGACAAATGACATGGCCCACCGATAAAGATCGTGTCCATATCCCTGTACGCAACCGGAAATTGTCAAGACATTCGCTCCGAAGATATGGGATGCGAGCGCGATAACGAACCCTGGCTCCATAGTATGAATGTACATAGGGTTTGGGAACTATGACAGGACTCCTTGGTGGTGAAAACCGTATCGCTGAGAATGGTGCTCGCGATCTGGACAACTGGCACATCGATGGTGGCTTCTTTGTCCGAGCGAGGTTCACATCCTCGATTCGCCCGAGCAAGAATTCCTTGTGATTCCCATCTTCTCGGATATCAAGCCCCGTGGCGAAACTTACATTTGTTCCGAGGGGATCATTATGATTACAAACCTCCTCGTTGCTCGAAGGGTTGCTTCCTACCCCACAATAGCGCATAACTCACCTTCAAATTCGGCCTACTCAAATTCAAGAGACGACCCTACTTTTTGGTCCCACTTCTACGAGATGAAGAGATGCAACAAGTTTGTTGAGGTGACTGAGGGTGCCATTCCGCGTCGAAAGACCATCGTATTTCGAGAGTCATTGCAAGCCAGCCAGTAGCATTGAAGGAATATTTCAGCTTCAACCGAGAGAACCCGGAAGACTACATTTTGGTGGAGAAGATGACATTGTCCACACGTTGATCGGCTTGATTTCCGAAGAGTCACTGGCCAACGGCGTCAGGTTATTTATGCCTGAGAGGGCGAGAATTTAGCTGCAGTCATAATGGTGGGACATGAGGTGAGGCTTGCAGAGTTTGCCCCGTGATCGAAAGACTCCCAGCTGCTGTCCCCATCTCTGTCGCATTGCAGTCAGGTCAGTATTACCGTGTGCTTTTCGTGTTGTTTATAGTACGTGTGAAGTGGCTGGTTGCTATTGGCCTCCGCGAACTGACTCGAACAACAGAAGAATATACAATCAACCCTGGCAAGCGTTCATGATAGTGTTCTGATCTTCACATTGACGAATTCTTCCAGTTTGCATGTTTTCTAGTGGGTTTCAGAATGTCGTCGGAATGTCTCTCGTTTTGGGAGCGGCATCCTACGGAGTTGGCCTCGCTCCACTATTTATACCACTCTCAAGTACGTATCCGATGGCACTGTCATGGTTATCCGTCTAATAAATGGGTCGTAAGAAAAACAACTCTTCATGTTATCCAACCTGGCCACCGGGCTACTCATTGGTACCGCCCTTGGGGTCATCCTCCCCGAGTGAGTCCAGATCTCTAGCTACATCCCGTGTCTAAAGCTTACCCCATATTCCAGGGGAATCGAACAACTCGTGACTGATGCTGATTGGAAAGAGAGCTCCTACTCTCTTTCCATTGGGATCCCAATTCTGCTGGGGTTCGCCTTAATGTTCCTCTTGGAGGAATACACGACCCATTGTTCAGCCCCTCAGCCTGAAGGACCAACTTTTGATGTCGACCTAGAACATCTCCCCAATCCCGCGAGCCCTCCCCTACAGCACGCTGAAAACAGTGGCACCCGGCGGGCTTATCCACTGTCCCTTGGTTTGATCATACACGCACTTGTCGATGGATATGCATTAGGTGTCTCTGCCTCTAATGCGCGTTCCTCTAACCTGTCGCTTGTCGTGTTCCTTGCGATTATTGTCCACAAAGGCATGGTGTCCTGCTTCTCTCGGTTTGTTAATTAACTGTACGTGGAACAGCACCGACCGCGCTGTCTCTGACCACGGCACTCCTTGCAAACTCGCTCTCCGTGATGGACTGCAAGAAGCATCTGTTGTTCTTTACCCTCGCGACTCCTGTGAGCTCGGTTTTGTCGTATGGTCTCTACGCTTTCCACTCCGAGAATCGCAGTATTTGTCCGGGAAGCGCGCTACTATTCAGCGTAAGTCGTCTGAAACTTGCTAGTCGGAAATCGCTACTTCATGTGGCTTTTAGGGAGGCACGTTTCTGTACGTAGCTTCGGTGGTACAACCCGTATCAAGTCAAGCATCAGAATCGCCTGTACGCAACATCAGGAATACGAAAACGATTCGCGTCGTGCTACTCGTTGGGGGGATGTTTTTTCCTGTACTAGCTAGTCGGTTTATAGTGCACGAACATCACTGAGATATATTCGCTGCCACCGGCGCTTCTGAATCTGATGGCTATATCGTCATTCGAGGTTGTGTGCTCAGATTCGTAGTTTATCCATCGACCATGTCGTCGCCGGGGACAGACTCTGAAAGCGATAGGGAGCCCACACCTCCTCCACCAAAGCGGGCTCGTCAGACCGGGTCCCCCAGAATCGCGAGTAGCGCTTCAACAAATGTCAAGCAAAATTCTATCGTCCCCACCATTAGTTCTAATTCTACCTCACCAATAATGAACAACCCTTCTAATTTACCTCCGCTCTCTGTCTCGATCCTAGGCGTTGAACCACTCGACGAGTTCATCAGGGAAATCGCAGACTTTGTGCATCACATGGTCATGACTAGGCCCAACATGGGTCCCGACGCGAAAGTGGAGGTAGAAGCTAAACTTGGCGTCCTCAGAGACCGAACTGCTGGAAAGAGGATATCCTTGCCCGTGCTGGTGGAAACGAGTGCGTAACTGAGCACCGTCACAATTCCCGCGTCATACTGACACTCACTGTGTCTCAGTCCTAGTCCCAGATAGCGTTGATCTGCGCTTCGAATCGAACATGTCGGCCGTTGGTATCCATATCTATGGAAAGGGACGCGACAAGACGAACTCACGCTGATCTTTCAGGCGCAACATAAGCACTTCAATGCGATGCTTAACGAGCTACAACGTAGATCTTCCGAGCCCTTGCACCCAGCATCTCCGCTGGTGTATAAACACTTCAAATTGGTGGACTCCTTTTACACATCCGACAGTCCTCACAAGATTCGAGTAACCCGTGACGACAAGACTGGAACGGTCATCGAGGTCACGAAGAAGGTAAGATTGGGCGACCTTAATATACATTCTCCGAAGCGGGCGGCCGACTGGAGGGTCAGTGTTAGTTTGGAGATCCCGGGTAGGTCGAACTCCTAGCTTACACTGCCAGTTATTCATAAATTACACCAGTGCCCCATCCCGTAGGAACACCTACGTTCACGAGAAGAAAGGACAGAATATGCTACTCGCACGAGGAATTTAATATTGACCTCACGCAGGTGGTATCCAACGCAGGTCCTAACACTGTAGTGAGTACAGCGTTCTCATAACAACCTACTCGTCTTCATTGGACATCCATCAGCCTGAGACGCTACACGAATTGGAGGTGGAAATTGCACGGCCTGCGTTACTATTGTCAACAGCGTCAAAGCGAGGAGATCCAAACGTAACGGAACATGAGCGAAACGCGTTTGATGAACTGATCCGGTCGTTTGTCAACAATGCTAGGATCCTGGTCAAAAATGCCAACGAGGGATGGCATTGAAAAGGAAAACATGTAGTCGGGTCATACATACACCATACAGGGTGCCAGAGCATTAAAGACCATAGAGTACCATGATAAAAGAGCAAACGGAATCAGACATCGATGATTTCCACCAAGTCACCATCCTCCAAATCAGCATCTCCAATTTCGGCTTCAGACTCCATCTTATCTCCATCAACCACCAATCGAGGGAATCTAGCCCCGCTTGTAGATGTAACATGAGAGTAGTCGTCAGGCAACCCTGCTGCTTTGATGAACGCCTTTACAATCGCGCCACATGTTGTAGTCGAGCGGACGGTGAGAGGAAAGGTTTTGTCCTTGGTAGCCGCGGAGCGGAGTACAAGTTTGATTGTATCTCCTCCAATGGACTCAGCTTCTGACTCGGCATCAGACTGTGGCACCGTAGACGGACATCTTAGTGTACTGTCTTGGCGAGATGGAGATGAGGCCTGATTGCTTCGCTGCAAACGGATATACTCGGCCGTGTGTTTGTCACATGCTTCTATTTATGCTGATTAGCAACATTGACGGCGTTCGCGTAAGTGAACGGACCGAGTTCTCCTTCCGCCCATATGTGAAGACTATGGGGGGTTCCTGAAGCAAAGACGCGTCTATGGTCGTGACTGATCATGAGTTGATTTGCCATGACCCCGGCGAGATCGGCGACTTCGTCGAACAACTCTCGAAAAGTGTCGTGCTAAATCAATGTTGGATTATCGACAAGACAGTGGGACGAAAGGGGGAGACACACTCGTCTCATTGTGAACGTCCAGGATTGTTCTTGAGCCGAGGGATTGAGCGGGTGTGGACGCCAACGAACCTTGATACTGACATCTTCGGGCCCTCCTGTGCGCTCCGGATCGATGTGGGTGTGTTTCACCTGTTGCCTAACCGTCTCGGCGATCTTTGCGAGTTCCGGGTCCAAATCTATCGTATCGTTCGAGTCATCCAGGAAGAAGGTAGGAGACGGCGATGGCGAACGCGGATGGACAGCGAGTGCTTGTCTGAATTCCTATGTAAACAAGAGCGATGCATGGTCGGATGACGAGTTGCAAACCTGACAAGGTACATTGCATTTGCGCGCTGATGGGCTGGCAGTTCTGGGGGCGGTGTGATCGATGTAGAGCGACTCCTTTCTCGTTTGCGCTTATTGGGTGACGTGTTCTCGGGAGGGTTCCTTGGGGTAGGTTCGATGATCTGGACATCGTCTTCGTTGTCCGAGGAGAGTCTGGACGAAAAAAGTCAGACGATATGACATAGACGAGGCTGTCAGGACCAGAGACCTACATCTTAGTTACATGATCTGTGTCGTGCCAACGGGGGCGGTCGTTTTTGATCGGCCTTTTCTTCTTCCGGAACAAGGATTCGTCCGTTGAGTCGTCATCATCGGGCCTTGTCACGAACGGTGTTGCCTCTAGCAGAAGATGAGTTTACGCGGAGAGAGGTGGGCAGCGCTTACTTGCGTCGGACTGCTCGAGCTGCTTCCAGTGCTGGGCTGTCCTTCCCCTGTTCCTGCGAAAGAGATCGTCCTCGTCGACGATCGCGTTGGTCTGGTCACTACTCGCCACCTGTCTCGACACCAGACGCGGTCGTGGTCGTGGACGCGCCATTTAATCACCGTGGGAATTACAACCCTTCGACTCACATTGTCACACATCGCGTCACATCACGCCACTTCATGTCTGACAAGGTTGTCTTCAAGAAATCCACTTCGCGTCCAGCGCAACGCACGAGGGACCTCGACCTCGACCTCGACAGGACAGAACAGTCCACATCGAACACCCCCATTACCCTCGCGTCAAAATTCAAGGCAAAGGCGAGGCGTGCACAGCCAAAGTCACGACTTAGCTTCGGCGCAGATGACGAGGTAAGCGCGTTGCACACCAGCCCGGTTCTGCCCTGATCCATCACGTGTTAGGATGCTGAGGAGCCCTCATTTCATATAAAAAAGTCCAGTCTTAGTCGCAAACTCACTCTCGCCTCACATGCAGCGTGCGTCTCGGTCGACCCTTCGCCTTTTGTGCACTGACCGTTTGTTACAAGTTCTTTGCCTGCCACATTAGATCAGGCAACCATCAGCGCCCATTCCAATGGTGCACCGGTCTACGATCAGGCTTACCTCTCGGAGCTCAGAGCTACTACATACTCCGCTCGGCCGCCGATCAGCAATGACATCTACGATGCAGATGCATCCATGACTGTAGATGAGAGTACATCCGAGTTGTTAGGATCTCAAGGCAAGCTATTCACGTCCCTTGTCGTGGTATCTCTTTACTGATATTGTCCCAGAGAATACTGAAATCATGGTCCCTTCCCAACCAAGGATTTTGGCTGCAAAGGAGCGACGAGAACGTTTGCGCGCCGGTACTGCAGAACAAGAGTACATTTCCTTGTCTGTTATGCAACGGGCCGACATCCCTCAGGGCCCTCATCCCGAAAGCCGCTTGATGCGGGAAGAGGACGAAATAGGGGAGGGCGATGACGGTAGGTGAGATTCCCACTTTATGGTATCATTCCTGTTCATTCGTACCCTTCAGAGTATGCGGAATATACCAGCGCCAAGGAGAGAATTGCGCTGGGAAACAAGGCACGCAAAACTGAGGCCTCGAAACGCAGAGATACCATGAAGGATATGATTGCTGAAGCGTTAGTTTTTTCCTCTCTTTCATACATCGATTAAGGCCGTAAACAGAGTGGATGAGGATGAAGAAACTCTCGAGTGGGAGAGAGAGCAACTGCGCAGAGGGGGCCATGATGCTGCAATTGCCATGCAGCCAACCTCGGTCAAGGAAATTTACCAGGCCGCGCCAAGTATACATGTTATTCGTTTCGTTATACGCATGCTCACACCTGTCCAGTCCCTCCTGCAACTGACGTACCTGCCCTTGGTCCAGCCGTTGAACGATTTCAGCGATCACTGAGCTCACTGTCTGATTCCCATATTTTGCATACCGACTCCATTACATCTCTCATAGAACAGCGCGCCGAACTTGACGCGCGGGAGATGGAACTCCGTTCAATGATCGCTAATGCGGAGTCGAAAAGAGGCTGGTTCGCGGAATTCAAGGATTGGATAGAGAGTGTGGCCACATTTCTTGACGAGAAGGTTGCGTCACCGTTTTCGACACGTAGCTTCGCTGATTCAACATTTGCAGTTCCCCAGGCTCGAAAAGCTGGAAGAGGAGTATCTTTCGATACTGAAAGAGCGAGCAGAGATGATCGCGCGGCGGCGCAACGCCGACGACGCCGACGATCTCTCTGTTGTGTATGGCACAGTCCCTAAATCCTCCGTTGAATTGGACAATGCCGATCGTCGTGAATCACCCACATTGAACTTTGCCGCGTTCAGAAACGAGCGGCGTGCGGCCAGAGCGTCAAGACGCTACCGTCGACATGTCGCAAAAATCCCATCGGATTCCGACAATCGCGAAGAAGGTTACTCGACTGACTCGTCACTGACCGAGCCCGACGCTCTTGACTATCAGCAAGCTGTTGAAAGGATCTTTGCGGATGGTAAAAATATCCTATCTGACGTCCGATCTGTCGAATTCAAGGATCCTGATCGTGGCCTTGCAAAATGGTTTGGCGAATGGCGTGAACGTTATGCCGACAGTTATATCAGCGCTTGGGGTGGCCTTGGACTAGTAGCAGCTTGGGAATTTTGGGTGCGACTCGAAATTCTGGGATGGAACCCATTCGAGGCAGGTCTATTTTCACCGTATCTGGCATGGATCCTGACGTGCTTCGCGATAGTCGCAGGGAAGCCTGGATCGATTCTTTTGGTATACGTCATTATATCAATATTCTCGGCCTCCGAATGGAAGCGAAAAGGATGATGAAGCGGAACTTGGTCCGGACGGCGACGTTGTCTCAGCAATGATTTCCACTGCGATCGTACCCCGCCTTTGCAAAATGCTTGAAGCAGGGGCACTTGATCCATACTCTGCGAGAAATGTCCGAAGATTGGTGGATCTAGCCGAACAAGTAGAAGCTTCTATTGGAGCGGACAGTAACAAATTTCAGGTGCTGTGTTGTTTGTCTTGATGACGGGATTATTGCATCTCTAACGCCATATGGACTACCAGATAATTTTGAAGTCCGTTTACACCATCTTTGACAATGCTACGTTTAACGTGGAAAACATCTTATCCCCCTTTGTCAAGTTGAGTTATTCCCCTTTTGACCCCGAGGGAGTGCCTGCCCGACAGCGGCTACTCTCTCGAACTATGAAACTTTTGGAGAATATGCTGCGGTGGCGGAAGTATGCTGGTGATCAACACGCTGTTGGCAAACTTTGTGTGCGGCTTGTAAACAATTGCATACTTGGGATCGCGGAGAGCGGTTGGGAGGTCGGAGGCGAACAAAAAATGCGTGAGGTATTGTTTAAAGTTACTTTCGTATCGTTCAACGTCATCTTACCTTTGCCATAGGTGGTTGGCATCCTGCCACGGGAGTTAGCGGACTCAATAAGAACAACGACCACCTAACGTCGTACTAGTTCATCATTTTGCGCAGAAATTTGAGTGCGTTCATTCTGCGACATACGTCACTGTGCCGAGCCTCGTCTATGTCGCGCACGATGGTAATGCGTTGGTCTAGTACCACCCCACATTATCACCGCAGGCCGCTCGGGAGATGAATTGAAGCCTCAATGACCAATCATGCATCATGCTTGGCCCTCCCTTTAGGCAACCTTGTCCTGCATGGTTGGTTCGTTCCGCTGTCAGACATGATTTGTTTGTCCATGGTTTGGTTGCGAGTTTTTCTCAGATTCGTCGATCAACGCGCGAATTACTTAACTATTGTTGGTAGTCACAACAACGCAGCTAATACAAACCACGTTGACGTCAGCACGACTTTCCAAGGATGTTACCTCCCTATGGTTTGAGTTTGCCCCGCTTGGATGTCGTCATTAATGTCTCAAGTTAAGTGTCTCAGCCCTGTCACACGACGGTCATCCATAATTTTGCTGCAGTAAACAATCAAATTGGACTGAATGAAGCGCTGATAACAATGGGCTACTAGGCACAATGCTACGTTCAGTGTAACATAAAGCTTGATTAAACCTAATGGCATTAGGGAGATGAAGTTCTACTGTAGTCTTAGTACTACTCTTCACACCATTAGAATTTATAACACAGTTTGCTACATCCGAGGTGTTTAAATTATGTCACATGCTCACACTTATCACAATATATATTACATTAACAATTTCTGGAAATCGCAATCTTTCATTTGGGTAGGTCTATTCTTGCAGTCCGCGGATTGAATCGGAAGTGCATCGCGCTCGAGGAAACCCACCGGGAATTCCCGATCGGGATGCTTGTACGTCATAAATTGCTCAAGCATGCCCGCATCTTGTGAAATAGCCTCTACGAACTGGTTCATCTAGACGAGTTTAGCAATGCGGTTCGCTGATCTTACTTCTTCAGTCTCTACTACACACCTTTTCGGGTTGACACGAGTCCCGAAATCAAATGGTGACTTGGTTAGTCAACGTATACGTTCACGGGATTTTTTTTATGCCTCCCTCCGAGTCAGTCCAGTTTTTTTAATCTCGGTAAGAGTAGTGAGCAGCTTTCCGCATATAAAAGGCCGCTCGAAAGAGCTTTATCGTTCAGTGCGCTGTAGCCCTCTCGCCTCTCATCCTTCACCGCTCACGACAGACTTTCACAACATGTCTCAAACTGCCGAAAAGCCCACCACACGTCTCTCTGAGACATCTAGCACCTACGTTCGCCAGCATGACCCCAGTGCCAAACATTTCGTTTCCTTCGCAGACTGTGAAGTCTGTACGCAGCAACCTAACCGTTGGTCAAGGATCAGGTTGGCCTGGCTTTTGATATTTCTCGGCTTTCCTCACCCTTCTTACTAGGCAATCTATACGAGAGCCAGCTGCCGAATTTCTCGGGACCATGATTCTTGTCATCTTTGGTTGCGGTGGTGATTGTCAAGTTGTTCTCTCATCCAGCACCGCAGTCGCCTCCAGTCCCAAAGGGGTCAGTCCTAAGAATAATTAGTACATTGTTCAATATTAACACCTGAGTGGTAGGAATATCTCTCTCTTAACCTGGGTTGGGCTATCGGTAAGAAATTTACTACTGCGTAGGTAACGCATCTGAAACATTCCACAGGTGTAGCCATGGGTGTATGGGCCTGTGCTGGAATCTCAGGTGGTCACATAAACCCAGCGGTACTTTGCGTTGTACCCATTACTCTGTCGTGCACTTATCTTTTATTAGGTCACTCTTGCCATGGCGTCTGTCCGCAACTTCCCTTGGAAAAAGGTCCCCTTCTACATTCTCGCCCAGCTCCTTGGAGGTATTTGTGGGGCTGGTATTGTCTACGGCAACTACTACCATGCAATCAACCTCTACGAAGGTGGAGCAGGCATCCGGACTATCTCTGGCACTGGTGATCTGTTTGGGACGTATGCGGTGCGTCCTGCAAATCCTTGGTTGAAAATCTGGCTGATCTTGATTGAAGGCGGACTACATGACTTCTGTTTCTTGCTTCTTCGCCGAGGTTACTTCCACTTTTTTTACGTGTCTTACATGAGTTGACGTTTCTCTAGTTCTTGGGAGCCGCTATGTTGATCATTGCGATCTTGTCCATTACGGACAAACGGAATGGCCCTCCTCCCCCGGGTCTCGTGCCTTTGGCACTCTTCTTCACTATTCTTGGCATTGGGCTCGGTCTTGGCATGGAAACAGGATATGCGATCAACCCTGCCCGTGATCTTGGCCCACGCATTATGACAGCCATGGTCGGCTACGGAAGTGCTGGTATGTATTTTATGCTTCACGTTGGCAATGTGGCTCATCCTCCCTAGTGTTTAACTTCAGGAATCAATACTGGCTCTGGTGCCCTATACTCGGCCCTATCTTGGGTATGCAAGCCGGAGCTTTGGTCTACGACGCCCTAGTCTACACTGGCGTTGACAGCATCGTCAACAAACCGTACGTGTTAGAATATTGTGGATCGTAGTTCTCTCGCCGACATAAATTTTCTTCTTCAGGGACCTGCAGGCCGAAAGGAGGCACCTTGATGGTTGCGCGGCCATCACACATGCAGGTGTTCACGCAGTTTAATGACATGTCTCTGAAATGCTTTCATACGTATTTTGAAGTTCACTCTTTGAATCATGTTGTGTAGCGCGACATGCTGGCCCAGTGGTTGTGCCTCCTAGACGAATAGCTTGTAACTTTACTGCTTGTCATGTCGAATATTCACGCCAAATGTTTTCTTGGATTACGTATGTCAATAATTTACAAACTTTGCTTGGACCACCACACCTTATCACGTCAGCCACTAACAGGCAACATGGGACAGGACACGAATTAAACTGCTCGTCACTACCACAGTCGACTCTGAAAGCGGAAAATGCTGTTGGCAGCTGCTGGCCCCGACTTCGTTAGAAATGAAGATCCAGACCGATCCTCGACAGGACTCCGATCTATGAAACGGCCCCGAAAGGCAGAGACTTTGACACTTTGGCGCGCGGAGGTAATAAATACTCACTATTGCACGTTATCGTGTGTTGCCTGCTGGAAAGATATGTTGATCTTCAAACAAGGTGGAAACATGCATCATGATCACCGCCAAAAGAATCATGATCCATGGCCCACGTCTGCTACCTCCGCCGATTCGTGGGGCCTTCTTTAACTTCTTGAAGTGGTTGGCCGATAAACTTGAACATCTTGGCCAGCTTCCTGTTCATGTGAGTCGTTATGGCCATTCGTCCTCACTACGGACACCGCTGATCGGATGATCTGCATGTCTAATACCACCGGCGGGAATGGCAAGCCTGCTATTTGGGGTAACTCGAGAAAGTTGGGTACAGGGCCCGGTTTTGCACTCACTGGCAAGGAGCTTTTGTACTCATATGATCGGATTCAAAGGGAAAAATACCGTCGGTAGTACACAAGACCCGAACTCGCAACTGATTCCGCTATTCAAATTTCGTGTTAGAGATCACTGACAATGTCTTGGCAGCGACAAATACTCCCTATCCCGCGTTACCGTGTGGTGACCGCACCTGCATGCCAGCATAGTGGTGACTCGGTGAGCCTAGAATCGTGGGGTTTGTAGTAGCCACTAGTACTTCCGCCGCGACCGCCGACTCGGATTCACGTTCAGCTTCCTCAAGTCGCTCATGACCGATCAACATCTGGGCCAGCTTTCTGTTCACGCGAGTGCGTTTCGAACCGTCGCATTAGTACATACGGGGACCCGCATTAACTGACTATCCTTCAGGCTCCGGCCCCGCTTCCGCGAACATGTTCCAATGTTTGACCGGAAGGCATCCGAGTCTTGATGTTGAAATTCTCGGCCATGTGCGTGGTGCATCCTCCAAGGGTCTTCTTCATCACTCGCTGTTATCCGTCCCATCTGGGATGCATGAGATATGAATCGAATTGCGACTGCTACTAGTAGCTCGAGTGTGGCCTTGGCATCCACCTCGTGTACTTCCGAGTTGCAGGGACAGCTTCCGACGGAGCGAACGAACTACCGCATGTATGGATTTGCCAGGGAGGAGGGGGACCACAGAGGGTAGTACCGATGATATCGATTGGTGAGTAAATGCGTCCCGATTATCGAGATAGGTATATCTTTATTGCTACGATCGGAGAATGGGTGTACACTCATCCAGACTGAGACCCTAACTCCAGGCCACTGAGCGACTTTAGCTATAGCGCGCCTCCATTTAGCAGCATGACGTACGTCACGAATAAGGTGGAGCATATGATCTTTTTATTTTTTTATTCCTTCCCTGATCTGACTCCAGGTACGCGTTGGGAGCCTTTCACAGAGTTTCTTGGAAATTCGACCGTGGTCATTGCGTCGATTGCCATGTTTTCCTTTCGATGGACTCAAGTTTCGAGTCTACGGCCAGAAGGGTAGGCAGCTAAATCTCACCGAGCCAAGGGCCAACACACAGGTTTCTCAAGAATCACTTTCTCAGCTTTGGCTGGGTAATCGGCCAGCATATGATGCATCCCTCCTATCATCCATCGTTGGGTGGAATTGGTACTATCCTTTGGCATATCGGGGACCACATAAATCCTGCGGAAACGAGTCAACTCGCAAGGCATCGATTGCGCTCTAAGCCAGGTCGCCATTACCTTGGACGATTTTCGAGGATTCCCCTGGAATTCGATCGCTCAATTTCTCGGAGGTGTATGCGGCGCAGCCGCCACATACGCTAATTACATTAATTCCATCAATGCCGTGTAAGGTGGCGTTCCATCAGAACCATCAGTAAGTCGGGCTTGTTTGCAACCTACTCTGCGAGCCGCATCTTGATGAATGAAGGGGATCGAATGCTGATATAAAGACACGACAGCTTGACACCCTCGACCCAGCATCATGTTTCGTCTCTGAGGTGTGTGTACTTCTGCTTTGGGAGTGTTCCGGGCCATTGATCATAGCATCTGTCCTACTCATGATCGGCGTGCTTGCTGTAACGAACGGACTCCTCGCGCGCCGGTTCACTACCTTTTTCATCGTCCATGCTCGTCCTCAGTATTCCGAACCACTATGGGAATAAACATGGGTTATACGTTGAACCCTACATGATGCCTGGGTCCCCGCCTCACAACCATGGGGGGTTATCGACATGGAGCACACCGTTCGTTTTCGGACGGCTCATACTGTGGAAGCGAACCAGTGTCATATACGGTGTCCCATCCTTGGCCCCGCGTCTGGTACATTTGGTCCCTCGACTTGATTTACGCGGGGTACTTTCAATAACTCGTGGGTGTTAAACCAACCTCTGATTCGATTGATGCGCGAGCACAGCAGCTCGAGCGGGGAAATCACCTAGCTGATACATATGATCTCACTATGGAATCACGAACGCGCCTATCAAATCTCTCCTAATCATGCGATCGGGGTCCCTTGCACCGATAGCGTGACAATATACATCAGCGAAAAATTGTCTTTGACGGCAGGCCCATCCGTATGCTCCATAAGACTCGAAAACTTCAAAGTCCCGTGATCTAGATACACGACAGAAAACCAGAACCAGCTGACCAGCAGGTGGCGCCTCTCTAAAGTAGCTACTACTGTCGTGCCAACCGGCCAACAGCCCAAACAGAAGCGCAAAGACATATTGGTATGAGAACGATCCAAATGACGACGTCCCATAACAACCGTTTGCCAAATCGACTACGCTGGAGGAGCCATTCCTTGCGTTGAAGGAGGGGATCACGAGAGGGCGATGGCGAACGTTCAGCATTGGGAGTGCGCGGAGTGCTCGGAACCGACGACGGTTCCTGGGACACGACTATTGCGAGAGGGCGACGGAAGTAATGGATAGTGATATGTACCAAGGCTTTTAATAATAATACGATCACGACTTGGTCCTGGAAGTGGGAGAGAGAGCATACCTGGTAGCAGAAATGTCCCGAAAACAGCTAAAAAGAGGGTGGTATCGTTGAGAATACTTGCAATGGTTGGAGGGACCAGGCTCAGTGCAAAAATAGTAGCAGTGATGATGGATAATGCCAGATCGGACTGAATGAAGTGATGTACCGCTCCATACAGCGGGAGTGATATTATGGATACTATGATGGATGGGATAGAAAATACAAGGGTCGCGATGCGCAAGCCGGGTATGAGGTTATTCGATAGTGGGGTAGAAGCCTTGGTGCCCGGTTAGTTCATGCTGACACGTTCCTCGGTTCCACTCACCGGAGCACGAGGTGATGCGGGGATGAACACGAGAGGAAACAAGAGCAATGCCGCTAGCGCGGTTGAGAACACGTTCAATAATTCAAATGACCTCGTCCTCGCGTTCCTGGACGCAGGGGAGACCAACGGGGTGCCCGCTATCAAAGAGGCAGACAAGGGGACCGTCAGGGCAGTGGTGCATGCAAAAGTATAACTGCCTGTAAAACGACAAAGAATGAGAGACGTGCATGGAGATTGACGTGAAATACAAAACTGATTTCATTCCACAGGACACCTCGTGGCAACGAACTCGAGGTGGATTGCCAAAGTTCGTTTGTGCCATAGGAACGAGATACGGCGACGAGCCAGGCCAGATACGAAGCTACGGAGAGAGCAGTTGTGTAGATAATGGATTTGGAGGCCAGTGATTTTGGTAGGGAGAGTACAAAAACAAGAATGGACAGTAGAATGGAAATATTGAGACGGGAGGGGGATGTGAATGATTCTGGGAGTTTGAGGAGGAGGGCAGAGTATACGGAATCTGTTTACAAGTAGAATCAGAAGCGACAAATTATCATTTCAGAGAAGAGACCAACCACGTAGATATACCGAAGCCAATAAAATACGGAATGATGCGCTGACGATGGCAAAGGTATAGCGTGCCAAACCATACTTGCGGATCCTACGGTGACGCCGGGCGAAAGTATAAATGAGTATGTCTTCCGTGGATGACTTGCGCAGATAACGACCCAGAAGAAACCAGATTTGACGGCAGAAGGCGGAGAGGGTTGCAGCGACAGCAAGACCAGCGAGGGAGTGTGTGAGTGAAGTGCCCCTGATATCGGAGGCATGTATAGCACCAAGCTTGAGATAGGGTGACAAGAGATACAAAAACACGGCGGAAGGGGGGAGTGGGGGGATGGGTAGTTGGTCGATTACGGGCAACGGGTCAGTGGCCTCGCGCTCATCTTGGTCGTCGCGTCGATCATCATCGTCAGTGTTTGGGAGAAGTATGAGACGTGAAGTGGAGCCTGTAGTACCGTGTAAATCTGGAGGCGAGGTACTGGGAGAACTAGAGTCGACACTGGAGTACATTTCGAGGTCGAACGACGTTGCTAGCCGCCCGTGCGCAGTCGTTGTGCACTACTCCCGTGCGACTTTTCATGTTTAACTACCACAATGTCGGACATCCGTGCACAGCGAAGAAGACCAACGATCGCAAAGGACTGGCAGCTGGCCGTCCTCAAGCAACTCCAGTCAGAGTCTGGAAACCCTACAGAAGAACAGCGCTCGGCGGCGGCAGCGGAAACTGGCCTGTGTGTAGTGCACATGGGTTATCGTGCTAGCTAACATTTGCCTTGTTCATAGAGACGAAAAGTGGGTCAAGAACTGGTTTATTCGTCAACGATCAAAGCTCGCCGCTCGCAACAGAAAATGCCAACCAACGACTACTTACTCTGCAACCATTCCGACGTTCAAGTTGCAGCTGTCTGTTCCAGCATCCTGTAGATCAACATCAACACCAGCCGATCCTACACCGAATCGATCCAGCCGTCAACCATCTCCTGCCACCCTCGAATCTTCATCGCCTCCCCCACCCCGATTGACCCTCGACACCGACGTGATACCTCGTCACCGAAGCGTCTCTGCTTCTGCGTACTCGAACAACCCGCCGGTGAATACAGCACTACCGACGTACTCGAGGGATCCGCTCTGCAACCGTTACCCCGACTTTTCCCAGTTCTTTCGCCCTCAGGCACACCAGCGACCCCACGCCTTTGAGTTGTCTATCGACGGTCAGGGCCATCTCACGCAGCTTCTAGTCGACTCAGGCATGACCACGCGCACTCCCATGTATTTCCAAGGACTATCCCCCTTGTCGGATCCCTCCAACCTGGCACCCCTGTCGCCGTGTCCCGTTGCGTTTTCCATGAGGCTTGTAGATCTCTTGAGTCGCCATTGACCACACGATCTTCTTTTTTTCTCGAGTGACGAGATCGCATCCTTGAATTCAGTGACGATTGTGTTATCCTCTCTTGTTCTGTAAATCGTATCACAATATGACGAGGTATGCAAGTGAAAACGTGTTTTACCCGGCATGACTTTGCACCCTTATATGCAAAGCCCCGAGCGGTGGCCCAAACTATACTTGCATAGCTCGGTCCCAGACACAGCCAAAAGATACATCCCCTCCATTTCCTCGATTACTTGCAGTGCCGCGACACGGTGTTCGAACGGTTGTTGAAACGCTGAATGATTAATTGATCCCTCTCCTGGATCAAGGGCCGGGCCACCTGTGATTAGGGACCAGAGCCGAATCCTGTTGTCTTGGCCCGCGGCAAATAGAAATTTCTCGTATGGATCAGTGGCCAGCGGCTAAAGGCAACTCGTCCAAAACAGAACTTGAGGGGAGACCAGGACAATGACTGACCAATCTAACGGTGTACTTGTTGAAGTTGCCGGTGAAAGTCGTCAGTGGCGTTCGAACGGGGAAGCGTAAATCAAAGGTTGATATCTGAGTTCGTCCCTTAGCAACTCTGTCGCGGTGAGAAATCGCACTACTTGCCCGACCATCAATGAAGCTGACTAAAAGTTGGTGATCAAGTAGGTGTTTGAGGTTTGTAATCGAAGTGGTGGGTTCGGATATGGATACGAAGAGGGGATCACTATTTGATCTCTGCAGACGGGTGTCAAATCGGAGGATACCACCATTACGAAGGCCAGTGTAGAGAACGTTCTGCACCAGAGTGAAATGCGATGAGAGATGAATCAAAGGTAGACACAAACCTCGCGCTGAGCGAGTGCGAAAACGTCACTTTGGGTGGGAAGGCGTTGTAAGGATGCACAAACATCGATGTCGTTCATCACCACGGCTTGTTTGTTGGCTCCTGAGGATGGAGTGAGTGATATTGCAGAAACAATGAGGGTAGGATTACCGAGAATAAGACGAGAACCGAGTAGATCGGCTGTCCAAACGTCGTGCACTATACGGTTGTCGATTCTATGGATACTGGGTTCCATCAGTCGCGCAGAGAAAAGGGAAGAGGAGATGGGTTACCTTTCTACGGGGAGATCGAGGGGTGCGTATAGAATTCTGCATTCCGGGCCGAAAGTAGTAGCACTAGGTCATACGATAGGTTAATCCAAGGAATAAAGAGGGAACAAGTGACGAACACGCATGTTGTACCAGATAGACAGATGGACGATACCTGGAGCGATGGTGAGAGCGTGATGGAGACGAGATTCGGGTATGACGTACCTCGGAGGAGAGGTGGAATTTTGGCTGCCATCCAGGAGAGGATTCGGATCCCTGAGGCCGGATGGAGGCGTAAAAACATCCGAGGGTGTTTCCAGCAAAGTTGTACACGCATCCGTTGTGAGAGACAGACTTGGCACAGAATGTCAATAGTAGGAATTGCGGGTAATTGACTCGGACCGACCTGGAAGGCAGAGACAAGCGCGTCAGAGGGGAGGATTGATCGGGTGAGCTTTCCAGTCAGTGAGATCTGTGAGGATTGTAATTGGCTACAAGGGTTTGTTACGATCGATCTCGGAGCAAGAACGGGACTGACTGGATGAGGGTATCCTTGTGAGCGGTGCGAAGAACTGAACGGAGATGGGACAGAGCGCGATAAGGGGACGATGTGGTGGTGGTAGTGGTGGTAGTGGTGGTAGTGGT